>OZ022259.1:42582054-43182054 GCA_963978905.1 Trichostrongylus colubriformis
ACATTGATAATCACGATACAAGCTATATTTGTGATAGCAGAGCAATCGGTTCACTCTTCTATACAATATTGGCTCCTGGGTATCGACCGTTAGACTACGTAGAATTCCAAGTAGTGAAGCATGTTTACGAAAACGATAAACATCGATAAGTGGGATATGGATCTACCATCAGTGTGTAAGAATTAGATGCTCAGCACATAAAAGTTTGTTAACAATCGATGCATAGAATACAAAACCATCTAACTCTAAACTATCCAAACTCCCAGTGATGACCCAAACCAGTTGACTGGCGCACACTACTGCGCGCGATCCATGTCGATGACGCGCAAAATGGGTTCGACGCAAAGTTACTGAAGTATGTTAATACAGAAACGCTTTTTTAACACGACATCTCTGCATTTTACCAGTTCAATAGCTCAATAAGCTCAGCTCAGTAATAAGCTTAATAGTTCAATAGCTGAAGCAGAGAGAAGGGAGTTTCCGCCCAAGAGTGATCCAGGATACTCAACAGTGGTCGGGGTCACCGGACCCATTTTGCACAACATCGCCATGAATCGGGCGCAGTAGTGTGCGCCAGCCAACTGGTGTGTATTTAATGAATCTAATACTGTTACGTTTATACCGTTTTTGCACTTATAGAAATGATTATACAGCGTTGTGCTTATTTTATGCTTGCAAATATTGTTGATGTGTTCACCTATTCTAGTTTTTAGTTTTCCTGTAGTCATCCTACTATATATAATTCGCTTAGTATGTCTGTCTGTGTGTCTGTGTTTGTCCGTCTGTCACGAAATTCATATCTCGCGTCGCAGCAAAGCTGGGACCATGAACTTTATAAGTGATGTAGGGGGTGGCAAGCGGACACCAATGGTGGTGGACTGAAAGTGATAGCAATTGACAAGGGCTGATAAGGAGCCTCGGAAGACAAATGTCGCCAAAGCTGTTTCGTCTTTCGCGTTGACCCAAGAGCGCTGACACTCATAGGTGTTCAGCAGGGCGGGTCAGGGACATTAATGATGGGTGACTCGCATCGATAACGGCAGATAAGATTCGATAATTAGCTCAAAAAAGCTAGAGTCGTCTAGTCCGTTACGCTTTTCGCATTGATCCTAGAGCGTTCACACTTACAGGCTTTTGGCGGAGTGGAACAGTGACATTGCTGGTGTGTGATCCAGCTTGACAACGGTTGACAAGATATGATAAGGAGCATGAGAAGGCATATGTCGTCAAATTCGTTTCGCCGTTCGCGTTGGTCCAAGAGCGCTGACACTCATAACTGTTCAGCAGGATGGGACGGGCACTTCAATTGTGGGTGATCGAAACTGATAATAGTTGATAAGATTCGATAGGGAGCGTGAGACGGGAAATGTCACCGAGGCCGGTTCGCTTTTGCGGCTAACAGTGAAATGTTAAAATTCGCAGGTATTGTAGGGTACGGGGAGCTCAATGGTGCTGTTGGTTACACGGGCCTCAGTGAAACTGAGAACGCCTTACAATGGCTGATAAGAACCGTTAGGAATCGAAAGGGATGAAATCCTTCACATCGCTTGTTGCTACTGCTACATATACGACCGCTTTACAAACGCGTCTGATGCTTACTGCCATTGGATTAACATATTCTGTTTATGTTCAGATATCGCTGGCCGATGTATCGACTGCTGAACTGCCTAGCGTTCCAGTAAATGGTGCATTTCTCTTGATACTGCGATCTACATTGATAATCATGATACAACCTACGTTTGTGATAGCAACGCAAGCGACTCACTCGGAATCATTCTCTGATGCGGTACTGGCAGCAACGCAGGGTATTCACCGCTGGACCATGCAAAATTTCAAATAGTGAGGCGTGTTTACGAAAACGACAAACATTGATAAACGGGATACCATTGATGTATAGGAATTAGATGCTCAGCAAGTGAACAAATTGTTGTCAGTCGATGAGACCCAATAAGTTACAGGCGATTCAGGCGATTCTCAACTGAAGAGGGTGATTGAAGTATTCGAAAGAAGAAGGAATGTTACAAGTTTTCAAGTTTCTATAGCTATCCATCTCTAAATTATCTAATCTCTCAATGATGACCTTAACCAGTTGGCTCGCGCACACTACTGCGCGAGCCAACTGGTTAAGTCGATGACGTGTGAAATGGGTTGAATGCGAAGCGACAGAACTATATCAATACCGAAAACCTTTTTTTTTATCACACCATCTCCTCTGCTTTTTTCCAGGTGATAGCTCACCTGAAAGCAGGGAAAAGGAAATTTCTTCCTGCTCCCATACACACTGTGGTCGTGCCGATCAATCCCATTTTGCACAACATCGCACAACATCTCCATGAATCGCGCGCAGTAGTGTGCGCCGCCAAGTGGTATTGTTCATAATCGTTATGAATATATTAGGTCGTTGCAAAATTAAATCCAACTATCTCGGTGGTAATGGAATGCTAAATTGGCCTGGGCGGCCGTTGATGCCGAGTTTCAAGCCCAGAAACATGGGAATGGAAGAGCGCGTGACCTGCCACTACACCACCTTCATCCCATAAAAACATCAATAAATAATAAATTAATCGAATTTCGCAAAAAGCCAAAAACCTAAAACTAAGAAGAAGTATTCACCTTTACTATCGAGGTCGATCTCGCTGTACATATACTACGGAAAACTGCGTTCACTGCTTCAGCGTTCGCGAATGAACCACCGGTGAATAGAACAGTGGCGTCTTTGGCTGAATCAACGAAAATGTTCCTTTTCAAAATATCAGAGAAGATGTTGTACACAACTCATGATAGTTTTAAAAACTGCTCACCAATATTATAGATGTGTCCGGTTGAATAGTCGACTACACCAGTCATGGTCCTTTCATTGTCTTCAAAAAGATCTACACGTTGAACATCAAGCCAGATCTCTGCATACCCGACTGATAGCCGAACATTCAGATCTCTTGAAAACATCTGGAAACAAATGAAGGTTCTTTTTACAAAATCAAATGGGGCCTAATCTGAAAATTCGAAGAGCTTTGCTAGAGTTCACTTGGTAACAAGTATTAGGTTGTTGCAAAATTAATTTTGGAAATGGACCGCATACTTCAAACTACTATAACTCAGCTTAAACACAAGTTTATTAATCGAAGTAAAAACATCAGAATCTACACACTTTTGCCAACAACAGGCAATAAACCTAAGCCTTCATTATAAAAACTACTATCACGAGAATCAACGAAGTCAAGGAAGGCACATTCAACATCGTCTAAATTAGTAAATTGTTTCTGACGCAGATGAGAATTGAGGGCTCGAAAAAAGTGATAGCCTGTTGGGAAAAGGTAGGGAGAATACGCTGGGTGAGGGAGAACTTCTATACCCAAGTGGGTCAATTTTTGCCTAGTGATTTGTGAGGTGTGTGGCCTTGCGTTGTCCTGCAACAAGATCTGCCCTCCTCTATTCACCACCGACGGCCACAATTTTTGCAACTTCCTATACATTTGCTCCAGATCACAACAGCAAGACTCTGCTGTGACTGGCTGACCAGGTTGCAAGAAACTGTAATGGATTACACCTTTACAACACCACCACGCAGTACTCATAACCTTTTTAGAGTGAAGGTCGGGTTTAGGAAAAGTTTTTGAAGGAGCATCTTTATCCTTCGAGACTTCTCTTCGAGATCAAAATCGCCAGAAGCAAATTTTTTAAACCAGAGCTCCACTGTTCGTTCGCAAGGACAATTCGTCCCAAAAACTCTGCTGAGATTACGAGCTGCCTCCGCTGCGGAGTGTTCCAATTTGAACACATAAAGCATGATGACTCGATAGTCGCGTCGGTTCATGATTATACGCAGCCCTGGAAAAGGCCGGCTGGGAAACTCAGAGCGACATTCATAAAAATTTCTGAAAGAGCAGAAAAAACCCACCAAATTGTATGCCTGACGTTCCTTGGGATGGAATAGTTCAGGGTAAAAAATCTACTTATTTATACATACTTTAAAATCGAAATTAATTTTGCGACAACCTAATAAAACATCCATTTTCGTTTCTTTTATTGCACTCTTTCCAAGATTTGCGCTTGACAAAAAAAAAATCTTTACTTATGAGAGATGTTCATTTCGTATGGGCTATGGGGCTAGGAAAGCTTATTATTTTCAGGTGACAGCTGCTTAATCCCTATGTGTAGGCTGACCCCTGGTGGTAGCTTCTTGGTCGCATGTAATGGACTATCTATAAAGAAATTTTCTGAAGGGACCACATGCGGCGTCAGTATCCATGAACATTGAGTCGAAAAAAGGCGGATTTGCAGTTTATGTGAGTTCCTCAACAAGTGTGAATTCGAAGAAGAAATAATTTTTTTGTTGGCATGCCAATTCGTCGTCGGACGTGGACCTAGAACTCATGGCCCGTAAGCCATCGAAAAGTTTACGACAACTCACGATTTTTAGTCCATAGTTTGCGATCACGTCTGTATTTTAGACGATCAGGCGATTGAGCGACTGGACAGAATGACTGTGGTGCATTGAATGGGAGATAAGGCAACCAAGTGACTCAGGCGATCATGCGATTAGGAGGAAAGTATAAGGTAAGTACTGACCAGGCGATTACGCGATTCAGGAAAGTTACAGGCGATTCTCAACCGAAGAGGGTGATTGAAGTATTCGAAAGAAGAAGGAATGTTACAAGTTTTCAAGTTTCTATTGCTCGTTGATGTTGTGGGGTGTAACGACAGAAGGGCCTAAACACATCAGCCAGTATCTATTTTGAGTCACCATGATTTTTGGAAAAGCGCAAGAAAGGAATCGTAAATTTTCTTCGATGTTTCCATACCTTTTGAGCATATTTCACACTTTGACTACTATGCGAACGTTTTTTCCTGAATTTGTTGGGAGACTGCTCTTGCCTGTCCAGCAAAATTTACTCCCATGCAACGGCATTCAGTTAGATTACTTCTGAACGATCTCACGTTGATGTCTTGAAGGGTAATGAGTTACGATGCATGAAACTAGTTTCAGCGCAGGTTTCTCGAGGCGAGAAGTGAACCGGATCACTCCCATTTTATGCTTGAGAGCAGGCTCTAAACGAAACTAGTTCCTACAAAGTGGCCACAAAGAGGCCTCGATGTAGAGGAATGGTAGAGAACGTAATGTGAAAGAGATTAGTTTTGAAACTTCTGCTGAAGCGTCCCAGTTATCAGGGGCATCTTACCCATAACGTGCCGTATGAGACACATGGTGTAGCACGGGATTCAAACCACATTTTGGGTTTTTTGAAAGTATCGCTGTCAATGTAATCAGCATGTGGTTTCGGATATCGAGAGTAACATATCTTTCTAGGATTGGTCTCCTCCAGTAGTATTTCGGCAATACGCTTTTGAACTGCGTATTGCCGAAGTCCTACTGAAGGAGATGAAACAAGCAGTGATGAAACAAACTCACTGTTTGTGATGCTTTTAAACGTGCATGCAATTTTTGTAGTGTATTCTTGAGAAAATAAAGAATAAAATAAAAGTCTCCACCTACGAAATGGTGCTGAATTCCTGGTTACTGTGAGATCTACTTCTTGTGTTGACTTTGTTAAGGACCCGGACAATTATAATCCCCACAAACTCAAGCTGTGCTACGCGTGCATTTTTATCGTGATTTTGGGAACAGTTAGGGCAATGACATCTTCCAGAAAGCAGACTTTGATGTTTTCCGCCGGAGCTTTTGCTCCGGAACGTGAGGCACTGTGGTTTCTGAGTAGTTCCCTTCTATCTCCACGCAAAAATCACACTTTTCTTCAAAACAGTTGACAAGTTACCAGAACATCTACTCGCTTCTACAGAAAAATTTCCGCAGGGATTACTTTTCTGTCGGCTGTGGCGCTGACTTCCCAGTTGTATAAAAATTTAATTTATTCAGTAGAAGAGTTAAAACACGAACCATTACAATGACTGGTAGACATGTTGTTCTCCGTATTCAAAAACGTATCCTAACAGCCTTAGTAACTATCAGAAATCGTACTTTCATATGACCCGGAAAAGGATGGTCCTGGCTGGCCAAGTGCAACACATGGTGGTGCACAACTGGGTGTGTACCCTTATGTCGGGATTGTCGCACCGCGGCAAGCGGAGCAAGGCGCACGAGCTAAAGGCGCCATGTTGTTGGGTTCCGGAGCGATTACAAGTCAACTGCGTATCGCAAGCGAAGCAAGGCGCACGAGCTAAAGGCGCCATGTTGTTGGGATCCGGAGCGATTACAAGTCAACTGCGTATCGCGCCCTACCCTTAGCGTCTAATCGTTATATGACCCAACAACCGTGACGCGTACAGCTCGCACACACTGCGTCGTACGTCGCTCGTCGTCGTGCGACGGTACACACCCGTACGAATCCTGACATAAGGTATATTTACCATGGCTTATCAGCACTCACACGCATAACGTGTTGAGCCGGTTGGCCAATATCGGCATCGAACCGTGAAGCTGAAAGCCTAAGTAGATATTGATTTTGATGTTTTTGATTTTTGATAGCTGCTGATTTTCGCCGCAGCGCGCGATGCGAAAGTTACTAGAAGGTTGCTGAGCTATGGGCAAAAGCTTCGGTGCCGGCTTTCACCTTCACCTTAACTCAGCTTTTGAGTTAAGGTGAAGGTGGTGTCGGTAGTGTAATGGATTAGCACATATCCCCGGAAAGGATGAAGTGCGGGTTCGAGTCCCGTCCGGCACCGAAGCTTTTGCCCATAGCTCAGCAACCTTCTAGTAACTTTCGCATCGCGCGCTGCGGCGAAAATCAGCAGCTATCAAAAATCAAAAACCTGACATAAGGGTACACACCCGTGCACAACTTGAGGAGAGCAAAAACAATCTTAGTCCGTGGTGTGTTAAGATTGGATGCGCGCTTGAAAAGTCAGCCAGACTCAACCATCTTCAACTCTCCAGGATGCACCATGGAAACAGGGCAGATCGAATAGCTTGTTTGTTAAGGCCGCGATGGCACTCTGCAGTGCCGACGGCAGGGCGTGGCTGCGTATCTCTATGCCACCCTGCCTCGTTGCCTGCGTCATCTCTGCACCTCCCCGTGCCTCCCTCGCTGTCTGTGAACGCAGCCCCGCTCTGCCGCGGTGAGTATGACCGCGGTCTAGGATATGTGCATATCTGCGCTTGATAGGACATCGTTATGAACCGGTCTTCCATATTTATTAAAGGATGCTATGAGTAATGTTGTAGAGGCTTCTTAGGCCAAACTCACACTCAGCAATGTGATGATAGCAGGTCACAAAGAGCATAAGCAATGCTAATGGTTTTGTGGGAATTTCATCACTACTAGATCCTGGGATACCAACTTTTTTACCCCCACAGGTCACAGCAGAACAAGCAGCAGCAGCAGGGGAACGATGATCATCAGAAAAGCAAGATGAACCCTTGATCTGGGAAAGAGTTCATACTTTAAGGACAATCCTGTATATGACTATCAGGAACACATGTTTGTATTGCCTGTCATCGCGTTGATCTCGCTGATCATCAAATCACTAGTCAGCCTAGTGACCCTTTCTGCTCAAGGGACGGACAGCATCTCACTGCCCGCGGCGGGACGTAGAGACAAACGGATCTCTGTTGATTTTATCTTCATTTATTCACTTTTGCCACTCTTTTTTTCCGCTATGACCAAGTGATTTATGTTAAACGGTAAGGAAAGTTTTGGCCGATTTTCGCAATTTCAATTTCGGGAGATCATAACTCGACCCACACTGCATCCTTTCTCACAGAATGAGAACTATTCGATTTGCTACACTTGTGGCAGCACTATACATACTTACAGTCCATTTCCCGAAAACTGATTGGGCGTGTCTACGAACTTGGATGAACACGTAAGAAACTCTCTCACCTCGCCACACTCACTCTCGCCACGGTGGCGAGACTGAATGTGGCGAGGTGAGAGAGTTTCTTACGTGTTCATCCAAGTCCGTAGACACGCCCAATCAGTTTTCGGGGGATGGACTGTACCTGTGTTATTTTGATGAAGGGCTGACAATTTATGTTGCTGAAATCAAAAGAAGTCGACTCCAGATCACCATTTTTCCTCCACACACTGCTATTGGAGGAGCTGTCCAGTTGCTTGGGAAAGTGAGGCTTAGTTAGTGCTAGATCTGATGAATATGATGGACAAGTAAGAGCTCCAGCATGCAACTGCTTCAATAACTGGAAGAGAATTTGGGGATGATACGCTCGCGCATGGCCGCTACGAAGGGTCGCGCGGCACCCATTTTTTAGTTTTTTTTTTCAAATCGGGCTACTTGAGGTGGTCAGTCACATTTGTGTGGGGAATTCCCAGTACTTCGAGGTATCCCTTGCAAATATAGACGCTCATCTCAAGTAGCCCCGATATGAAAGAAAAAACGTTCTAGTTAAAGCGGTTCGATCAATTGAAAATTCGAACAACTCGTTCTCGCTCTGAAACCAGGGACAGGGTGTTCCGTCCAATGCGTTACCCCCTACCTTTGCGTTACTCACATTTGTGATTGCCTTTACTCGGACTCGACTTAACAGGAACTCGTGAAATGAAGTCATCTAAAAAGTGCCGTCGCAGTACTTTGAATTTCCATAAATATTCGAAAACCTTGTGGCATTCTGAGGAAGGCATTTATTCAGAAAGAGCTATTTCCTGTTTATCTAAGGGGTTTAATATGTAAGGTATCCATGTTAACAGGCCCTCAAATTTGGACTTGTCTTGAATGCGCGAAACCGGGCAGGACTTTCCTTACAACCTAACAGCTTTTATGTCTTGGCAATGCTGCAATCCCTGCATGAGCTACCTTATGTAATGAATATTCAAAGTCTCACCACAGGGCAGGCGATTGTAGTATTTGAATGTTTGAAAAACAGTTGCGACTCCAAAATATTTATTCAAAAGACTCAAAAGACCCCTCAAAAGTCTCGAAAGTCTTGAAAATATTCTTGCACTATTTCGGCGTATAACGCCTTCTTCAGGCCTGAAACTGTGGTGATTGGCTAATTATATATGTGATATAATTGCTTACGGCTCCGTCCCAAAAATATTTTTGGCGTGACCCACCCTGCCAGAGACGAATGGTGCAGCAAATGATAAACCCACCCGGTCGCACCCTAAATAGTGAGGAAGTTACGAGAGTAGATATGAGAGAGATCATGCAGTAATCAAAAATGATTACTGTGATCAAGTGAAGATATGAAGAATGTCACGTAGTTCGTCCTTACTGTTTATTTCTGGTGATAACCGCTTTATTTCAAGGGCCTCAAGAATTTTTCTTTCTACAGGATTGTCTATTGAGCGGTGCAGTACTTTAATACCGATTGTGGGGGGTGTTTCATGGGCATGTACCTTTGTACGATGATTGGAGAAACTGCTATTGGGATAAGATGATGGGTTTACTAATGCTCTGCGGTGTTTATCAGTGCGTTTGTAGAGCGGTCTATTGATAAAGATTGTAGTATTGTTAAGTGGACTGACCGAGGGGTCATTGCTCTGGTGCAACGGTTGGAGTTTTCACAGTGACTGGCAGGAGATTAACACGTTGGCGACGCGCGTTTTTTCACTTGTCCACCGCGTAGGACATCGCGCGCTCGCCTTGCCAAGAATTGCGACCCAGCATTGGGATTTTTGATATCACCTTTCCAAACGAGCTGAACTTTTTGCGTACCTCGAGCGCTGATACAAAGTAGTGAGCGCTGCGAAATTTCAGATACCGCTTAAGGGCTTGAATAAGAGATTATTGCATGGTAGTGATGGAAAGCGCCTAGTCAGGTGACGGACATGTGGAAATATCGACGTGTCGCGAGTACCTGTGTCCCTTGTTATTATTGAAACCATGATCTTCACATCACGATAATCCATGTTTTCGGAAAAAGTGGCTATTGTCAGTTTCCAGGAGTTCTTTGAATGTTTGGTAACAAGCTATTCCAGAGATGTAGAGAATAGACACGGCGAAACACATGGATTGGGTCCCACACAATAACATATTGTTTCTGTTGTGAGGCATGTGTTCAACAATGTGGATATTGATCTGCATTTCGAAGTACTGAAATGGAGACCCGATTGGGTGAACTGCACTTTAGGTGTCTCAAACAAGCTAGCAAGTAGCTTCACGTTAATGGAAGTCTTTAACGCCACCCTTTCACATGACTATAGTGGTACCATAAATTGTGAAACTATCATTTATTTTACTTTCACGACGTGTTCGGTAGGTTGAAATGGCACTCGAGCTAACATTCTCCGGTACTTTTTTAAGTGCGTTCGAAACCCTGAAGAATAAGATGCTGGCGAGAGTCAGTCCACTTGCCCTGTGTTTCTAGAATTGATGGAGAACATAATGAACGATGTTCGGAATTTGCATTCGAACCCAGTTCTGCTTTGGTATAAGTGCACACCTTCACATCAACCACCTTTGTTGGCGGTCTTATGAGCACGTGCGTTTCACACCATCTAATCAATTCGGAAGAATGGAGAAGTCCCTAGAAAATCTGGTTGCTCAAAGGCCAGATGTGATATGTGCTAGGTCGGGCTGCTAGATATTTTGCTCCCCATTCCTACTCCTTCAAAAATTAACGACGTAGAATGGCTGTCCTCCAAGTGAAGCGTTAGATGATGACAAACATCTATGAGCATTGCTATTTGGTTCCAGAAGTCTTTCCAGTAATTTCATCGATGCAGTGTCCTATAGGGCCTTGTGGCTCTAAAAATCGATGCTTTTGTCCCACGACAGGTTTTATGCCAGTTGCTCAATTCTGAGAAATCAGGTGTTAGTTGAGCAAAAGCGTCAATTCCAAATTATTTTACATGGTATGGATGATGGCATCATGGGGTATGGATGATGTGAATACGAAAGCAAGAAAGATAGCTGGACACAGGATGTGGCGAAATTTCCGGTTTTCTCGAAGTGCAAGGATTTGTTCAGCCACTTTTGCACAGGGGTCATCAAGGAGGGCTCGGTCGTCAGTGAATTGAATCTCGCTAATCAGTGCGAACGATCGAAGCTGAAGTTGCAGTAAAAATGAGCATTGATGTGCATCCATGAATGAAGCTGATAGAATCGCAAGCGAATGTATGGTGGCGTAAGTGAAGGCTGGATGGAGAAGGTGGTTAGCTAGGAAATGGCAACATCCTGAAGTGGCGAACGGATTAAAAGCGGGAAAAATTGAGATAGGGGAAACTCGTCCACCAATCATTCATTTAGGATGATTTGAACAATAGGAAATCTATGCAAGATCTATTCTTCTGAAAACTCTTCGGACTTAAAGGTGATAACAATGTTGATACCGTGATGTCACAAGCACTTTGTCTTATCTTTTGCTCTTCAAACAGGTAATGTGTTTACTTATTTCTATGCGAGTTCTTTCTTACAGATTATAATGTGATCAGGGATGCTATCCACTGAATAGCAGTGGACAAAATGAGTAATTTAGGTATCTCAGATAAAACTCCTTTTTAACTCGTTTTTTAACTCGTTTCTGGAGCTACTACATTTGAAGGTACCTATTTCGCTAGTACAATGTATAGCTCAAGATAACGAGCGTCTTTTAGTGATTACTTGAACTGCACCGTATCCTCAAAAAGAAAAAAAGTTATATCGACGGAAGCAAGGGTTCTCTCGATTCTTCGGAAGAAATGCCCCATTCTGCCTTTTATGCCTCTAGATCACATTCTCTGCTCTCGGAAGACCAACAGAAAGGTGACTGACCTTGCTGCGGGATGGGCCATGCATGCGATGCCATACCATGGGTTTCATTAACATTCGTGGTGAATAAAAGGCTTATGTTAGCTGATTTTTTGTTTTCATTCAGTAGCTTCTCGAGTATTCATCCATGCTCTAACCCGTGCGCAATAACATGTCCCACTGCTAATCGGTAAATGCCAGAGGTCCCCTTGTACGTGTTTTGGTCTGAGTTGTCTGAATAATTTGAAAAGCGAGTAGAGCATTGTGCGAACACTGAAGTTTTTATGAACAAATTGTCTGAATAATTTATGTCACAGGGTCACAGGTCTAGGTCAACATCCGTGTGTCCTGACCTACACCCTCTTAGTCACTGCGTTGTTCGACATCCGTCCGATAGAAGCTAACGACGTAGAAATGGCTGTCCTCCAAGTGAAACGTTAGAGGATGGCAAACATCTATGAGCATTGCTATTTGATTCCAGAAGTCTGACAAAGTGCCCGACTACCCCACTTTCGGTTACTTCACTCTAAACGCTCAATTCTGTGATAGTAGTTGCCTTTACCACCTCACCAGATTACATCATGGCGATAACGTTCGTATGTAATTTAAAGTTACTAGAAGGAGCCGAATGCTGGTAAAGCAATTTCTTTGCGCAAGTAAGGGGTTTGCACCAAATTGGATATGGTTGTACCACCCAAGGATTCTCTGTCATGTAAAGACGTACACTATTCAATGAAACACTCAACAATGTTGCTCCGATTTCCCTAAGTTGCGTAGCTTTTCTCATCAAAACATCATTTTAAATCGTGACCTACAAAACTTTTATTAAGGTGTGTAAAATATGTTCGGTGATATTGGAAGGCTTCACATAATGGCAAATGATTTGAGATGAAGAATAGCACAAATCTCGTTGCAACTACCATCACCATATAGAGCAGCGGTGCTCTGCATTCATTCTGGACTTCGAAGAGCAATGGAATGCACTGGCGAAGGGAGGGAAATTTTTAGAGACCATGTCCGCCCTGAAATGTGTGCTGAAAATGGAATGTGTCATAAATGACTGACCACGCTTCACAGCTTGAGAGGGAGTTCTTTCAGAACAGTGCGCTTTTTGAACAATTTTTTGAAAACTTTTGGTTCGTCTTAGACACATGACTGACCGGAATTCCGAAGGTGCATGGCTATCGAATAGCTCCTCATACAGGGTGAACTCCGCCGTTTTGCGGCAAAACTTCTGGAATACTCTTGTGAGAAATCAGTATCTCAATTGTTATAGTACCGGTACTGTTAGTGAGATTCTTCTGGAACACTATTTCTGAATATTTCACAGCATAAGGCAGGACATATTCAAATACCTTCAGATAGTCTTGTAAATTTATGAGCTGACGATGTTTGCCAGTGCATGTCTTTGTTGCGACTTTACGGGCATCATCGGAAGAGAGTAGTTGCAGAGATAAGCAAGCTAATATGATGCATTATTGCGGGAGCAAGTTTCCAGCGTTTAAACAACTATTGATATTGGTAACAATTACTGATATTGGTAACTTGTTTGATTTCAGTTGAATACTCTACTGTTTTACATCGCTCCGTAGCATATCTTCAGTGGCATCCTGGTTCAGTGTATAATAAATAAATAAATAAATAAGTAAATAAATAAATAAATAATTAAATGGAAAAGCTGCTGGACGCTCCAGTCATTGGGTCGAGCAGCCACGTTTTCGGTCTACGACACTAAATGGGAACGGCGCGCACTGCTCCTCCTATAAATGATGAAGACCAGCCTAGATGCCTAGCATGAAAAATATACGGAATAAGTTTGCGTAAAGGCGCAGAACACGGCCACATCACACGCCCATAGACACCCCCCTTCGTGGTACGTAATAGTTTTTATCTCGAATTTTTACTTTAGACTGTCCCACTATTTCTTTTCCCACAGTGCTTTGCCTCTTTTGCAATACTCAATGCTTCTAAACTCTTTTCAACCTTGTTGTCACCTGACCTTCTTAACATTAGACATCTTAACATACAATCATTTAACACGCACCCACGCAATGGCTGGGTAGCAACTCGAGTGCATTTTAAGCCTCAGCTCTCTCGGCTTGCACAGAGCGCTCCCAAAACCTTGTAATCTGCTACAGCGATGAGCACTTAGGAGACTATCTATCCCTCACTATTTATTCACCAGTTGAGCTATCGCACAGTGCTGCGCGAATGACACAATAGAATCATGTAATGGGAAAACGGTCGATATTGATTTCTTACTGAGCATCTACTTTCTACATTTTGGTTTTAGATAGAACCGGTATCGAGCAAGTTCCACATTGCACAGTTACACATTGTGATAAGCTACCGCACATTCAAAAAAGGGTTTAGGCCTTTTTTTCAGAGATCCAGATGATTTAGCGGTCAACACCTTTTGTTACAATGACAATGATGAATCACCGATGAATGTTCAGAAGTGAAGTGGGTATATCCACTAATCAGTCAATCCTTCGGCTTTTGTAGCCTTTTTCAGGAGTTTAGATAGTTGAGGTGTCGAAAGATTTGGATTCCACTACTACTACTATTTTACTGGTAGCTTAGTCCACTTGCTAAGCATCTAATTCTTACGCTTTAGTGGTAGATCCATATGCCAGTTATCGATGCTTATCGTCTTTGTAAACACTACTATTCGGAATTTCACAAGGTCTAGCGGTCGATCTCATTATTTTGCTGGCGCCGCTTGAGAGGATGAATCAGTTGCTTTGCCATAGCAAATCTAGATGGTGTCTAGATTATCCATGTAAACCGCGGTATCAGAAGACCATTATCTGGTACTCTCGGCAACTTAGCGGTCGATACTTTGGCAAATGATATCAGAACATGAACGAAATATGTTCACCCAATGGCATCGAGCTTCAGACGCATTTACTTTAGCAGTCGTACGGTAGTAGTAGTAAGCGGTTTAGTGGATTTCATCCTATCCTCTTCCTAATGGCTCCTATCAACCATTGCCGTTATCGGTACGGGAAGTCACCATCAAGTCTTCTCATTACGTTCCTGTGAGTGTAACATTCCACTGTTACTCAAAAGAGCAAAACGGCTTTGGCGACATTAGCCTTTTGATGCTCCCTATCGAATCTCACAACCGTTATCAATTTGAATCACTCACCGCTAATGTTTCCGTCTCACCACCCAGAGCACCTGTGAGTGTCAGCGGTCTAGGATCATCGCGAGAGGCGAGACGGATGGGGACTCTTCTCGACCGTCACTCCGTATCAAATCTTATCAACCATTATCAATTCGAATCGCCCACCACTTATGTCACCGTTGTGTAGGATGCTGGCGAAGGAGGTTTATTGCGGCATCTAATACGTGGATGTCGGTGGTCGAATGTTCTATAAGTGAATAGCGGGTGCACTAGGTTAGCGCATCGTGGAAGATTATCCTTATATTCGGGTTTGCCTTTGAGTACTGAACGAAGCCGCACCGCTGGTACTTTCTTGGGTAATAAGTGCAGGTAGTCTGCTCGTGAAGTGCCTGCGGAAAAGTGGGGAACGATAGATGCAAAGATCGGCGCTGGGTTCTGGTGGGACAGCAGAACACCCGTCCCTCCTCTTAAAACACCTATGAGTGTCGGCGTTCTAGCATCAACCCGGAAGGCGAAGCGAACATAATGACATTCGCCTTCCGAGGGCCCTTGTAAGCTCTCATCCGCTGCTCACTTTCGATCCACCATCGTGGGGTTCCCTTACCTCTTTCTATAATTTGTGAAATTCAAAATCCCTGCTTTGGTGCGACGCGAGATATGAATTTCCAGTCAAACACACATACCAACAAACAGAATTAGCCGATTACATATGGTAGGCCTATTTTTGTTTCAATTTCTTTGTCTTGTCTTCCCCAGTTTTAAATGGCTTCGGCACTAGTGACGGCAGCGTGGCACGCAGCAGTCGTTTTGGGTGATCTTCATATCAGGTCATCTAAGAAGATTATGTAAGATATATATTTACCTGAGAGAAGCCAAGAAAATACAGCTGGTCCTGTGTGAAACCGTGAAGGCTCTCGGATTTTGCAGGATCTTTCAATTTTGCTGCGTACTTTTTGTAGGCCTGTGGAATAGTATATTTTCAATTTTGGCATTTGATTGTTTTCTTTTGTGTAAAATTAGAATGAGACTCCAGAAGTTTATTCCAAAAAACTCCAAAGGCTGCGAAAGTCTCAAGTTTTCTGAAATATATTGCAATATTTCGGTGCTCAGCACCTTCGTAAGGCCTGAAATGTGGCAGTGTTATTAGCAATACTATACAAGGTATCCAACGAGAGTAGTTGGCAGTATGCCATGTATATTACATAATAACACTGCCACATTTCAGGCCTGACGAAGGTGCAAAGCACCGAAATATTGTAATATATTTTGAAAAACCTCTGAGACCTTCACAGCCTTATGTTTCTGGAAAAAACTTTTTGGAGTTCCATTCTATTTTTACACATTCAGATAATCAAAGGGCTTCGTGACAGCATAATACTAAGATGTCTTCTGTTTGTTCTGCGTATGTCACTGAGAGCTCATTAGATAGATTGCTACGTGAGATCCTTCGGTGTACTTGTCCATGTGAACAGACAGGGGGCGGTCGACTATTGGCCTGTACACCTTTTCATCAAATAATCTGCAGAGGAGCAATATAGGGGAGCAATACTGGTAAAGAAAACCTTAAACACAGAATTCCCTCAATTATAAAGTGGGTCTAGGAGTCGCGCGCATATTCAGCTTCACGAACATTGGCATCAAGGTCCAGATATATTAGCGCTACGCTTGTCGATGTCTTCTCCTCCTAGCTACCAGTTATTCATTCAGTCTACTTCGATTTTTCTCAGATTTATCTGTTCATCCTCATTGTTGCTGTTAGGCTTACTCCTTCGATAGTCTACACAAGCTCCGTTGGAGCTCTTGTTGTTTCCTCTTTCATCAACAATAACTGGCAAGGGTT
Source organism: Trichostrongylus colubriformis (assembly GCA_963978905.1). Classification (NCBI taxonomy): domain Eukaryota; kingdom Metazoa; phylum Nematoda; class Chromadorea; order Rhabditida; family Trichostrongylidae; genus Trichostrongylus; species Trichostrongylus colubriformis. Next base: position 42,598,668 of record OZ022259.1, read on the forward strand.
AATGAGGAACGTCGAAACGCGATAATCACCAGATGTGTCACGCTTTTCGAGTTGAAGGTGGAACAATGAAACTCATAATGTCTGGTGGCATGGGGCAACAGCGGTGGTTGATCAAAAGTCAAAATGATAAGGGGCTGTTAATTACTTGCAATAGCGAATCCCACAAGATTTTCTTGCGCTTAAGATTGACAGTTAAGTGTTGGCACACTAAATAATTATGAGCGGTGGGTAGGCGATACCAAAGGTGGGTGATCCACAGAAGTAATGGGTGATGAGGATGATAAGTGGTGAGAAAGGGCAAGCGAAGCGAAATCCGTTCGGCTTTTCAGCTCGACAGCGGAGCATTCACACTCATAGGTGCCATTTAACGCGGACTGGAACTTGAACTGTGGTTGACCGGAGCTGGGGAGTATCAAAAAGGGAAAAATCTCTAGATCCACAGTGCCTTCTTCGTGATTGAGAGCGCCAACTCGCACTCAATGCAGTTGATAGCCCTCTAGCAAAGCCTTATGACAACCGATACTGGCTGAACTTGAAGTCCGATATATGCTCACCACCACACTACGACCATCACATCCAACTTTTTAGTAATCGATTCGAGCGGTACTGTGCGATATCCGAACAAGCTTATTGGAAACAGAACAAGAGGATTGGCCCCACCTCCCTCCGCTCGGCAATCTTGGAAAATTTTGAAAGGACAGCTACGACTAACCAATACCTGAAGAAGGAAGAGTGGAAAAGGTTTTTTCTCAATATTTGTCCATGCACTGTAATCGCTTCGTATTGATCTTCTAGACCTCACTGATCACACTGATCCTTACAATTTCTGCCCTCCACTGCTCCCACAAAATTTACTTTTGATGCAGAGGCTATTAAAAATGACAGCATCACACGGTTTGTCGCATCAATGATAAGGCATAGAATAGACATCGTGAAGTTTGTTGAAAAATTGTTATTTGTTGAAAAATTGTTACCCTGTACGAAATTTTCATTCCTTCGTTGTCAGCAATGTTTTCAGCTAGGGTTATTGTTCCGTTCAAAGATATGTTGAATATCGGGATCTAAAATATAGGCAATCTCGTATTCGATTTTTGCTGTGGTGGTCGGTAGGGGAAAGAAAGACATAGAGCGTTGAACAATAACATGCCTTAGCATGCCTGAACTCTAAACATTCAATTTGATACGATACATATTCCTCCATCCCTATATTGTGTAATCCCTTCGTGCGCGTAGACTGTTGAGAGACCCAGGAGACGCTTCGCTACCATTTGTCACCGTTTATGAGAAAGGCACGATGCCGAACACACATTAGTAGGACAATACCGCCGTCCGGGTCTTGCAGTCAAAGAATGGTTTCGTCGCAATGAAGTTGAGGCGAAAAGTGGATTAGCCAACCTGTCTCTTTATTGCAGTCACATTGAAAACTTATGAAGAATCATTGTTTGGCCAATCCTTCGATTATATAAACCAGTAAATTTGTGCGTCTATTTGTCGGTATGTCGGTATGTTTGTATCTAAGTATGTAAGTATGTGAGTATGTCTGTGCGTCCGCAAATGAATGATTGTGATAAGGGAATGATAGAGCAAAGCAACCGCTTTAGGTTGGGAGAAACCTACGGGTGTTGGAGTATCGTTGTAACGCTATGTTATCATTGTGATAGCGCCTCCTACTTATATAAACAACTACTTCGTCCCCTCGCCGTCATTCTGCGGTGCGCTAACGTCGCAGGTGTCGGTACACTGGAATGGCATGCAGGTATGTTAAGTTATAGGAGGGACAGTACCATTCGGATTAGGCCGAGCAGGGGGTGGGTAAGTGAGTAGATGAAAACTTTCCAACTTTAGGAGGTCATTGCCGGCCTAGTGAGCTATCATAAAGTGGGTATAGGGCCGGAAGCGGATGGTGGACGAGGGGGGACATTCTCTGATCTGTGACTGATAGGTGGCACCAGTGGATTTGCGGAAGTGTGAATTAAGCAACGTTCTTACTATAGATATCCGTTCGCCTGTGTGTGTCCGTGCGTTTGTCACAAAACTCTTATCTCGCTTCGCAGCGAAGGTGGGACTCCGAATTTTTTAAATGATGTAAGGGTGGTATAGGGACCCTAGCGATGGTGGACCGAAAGTGATAGCAGCTGATAAGGGCTGTTGAGGACCTCCCGGAAGCGAATGTCATCAAAGTCGCTTTGAATTTCGCGTGAGCTGTAGAGCGGTGACCCTCCTAGGTATTGTACGAGATGGGACGGGAACATTAATGGTGTGAGAACCGCACTGATAACGGTTAATAAGATACAATAAGGAGTGCAAAAATGCTAGAGTTGTCGAATCCGTTTCGTTTTCGCATTGATCCTGGAGCGTTCATATCCACAGGTGTTGTGCGGGGTTGGACGAAGACATTGATGGTGGGTGACCCGCACTGATAACGGTTGATTAGATTCGGTTAGGAGTGTGAAATGCTGGAGTCGACGAATCGGTTTCTCCTCTCAACAGAAAGTGGAGTGTCCAACACATAGTTGTCGTAGGAGGAGATTAGTCCGAAGCGGGACCTTAATGGTGACGGATTGGATATAACGACTGCTTAGCGCTGTAAGAGCCATAGGAATCGGATTGGTGCACCACTGACTACTACTACACGACCGCCACAATGAAAGCGTCTGATGAACAGTGCCACTGAGTGAACATATTATTATCGTTTCGTGATATCAGTTGCCGATGTATGGACCGCTAAATTGTTGAGCGTCTAAATAATGGTGCGCGTCTTTTGATGCTGCGTTCTACACTTTATGATCAGGATACCATCTACATATCCCCATCCTACTTTATATAATCGGCTAAGTGTGTCTGTTTGTGTGTGTGTTTGACCGGAAATTCATTTCTCGCGTCGCAGCAAAGGTAGATCCTGAATTTTAGATATGATATAGGGGTGGTAAGGGGACCCCAGCGGTGGTGGACCGAAAGTGATAGCAGCTGATAAGGGCTGATAAGGAGCCTCGGAAGGCTGAAGTCGCCAAATCCAGTTCGCCTTTCGGTCGATCCTAGAGCAGCGGCACTCATAGGTGTTTTAGGGGGTGGGACGGGCACATCAATGGTGAGTGATCCAAACTAACAACGGCTGATGAGATTCGATAAGGAGTGTCAAAAGGCTAATGTCGCCAGATCCGTTTCGCTCTTCTGGCTAACAATGGAATATTCACACTCACAGGTATTACAGGGTACGAGAACCTCAATGGTGACTTTCGAAACTGATAACGGCTTAAAGAGGCTGATAAGACCCATCAAGAGGTGGGGAAGGGATAAAGTCCGGTACATCGCTTACTACTACCATGCGACTGCTATAGTAAGAGCGTCTGATGCTCAGTGCCATTGGATGAACATATTTTGTTTGTGTTCTAATATCTGCTGCCGATGTATCTACCGCTAAATTACCCAGCATCCCAAATAATGGTGCATGCCTTTTGATACTGCGTGCTACATGGATGATCAAGACACCATCTGGATTTGTGATGGTGAAGCAAGCGGTTCATGCTCTCATGCGGTGCCAGCAACAACACTGTGTATCGACCGCTAGACTATGTGAAACTCGGAGTAGTAGTGAATGCTTGCAAAAACGATGAGCATCGATAACTGGCATATAGATCTACCACCAATATGTAGGAAATAGATGCTCAGCAAATGGACAAATCGCTACCAATTGATGGAGTAGAATCCGAAATTGTCGATCCTCAAACTCCAAACTTTCAATAGTGACCACTCCAGCCGAAGGGTTAAAGATTAGTGGACGAACATATGTCCTTCCTGATCCATTTACTTTAACCAGTTGGGCTGGCGCACACTACTGCACACATCAGACAGCCGAGCACGCAAAATGAGCTTGATCGGTATCGATTGTTGGGTATAATCACTCATTCAAACGGTTTGCTAAGAGAGACCTCCACAGAAAAAAGGAAAGGGAAACGGGATTCCGTGAATTTCATCTTTCCCCATATCAATCGATATCGACCATGCTCATTTTGCGTGCTCGCCTGTCTGATGTGCGCAGTAGTGTGCGCCAGCCCAACTGGTATTATGAAAACCATTTACTTTGTATGTCGGTCTTTATGTCTATCTGTTCGCAAGCGAGTGAATGTGTTTAGGGAGTGATAGAGCAAGCAACCGCTCTAGGTTGGGGGATAGCAATGGGTAATGGAGTATCATTGTAAGGCCATGTAATCATAGTGATAGCATCTCCAACTTATATAAACACCTATGTCGTACCCTCACCTCATACTTGAACTAAATCGACAACAAAATGGGTGACTGTGTAAATCAAAGCAATCTTTTTCACAAGCCATGAGAGGCTCAGGTACCTAATGAAGTACTTGGAGGGCCGGAGCGGATGACGGACCTCGCAAGGGGTACATTCTTTGATTTCTGTGACTAATGAGTGCATCAATTGATATGCGGATAAGTGTGAATCCAACAATGTTATACAATATTGCTTGCCAAATCATATTGCTGAGCAGCTCCTCTCAACTTTATCGTATGGATACCAGTCGGATCGCCGATATGCCGTCGATCGCTTCTTCTTCTCAGGGGGACGGCCTCGTCAGCCCCTTCAGATTTCATTTTTCTGTCATTGTTACTCACTCTTTACATACAGGGCGTTAATAGTTATTGCTCTACTCCAGTGCCCGCTCTTTGAGGTCGCAGTACCGGCTCTGCCAAACCTATATGGATTTGCTTCCATGTCGATCGACAGATGAGGCTTAATGTTCAGATCTGATCGAATTCCTTTGCGGAGTCATGCCGGCTATGGACCATGTGCGCTTCGTAAAAGCAGGCATAACTGAAACTTTATGCATATCCCAATTCTTTCGTCTTGCACAGTCTTCCGTTTCCTTCTTCGGTCTTATGCAGAAAGCTACTATCACCGCGGCCTTCAAAGAGCGCGAGGAGTTTTCTTGCGGATGCTCTAAGAATGAGACAATGTATGTCAAACTCATTTTTGATAAAATAATGCCCACAATAACGACTAGGTGTATCTTTGATCAGACGTATGGCCAGATTGTGTTCTCCTTAACTACCTTTCGATTGAATAGAGTGAAGTCTTCACGGGAGGTATGCGCTCCTCCGATCCTGCTCAGAGTGCGCCGGCCGAACGGGTGCCACATATCACCTCAAAATCTTTATCACCGAGTGCTCATTGTAAGTATCCATATCAGTAATAACGTTGACTTATGTAAAGAGTGTTTAACTGCATTTATAGAAAAATGAAATTTTAAGGGAGCCTGGCGAAGCCAGGCCCTCTCGAGAAGGAGGAGCGCCCGGCGGCAGCTGGGCGATCCGACTGGTCAGAAAGTCCAGGGCTGTGAATGAGTTGATGGAGGCGGGTATGATTGCTAGGGACAACATCGATGAAGCAGCTATCGGGAACTTGGTTAGGAGCATGCCGAACGGGATGTCATAGCTATTTCGTGATCTTAGAAGTTCCACTATTTTTTGATTTCGGCGATGTGCTAATACTTCATTGTGTGTCTACACAGAACCAAAATTGAAGGATTCCACATATCTTTGATACGGACTGTATAAACACCTACTCGCAGCTCCTTAGCATTCTGCGGTGTGTTGACGTCACCTGGGCATCAGCACATGTGGATGGTATGTAGTAACAAAGGTTGTTAGATGATTAACACGGTCAGGGTGAAATGCCACGTTGTGGGCAACTAATAACATGAATGAAAATTTCTAACACTGGCAAGACTTGAAACAATTCACAGTCACGCCACTCATCAGATTAGGGGCAGAAGGCAGTGAACCAGTGATGGGCCGCGTCCTAAAGGAGAACAGACGCCGGACTTTAATTTTTATGACCAATAGATTGCACCAATGAATAAGTTTACTAGCATCAGTAGCGATTCATTAGCGTTCTTTACCATCTTCCCTAGGAGACCTAACCCGTGCCGTGACCCGCCAGGTACATAGTAGTACAGCTGGTATGATAAACCATTTACATTGTGTTTCTGTCCTTCAATTTACTTGTCGGAATGCTGTCCGTCCATTCGTGAGTGGCTGTGAGTAGGAGATGATAAATCAAAGCAACCACTCTAACAAAAGGATCCTACTCTATATAGTTCGCTTAATATGTCTGTCCGTGTGTGTGTCCGTCTGTTTGTCAAGAAATTCATATCTCCGTCGCAGCAAAGCTGGACGCTATATTGTACAAAAGATATAGGGGGTGGTAAGGGGACCCAGGCGCTGGTGGACCGAAGGTGATAGCATCTGATACGCGCTGATAAGGAGCCTCAGAAGGCGAGTGTTACCAAAGTCGTTTCACCTTTCGGGCTGATCCTAGAGCGCTGACACTCATAGGTGTTATGCGAGATTTGATGAGAACATTGATAGTGGGTGATCCAACTTTATAACGGTTGATAAGATTCTATAAGGAGCGTGAAAAGGCAAATATAGTTAAGTCCGTTTCGTCTTTCGTGTTGACCCCAGAGAGCTGACACTCATGGATGTTAAGCACGGTGAACGGGAGCAATATTGGTGGATGATCAGAGTTCGAAACAGTTGATAAGATTCGATAAAGAGCGTAGGAAGACAAATGTCGTCGAATCCTTTTCGTCTTTCGCGTTGACCCCACAGCGCTGATACTTATGGGTGTTTTGCGGGATAGCGCGTTGACCCCACAGAGCATTGGTGGATGATCCAACTCTATAACGGTTGATAATATAGGACAAGGAGCGTGAAAAGGCAAATGTCGTCAAGTACGTTTCCCTTTTGCATTGACCTTAGAGCGCTGACATTCATAGGTGTTCAGCAGGGTGGAACGGGAACACTATTGGCGGATGACCCAAATTGATAACGGATGATAAGATTCAATAAGGAGCGTCGGAAAGCAAATGTCGCCAAGTCCGATTCGCTTTTCCGACCGGCAGTGGAATGTCCGCATTCCCAGGTATTGCGGGGTACGGAGATTAATAGTGACTTACTGATAGCGGCGTAGAGAGGTTGATAAGAGGAAGTGGATGGGATAATATCCGTCACACTGTTTACTACTACTATGCGAGCCTCGGAAGGCAAATGTCGCAAAATCCGTCTCGCCTATCGCGTTGATCCAAGAGCGCTAACTCACAGGTGTTTCGCGGGGTAGGACGGGGACATTAGTGGTGGGTGACTTGCATTGATAACGGTTGATAAGATTTGATTAGGAGCGTAAAAAGGCTAGAGGCCTCGAATCCGTTTCGCTTTTCGCACTTATCGTGGACCTTTCATACTCACAGGTGATTTGTGGAGTGGGACGGGAACATTCTGATACGGTTGATAAGATTCGATAAGGAGCATTAGAAGGCGAATGTCGTCAGATTTGTTTCGCCTTTCGCGTTGATCCAGGAGCGCTGACACTCATGGGTGTTGAGCAGAGTGGGACGGGACATTAATAGTGAGTTATCCAAACAAATAATGTTTGATAAGACTCGATTGGGAGCGTGAGAAGGAAAATGTCACCGAGGCCGGTACGCTTTTGCGGCTAACAGTGGAATTCACATTCGCAGGTATTTCAGGGTACAAGGACCTCAATGGTACTGTTGGGTACACGGATCTCAGTAATAACGGCTTACGGTGGCCGATAAGAACCGTTAGGAATCGGATGGGATGAAATCCTTTACATCGCTTGATACTACTATACGACCGCTTTAGCAAAAGCTTCTGATGCTCAGTGCCCTCGGGTGATCATATTTTGTTCATGTTCTGAATCACTGACCGATGTATCGACCGCTGGATTGCCTAGCGTTCCAAAAAATGGTGCATCTCTTCTGATACTGCGATTTACATTGATAATCATGATACACTTATATTTGTGATAGCAAAGCAAGCGCTTCACTCGGAATCATTTTCTAATGCGGTACTGGCACCAATACTGGGTATCGACCGCTAGACTATGCAAAATTCCAAATATTAAAACATGTTCACGAACGATAAACGTCGATAATCGGGATATGGATCTACCATCAATGTGTAGGAATTAGATGCTTAGCAAGTAAACATTGTTACCAATCATACAATCGAACACAAAACTATCGATGTCTAAACTATCCAAACTCCCAATGATGACCTGAACCACTTGGCTGGCGCACACTACTGCGCGCGATTCATGTCGTGCAAAATGGGTTCGATGCAAAGCGACTGAGATATATTAATACCGAAATGCTTTTTTATCACGCCATCTTCTCTGCTTTTATCCTAATAAATAGCTCAGGTGGAGCCAGAGGAAAGGAAATTTCCACTCAACTCCATACTCAACTGTGGTCGTGCCGATCAAACCCATTCTGCACCACATCGCAATGAATCGCGCGCAGTAGTGTGCGCCAGCCAACTGGTTTATGATAGCAAAGCAAGCGAATCATTTTCTAATGTGGAACTGGCAACAATAGTGGGTATCGACCGCTCGACTATGTGAAATTCCAAATAGTGGTGCATGTTTTGAAAAACGATAAGCATCGATAGCTGGCACATGCATCTACCATCAACACTTAGGAATTAGATGCTAAGCAAGTGAATAAATTGCTACCAATCGGTGCCGTCGATTATAAAACTGCAGCCCATTTCCCGACGGTTGGCAGGGCAACACCTACAAAATTGGATGATCATGTATCGGTTTCTCCACCCCGCCACACACTCTCACCCAAATCAGTAGGCCACGCTCTGCCAGTCTTTGGGAACCAGCTGGCGGGCGCACACTGCTGCGCACGATTCATAGCGATTTTGTGCAAAATGGGATTGATCGGCACGACCACAGTTGTGTATGGAATTGAGTGAAAATTTCCTTTTTTCCGCTTTCAGCTGAACTATTTATTTGGTTAAAAGCAGAGAAGATGGCGTGGTAAAAAATGATTCCGGTGTTATTTTACTTCAGTCGCTTTGCATCGAACCCGTTTTGCACGTCATCGACACGAATCGCGCGCAGTAGTGTACGCCCGCCAGCTGGTTATATCACAAGTGGCCATGCCATGAAGCAACAATCATTCGATGCGTTGCCCGACTCTGATAAGGGATCTGTTTCCGGAAATCGCCAGTAAATTTTCTTAATGGATATGATAAAATAGAGCCATCCCTGAGCCTCATTTTTGTAAGATCTTCTTCTGAGTATTAGAATTGAGGACTCATTCACACAGCTTTATTGGCAAGCTTTCGCTGTAGTAACAGCTTCGTCAGATCTTCAAAGTACGACTCAAGTGTACATCATACAATGTGCTACAATTGAAAACATTAGCTCACGACAGCACTAACCAGACTGGTGTTCTTTGGTCGCTGACTTCTGTAATATGTCACATGCACAGGAAATCACTGTTAGGAGCACAACTCAACAAAACCGCTCACCCCGACACCACTCCCAAACAATTAAAAGTCACTATAAATGCGATGTGCACGATTAAAGAGAGGATTGGGTCATTCCATAAGCAGTGTCGTTTTTTTCTTTTTTTTTTAAATTTTTTGCCATAAAATCACAAGTTTTTGCAGCATGTCATGTATCATTCGAAAGGAAATTTTCTGCTCTACAAATGAGATGTTCAGTTTTTGAGAATGTTAGTATGGCGCCGACATTTAGGCTGGCGAAGAGGTAGGTCCAGCCGACAAAAATTGGCCAAACCGGCAATCAATTGAAACACTATATTTCACTTTAGGAAAATCAACCAATCAAGTGCCGCGTACTTAGTCCTGACTTCTTCTACAATTTCCAATATTTAGTTGATCACGAAGTCGTGTCGTTCTTTCTCCACATTTAGTTTTTCCTCCACAACTCGGTTATTTCAGACAATTTCTTCGAACCAAGGCAAGAAAATTTTCTCAACCAATCAGTTGAAAGAGTGGTAAAATGTTAAGAACAGGGTGTGGATAGGAACAGGGAAATATCACTGACCGGATTCCTTAACTTTCTCATGGAAAAAATAAATTGTGAAAAATGTCAACTGGACTCCTATCACATGGTACTAAAACTCAATCTGAATCGCAGCCAAAACGAACTAGAAGGATGTTTTCGATACAGCAAAAAAAGTTCTTCGAGATGACTCATGAAACAACTTTGAGCAAGGAGTTTGAAAGAAAAAATTTTATTTTGAATAAGTGTGGGTGCTTTCGAAAAAAAGATTTTAGAAAAAGAACGACACGACTTCTTGATAAACTAAACACTGGAAATTGTAGAAGAGTCAGGACCAAGTACGCGATACATGACTGGTTGATTTCCTTAAAGTGAAATATAGTAATTTAATTAATTGCCGGTTTGGCCAATTTTTGTTGGCTGGACCTACCCCTTCGCCAGCCTAAATGTCGGCGCCATTCTAACGCACTCAAAAACAAAACATGGCATTTCGTAGAGCAGAAAATTTCCTTCCGAATGATATATGACATGCTGCAAAACTTCTGATTTTATGGCAAAATTTTTGTTTGAAAAAAAAAACGACACTACTTATGGAATGACCCAATATATCGCTACCGCTATGATATTAATCTGAATGCCTCCATGAGCTCGTCCCTGTTGTTCATCTCGGGGGATAACCGCCTTATAGCAAGAGCTTCAAGCAATTTTCCCTCCAATGGGGCGTCCTTCGTGCGTGCCCTTGAGTCGTACTTTGGTCTAACGAAGCTGTTACTGCAGCGAAAGCTTGCCAATAAAGCTGTGTGAGTGAGTCCTCATTTCTAATACTCAGAAGAAGATCTCCTAATGGAGTTATATAACTTTTGCTATATGTACCGGTCCCACATCTATAAGTGTGTTCCTCGCACACATTGCCCTCGGTCGAGATGAAGACAAGGAAGGTTCTTGAGATGTTAGCAGCAACATAGCAGAAGCCAGGCTTGCCGACGGTAGAACCATGGGTGGGGTACTTGTCAAGGCACTTTTTGCTTTTACGAGCCTTTCTTTTCCATGCCTGCGAAACATCTGCAGTGTGTTACAATATACAATGACCATTATATTCGTTTTTTGCGTTTCTCACTGTCATGCTCCAGGATCGTATAGAGTTCCGTGATCCGGCTTGTTTAGGAGAGCGGTTTACAGCAAGGCCCGAACTAGGCATTGCACAAAACGGTATGTTATTCGTACCCAAGGGGCCAGATTACCCCCATGGGCAAATTTCCAGCCATATTGATCTATCCAACTTTGGCAAAGTGGAGTGGCCTCGAGGTAGGTGATAATTCGTTCCCATTTCTTTATAAAAAGAGCTACGACAAAGATGACCTGAGTATATCTTATAGAGGTGCCCTTCACACAAAATGTATGTGAATGCACCAAATAAGAGCATTTGCTCCGTTCTTCAACACATAAGGTACCGCAAAGGCATTCCTGAGTGGCCGAAGGCGTTACATGAACGAGATTCAAACGTAGTTTTTTGATTTTTCGAAAATATATTAAGGGCAAATGCTAACATCACATGTTTTGGGATGTGAAACATAATACAGTTGTGCTCAAAAGGATGTTCCGCCAAATGGTTGTTCACTTGGGTTTTTCACTTGTAACTCTTTTGCAAGTGGACCAATCTAAGAGAAATTTCAGTATGTTGTACTTGGAGACACTACATACTGAATGAACTGTTCTGGCGCTCAACGGTGTAGATGACGTGTTTATATGAAATTTTTATTTTTGGAGTGCCATCGCTATGCTGCCCCGCTGTACCGCTGTCATCAAAAGTCGTGGTCTTTCTACAAAATATTAATGTTCTTTGAGGCTTGCTCGTTTTATTTTTGTAAAGAAAGCCGTGTTTCTTGACCAAGCCTTTTACTTTTTTCGGTGGTCTTGTAGTAAATTCTTGTAAAAAACCATGGAAAGTGTCAAGCGGCATTCAAGTAGAAGGAAATGTTGACAATAGGTTCAGGCACCACATATCAAAATTTTGTCAAATTTGGTCAAGTAGAAAAAAGTTATGACAAAAAGTGTTTGGCCGAATACTTTTGAGCGCTACTGCATATTACTGGAGCTTTTCTTGCAGAATGTATGTCAGTCAGCTTTTGGTTCCACGCCTCTGAAGAGCATATAAAGCACTAGCGCAACAAATTCAGTGTTTGGAACATTATAGATGTGCCTACACTTCTTATAGTGGCGTTGACAACAATATGGCAGCTTCAATCTACATAGGAAATATTCGGTGCTGATTAGTGGGCAATGGGTAACGTGTGAGTGGGTAAGTGGGATATGAGATATACTTCAAGTGTTGATTTGTTGACGAAAATTACAATCATAATCTTTGTGATGAGTAAACAGCGCTACGCGTGCATTTTTTGTGATTATATTGAAGAAAGAAGGCAATACCGTCCCTAACGAACCGAAAATTTGAAGTATACCGACGGAGCTGTTGCTTGGGCATATGGGGCCAAAGTCAGGCCTTCGTGAAGGGATCCTCGACGAAGGGTGGGGCCGTATTTGGTCTGTTCAGCGGAGTCGTAATCCTTGAAGTCAGCAGTGATGACGATTGACGTTGATGACTTAAGCAATCTTTTCGCTCTTCACTGTAAGGGCTCGGAATGCAAAATCAACTGCAACGTGACGTTAAGCGTTATCCATCCTCAGGTCATCATGGAGGAGTATGCCTGAAACTATGGGAAGAAAACCGAAAGTTGCTTTATATGGACTTCTCCATCTTGCTACGATTGCAAGCACGTAAAGTGGTGCTAGCGGGCCACTACGCGGACCGCAAGCGTTTGTATCTCTGAGGAAGAGAATAAATCCTCATGCATGGCGCGTCCGGCAACGAGGCCGACAGACTAGTTGCCATCGGTTGGACCTTCGAGATCAGAGGAAGTGTACTGGGGGCGTTCCGAACAGATGGACCATCTATCCAAAGAATCGTTGGAAGATCTTGCTACTTCGATGAAAAAAAATTCCTCGACTGATTCTTTCCATATAACTTCTTTGCTTTTGAAGATTTGCTATAATGAAGGTGGGTGTTTATTTATTTATTCATTTATTTGCCAAATCAATATTTTACAATTTGTGGCACCTCATTAGATCAATCCATTCAATCTTCGTCATGGACCTTGCTGCATTCTGCCAATTACACGTATTTAGCACTTTCTTGAACTCATCTCGCCATCTAGATTTTGGCCGTCCGACCCGTCTTCGCGAATACGGGTGCCATTCTGTTAGCTGTTTCGACCACTTTTATTCACTTGATCGAGCCATTTCCCGAGCGTAACTCCATTTTCTTTCCATCGCTTTCTCCACCACATCTTTAATTTTCGTGACTCCACGTAACCATGTATTTGTCTTGCGGTCCAGAAGACGTACTCCAACCATGCGGCGCTCCATCTTTCTTTGTGCACATCTGAGCTTGTCTTTCATTGCTCTGGTTAGTACCCATGTTTCGGACCCATATAGCATAGCAGGCAATACGCACAGGTTGAACAGTCGTCGTTTCCATTCCTTCGAAGTTCCACGTTCTTTGAAGTGAGGAATTCTTTGTATCTTAGAAATCTTTTCCATCCAGCGTGAATGCGTTTTGCGATCTCATTGGAGAAATCATTATTAAGCGAGATTTTCTGACCAAGGTAAGTGAAGGACTGCACTTGTTCCAGCTGAATATCTCTATAAAAGATCGTTGCTGCAGTCGTTGCCATCAACTTCGTCTTTGAAGAATTTATTTTCAGCCCACAGACTTGAGAGATCCTGTCGGGACTATTTATCATCTCTTGTAACTCATTCTTCGACTTCGCAATAAGGACAACGTCATCAGCGAATCGAAGATTGTTTAACCGAACTCCGTTGACAGACAGCCCATACGTCAACCATTCTAGCCTTCGGAAAATGTGCTCAAGTGTGGAGATGAATAGTTTCGGCGAAATAGTATCTCCTTGACGAACTCCGCGACTTATCTGTACAGGTATATACTCGTCACAAAACTGAACCTTCGTTTGGGCCGTGATATAAATCTGGCGAAGTAGCGAAATGATTTGGCTGTGAATCCTTGTTCTTGCAGGGCATTCCACAGAGCATTCATTTCAACCGAATCAAACGCTTTCTCGTAATCGACAAATGCCATGAAGATTTCCAATTGATACTCGTGGCTCTTCTCTATGACCTCTCTGATAGCGTGGATATGGTCAACCGTAGAGTAACGTTTTCGAAAACCGGCCTGTTCGCGAGGTTGTTCACTATCTAGTATCTCTTCTACTCGTTGGGTTATCACCTTTGTTAGCAACTTATATAGGACCGGGAGTAGTGAAATGGGACGGTAGTTTTTGAGGTCGCTGGTGTCTCCTTTTTTATGGAGAAGAATCGTTATTGAGTCTGCCATCTTTTCTGGAACAGGTCCGGACCGGAGACAATCGTTAAAAAGCTCAGTGATCAGCGGTGTAAGACATTCTGTGCCTAACAGTAACATTTCCGTCGTTACGTGATCGTGTCCAGGGGTTTTTCTAGTTTTCGTACTTTCCAAAGCTTCAGCTATCTCACTGGAGAAAAAAGGCGAACAACCATCCTCATCTTTCTCCCATAGAGTGTAGGTCATTGTGCTATGTGAGGCGTACAACTGTCCATAGTACTCTCTTATCACTTCTTTGATTTCGTTTCTCGAGTGACATAATTTTCCTCTCTTATCACGCAGCTGATGTGGTTGACGATGATCAATTGACATTTTATTTTGAATCATTCTCAAGCTTCCACAAGATTCAATCGCTTTCTGAACAAGATTGCAGTGATGAGTACGAATATCATTCCTTATCATCCTTCTCAACAATTTGCAAGTTTCGGTGTATGCCAAGCGGTCTGTTAATGAATTCATTTCTTTCTTCATATGCTTCGTTGTCTCATCAGTGAAAGAGTTCCAGTGGAAAGGTATTGACGAGTTTCAGAGGGTCTTACAGCCACACTGGCCGCCTTTTTGATGTACTCGGAAATTTCTTGATAGCTATTCGGCAGCCCTCGAAGCTTTTGTGGCCATATTCTCGCTAGTTCCATCCGATACACGTCGTGGTCTGGACGACTCTTGAGACGTGGGTGCTTTCTTACTCTGGCATCACATTTGTCCATCTGAAGTACACCTCGGAGGAGTCGATGATCAGTTTCAAACTGTATCGATCCTGTTCCAATGCTCTTGAAACGAAGGTGTCTGCACGCAAAAATATGGTCGATACAACTGTATGTTCTACCATTTGGGGATCTCCATGTCCACTTGCGTCCATTTCTGGTCTTGAAAAAAGTAGCGATCGCTCGTAGTCGTAATTCCTCGCAGAATTCTACAAGTATTTGCCCACGTGAGTTTCGATAGCTATCGTATGTGTGTCTTCCAAGAGAACTTTCTGTATCATCCATCTTATGTCCCAGATTGGCATTAAAATCGCCTAAAATCACCGAATGTATTTTGAGAGCATCTGACGTTTCCTTTCCCATTTCCGGATTCCTGGCGCACGGTAACGAGGTGTTATTGCTTTCAGACTTGGATATGACAGCTTGAATCATTTCGACATATATACTGAACTCTTCGTCTTCTGTTGTTGGACTCGAAGACAATAGAGGCAGATATACCGACAGAAATCGGTACATTGTCATCGAAACGTACGTCCAAACGGGACATTCTGCCGTTTTCTCTTGCAAAAGCATCAACAAAAGGAAGAATGCGTTGACTCATGAAGAAATCGGTTCCTGATGGTCCTTGTGCGTCTTCAGGACCAGCATAGAAAAATTTGTAATCTGATTCTTCAAGTTCAATGCTTCCTGCGCCTCTCCATCGTAATTCCGTAACCGCGAGAATGTCCAAAAATGTTCTTTTGAGTGCTTCTTGAAGTTCGACTAGTCGTTCTCTGGTTGAAAGTCTTCTTACATTCAAAGTAGCGAAGTGAATGAGATTGAAATGAGGATGGAACGTTCCAGTGCTTCCTGGGCCAAGGAGTATCTTCTTTGTGTCGAGGTGAGTCGGGTAGAGTCGGCTTCGAGAGAGGGAGAGAAGACCGACCTCTCACCGTGTGGTATGGATGAAGGTAGGTGTTAGAAAGTGGTAATATCGTTAACTAGGTGGCGCGCGCACACTACTGCGCGCGATTCATGGCGATGTTGTGCAAAATGGGTTCGATCAGCACGAACATGGTTGTGTATGGAAATGAGCAAAAATTTCTTTTCCTCTGCTTTCGGCTGAGCTATTGAATTGGAAAAGCAGAGAAGATGGCGTGGTGAAAAAGCATCTCGGTACTGATATACATTGCATCAAACCCATTTTGCACGTCGTCGCGCGCAGTAGTGTGCGCCAGCCAAGTGGTTCAGGTCATAGTTGGGAGTTTGGATAGTTTGGAGATCGATAATTTTGCATTCGATTGCATCGATTGGTAACATTCTGCTGAGCATCTAGTTCCTACACATTGATGACAGATCCATATCCCGATTATCGATGTTTATCGTTTCCGTAGAGGTGCTTCACTATTTGGAATTTTACATAGTCTGGCGGTCGATACCCAGTGTTCCTGCCAGAACCGCTCACAAAATGATTCCGAGTGAACCGCTTGCTTTGCTATCACAAATATAGATCACGATTATCGATGTAGATCGCAGTATCATGAGAAACGCACAATTTTTTGGAGCGCTAGGCAACTCAGAGGTCGATACATCGGTCAGTGATATCAGAACATAAACAGAGTTTGTTCACCCACTGAGCATTAGACGCTTTTGCTAAAGCGGTCATGTAGTAGTAGCAAGCGATGTAAAGGATTCTATCCCATCCAATTCCTAACGGTTCTTACAAGCCATTGTAAGCCGTTATCATTTCACTGAGGCCCCTGTACCAAACAATACCATTGAGGTCTCCGTACCCTACAACACCTGCGAATGTGGACATTTCACAGTTAGCCGCAGAAGCAAACCTCCCTTGGTGACATTTTCCTTCTCACGCTCCTTATCAAATCTTATCAACCATCATCATTCGGACCACTCACCACTGATGTGCCCGTCCCACCCTGCTGAACAGCTATGAAAGTGACAGCACTCTTGGATCAACGCGAAAGGCGAAACGAGTTTGACGCCATTTGCCTTTTCATGCTCCTTATCAAATCTTATCAACCGTCATCATCAAGCTAGATCAAGCGCCATTAATGTCCCCGTCCCACTCCACAAAACACCTGTGAGTATGAACGCTTTAGAAGCAATGCGAAAAGTTAAACGGATTCGACGACTTTATCATTTTTGAGCTCCTTAGCAAATCTTATCAAACGTTATTAATGCGAGTCACCCATCATCAATGTCCCCGTCCCACTCCTCAAAACACCTGTGAGTATGAACGCTTTGAGACCAATGCGAAAAGCGAAACGGATTCGGTGACTCTAGCATTTTTGAGCTCCTTATCGAATTTTATCAAACGTTATTAATGCGAGTCACCCATCATCAATGCCCTGTCCCACTTCGCAAAACGCCTGTAAGTATGAACGCTTTGGGATCAATGCGAAAAGCGAAACGGATTCAACGACTCTAGCCTTTTTACGCTTATTATCAAATCTTATCAACCGTTATCAAGGTGGATCACCCACCACTAATGCCTCTGGTCCACCCTGCTAAACACCTGTGAGTGTCAGCGCTCTTGGATCAACGCGAAATGCGAAATAGATTTGGCGACATTTTCCTTCCGAGGCTTCTTATCAGACCTTATTAGTTGCTATCACTTTCGGTTCATTACCATTAGTGTCCCCTTGCCAACCCCTACATCACTAGTAAAATTCATGGCTGCAACATTACTGCGACGCGAGATATGAATTTTGTTTCAGATGGGCAAACACACACACAGACATACTAAGCGAATTATATATAGTAGGATTTTACTAAAATTCACACTCATAAATTTTTTTTTTGTTTAAACGAATTGTTATAGAGAACTACGCAGCCATTAGGGAAACTAATCGGTCGTAGAAGCTATGATGAATTAACTTATGCTTTCTCCGAAGTTCGAAGCAAAAAATGCTCAAATTTGCTATGGGGAAGATCGCGCTCCAAATGCATAAGGTGTACCGCCTTGCTTTGAATTAATTTGAGCTTTTTGATCCTTTTTATCTTTTATCCCTAACTACTGTTACTTTTTATCCTTCCTGTTCTTCATCAGAAGATGAGCGCATGGCCCATGGTCGACGAAGTTCCCCTTGGGATGAACATAAAATTCTGTTGTCTTCTCAAAGACACCGTAAGGGAGTAATTTTGGCTCACGGTAGAACAGACGTAGTGTGGACGAGTTCAAGTGGCCGCCATTGCACAAACTCGCCAATTTGACGCCTTCTCCTAGTGCCAAGAGAAGATGTTTCCATTATAAAGATGTTCATTCCTTTTACCTTCTCTTTTGTTCTTTCTTATGTTGATTCTAGATGTACTTACATGAGTGCTAATGTGGTTGGGAATGGCCACTCCACTGCGCTGGGAGTCAGGTGTTACAACTAAAGTTAGCCCGCGGCCGTCTCCTACAGCGGACAACTCGGAAAGTCAGTGCGATGATGCGATTGAGGCGCGAATACGCAGCGATGCACTTTTGAGTTCGGGTTTTTTCACCGATTATCGCTTCTAACCTTCTGCGCTCGTTACAAAATGCTCATTTCTTTGTATTTTTCTCTTGTTTCGAACCCCTTCCGGTTCCTTTAATACGTTTTTCTTTCTCTTATTTTGTCACAAGTTTGATATTAGTTTCTTTCTATAGCCTGTCAAAATCCTTGATGAATCGCACTGAGTGGAAAGGATAGCATAGAAATACCGAACCTGAAGAAAGGAGGGGTCGCATGGGGACGGTCGTTTTCGTAGCAATTCCGCTCGACGCCACGCTTGACCCCCTACGAGGCGCCGCGAATCGCGGATGGTTTCTCTAACATTCAAGTAAAAATCAAAATTTTCTTCGGAGAACAATTAACTGAATGATCTCTTCCACCATAGATGGAACTTTGTTTGTGATTACTCTTATACTGACTGTGGCTTCAACTGCTTAGTTGAAGAAAAATTTAGTTTTTGCTTAAAACTTGTGTTAAAACACAAACCAACTTTTCTGGATCAATGACGGTTGGATATATTGCGCTTCATATCCAGTAACATATTCTGGCAGCTTGATCTCTCAGAAATCGATACTTTCATGTGGCCCCAGAAAAAGGGTTCTGGGTGGCCACGGTCAACACATAATATTGAATGATTAGAAAGCCAAATAGAATCGTCTGGTCATACGGGCAGATAGAGCAAAAACAGCTTCGTTCAGCTGTGTAATGATGCGTTGACACCCAGTTGGCCATGAACACTTTCAAAATTTGGTCAAATCTATGAAGTGGCTTGGCGCAAAAACGGCTGGTACGGTCTTGAATTCACCATGTAATAAACAGCATTATTTGCTAAAAAACCTCCATGACTCTACTTAGAAAATCGGTGGGTCGATTTTGAATACAGATTCAAATCAGCATCTAAAATTACATTGAGTGAGACGTGCCTTTCCTCGTATTCAGCGAAATACTGATTGGTGTCCGAGGATCAATGCAGGCCTTGTTATAGTTGTGATAACCCCTCATATAAAACTCGCGCTGTCACCCTGTGTGTGTTGACGTCGCAGTAGGTGTCAGCTCAGTGACATAAAGTGAAGATATGTCGGACTGTAGGAGGTGCAACGCTGATTGGGCTATACCGATCAAAGAGGTGGTAACTGAAACGAAAGTATTTGCATCCTCTTTAACAAGTCATGGTCAACTCAGATGGCTATCACAATGTGCGTAGAGGAACAGATAGTAGACTTTATTACTAGGAGATTTCAGTCGCAAAACTCCGATTTCTGTGATTCGTGGTGGCACTGATGGAGTGGAAAAAAGTGTGGATTCGAGGAAATTGTACGCTGTCTTTGTCGAGCTGCATCATTAAGTCCTATTAGCATACCTTATACCGCTGTCGTGCGATGCTCAAGGCTAATAGCATGGCCCGATACCTGGGGCCTGTTGTGTATAATCCTCTTGGCCACCAGGCAACGGCTTCATTTCTGAGTAGTAGCTTTGAAAGATTTTGCATGTAAAAGATGGTGGACCATTTCCTGAGCTGAACAGAGCTGAATCAAAGATGGCTAAGCCAGGAGCCTACGATCCAACGATTGAGAGGTGAAAGAGGGTTGTTCTGGATTGCTTCAATACATAATCTCCAAGTCTACTTTGAGAGAGCCTGGCTAACTACCCGCAGTATACTCGACCCCAACCTAAAAAGTATTTGACTTGCAAAAACAACAGCAAGGATGGGTCTCAAGCCCTTGAGCCCGAAAGAACCTCATTACGGTAGCCTTGAGTAGGACTGCTCGGAAGTGGCTGCTAGAATCTTAGGGCTACAACAGGTTGCCTCAATCAAGAAACTAAGAGTTGACTTTCACTTTCAACGCACGGGCCCCTCCATAGGAAACAGGTATTGAAACCCGCTACACGCCGTTGTTGAAATCAGAAAGGAATTGTTCCTTGGGTCATGCGACAGGAAAATAGTAGCTGGTGTGGGGGGTTATCGTAAATATATACTTGGTCGTGAACATCAATTTGTAAATCTGACGACCTGAATCGAGGGCATCTCAGTTTTCTTGTATCTCTTGTATCGTATATACTGCATGTGGATAAACTGCATCATAGGAAGCATCATTGAGGAAGAAAACCAGATTGTTGAACATCTTCGCGACAGTTTCAAGAAGGCGCAGAGTTTAGTTGTTACAAAAAAAGTTCTTTAGAATTTCTCAGGTTGATAAGCAACATCGTAACAGACAATGACCGATTCAAGCCCCACTTGCGAAAGGGTGCAACCGAGATGCAAGAGGATTTTAGGAAAATAGTGAGACAGTAGTAGACAGTAAATAGATGCGTCTCCAACGCCGACATGGTGCAATCACTACTTTCCGAAGGACACTGGCGAAGGCCTTGTAACTTTTGATAGAAAAATGCCGTTCCTCCCAATTTACCTTGAAAATTGTGATGCGACATTTTTACGGCCGCTTACTTTCACTTTATCATACTGTTCTTTATAACAGAGTGCCCTTTTGTCATACTCTTCTGTCCACGTCTTTTTCCACCATTCTCGTTTTTCTCCATTACCATCATACAGTCTACCTGAACATTTGAGAGTCATTTGATTTCTAGCCATATGACAGTGAAACTCAGGGATTAGACCGAGACTTTCGGGGATAGACTTGTGTTGGCTCGAAAGCATGAGTTTTGATCCGAGCCGTCGAGGTTGTAAGCTTCGTCGTGTGATGTCGGAACGAAATTGCACAATGACAGTAGAGCAAGCGTACAGTCCGCGCCTGTCACACGGTGAAGTGCAATATCGGATGGTCAGTACGTCCAGTGATTTTTGCAGTGGTGTGTATAGGCCAAATGTGTCACAATAATCAGTACTAGGTTCCTCACAAGAAAACGAATCATTTCCATCGATAGCGATTAACAGCGCATGACTCCATTGCTTATGACTTTTGAAGCTTTCTCACGGACTGGTGTGCTACAATATCCACTTCTGACGCCTATCCAAGAACCCATCACTGTTGATTAACACACACACCAACAACCACACTCAGCCGATTATTTATACTATTAGAGTGAGCACCATACGATTATTTGCAAGCATCCACCACCAACTGCGGGGAAGTCTCTGCTTACTTCAGAATTCATCACATGACTCATCTTCAGCAATTTTTCTCGGTATCTGGAATAGAACCGAGCTGTCTTTTGAAGTAGGTTTTTTCTTCTGCACTGAGAATGCATGGGCCACCATGCCCCTTTCACATGTTCACATGTTTTGTGCCATTGCCCCTTTCACATGTTTTCGGGGAGACCATCGATAACTCCAGTCATTCTCCGTTCCACATATGGGTCGTAAGAATAAAGGAAAATTTTCATTGCGTGCTTAATATTTAGGCGCAGGCCTGCTCACGATAGAGTCAGTACGTCCAGTGATTTGTGCAGTGATGTCATTTTGAATTATTTTCATTCTGCGCTTCTTACTTCCATCCATTCCTGCCTTAGTAGTCCTCCTAAATCGATTTTTCGAGCAGCACGAGGCTCTAGATATACCATAGCATGCCATTCCACCTTTCCAAATGTTTCTGCACTGAATCTACCGCGAGATGAATCCTGTCATTACGTTTGTACTTTCTTGGAGATGTGAGCGTCGTATTGGTGCATTCCGATGAACCCGAATGACTTATTGATGAAAAGCGTCAAGCCAGCACTATGCTGAACATTTACTTGGGACGAGTTCTGCATTACATCAACAACTGCTAGATGGAAATCTTGCTACCGGAAGACCACCTTTTGTTTGTTCACCTCCTCATACACTCCACTGCTCCGAAACCACATGCTTACTTGTTTTCTCTTTTGCCCGATTCAATACTTTTCTACTCTTGGTGGTTAGCTTTTGTTCGTGCTGCCACTGAGACCCAGTCGTACTTGAAAAGCCCGGCATATCTCACTTTCTTTACTTGGCATGGTGGCGTCTAGCCTTTACCTCTTTTCCTGTTCCTACTGAGTTTAACACACAGCAGGTGCCTGGAAAGAGTTGCAGGAATTCCTTCGCAAGAAAAACCGGTCGATACTGAGACATGAGTTTCGAGATGGCCCAGCGGTTATGCTACGTCCACGGGAGATTGATTTTCGGAGCAGAGGAAATCAGAGCCAGAGCGAATGGACTGAAAATATTAAACAAAAAGAGCATTAAACACCCTCTCCACCTATTTCAACACAACATTGGAATGAAGTACCATACAGCCCCTGAAGACTGGATCGATGCTGTATCTCACTAAGGTCACAGTAAGGGCCGAAGCAAAGTTGGACGCCTTCACCCTTGAAAAGGTCAATACCCACAGGAGGCAGCAGGTGAGACATTGCTGAACGTAAAGTATTGACTGCTACCTTGCACGTCGAGACTGTGAGAGATTTCATGGCCAATAATGGATCCGACACTGCCGTACAGATAGGACCTATAAACTTAACACATCTCTAGAATGTCAATCATAGGAAACATCAAATGATTCGAGTATAAATAACAGCCAGCACGCAGATTGCTGAACGTTTCTGCACATTACATCAGGTTTGTCCAGAAGTTTCGGACCACCTAGTTTTTCCATTTTTTTATTGCACCGTCGTACTATAATCCAACGTTATATGCATCACGAGTACTTGTAACATATTGTCAGCGCATCGCGGCTTGTCTAATTTCCCTCCTATGGAAGTGCACGGAATTTTGGTCCAATCAAGTTCTATATCGGTTTTCAGGTCATCTTGATTTCTTGTCATTTCTTTACCAGAAAATAGGCTACAGAGCAGAGTAGGGAGTAATCTGTTCACTTGAAGTTAGTACTACTATAAGATGAGCAAGGAAGAAAGCCTGAGCGGTCGGCCTTTGTGAGTTTTCTTTACAGCAGAGGTCAAGCATTAGCGCGCACATAATGAATCTTTTTCGCTTATATTCGGCAAAATGGCGACGCGAGCAAGCCTGTCAGCCAGAGTCGTTAGTGTAAGACTATACGAGCTACCGCTGTACAACCCTCCTTATGCTTCACTTACAGGTTGGAAGCCTCAATATCTCGGAGGGCTAAACTTTGGCTGTTGGAGTTTCCAGATCGTTTGAACAGAGCCTAGGCCAATGAACTGGTCAGCGCACACCCGTCTCAGCACATACGGTGTATTATTGTTTTGCATTAGCACCGGGATCGCCCTCTGCTTAACGGGTGCACTACCTTGTTACCTCTCATGACATCAGCGTAGGTCACCGATAGTGAAGTCATAGGGTTGCCACTGTGTCCAAAATCCTTAGAAGAAAAAAAAAACATTTTTGAATGGACGGCACCATCAGTAGGTCTATCGCACTCAGCTGCAAGGCCGATCTTTACTACAACCTGAGCCGTGAAAGCTCCCAATTGGTGCTCGTGAAAAATTATATCTTCAAGGTCTGCTCGTGAAATTTTTACCATGGCCAAGACAAGCAACGAGCAAATGAGCTGGTTAGCCAGGCGGAATGTTGAGTGATGCTTACCATAGCTTCTGTGGTCAGCTCTATAAGGCATTCTCTATATTTGTCCCATCAAAATGTCCCCGCACGTGTCGAACTGAGTATCCCTCACATATAAGAAATCTAAAAGCTCAAAAGGAGAGATTATTTTACTCCCTCCCTCAAGCCATCACTGATATACGCTACAAGAAAGTTTGCTCGGATCTTGATTATCATATGAGGAAGTGGTTTGAGAATAAGGAACGGCACTTGTTAATGAGGTCTAATGTGAAACAGATTTTCCGTTACTTCAGGCGTAAAACTAAACCGAGTCCTGTCCTACCCATACTGACTGACGCGAGTGGTGCTAAGTTTATATCTGACACAGAGAAGGCTGAAGCTCTAGTTGAATATTTTGCTAGTGTTTTCTGCGCATCTGACACTAGGGAGGACACAATAGATATCAAGGGAATTCCACGTATATCTAGCACACTTTCTCAGGTTGTCTTTCACCCAGATGACGTGCGCAGGATTCTGAGGAATTTGGAACCATCCCTCTCTGAGACGTGTGATGGCATCCCTCAAATCGTATACAAAAGATGCGCTTCCTCTCTATGCCAACCATTGACACATCTCTTCAATATATCGATGCTCTTAGGAGAAGTTCCCAGCGTTTGGAAGGAATCCCTTGTTACAGCTATACCAAAGCTACCAAACAGTAGCCTCGTTTCCGATTTTCGCCCAATCAGCATTACGCCGACGCCAATTAAAGTAATGGAGAGACTCATTAGAGATAAACTGTTAGCGTGGCTAGGAAGATTCCATGCTATTCCAAAAGAGCAACACGGGTTCGTAAGCGGGTCCTCTACAACGACTAATTTAGTGGACAGCTTGCACGATTGGATTTACGCTCTGAATAACGGTAAATCTGTAGACGTCATTTTTATAGACTTATCGAAAGCATTTGATAAAGTGTGTCATCGAAAACTACTCACTAAGCTGCAGCACCTCGGTATTTCTGGGCAACTCCTTGATTGGCTTAGATCCTATTTACATGATAGATACATGACAGTCAAAGTACGGCGTAGCTTCTCTAGGAGGCTTCAGTGTAAAAGTGGGGTCCCACAGGGTGGAGTGCTGTCACCGTTACTGTTCTTGATATATACAATAGACCTGCCTGCGAGTATCAGAACGTCTCACGAAGTTAAAATTCAGATGTATGCTGATGATATAAAGGTATACGCAGCATATGATCCCTCCAATAAGGAGGAAGTCCAAGCTGCGCTCCAGCTATCTCTTGAGAGAGTAAGTGAATGGGCTGCCTCATGGGACTTGTCAGTTAATCACAGCAAAAGCTCAGTTCTTCACCTCGGGGAGAGCTTACCATCTGTTTATGAAATAAACGGCAATGTATTAAAAACCTGTGCTAATGTGAAGGATCTAGGGGTATTAATACAGTCGAATCTGAAGTTCAGCTCTCAAATAGATCGAGTGATAAAAGCAGCTTTTTCTGCGCTTTTCGTAATTTTCCGTAATACTCAGATTAGAGATCCCAAAATACTTTTGCGATTGTACAACGCCTATGTACTACCTCACCTGAACTACTGCTCCCAGGTATGGAATCCCTCCCTCAAGAAGGATGTATCCAGACTGGAAAAAATACAGCGCACTTTTACCAGATTGGTGTACCTCCGAATTTATCCAGGAACAGCACTATGTGACATTCCGACCTATGAAGAGCGAATGCAATGGCTAGGACTGATCAGTTTGCGTGAGAGGAGATTAATAAGTGATCTCACCTTGGGTTACCGCATACTAAGGCAGGAGACTAGACTCAGATTCAGCAAGTATTGGACCTTTAAACCCTGCAGCGAGCGCTACGGGAGGTTTGGAATAAATCATGAGAGAATTCGAAAGAGATTCCACTCTCTGGCGTTCCACTCTTACTTTTATCGCATGGCCAGAAGCTTCGAGAAGCTACCTCCTGAGTTGTTTGGATCAGTCAATGGTAAGGTGTTTAAGAAAAATTCAATAAAACTCAATGTTGCTCGTGCAATGATTACAGAGACCTAAATGTGGAATGATTTAGATATTTTGATAATGGCAGCCATCCTTCCAGCTTGGTGACTACCGTGTTAGCTCACGTTGCGGCTTCATTTTTTTATTTTTATTTTTTTTTCCTAGCAGACTTTTTATAATGACATGTTCCTTGCTTCAAGGGAGCTGTATTGCAGCCTCTTAGTATTGATGCCTATTTATTTGAGAGTAGTTTATGCTAGTATTCGTTTCGTGGTTGTTTTGTTTTGTTTTGATTTTGTTAAATTTGAGAATGTCATTTGTAATAGCTTAGCCAAGAGGACATTTGACCGGTACAAATCCACCCTTTACCATAAGATTACCTTATTCAGCTATGCAGTTCATTCGAGTGATAACATAGTTGCAAATGTCTTATATTTTATGATATGATATCTCATTAGAATAGTCACCATCCCTTTTCTAAACTGATATCCTTTCTTTCCTGGAGTCGCCAGACTAGGTGCCTAGCGTTTATCTGACCTGCCTGTTCCACGAGGGCGGTCGGTATACTCGTGTTTCGGAGTTCAGGCAGGTTCCTATGACCCCTCAGTGGCGCTAAGGGCACCATTGCCGACTGGTGCAGGTAAATGACTCGGGTGTCACTCGTGGCTCACTCCAGGCTCGAAAGGATAAGATGGATATACTCTGGTGTCTGGTGTCCTGAGTAACTCAGTGGTGGTTTTTTTTCCTTTTAGTTGCCTTTTGCCTTGTACAGTAGTTTGTGGTTCCCCTTTCACCCTAAGTTTAGATACTTCCGTGAGGGTTACAGGGTTTTCTACCGTCCTCTTGACTAGCTACAGTGGATAACTTTTTCTGTTAATGTTCAGGCGCGTCTTATGCACGCATAGATAGATAGATAGATAGATAGGTAGGTACCCTGTTGTCAGACAGTTAGCGAAGTATTCCTTTCTTAGTAGCAATGAATGTAAAGTGGCGCGGAACTTATGGAACGACCTAATATTTTTCAGTTTTGGACCTTTGATAACCGCAGCTTTTCTTTGATGTTGGTGTGAGTATGCCTTAAGAACGTTTCAGTATATCCAGGTAGGGCGCCGACAAAACTTCCTTGCACCGATTCTTTTTCTATAAAAAGTTTTCTGAGCCAACCAATTCTTACCTCGGAAACGACTCATCGAAAACAGGGAATTGCAGAAACGGTAGAGGAACTACTGAAATTAAGTAGAAATACTTGGACCTTCAGCAGAATGTTCATTCTCGTCGTCATGTCTGCCCTTTACCATTTGAGAAATAGGGGCGCTCCATGACTTCCTTCTGTGCTGAACCTTTTGTCCTAAACTTCAACCTCTGAGGTCCAAACCATGACAAAGGTTGACGAAAAATGCAAGCTGTTTATTTCCAAATTTTAGGCTCAGACAAAACAAGAAAGCTTAAGGAAAGCCGATTAGATTGTTTTCAAGTCGGCTCGGATAAGATGTAAGAAGAACATTCCGAGATTCAAAGTGTAAAAACACCGCCAGGGTGAATATGGCGGATTTTGGGATAGTTGTGGAGCATGAAAGGCTAGAAAACAGGACTTGAAAAATAGGATCTTCTTAATATGAAGGTCGCGCCTCTGCGTCACTATTGGCTAAGAATTGATCCAGACTGTGAGGAGCTAAGCTCACCAGTCTTGAACTCTCTCAGGAACTTTCCTATAGGCGGCAACACAGTGCCGCATGTGAAATTGAGAAACAGACTCCAAGCTATTAAGCGATAGTTCACCACACCATGGCCCATTCAAAACACGAATTTCATCTATAAAGAACATAAACTTATCCTGGCTTTCATTTACTCTTAACGGTGCCTTCGACAATGATTAATAGAGAAATACTTCCTCCCCAGAAAACAACGGAGGCAAACACTCCTTTTCCTTTCTCTTATGTGCTCCAAACCTTTAGTCCCTCTGGTGATTTATTTTGATAGTGTTCTCTTCTCTACTTCTGCTATCGTTCATTCTTGTTCTTTACCGCTTTTTCACCATTATCTTGCATCATTACTCCGAGAAAAATTTATGTCCAAAGTAGTAGAATGTAGGTGGTGACTGAGCAAAAGACGTACTTATGTGGTTCGCGTCTGGTAGGTAGAATGCATTGATATCATAACCCGCAGTGCTGAATTTCGTTTCATATGACCGCTGATCGATCGAAGTGGTAAGCCTCAAGTAGTCTTCTGTCTTTCTTAAAAGATTGATTTTTGCGAGCATTTCGAGAAAAGGCTGATCTGATAGCCCGTAATGCTGAAATAAAGCGGTCTTTTCCGCATGATCTGCAATAAAGGAGATCATTCGCTTATCTCACCGCAGAGTACAACTCATCTAAAGCCGTATCGTTGTGAAACAAATCATCATCGAGCAGGCTCCACGTGATGCGACTAATCTTTCCTAACACAGCCTATAAAATGGTGTTGACTTAAGGAAAAAGCACACAAATGAGTTGCATCCTTCAACCGCTTCGCACCATAAACATTTAACATGGTGCAGGAATCCTGCTACTGCTTCTTTCAAGCACCAGCCGTACCATAAGGTTTTTTGTTCGAAGGGGAATGTGCAGATTTCACAAATTTCCTTCACTGAAAGGCCTGTTTTGCCAAAAATCTCGAATCAAGGGTGACCATGAACTTCTCCTGGAAAGGAGGCCTATCAGGGCTTGGAACACTTCTCAAAAGTACTTTACTTCTGCAGAAGCACATGAATGAAAACAACCGCGCTATTCTTTCTTCTGATGCTGAGGGAGTGTGATCAAAAAATTTAGAGACTATTCTCCTCAAAAGCTAATTCGTCTTTCACTGTGTTTCCATGTAGTTTGAATGCAGGAAAAAAGAGGTTGCTCTTCGATATTCTATTGAGAACTGAGAGAAATATGAAGTAAAATGAAATTGCTCATGGCATGTACTAGAAATTGCAGAGTTTCATCACAGAGCTCTCTCGTATCTCCATTAATGTCCAAACTCAAACGGTGTAATAGCTACTGCGACGTTCTCTTATTCGCAACCCAGACCATGCCTAGTTTCTGCATTTTATGAATTTTTACTGTCTTGCGTTCAAAGACAGTGGTATGGGTATCGTGTGCAGTGAGGAGCACCGGTTGAGTAATCAGATAAACATTTGAGATCCAGAAAAACTATATGTGGCGCATCTCCGGCTGAAAGCCGCGCATCTGAGATTTGCAGGTGGCATCGTTTTCAACAGGCTCCGCTTTTTTTTAACAAGGTCAGCCTTCCAGATTATGATTAAGTTTATGCACAGGCTTTACTGTGAATTCTTGAATATCCCTGCTATGTGCACCTATCTTAGAAGCTATTACACTTATCCCTTGTGAGTTCCGATACGTCATTCCGTCGGTGGAGAATGGTTTATACGCACATTTCTGAATTGAAAATGCTGTTACCTACATTAAGACCGGAGCGGTTACAGCAGCCCTAAACAAGAATTTCATCTTTCCGCCGAGAGATCATTGTCTAATGAGAGTGAGGGACTTGACGAGACGATAGCAGTTTTTCCCCACCGTTCAAGGTCATTCTCGAGAACGACAAACATCAGTGAGGGACAGGCATGGGGCGGTCGACGACTGAAACCTATTCATTTCCATACGTCGTACTCAACGTCGTTTTCGTAGATCCAAAAATCAGCAAGTGGAACGCATGTTGGCCGATTTCGAATGCGAGTGTGACAGGATCCTTACTGCATAATCTGATGGAACGACGCTTATAAAAACTGAAGGGTCCCTGATGCCCTATTCGTGCTAGACAGAGGAACGTCAGCGAATGCTCCGATATGAGCAAATTTGCTCGGGAGCTGAGCTCAAGTAAAAGAACGGATTGAGAAACGATGCGTGCTTGTCATCAAAAGATACGAAAAGCGATGAACAGCCTGCGCTTTTACTTTGCCACCTTTCCTGCCCTTACACAAGTTTCACTAACTTTGGCTCCATGTAAGCACAATTAGAGTGCTGTCACCGTCATTCAGCGCGCTATCAAAAGTTCTACAGCTGAAGTGTTTAATACATTCAACTACACAGAGCAGCCCAGGGTTTCGGTATCCACTGATAATTGAAGATCGGGGATGATGCCCCACTTGTAATGAAATCGGAGACGGACGTGTCTAATCCCGAAACGTTATCGCGATGCTGTTGGACCAGAACGATTGCCGACTGAATCACTTGCGACGTCGAGCCAGCATTGGGACGACCGCTAGTTGCACTCCGTCAGGAACTTGCCTAGGATTATGACACGCTGCGATTGAATCCTTTGACGCACAACAGAGACGATTGGAGATGTCGCTGGCGCCTTCTCGACGATCAACTGGACGGCAGGTAATACAATTTAGCGTAATACAGACAAGGAAAAGGGCGTTTTTTTGCTCATACATAGGCGAAGGAGCTTTGCCACTTTTATTTAATGAATGACTTTCTTTCATATCCCTTTCCCCTTGAGCTATGCAGGCTTGGGAAAAGGGGTGATCGCAAACTCACAATAGTTACTTCGGCTTATTTTCTTCGTTATTATTTGCTTTGTACATGTTTTTATGAGGAAAAGATGTCGCTAAATTGTACTATTTAATGAGATTTTCATTCTGTTGCTATAAGGAGCGGAAACGCAACACACGATGCTTTTTCCTTTTAAAATTTCCATTCTCAACCAGTTAAGCTATCGCACAGTAATGCACAAATCATACGTAGAATTACGTGATGTGGAAATAGCAGATTTTAACCAGCTCATAACAAAGTCCTTATAAATAATTCCACACTGTGGTAAATGTAATACTGAGCGCTAGCCCAACTGCTATCTTTGCTAACATCTATCACTATTCAGAATTTCACGTAGTTCAATGGTCAAAACATTCCTACGAACACGGTAGTACGGACTGTGCTCACTTGCTGGGCATCTACGGGTGGTTGATTATGCAGACACTTACCGTTGCATATCAATCTACCTTTTTTCGATAGCCCAGATAGCGATCGACATCCTTAGTTGAAACTGATGCATGATCAGTAGGGGTATCTTTCTACTAATTGGTCTTGAGTTCAGCGTTTGCTAGTTTTGGATTAATCACATCGATTGGGAGCACTCGGACCATTCAGTATATCCAGTTCCTGTATGTTGCTGGTGAATCCTTTCACCGGTTGTTGATGCATAAAACTTCTTTTGAGCATGCTCTGTCTAGATCAGATAGTCTAGTGGTCAGTACGCTGTACTGCTTCCGGTACCAAGCTGAGGAATCGTTGCTTTGTTGTTACAAATATGATCAGCATCTAGATCATTCGTGTAGATCACCTTCTCAGAAGGAAGACGCTATGCTTAGAAAGCTGTACTCTCGCGATCGACACATCGCTGCGACCGATATCAGAATATAGGCGAAATATGCTCTCCCAGTACCATTGAGACTGATCACATCTTATCAACCGTTACCAATTCGGATAACCCACTATTGATGTCCCCTTTCCACCCTGAGGAATATTTATGAATGTGAGTCCTCTGGGGTCAAATTGAAAGGCAAGCGACTTTGGTGAAAATCGCCTGTCGAGGCTCTTTATCAGCCCTTATCCATTTTCGGTCCACCACTGCTAGGGGTCCCGTTCCCTCCCCTACATCATATGTAAAATCCAGTGGCCATCATTGCTCTCACCCCAGTACGAGTTTCATGACTTACAGACGGCCACACACAACCAAAGCCATACTAAGCGGACTACAGGGGGTGCCAAAAAAGTAATTTTGCCCATGGCTCACATCTCCCAATTATCCTACTTTATATAATCGGCTAAGTGTGTCTGTTGGTGTGTCTGTGTGTGTGTGTGTGTCTGTTTGACCGGAAATTCATATCTCGCGTCGCAACAAAGCTGGGACCCTGAAATTCACAAATGATATAGGGGGTAGTAAGGGGACCAGAACGGTGATGGACCAAAAGTGATAGCAGCTGATAAGGGCTGATAAGGAGCCTTGAAAGTCCTATGTTGCCAAATTCGTTTCACCTTTCGTGTCAATCCCTGAGTGCCGAGACTCACAGGTGTTTTGAGGGGTGGGACGGGCACATCAATGATGGGTGATCTGAATTGATAGCGGTTGATAAGATTTGATAAGGAGCGTCACAAGGCAAATGTCGTTGAATCCGTCTCACCTTTCGGGTTGATCCTAGAGTGCCGACACTCACAGGTGTTTTGAGGAGTGGAACGGGCACATCAATGATGGGTGATCCGATTGATAGCGGTTGATAAGACTGGATAAGGAGCGTCACAAGGCAAATGTCGTTAAATCCGTCTCACTTTTCGGGTTGATCCTAGAGTGCCGACACTCTCAGGTGTTTTGAGGGGTGGTATGGGCACATCAAAGATGGGTGATCCGAATTGATAGCGGTTGATAAGACTCGATAAGGAGTCTTACAAGGCAAATGTCGTTAAATCCGTCTCACTTTTCGGGTTGATCCTAGAGTGCCGACACTCACAGGTGTTTTGAGGGGTGGAACGGGCACATACATCAATGATGGGTGATCCGGATTGATAGCGGTTGATAAGATTCGATAAGGAGCGTCACAAGGCAAATGTCGTTGAATCCGTCTCACCTTTCGGGTTGATCCTAGAGTGCCGACACTCACAGGTGCTTTGAGGGGTGGAACGGGCACATCAATGATGGGTGATCCGAATTGATAGCGGTTGATAAGTTTTGATAAGGAACGTCACAAGGCAAGTGTCGTTGAATCGGTCTCACCTTTCGGGTTGATCTTAGAGTGCCGACTCTTATACGTGTTTTGAGGGGAGGAGGGACGGGCACATCACTGGTGGGTGATCCAAATTGGTAACGGTTGATAAGATACGATAAGGAGGTCAAAAGGCTAATGTCGCCAAATAGTTTTGCTCTTCTGGCGTTCACACTCACAGGTATAGAAGGTACGGAGACCTTAATTGTGACCTTTCGAAACATGATTGTGGATTACAGGGGCTGATAAGAGCCATCAGGAAATGGGGAAGAGATAAAGTTTGGTAGACCGCTTACTACTACTATAAGACTGCTATAGTAAATGCGTCTGTTGTTCAGTACCATTGGGTGAACCTATTTTGTTTATGTTCTGACATCTGCTGCCGATGTATCGACCGCTAAATTGCCCAGCCTTCCCAATAATAATGCATGCCTTTTGATACTACGAACTACGTGGATGATGAAGACACGATCTAGATTTGTGATAGCAAAGCAAGCGATTCATTCTCTGATGCGGCCAGCAACAGTACTGGATACCGACCGCTAGACTATGTGAAATTCCAAAAAGTGGTGCATGTGTACAAAAACAATAAGCATCCATAACTGCATATGGATCTACCACCAGTATGTAGGAAACCAGTTGGGCTGGCGCACACTATTGCGCGCATCAAACAGGGGAGCACGCAAAATGTGCTTAATCGATATCGATTGATATGGGGGTAGGATGGAACTCACGGGATTTTGTCCCTCTTCTCCGTTTTCTGCATGGGTTTCTTTTAGCAAACCGTTTGAATGATGATAAACAACAATCGATATCGATCAAGCTCATTTTGCGTGCTCCCCTGTTTGATGCGCGCAGTAGTGTGCGCCAGCCCAACTGGTACAAAACATGGGGAAATGAAAGAAATGAAAGTATTGGATCAAAATATTCCCGAAATGTCCCTCTAAAAGCAGGAACAAGCTGAGACTCACTACTTTCATTTTCATAAAAATATAGAACCTTTAAGCGGCGCAGTCGGGCTTCAGAGCACCCACGGTATCAAGGTCCCCTTAAAACAGTGGAGCCGGGTTCCATGGTAGGTCTTTTGTGGAAAGCTTCCTAAGGATTGGCCCTTCGGTTCATGGAAGTCACAGAGCCCCTGCTGCTTGGACAAGGCAGCTATGTTCCGAAGTATCATCTTCATGCCCAAATCCGCCTCCGGAGGGGTTTCAGTGGTAAGTGCACGTTTTGGCTCTAGGAAACGAAGACGCTGGGAACCCGGAAAAAACGGGATCCTAAAGAACACCACTCATTATGAATCCCCTTAGGTACTCAGAGTGAACGGACCTCAGCAAGGTTGTGAACGAGGGCGACGAAATTTCGGATTTTGCCCAGTTGAGGTGACACATTTTGTTCACTATTTCCTCGCTCCCGTTCCTGCTCGTGCAGAAGGCTACCACGGAGTATAGTGATAGAGTGAGGTCTGCTCTTGAATCTGGAGATGTGGATACCTCAACAGAATTTGCTGTAGTTCGACTAAAGTGGGGTGAAAGTGGGCGAGACAAAATCACTTTTTTTTAGCACCCCCTGTATATAGAGTAGGACAGGCTCAGCTATCGCACAGTATTTCGCATCAGTACACCATAAAACTAATGTACCTGTAATGTACATCTAATCGATACTCACTGAGCAGTGCAGTGGAGCCTGTATCGTATCGTTTTACGCGCAGTATTTTGCCCCAGACAGAAAGATATCTCTACAAACACCTACCACCTCAAGAGCCCTATCGATATGGGGGACACTACTTACATCGACATAGGTAATGGACTCACTCAATACGCTCATGATCCCTGGCTTGATAGTGGTTGCGTATGACTTGCTCGGTCCCCACTGTTTATCATGATTTCAAGAACCGCTGCCGTTACCCGGTTCTATTCGAATGAGCCTTTAGTACATTTTGCCACAAAAGATATCGGAGCAGGAACCAACTGTTCTCATACTAAACAGCAACACTCGGGATATGTAGCTATGGTGGTGTTTGGTAGTAGAGAGCACTGTATATTAGATTTCGTCACGCTTACTTGTTAAAGAATTTCGATCCGAGACCTTTTCAGGAGTTATCCTTCTTAACATCCGCTATCCATGTCCCGTCCCAACTTGTTCGATGGTAAGCGCCATGCCGTCCATCGATCATGTTCCCCTTGGCTTATAGTGCCAACGCTGCCGATCAACCCTGCCCTTCTTTGCTTCTTATCAGCGGCTATCAGCCGCTATCAATTCAAGCCGGCCATCTCCAATATCGCGTAGAACCCTGCGAAACCTGTGAATGTGAACTTTCTACTGAAACTGAAACGTATCTAGAGGTATGTGTGATATTGCCGTTGTTTATCAATAGCTATCAGCATTTCCAGGCACATTAGTGCCTCCAGCAGCCCCTAGTGCACTTGTGTAGGCCACGATCCTACTGCCAAACGAATTCTATATTTCATCATAAGCAGGATGCTTTATTAAGAGCACACTCCTATTTTGTGGAGAGAATTTGATGATTTTTTTTCTCTCTAATCTTTCCAGATCGTTACGTTACTGAAAGAATGCATCCCTTTGTTGCAATGGCAGGTGTGTTAAATAGTATGTCAGGTGGAACACCCGTTATAACCCAAATTGCGCATAAAGGATAAACATTGATTCTAACATTGATCAGACCCTTTTTGGCATGCGCCACAGGCTTTATTTCTGTTGTAAATCGCAGTAACATTCTAATGAAACTTGAGCTATACAGTGATCTGCAACGACAATATTAGATGCACTTAAGCATTGTGCATTCAATAGTGTCTATTGTCAATCTATTGAATGCCACTATTTTTATCCTGCGAACCAGGCCTTATCCATCAGCCGCAAGAGGATGGGACGCTAGGTTCTCTCGAGGAAACCTCAGTCCTGTGCTTAGTTGGGGACCATTCGAGCGGAACAATTTGTTACACCATCATCTTGGTCAGATTCTTTGTAATGTAGGTGTAGAAAATGAATAGATGATTTCTTGAAAGTGCCCTGCATTTTGATTCAAAGTGCCACACCTTTTTGAAAGTCTTGTCCATCCACATGTTCTCCTGTACCTCATCTTTGAGCTCAGTTATAATCGCCTTGACCATCTCTTCAGCCATTGGCCTTAGGATCTAAAGGAATGATGTTTGGTGATGTAATATTAACCAATTACTGTAAAGGCTGCGGCAGTGACAGTGAACTCGGTCTCATATCTGATGTTGACGCTTCGAGTTCTAGCTAATGCAGTAGCCAGGGTACTCATAAGGAAGTCAGTGCTCCATGCACCCTAGGGAGGCTCAACACTGGTGCAATGAAAACACAAGGCTCACCTCGGTAGACTTAGACCGTGCATACATGGCTAGCATTGCTACTGGATACAACATTTTAGTCTTAGTAAGACATGATCCACTTCTAGTCAGTCTCTTTGGTCGGTCGGTGGTACCAATAAACCACTAAAAGTCATATTGACATCAAACGCTTTGACGTGACCGAAGTCCCATTTAGTCAGCTTCGGAATTAGCGGCGGTGTTTGCTCAGTTTCATTTGACTAATAGCTAGTGGGCATTTGAATTATGTGATAACTAAACATTCAAAACTG
This sequence comes from Trichostrongylus colubriformis, assembly GCA_963978905.1. Lineage (NCBI taxonomy): Eukaryota > Metazoa > Nematoda > Chromadorea > Rhabditida > Trichostrongylidae > Trichostrongylus > Trichostrongylus colubriformis. Next base: position 42,634,953 of record OZ022259.1, read on the forward strand.
TGTAATTTTGAATTTGTGAACGTGCCTTTGGTAGCCCTCCATGAATCCCACTTAAATATGGCTATTTCCATAGCGAGCATTCTTAAGTGACATACTAGGTCGTTCATAAAGTTCTTGCAGCCCTGGATCTAATATTTTCAGATGCGCACATCTCGGATCATAGAAAGTTTGATCAATTGAGGCAAGAAATACAAGAATCAGCAGATTATTCCAAGAGGACTGTTCATCTCGAATCCCGAAGAAAGCTGTTTAAACACTTGAAGAAGCAGTAATCGGTGGGGCCAGGTCGGATGAGTGCGGTGGACTCATTCAACTTTTCAGGGTTGTTTCAGTTTCGTTTTTCTTTTTTTCTTTTTTTTTCTTTTTTTTATTTCCGTTTCGTGGCCCCACTCATTCAACTTTTCAGGGGTGTTTCTGCGAGATGGGGTCATGCGATATCGTGAAGAAGAAGTCCAACATAGTTTCATGGATCCGGTTCTATAATATTAGCCGATGCTGAGCCCATGATCTGCAGTTTGTAATGCTTTGCAAGAGTTCATCATAGTACTTTGCAGCTGTAGAGCCGGATCCATGAAACTATGGCGGACTAGAGCGGTGGTAGACTATCGAGATATCGTTACCACGCTGACGGACCTTTGTCCATCCAATGTGCAGATTGTCGCCGATTGTCGCACAGAATCCGGCTTTCATCATATGTCACGATGCGAATAGAGAAATCGGGAGCACATATCGTTCAAAGAGATTTGGGTTCTTTCATATTCATATATTTACATGCGTTGTATTCGCCTACTAAGGGTTTCACGCAAAATTTCGTGCAATAGCAGGGAATCCGGCTGAGATAAGGCCTCCTCATTGTGACCCGGCGGGGTGGGAAGGCCGATAGGGCGCGAGGGCTCTAGGAGCAAGGAGGCGACACTCATGTGGTCAGTGACGCAAAGTGGGAAGAAAACCAACAATGGGCGGAATGTTCGAGCTGCACTCTGCCCACTCTGCCAACTGACGACTGTTCAAATATTGCTCGCCGGGAGCTCGCAAGTTTCTCTTGACCTGGTTTGTCGATTTTCGCTTTGGAGCAAAGGAAATTTCTTTGTACATACTTTAGGTTTCTTATCATGAACTGTACATAATGGGGAGTGGTTTCAAGATAAATTGTTATCATCTCTTTTCCGAGGAAAATTCCTCTAAAAAACAGGTCGTTTGTATAAGACATGGTAAGGAGTCTTTTCTAGTGGCTGGAGAAGGATTTATATTCCATTCTTGTGACAAGAAGGGAGTCGAACCCGACCGGACAGATCACTGGTGATCGACCTCCGCCAATAGACGCAGTTTTGGGTGGTAATTATCAGCATAAAAGGGAACATGGAAAACCTTCTAGGTCTTCTTCTTCTCACGACCCTAGGAAAGGAGCGCCCGAGCTGCACCTTTTCCACACCAGAATTCCTGTTCGCCGTGCTTCATCGTCGCCCGAATTATCCTCTCCCATCACTACAGCTTATTGTTCTCTTTGTGACTTAATCTATTTTTGTTTCACAGTTCCTCGTTTTGTCGTGTCGCACAACTGATAAACATCAAGGTATCACTGGTGTATGGTGCCTCAGTAACCGTTAGAAACTGTCGTATTCCTTCGAGAAAACCTCTGCTACGGTACATTCTATAGTCAACACTGCTATGTTTTGATAGAGCGAGAAGCAATCTGAAATATGGCATAGGCAGCTTCAGAGAAGAACCAAACAATAATTCGGAATGTGAAACACTCAAAGCTGCAAGAATTTTGCGAATGACCCAGTAAAATAAGGTGCTACATATTGAACAGTAGCGCACCGATTAGGTGAACGGCAGCTTGACAACATCTGATAATGGATTTACTTAGGTCTTCTTGTCGACTCTTCCATTATCTTAAAGTTGAAAAACTTTCAACCATCGCTGCTTCCCCTGCAGGACAGATCAAAAATCCTGCCATAATGACTCGATAGGCTAGGTCGGGAGGGAGAGGGGCTTGCTCACTTCAATCAGAGCATTTAAACTGTTCAAACCATTCTTACACGGCGGAGGCCCAGAACGACGACTGTACCATAAGATTGCAATGACCACGGACACGTGGCATCCTTGCGGGTGTTTCTAAGAACAATCATGACACAACGAACCCTTTGAGGTGAAGCCACTTTTAAAAGGGAAGTGCCGTTCCGAGCCATACCCTGCCCTATTTTGAGGAATGATAGGAGGATTGAATGGAACTCTTTGGTAGGGTCGTACACACTCAACAACAATCACTATTTGACATCACTTACCAGCTTTTGTGGTTTTAAAACAATGCAAGAATATACAATTGACGTCTCTCTTTCCTCTCGCGCTACTCGGGACCGCACAAAAGGCGGTTTTTAATATGCGTGGTGCAGCAAAACCTGACTTGGGATATTGTGTTTTATTTTCGGATATTGTGCTTTATCTTTGAGGAGTGCCTCTACTCAACGTTTGATGTTTCTTTGTATCACAATTGGTCACAATCATGTATGCTTCAGTATTTGTTTGAGAGTGACCAGTACTGCACAGGAATTATTTGTATTCTCAACATGGGTAGGAAAAGGTGTCTCATAGTATCTCTCTTAATATGTCACATACATCAGCATAACAAAACACTTTTAGAAAACTTTCCCTTGTATCCAGCGTACCAGACTGCTATTCTATGTGTACTAAGCGCATTTGTTGATCCAGCATGCCTGGGTGACGGTGAGCATAACCTGCGTGGTAGATTTGGTCCACAAAATTGATGTGATATTTTTGTACAAGGGATCGAACCTTAGGTGGCAAAACTTCAGCCAAATCGACTTGTTGACTGTAACCTCAGAAAAGTTGGATGACCATGAATCTATAATCTGCGCTTCATTTACCGACAAGAAAATCTTGAAAGTTGAGGAAAAAACTACCACAGCATGCGCAGCAAGGAAGTCGATAGCAAAAGCACACGTACAAGCCACAAACAGAAGCTGTCATTGTCTGCTGCTTTTTCTCAGCGCCGCCTCAGTTTCCTCAGCCTACCCTCCAAACAAGAACATCACATACAGTCTGAAGATTGAAGTCTGGCATACAGCCTATGGACACCGACAACCAAGCATGTGAACTGCCAAACTCGCTTAAACTTCTAGTCAATTATTGTTTGATAGGGAAATCAAGAAAATATCAAAAAAAAGATATCCAGATGCTCATATGTATAATGCTGATGTGCGTGGAATGATCAAGCAGTTGGAGCAGTTTTTTCTTTTGTGTAATACTATGGACACAAAAATTTATGTAACGGAATGGTCGGTGTCAAATAAGTGATCTCGGCACGCATGGTGGTTATGATCAGGCTACTTTGCAAAGAATAAAATTGAAAGTTGTAGTATAAGCATCCTACAGCCTCAAAATACAATGACCAAACAGGTTGCCCAATTCCCATAGATGGCGATCACTAGCTCCGATCCATCCCGGCTGGTGCTGTCCAAACGATTAACGACGGCAAAGGTCTCCACTGATGAATCATTCACGTAAATTTCGATTCCGTCTAACCCGCTTCGGAACGGCATTCTAATTTGGTTTCATACTTGTGACTAACGCTCCCTTCATTGATATGGGATGCTATCAAGAAGAAAGGTAATATTAATTCTACTGGCATATGTGATGAATAAACACTTCATACTAGTTTCAGAGTAGCCTCCACGACTTCACCACGTCACAGCGGTGACCACCAAACAGCATAGAGTTCAACCTTAGACTATTCCGTTTGGAGTGCTTTGAAGGGCAAAATCTTTCCCAATTTCATCGTTCTGTAGATCTACTCTTCTGACAAAAGAATAACACCTGCAACCCACCATATTTGCTGTTTCCGTTAGCGTGTACAGGCATCCTTTCAAATTCTATGGGCACATCGTGACATTTGTTAACATATCATCTTCGAGTGAGAGTTATGTTAACATTTCATTTGTTCTTTATTATTGACCAGTTGGGCTGGCGCACACTACTGCGAGCATCAAACAGGGTAGCACGGAAGATGTGCTGCTCGATGTCGATTGTATGGGGAAAGATGGAACTGTTTGAATGATGATACCCAAATCGATATCGTTCAAGTTCATTTTGCTTGCTCCCCTGTTTGATGCGCGCAGTAGTGTGCGCCAGCCCAACTGGTTGAAGTAAATGGATCAGGAAGGACATATGTTTATCCACTAATCCTTAACCCTTCAGCAGAAGTGGTCACTATCGCAAGTTTGGATAGTTTAGGGATCGACAGACTTGGATTCTACTGCAATTTGTAGCAATTTGTCCATTTGCTGAGCATCTATTTCCTACATATTGGTGGTAGATCCATATGGCAGTTGTCGATGCTTAGGCAGTGTTCATAGTTCACGATTCAGGCGATCGCGCGATCTACGCGATCGCGTGGATCACGCGATTCAGGCGGAAAAGAAAAGGTATATATTGATTAAGTGATTCGGGCGATCGCGCGATCCACGCGATCGCGTGATCGCCTGAATCACTTAATCAATATATATCTTTTCTTTTCCGCCTGAATCGCGTGATCGCCTGAATCACCCAATCAATATGTATCTTTTTCCTTCCGCCTGAATCGCGTGATCGCCTGAATCGTGAACTATGAACACTGCCTTATCGTTTCTGTATACATTCACCACTATTCCGATTTTCACATAGTCTAGCGGTCGATACCCAGTGTTGTTGCTGGCACCGCATGAGAGGATAAATCGCTTGCTTTGCTATCACAAATCTACATCGTGTCTTGATCATCCGTGTAGATCGCAGTGTCAAAAGACATGCATCATTATTTGGAATGCTAGGTAATTTAGCGGTCGACACATCGGCAGCAGATATCAGAACGTAAGCAAAATATGTTCACCCAATGGCACTGAGCATCAGACGCTCTTACTATAGCAGCCGTATGGTAGTAATAAGCGATGTACCGGATTTTATCCCTTCCCCACCTCCTGATGGGTCTTATCAGCCCCTGTATCAGTTTCGAAAAGTCTCCACTAAGATTCTCGTACCCTGTAATACCTGTGAGTGTGAATATTCCATTGTTAGCCAGAAGAGTGGAAGGGATCTGGCGACATTAGCCTTTTGACACTGCTTATCGAATCTCATCAACCGTTATCAGTTTGGATCACTCACCATTGATGTGCCCCTCCCACCCCTAAGAACACCTATGAGTGTCGGGGCTCTAAGACCATCCCGAATGGGGAAACGGGTCTGGCCACATTTGTCTTTTGACGCTCCTTATAAAATCTTATCAAGCGTTATCAGCTTGTATCACCCACCATTGATGTACCCGTCCCACCCCCTAAAACACTTATGCGTGTGGGCGCTCTAGGATCGACCGAAAGGCGAAACGGATTTGGCGACATTAGCCTTCCGAGGCTCCTTGTCAGCCCTTATCAGCTGCTATCACTTTCGGTCCACCACCGCTGGGGTGTCCTTACCACCCCTATATCATATCTAAAATTCAGGATCCTACCTTTTCTGCGACGCGAGGTATGAATTTCCGGTCAAACAGACATGCACACAAACACACACACACCAACAGACACACTTAGCCGATTACATAAAGTAGGATATTGTGAGACCTTGTTGAAGGCGAAAAGAGCCGAGTAACATGAGCGTATACTCACGCTTGCACACTCAGGACCACTAGGTTCGATTCTCGCAGAGGCATAAACCGTGCCTTACAAGAATAGCAGAAATGGAGACATTCTTAGTGTCATGTCCATGCTGGCAGGCTAAGGCACACACGGTCAAATCAGTATGTCAAATGTAACAAAATTCCATGTTAGTTCTTGAAGGTCACCCGACAGGGGTGCGCATAACCCGCAGCAAAGTTTTGTAGTCAGTATTCAAGGGTTACAGAAGGAGAACGACCTCAGCTAGAAAAGATGGTTCGATCTGGACACTGAATGTGGGGTCGCATCGGCGATCCCGAGACTTGATGAAGCGCAGAAGCATTCAAGTCTTATACCTCAAGAGACACGCCGGAAAAGGGCCAGTGCGAGGAAATCAGAGATAGTGTCAAACTTTCCTCACAGAAGAGACGTCAACGCAAATCACAACAGCTGCAGAGTTTTTCAAGGACTGTGTGTGCGGTGAGCAGGATCAGCACCCGGATCATAGCTGAAAGGGTGAATAGGAATGAGGTATACTGGGCCATGATAACTGTATACGCACTGCACGATGGCTGCATCTGAACCGAAAACAAGAGTTTTCTATAAAACCATCAGGTGAGTGGGGAAAGATGACCACTTTGTCGTAGAAGGCGACCAGAAAGCCATGTCCGTAGAGATGAAAGAGGGTTAAGCGCATGCACGGAGCAGAGAAATCGGCCGCAGGGTGGTAATGGAGAAAGGGTGGTTGACCTGGCTACAGCCCACGACCTAGTCATCTGTAGTATGTGTTCGAGGTTACTTAAAGCAGCGAGGCAGGCAAACGGAAATAGACCATGTGCTCGTGAGATGACCTCTTCGTGAATGTGTACATGACATCAAGGTACCGTCTGATGAAGAAATGTGAAATGAGGCTCTTCACGGTGCACGGTTAAAGGAACTCGGTCCAGGTGGGGTGCTGACAGATGATAGAAGGCATGGGAAAACTGGGAATAATGTGGCTCGGTAGATCAGCACCGTAGCCGCTGAAGGTAGAGGACTAGTATCTCTTCATCTTTAAGCAGAAAAGCGATGCAATGGCTCCAACGACCGAGGAATCGAGTCGACAGCAGACTAAGAAGAGGCCGATCGACCCGAGACTGAAGGAGTTCAGCCCTATTTCCCAGAAGCAATTCGAGCTCCTATTTGCGAGATCCGTCCGCGAAGCCATTTCGTATTACCAGACAGGTGATGGAGAAGTATCGAAGGAAGCGACGAACCTGTCACACAGCTCGACCTCGAGAAGGTCCTCGATCGTGTCCTCGTACCAGCACTCTGGAACGCGTCTTGAGTACTCCGTGTGAGAGCGTCTGAATGCTCTCATAACTGATATGTACGACGGGCTAAGGCAGCTGTATGCAGTCCGCACTGGTTATAAAATAAAGAAGATATTACGGTGGAAATACATCAACGATAGGCCTTTAGCCCGTTCCTCATTCTCCCCGGATGTGATGGTGAAGCCCCTATGGAGGCTTAACCAAAGACAATCCTGTATTCGGACGGCGTACCAGTGGTGAGGTAAAATTGAGAACTCCAGGAAAGAGTGCAGATTTACAAAATAGGCTTATAGAGAATGGACTTCAATTGAACGTCAATAAGACCAAGTTCAAAAACTCCGAAGAATGCCCAAAACTGATGAAGGACTGCCATGGGGAGACCAGCGAAGGAGTAGACCCTGGCCTCACGAAAGTGACCTAGCTGCTCAAGTTTTTAGGCCCGAATGAGCACAGCATGGATGATAAATGTGCCATCGACGGCGCTCCAGAAGTCTCAGCGACTAGATGTACAGAACAGTTGAGTTTGCATTGCTATGCAGTAGCGATGAAATGATGAGTATGTATATGTGGGCATGCGTCGATACGCGACTAGACCACATCAGGATTGAAAACATTTATGCAGATGGCTTATGTCCGGCCGGAGTTGAGACAGTAGCAGCTCCGAAGGTAGGGACCCGCGTTAAACCAGATGACAGCTGTATAAGAAAACACCAGAGATGTAAGAGCAGGGGAACCGAGCACATGGAGCTACTAAGAAGTGGTGAAAGGACGTCATGAAGAGCGACCTCATAGAGTGAAAGACATGACGAAGGATGCCCTTGAATTAGAGCGAAGTTCGACGGTGGACAATAACAGCAAGCCCTGTGACGGCTGGGGACTACGCTGGGGAGACGAGAAATGTTGTGATGCTTTGTCAAACAGTCTATTGTCGTACACTGAAACTTCTCCCAGCCGCGCTACAATCAGATTAGACGTGCAGTAGATGCAAAGGTCCGGTCCAGCTGTGTTCTCTTAGTGAATCCTGTCAAAGCTAAAAGACAGCCGCACAAAAATTGAACTCTTTCTACTGACTGCCAAACTGTGTAGCAAGGTCTTCCTTTGCTTTTCCTGTTCCTGTTCCTTGGTCCCCAGAACACTTGAAGGTACACCTGTCGGTGATCAACATGACCGACTTATCTTCCCGTGGTAATGAATCCATGAGCATTGTCTCTGCTCCACTCTTCTTGCGCCACCATGATGCCTATCATGCCGCTACATGCCATCAAACCTGAGCTTGCCACACTTAAGTAGCTCACTCAAGTTGATAAAATGACAGACGCCTATATTGAAGATTGCTTCTAGCAAAAATTTTCATGCCTGACTAGAAAGTCCCAAGCTCGCTGTGCAAAGTGTGGATTCACCCTTCATCGCCGACCTGTAAGATTGCTCTCTTCGCTCTGCTCACACTACTGTTTATCATTATGTGTACTAACCGCAATATTTCAGTCAAAGCCATTGACATTCACAGAAGCCCATCGCCATTTACAGAAACTAAAGTCTAACTAAGACCAGAAATTGTAGACGGAATAAGGCAGCGTTTCTTATTTTTCAGCGGGAAAAGATGCCAAGTCCTGTGATTTCGGTGTGTTGGGCGAAAACTTCTAATAATAGGCACGTACCTTACATCTCTTCACGTACTTAATCAGGGTGAATCAGAAAATCGAAATGCGCATACATTTCACCTCTGCTGTCTATCGGTACTCATCAATGCTTTCGGATGCGCGTAAGTTTCCTCAGTAAGGAAATCGAGGCTGCCCTTAACAACTGTTCTCCTACCTCTAACAACTCAACATATTTCTTCTCTAGTAGTGGTAACCAATGTAGTATATACTGAACAATTACATAATTAGTCAAAGTTCTTGGCGAAGTTTCATTGAGAACTTCATTCAGCCTGTAATGGTTACGGATTTAACTCGAATGTTTCTAAATATATCTTTCAGCGTGCAATACCACTCGCTTACTTTTCGATGTACTCTTTGCTTCTGACCGCTACAGTTGGGTCCTCAGCTATATATGGGTGAACAATAGGTGGTGCTGTGAGGAAGAGGTATTCCGTCCAGTTCGCCTTAAAACGTTTATGGTTACCACAAAACATTGCTATGCAGTGACCCATCCATGCTCTTACATGTATTAATAGTGTAAGTTCCTCCCCTTTTATCAGATACGTGCCTTCAAAATACGCGCTTTGCATAACGGTGCAACCGACTATAAATTGTGAGGAACACTCTTTGTGAATGAGAATTTTTCTGAGGTAAAACATATAACCAGTGTGGAGGCGCATTCGCACATCCGCACCAAAATCCAGCTAAAAAACGAAAAATCTTTTTATTTGTTCTGAAACTGCCACTCTTTCTATTTTGCAAATATGATACGGTCATCAAGTCAACAGCGAAGGATAACAACAAGAGACATGCTATTTCTGCCACCCTTACCTTCTTCCTTGCTTCAAACAAAATTAGCTTTATCCATTCTCATTAAAAGTTTTTAAATTAGGTCGTCGGGAAAGTTCTTTCGTTCTTTAAACTCGTGCTTTTATCCTCTAAACTGCTTCTCAGCAATTTCTTCTGTACATATACATGTAGTACAAGTTCACTCGCATCTATAGGTGTTACTGTCCTTCATCCCCCGGATAACCTTTTTCGGGAAGATTAATTTATTATAGGTCAATCTCATCTACAGTACAAAAATTTTTCTTTGAATGGCGTCAGATAGGGAAGGGAAAAGATGATAATCCGATGGAGCAAGATCAGGGCTATAAGGTGGATGGGGTAGCACTTCCCATTCAAATTCGATTTTTTGGTGAGTCAATTTTTTGACGAGTCTTCCCACATATTGAAAAAGTGACTCGCCAAAAAATTCTCGAGCTTGAATGCGCAGTGCGGCCCCATCCGCCTCATAGCCCTGACCGTGCTCTATCGGATTATCATCTTTTCCTTTCCCTATGTAACGCAATTCAAAGAAAAACCCTCGATAATAAAGAAGAATTGCTCTTTAATAAATTAATTTTGCCGAAAAAAGTTATCCGGGAGATGAAGAACAATAGTACCTATAGATGCGTGTGAACTTGTACTACATATATATTAGATTGATACATAATAAATCGGACAAATTGACCAATTTTAATCATTGTCGTACACTTTTTTACGACAACAGGGAATCACTTGAAATATACTCCATCTTTATCGATGACCTTCTGCCACGGTATAGGCAAATCATGGATGTCCTTGCTCCAGAAGGCCGGAAGCTGGAGTTCGAAGAAGTTGCCGAGTGCCGCCTTGACCTCGTCGCGAGTTTTGAAGTCTTGACCGTTCAGGTGGCGTTGGCTGTGGGAGAAAAGGTGGAAATCTGAAGGGGCCAGGTCTGGGGAGTACGGTGGGTATAGAAGTACGGTCCAACTGTACGACAGCAGCTCGGCCTTGGTCGATCTTGCGAAGTGCGGTCTGTGGAAGTAGACACGTTGTCGTGCTGGAAGTAGACATGTGACCGCCGCCGTAGCGAACTTTGGACATTGGCCTTCAATTCTCGTAATTGACGAACGTAGACGTCGGCGGATACTGTGGTACCTTCATCGAACAGCTCCCAGTACTCTACGCCGTGTACGCTCCACCAACCGCGGTTTTCGTCTTCGATGGAATAGTCGCCTGACGCAAACTTCGAATGCTACAACTACAGTGTACTTCTGCCGGGGGCATGCTCCTCGTGAACTTCTATCAGACGTCTGCCGATATCCGCGGGTTCCTGGCCAGATAGCGATATAAATAGTATGACGTTGCGGATGTGGTCTCTGGACCGCTTGAAATCGTGCGGCATTGTGGCGGAATGAATTTACTTTGGAGTGATTATTTTGCGGTACTTTGAAGAGCTTTTCATACTCATTCCAACGGTACCTCGCGCGTCCATTTTCATTAATTCGTTACTGAGTTATGATCTCTAGAAATCATCACTACCATTTGTCCGATTTATTATGAATCAACCTATTATGTACAGAAGAAAGTGCTGGAAAGAGTTTGGAGGAAAAAAGAACGTTTTTAAAAAACGAAAGAACTTTCCCGATGACCTAATATCTGGTGTCGTGCTTCAATGGTGGCCTGTTGAATTCTTTGACCCTCTCCAAATGGCTTCCCTCACATGAATCCTTTTCACCAAGGAACTCCACGCATTTTTCACCGGATAAAGTATGGATTAGCTGGCCAGGTCAGAAGGTCGATTCGATGACAGTCTCACCATGATGTATGTTCAAACTGACATGAACTGGCCCATTAGGAAGCACGCTGAGAGAAATGACATAACAACCGTATGGTTCATCCTTGCAGTACAGCAAAAAACTCGAAAGAGCTCTTTATTCCACAGGATGACACCTTCTCCTTACAAGTTTTTTGGAAACTCAAATATTGTGAAAAGCGGATAGAAAACATGAGGTTGCTATGTTATTCCAGAGAGAAGGAATACCGCATTTTAAACACCAGTGAAGGAATGGCGTGTTGCAGCTGGAATCTGACGATTATACGTGAGCGCACATCTACTTCGGCTACATCTCTTACTTGCTGAGCATTTCGACTAATTCTTAGTTGATTATTTTGCATATATTACAGCTCGGCAATCGATTTTTATTTCAAATCATCATGTTATCCAACCACAAAAGAGCTTCATTTGTGTGATTTTGTGGTTGTGCCATTTCGAAGAGTACTAATGCATCGTTTTCAATACCAGTGAGGAAGGAGTGCATCGTCTTCAAGACCAGTGAAGGTTTTTTTTTCGTGTTTAAGCTGGACTATGGTAATCATACGTGAACATATCTACTCCTACCTTACCTGGAGAGTTTTTGCAAATAGCTCTGCAAAAGAGCTTTAGAATAAAATATAGATGTCTGTGTCACTATGCAGAGCACTGTTGTTTTGGTCGCTAAGCTGTGTTTTACCATGCTTACAATCTAGCGGTCGATTTTTTTATTGCAGATCATCATGTTATCCAAGCATATGTAATGCGCGGATTACGTTTGTCTGCCTGTGTGTGCTTGTGTTCGACTGTTTGTCACCAAATTCATAGTATGTGCCTCAGCAAAGGTAGGACATCAACGGCGAAAAGGAACAGAAAAGAGCTGTTAAAGAACAAAAGACGCACATGGACCATCAAGTCCGTTGAGCTTATAGAGTTGGTGGTTGAGCGTTGACAACCATAGCTGTTACGCAGAGTAGCTTGGGGACATCAGTGGTGAATGATCCAATGGCACAACAACTAATGAGAAAGTGGTGAATACCTTCACGTTACGTTTTTTGCGCTGACCATAAACGTTGACATTCATGGCTGTTTAGCGTGTGGTACGGCGCCCGAACAGGCCAAGCAAGCCTTACACAGGTCAAGCCTCTGTTAAGGAATCTTCAACTGGGGATGGGTCGTATTTGATCTGCTAGGGGGGGGGGAGTCGTAATTGTTGAGGTATGCAGTGATCAATAGAATTTCTCAGGCTGAGGATCTAAAGTGTAAGGGAAAAAATGATAAAACTGACTTATTAGGTCCGAACCCGAAACTAGTTTAACTCAATCATCATGGAAACCTCATGCATGGCGCGATCCGCAACGAAAGCGGTCAACGCCAATAGCCCTTTTGTTGGACCGCTGGCACAGGAACCACGTGCAGAGACACCTCCAAAATTAACCAGTTGTGCGTGGAAAGCGATATTTATTGTAAGCATTCGCTGAAATCTCTTCTCTTTCCATGACTGATGACTCACTGAATTCCGCGGGGTTACGGTACTGACCTACATATGAGGTCTCCGCTTAGAGGACAGAGAAGGAACGCTCGAGCTGCCGGACCTGGTCTTCTTGGACCAATTCGCCATCTACTCCAGCGGCTGCACTTCCATCGTCACCACTGAGCCCACCACGTCAACTGCAACGACCGGACTGATCCCCCTTTCATTCATTTGCTACTTTGATTCATAATGAATCTGTATTGTTCTGGTCGTTATCCTAGCAGACGCACTGGGGATCAGGTGGCCTGACCACCAACATGACTCTATAAAGGGTACAAGCGTGGATGGACACTCCAGAAACAATGCGATGAAAACAAAAACCAGCTGATATGGACTTCTTCCATATCTTACTATGATCGCAAGTACGTAATCTAGTGTTAGCGGCCACTATGCAGTCCGGAAAAACCTTTGTATTCATTGAGAATGCGGATGAAATATTCATGCATGGCGCACCCAACAGAGAAGCTGATCGACGCTTCTTGCCCTCCCACGGGGCCTTCGATAGCGAAGGATGCATACTAGAAAAATTTCAGTAACAATGAATCAATTTTTCGGAAGAATCTTGGGAAAATCTGGCAAATTCGTCAAAAAAATTTATTTCAACTGGCTTTCCTGAAACTTTCTTGCTTCGTTTTGGAGATATGGCATAGCTCATAGTCTTTTTCGAAAGCGGCAACCTCGCAGACCTAGCCTCACCAAATCGCACTTATATGGTTGAGTTTGAAGGAACGTATGATCATTTGAAGTGAAACAGTTTGAAATTTTCCTCATCTAATCCTCATCTGGAAACCCATATCGAGAACTAAGCAGCCATTAGGGAAAGCAAATGGCCAAAAATTAGGTCTGAGGGAGTTATTAGGAAAACAGTTCACAGCCGTTTGAAAAATGGGCTCTAGGTAAAGTTCGAATTATTTTAAAAATGTCGGAACTTGGTATGGGGGGGATACCGCGTTCCATCGTGATCGCCGCGTCGCAGCCGTCGCCTGCCTAATACTACGTGTTTTCGAAATGTTTCAATAACTTGTATGGATTTCTGTCACTATAGTTTTGTGTTTTCGCTTACTTTTACTTTATTTTTTCATTTGAATTTATGATTTCTGATGATGTCTTCAGTCATTATTTCGCGATGAGGCAATGAATAAAGCTGATACTCTCCCGAGCCATGACATAACATTTGATCATAATAAGTTGATCATCCATAAGTTGGACTGCTTAGGTTGCCTTCTCCGCGATGTCCATATTCTCAAGTAGGTTTAGCGCCTCTTACCGGTATTTATTGCTTTTTCTTCTGATTCGTTACATATTGCATAATAAAGTCTACTCGTTACTATTCATCGTTCCTCATATCGGGCATCTCTTTTCAGGTCAACTAGTTGCCGTAACAATCCCTACTATAAAGCGGTTAAGACTAGAGAAATTTGAGAAACTCATTAAAGCCAAGAAAATAAATACTGCCAAAGTTGAAGAAGTAAGTGGTTGTTTTGGTAGCCATGCATGGTTCACTTAGGTGGCTCTTCTTTTCTGCTTGGTCATGTTTTATTGCGGAGCCAAAAGCGACGCGATATACTGGAGGCTCCCTGTGGTTAACTAACTCTGGGAATTTCGGTTATGTTAATAGTTTTTCACAGGTACCGTTTCCAGGACTTATTGCGTCACTGCTTTTTGCGTTCAAATCGTTCCTCATTAGTATCTTCACTCACATATGCACCTTCGATTTCCTGTTTGATCCTGTTTTTCGTCGGATAATTTTCGATTGGCGGCCCTCTCCAGATTATGCTCGGTTAGTCATTTGCTTTCCCTTGGACGTAGCACTTTTTGGAAATTGAAATTTGATCTTTTCACCTATTAATTTTTAGGCCTGCCCCACCTGCGATGGATGCTGAAGGCGTAACGAATAGATCTGAACCCACAAAAGAGAGTAGCAAATTAATGTCTTCAGCGACTCGACCATCGCACTACGGCACTTGTACGACGTGTTATTTGTGACTTGGTCCTATTGCAGTTCCGTGCCCAAATGTTACGGTAGCATAATATCTCTGTTTTCGTAATCGTAATTTGCAGTAGCTAGGTAAAAACTACAGAAGAACTTGAAGAAAGGGGGTCGTATGTTGGCCCCCTTTTTAGGAAGGGGTCGTATTTTTTGAAAATTTTCAACTGGACGCTTGACCCTGTTCTCACATCCCGCCGGGGCAGATGAATTGGTACCAGTCTCTTCTGCTAGGAAAGCAGTGAATTATGCGGGGCGTATCCCACAAAAGGGACCGAATAACGCTAAAAAACGCCACCGCATGGCTCTCTTCTTTTCAGTACTTCAAAGATAACTTTTTCCCTGCGTTTGGACGTTGGCTCTCGGAATTCCCTGCTCTGCTAGCAGAATCTCCACCGTCATTGCATATATTAGCGCGCAATTCTTTTTCTTCATTGCCTTTGACTGTGTTGAATAGCCATACAGAGGGTTAGTGAAAGTCAAGCGAGTGTGTTGGTTTCATGCGGTGACTGAGCTTTTGGGCCCTCAACGGATGTAGGAAACAAAATGCATACTTTCAGGAATCGCCTGATGTGAAAAAGTCCCAGTGTCGTTTTCGTGCAGGATGCCGTGTGATATTACGCTTGACTGCCTAGTTGAGCTTGGTGTAGGGCAGAGAAGGTACAGGTTTTCATTGTGTCGTGTCCATGATCTCCAGAAGGAAAAACTCGACTCTTCAACGACAGCTGACAGAGCAGCGTTGGCAATGAGTGGTGTAACGCTTCTCTGTCGCTGTCAGACCGCACAATTTCCTGTTGCCTACTCTGAATTACTCAGCCGAACTTGCCTACTCTGTGGCCATTGGAATATCTCTAGGGGTGCACATAAAGTGAGGCCTCAAAGGCTTTTTATAGATTTTTTACAATTGCCAATACATGCTGTGTGTGGGCGAATGAGCTGGTGAGCTATTCGGAGCGTCAAAGCATAGTAACAGACATCACACAAGTAGCGAATGTTCAAGATTTCCACAGCTATTTCCACTAGGGGTAAATGCGAGTGGTGCGGAACTTATAGACCAACCATATGGTTTTACACGCACCAACACAGTTTGTCTACTCTTATCGTAACAAGGGTAAAATACGCACACATGCTGAGAGTCAAACAACTGTGCCATAACGGTGTTGCCATAGTGTTAAATGTATCGGATCAAGCCTTAGTCACTTACTCTTGCGCTGATCACTTACCATAAGCCGATTTTGGCTCGGTCCCTCACCATTTTTGCCCCCGTCCCCTTTTGTGAGATCTACTGGTATCAGTATCCTAGTTAGAGTCTGAAGTGTTACGGATTTGTTGACACTTTCCATTTAACACACCTTATCGGCGCTTGGCTATTGTCATGAGTACTGGTCACTCACCATAACTATCCGTTTCAAATCCAACAGGCCAACCACGGTTTTTAAAGTGTGGATCATCATAGAGACAGCAGCAGATTTGGTGATTTGTAACTTCCAAAGTGCAACCTCCGTTCAGAGGACGCTCTTCGTCGGCTTTTATGAATCGGCTTAAGTCACAACGGTCACTGTTCCACTCACATTCATGGCAAGGACAACGCTGCGGGGTCAAAGTGAAGACACGACAGATACAGTGACATACGGCCTGCGACAATGATTACCTCCATGTTGTAGCGGAAGAAGGGTCACCGGAGTTAATGGACTAATATGATATGCGGAATCTCCTTCTTGTATTTCTCAAATCGGAGTTCCTTTCACCTAGGCTGAGGCAAAATTGGCACCCCTGCTGATTTACTACAAACAATCCCAATTGTTTTATTTGTGTATGGTTGTTTGTTTTCACATCAGCTGTTTTCACAAAACAACATTTCAGCTGTTGCTTTAGATGCATTTGGTGCGCCTAGCTAGAGTAATGCGCGAAGCACCACTGGTTGGCCCCAAATACCCCACCCCCCCCCCCCACGATTCCAAATAATATTTGGTTGTTGTCTTCGCAGCAAAGCTGAGGTCGCTTGCTTATGAATGTGCTACCTTATAAATTGTTCCGTCCACCTGACTCAAATTCATTGAAATTGGCAAACTTCTCGGCAGTGCATAAATCTTGCTCATGAAAATCCTCAAGGCCAAGATATCCGGTTGCGTGTTAGTTTTGCGGTAGTTGATACCTTTATCGGCTGCTATCAGTTTCATCTGAAACAGGAGAGGCCTACTCCACATCCATATTTGTAATATACTGTAGAAAACTTTTGCAAATTTCGGCAAATTTTTACGCATTGAACCGTATCTCAGCTCAATATGCATCTTTCTATTAGTGATGGTTTCCAATATCCCATTCGCGAACGCGTCATCCACCGGTGGCTGACATTGAGTTGGCCGCTTGGACCATATCAGCCATATGTGTGTGACAGACGTCTCATGGATTTCAGACATTTGGGAAATTTTTTTTAGGTTGAGTAACTGCTTGCACCCATCTGCTGTAATTCATGCCGTGAATTGGATTGAGCGGCTTGTGCTCTTATAAAGCAGCCCAAAACCGTCAGTTGGGCAAAAATAAAATAGTTAACGCTAAAACTCCACCAATGGTTCAGGGTACCAATCAGAAATATGGAGTTTATTTTGAGCACCGGCTCTGTAGACTACAGGAACGACGAGCTTATTCATTTTTGACCGTACTTCCGACACCGGCGTCTCAAACGAATGTCACGAGTGATTAGCATTCTGGGTAAGTAAGGAAGGCAAAGTTTCGGCAAAAATCAATTTTCTGCCTCATTCGCGGGTGGTGAGAATTGAATAGTATCAGATAAAGATACGCATCGCTCAAGAGGAATCATGGGATTCGTGCACATAAGCTGAGTAGAATCAGGGAGTTTAAGGAAGACGATACTCATCTAATCTTTCTTCGCGAATTCTCCTACTCTACATATCCATAACCAGCATTCATACAGGTAAAATCTGGGTTCATTTTTCCGTTAATTCCTTCAACTAGGTAGAGCCTGGAAATCGGCACTCGACAATCCCTCATTACTACAAAAACTGAAATCGCGTGAAATTCTCAATCGATAGTTATCTCCACCATCTTCCACCAATTTAAAGTACCCCAGGAACGCAAATTCACATAACTACGAACGCTGCCTAAAACCGCAGATTCCGCAACGACGCTACTTATTTATTACACCACCGTAATCGCTGCCTAATGTGCCTAATGCACTGGAGGGAGGCACCCATTTTTGCTCTGTTTTCTTCCACTTGTTGCCACAGTCGTCTTGTTGCACCTTCAAGCTTGCATTTTTGCCTGAGCCTTGGTGGAGTGCGAAAAAGTTTCTTTACCACCTCAAGCTAAAGCAAAAATAGTAGGCGCCGAGCAGCGTGAAGAACATCCCTGACTACACAAAGAAAACAGAGAAGCAATTAGACAAGGAAAAACGAAAAATGGGTCGTGGAACCAGCCACCTACGGCTGACATTACGCCGGCCACAATCGAATCGGTCCATAAACGCCAGTTTTTGGAAATGGGCGCGGTCGTTATTGGGTGAAATTCAACACGCCATAGTCAAGGAAATGCTCGCGATGGTCTATCGCGTCTCATCAGAAGCTTGACAATTCGTTTGAAGCGATCATCATGAAGACAGACTCCAAGTTTCTGCAACTTCACTTTCATTCCATTTTCACTGGTTCTATTGAACCCTTGATCAAAAAAAGTTCGAGTCTTTCTCAGCTCGGCATTTAGCCAGGGCAAGCAGCACCATCCTATGCACTATGTATATTCTCCCACGCTGTGTCACGTTTGCGGCTATAACATTGCTACTTGACGAGCTCACAATCGAAAAAAATGAGAAGAAATGAAGTGAATTCTTTCAAACATGTGTTTCATACGATGTGCGGTGAAGTTAATATGTATATCAACTGCTCCTTCGAATAAGATTCATCTTTCAAGCACACAGAAGCGACCAGGACTCCAATCTGATGTATGTATACATTCCGCTAGGTAAGCGAGGTGCGGGTCCGCTACTTCCTTGTCATCAGAGGATAATCGACTGCTATGGCTATTGAGAACCGACGGTATGTGTGGCGGCGCAAAGCAGGTGCCTGCTTAACTTGCGTAGTTGATTGCCTCACTGACAATTTTAGAGCCTGTCACTTTGGTTCCTATAGGCCTGATCTATTTCTACTTGGATGGCGCTGTTCATTACGCTAAGCGATTTGGTAAAGAACATTCACTATAAAGCTGACGGTTTTGGCCTCTTCTATATAAATATAAGTGTGAATATATTTATATAAAATTATGTATGCAAGCATAAGCATATCAAGTATATGTATTCCTTATTATATAGTGAACCACAAAAAACGTCGTTTTTTCTAGCTATAAAGTTTCCTTCTATTTTATGCAAGTGCATTACATTCTCCGAAAGCAAAATAATCCGTTGTTCTACAATTTTCTTTCACACCGCCTGTGAGTAAGGTCAAGGTGGGCTCGCGAAGAGAGGGTACGACGCAAACCAGGCACACTAGCAAGTAGTTAGCGCTATACATATTTCACCAGCAGAAAATCCATCAGTTGTTTATTTGTAGTTTGGATCCACTTCTTCTACACGGCCCAGTGTTTGGGTGCAGACAAGTTTCAGTTTGTTGTCAGATGCGTTTTTTCCCTATCAACCTCCAAGAATTGATTTTTTATCTAAGTTCTATGTTTAACGCTAATCCATGTACCAGTGGAAGTAGCTTTTACTACTCCATTCGACATTTTGTAGCGTATTCATTTTACTTGCTGCTTCGATTGAGCTTTACAGGTGTCCCAATATAATTAGTATTTGGAGCTCTGTGGATCCATTCGGATCTCAATTCCAAGTTCCATAGAATGTTGAAATCCTTCCCTGGTACGGGCAAAAAAGACCAGATTTTGAATTTCGTGTAAGTTTTGCCTAGGCAGTGAGTTAGTAGTCCTCATCCCATTCACTACCTTATCATGTAGTTTCACCGGTTTTTCCTTTTCTGTAAACGTAGAACACTTGAGATATAAATGCGAAGAGCCATGCGGGCTGGTGGATTGTCAAATAAGAAAAATAAAGGCAATCAACCGGACATTCAAATACTAAAACCTGCTAAATAAAAAGCTCGGACCCAGATTTGATATACAGCTTGTTGAGTTTGGTGATTAGCTATTTGCCGGTTTGCCCGGTTTTGTCCGATGAACCCCTCACGTCACGAGCTGCCCATTCTACCTAATGTCTAATGGGACGGCTGCATGAAAGCATCTGCGCCACCTAGAACTCGCCTTCGCCCTGCAATTCTCCCGCATGGACTTTTCCAGAGTGCAACATCCTCTGATTCCATGAGAGCCTCCTCGCTGTGCATGAGAGAATAGATTCCATCGAATTTGGCCAGCCTTTGTGAGCCGAACTTGATGATTCGATGCGTTCTCGTGCAGAGAGCTCACTTCAGCACGTTCTGTGTTTCTTATTCTTAGAATGTTTCTACGAAGCTGTGAGTTGTTGAGGCTCCGGATAACTGCTCAAGTAGGAGATAGAGCGAGCCTTGCGAATCCCAGCAGCAATACAGCGCTTTTCTTCTATATGCTTTCGTCATGACACAATCGGTGCCCGTATGGTATTGAAACTCAACGTAAGCAGGCAATGTCGAAATCGTCTGCATCCCAGAATCCGGAGATCGAATAAGGGTTGGACTTCATGTACTTTCGTTTTTGCTTCAGTTCTACCACCACACCACTTGCACCTCCACTTCAATTTTTCAAAGGTTTAATTGATTTTAAAGATTTAGTTATCATCAAAAGATTGTGCTGACTCTGTTCAAGTTACCCCTTTTGATTATTTTATCACAACGTTCAGTCTAACTAGGAAAGGACTCTATTTTTTCATGGAACTTCGAATATAGACCCGGATGGTCCATGGAGCTCTGACTACTAATTACAACTGTGGAAACCGAAATTGTAAAATGCCATTCTTGAGCAAGTCCGAATGAGGCAAAGTTTGCTTGTAATGACTTATTGGTGGGGTTCTTGGTCATGAGCACGGTCAGCGCGTCCCGATAACGGTCACCGTAGCCTAATGGAGTGTCCCCGAACTGCAGACAAGCGGCAGTGGGTTTGCTTCCCGCCGGTGCGGTTTTCTTTGTATTTCGCGTTTCTCTTTTAGTCTTGAAAGCCTCCTTGTACTGGAACTTATTTGCATCCATCATTTACAATGCCACCTTATTTATACTAAAATTATTCAAAACTTCACGATTTAGTAATGACTTAAAGGAATCGTCCACGGAAAACGAGTTTTTGTGTTACCCATATACATATTTATGTTGTATTTGCCTAATGTTGGCCTCATGCAAAATTTCACGTGAAAAAATGTGAATCTGGCTGAGATACAGCACACAAAGTGCGGTCTAGGTGGGCGGGGCCTCCGTGTAAAAGCCTCGTCCCGTCGTCCGCCGCCGTTGGGAACGGAGAGTGGGACTGTTTACGTAACCTTCTGTTCCTACAATGCGTCTCCGACCACGGCACTCGACGGGACGAGGCTTTTACATGGAGGCCCTGCCCACCTGGACGCACTTTGTGAAGCTGTATCTCAGTCAGATTCACATTTTATCGCGTGAAATTCTGCATGAGGCCAACATTAGGCAAATACAACATAGACATATGGGTAACGCAAAAACTCATTTTCCATGGACGATTCCTTTAAGTTGTTATGCTCAACAATGGAAAATCAAA
Organism: Trichostrongylus colubriformis; assembly: GCA_963978905.1. NCBI lineage: Eukaryota > Metazoa > Nematoda > Chromadorea > Rhabditida > Trichostrongylidae > Trichostrongylus > Trichostrongylus colubriformis. The sequence continues at coordinate 42,656,391 of OZ022259.1, forward strand.
TAAAACCGGCTTCAAACCATATCAGTATCAGCATCAAAGAAAAAGAGCAAAAAAATGTTCGGAGCAATCGCTCATAAAATGCGCACCTTGCATGCTGCTTCTCTACAACTATCGACAAAACAGTCGATTAACTCGAGCGCAAACAATTATCGGCAATTAGTTAGCGGTAGCTTGGGAATTTGATGTCAAATGTTAGGGCCAAGGTGTTAGTACAGGTGAAGTGGCGGTGTAAGTGATGGACGCGAAAAACTGCCAGTACAAAGAAACTTTCAAAAGGAGAGAACAACACTCAAAGACGATCAAACGCAAAATGCAAAAGAACCGCACCGGCGAGGAGCAAACCAGCCATTTCATATAGGCAGACCGGAGAAATTAGGAGAGCTTTACGGTGGACATAGACGGAACTCAGCTGACCGTGCTCAAGATAAAGTGCTCCGCCAGTGAGTCATCGCAAGTTAACTTTGATCCCTTCTTATTCGCTCAAGAATATCATTTTGCGGTTTCGGTTTTCACAGGATAATTAGTATTTGGAGCTTTATGGATCCAATAAGGTCTCAATTCCGAGTTCCATGGAAATTTGTTATCCTACCCTGGTACGGGCGAAGAAGATTATAACTTGAATTCCGTAGTCTTATTAAGTCAATGAGCTCCCTACCAGACGAAGAAGAAGTTCGGTAAAATTCATCTGCAATTTTCGTGTGAAATCTTGGACATGATATGAGAGCAAGGTTACCCTCGGAACAAACTGAAAGGGAAAGCATTATTGCATAAAAAAGAATCCGAGTAGTCACCTTATTTTCTTCTTTTCGTTTTCCTAATATCTATTCGTGTTCCTTGCAAAGAAAAGGTCATCTTTGGAAATTGTTCGAAATGATATATCGGGCTCTCTTTGACGGACTGAGAAGAGATCAATAAAAGAGAACTGAAGTGGCAAGTATTCATAAAAACTCTACTTCACACTATGTTAAGCCGTAACACGTAGCCGGCCGTGTTAGCCTTCAATTATATGAGCCTTAACTTTGTGTTTCTATTTGTCGATGGGTTTGTCGGTGTGTTCGTCCGTCCGCAAATGAGTGATTATGATAAGGGAGCACATAAAGCACAGCAACTGAGCTAAGTCGGGAGAAAGCGATGAGTGCTGGAGTCTCCTTCTAAGACCATGTTATTATAGTGATGACACCTCCTACTTACACGAACACCTATTTCGTACTCTTGCCGTCATTCTGCGGTGTGCTCACGTCGCCCTAGGTGTCAGCTCACTGGAATGGCCTGTGAGTATGTTGGGTTGCCGGAAGAGATGTGCCGTCTAGGCTACCGATGAAAGTGAATAAATGAGTAAATGCCTCCTGTTGGCAGGCAATCTGTGAAGCGAGCGCACTAATGATTTCTGTACGCTGCTATGTACGTATATGCATATGCGCGTAGCCGACTGATGCAGTGATGCACACCCTGAACTATGTCCGCGACTGAGAATCGGCATAGGGATTAGTGGTCCATTTGCTTGGGTTTCCGGGCTTTTCGTGCTTTTGCTTACTATACGCTACTACCTTGCTTATAGCTTCGCTCTCTCTGTCCACAGAAGAGATAGCAAGACGATGAGAACTTGCCGAGATCATAGTTTTTCCGGTGCGCTTGTCGTGAAAGATGTCTGGAACAATGACGTCCAACACAGTGTCGTCTTGGTTGAAGTACGCAAGTAGCCAAGTGAAATCAAATTCTGCGTTAAACTGAGCTTCGTCGAAGGGTTCTTCGCTTAGCATCGGGAAGATACCGAATTTCTGAATTCCAACTATTCGTACGATAAGAAGGCAGATTCATTTCATTTGCACGCTTTTTACGTTACCGTGTTGAGCGTGCTCATGTATCATAGTTAAGGGTGGCAAAGTTGTCGCGCCAATTCCCAAAGGATTATCATGAATATTTATTTTATGAAGTTCGGTGAGACTTATCGTATATCATATCTAACCATTTATATACAATCGGCGTGATCAATCAGTCTAAATTTTCTCTAAAATTTTGAATGTGTCGGAACTGACTGAAGTGAAAAAGAGTAGACCAATATTACCCTGCCGACCCTGCTATTTAGAAATAAAGGAAGAACAAAGTTTTGAAGCTTACTCTGATTTTACTCATCACGTAGTCGATTCCGGAAACTCCGGTGGAATTCCACTCTTCTTCAGCCCGAATGCAACTGCGATAGAGTCTGCGAGCTTGCGTAATAGCATCAGATTTTGACTGCTCCGTCGAATTCAGTGCTTCTGAAATTGATATTCAGTCGGAAACAGTCTCTTCTAAAGCCTAGTCTAATTGCTTCATCTGAGCCATCAAAGCAATTATGTTGGATTGATTACTTCATAGGTACGGATGATATGAACGGGCGCAGAAGCAGTGCCAGAGTTCTAAGAGGGGTACCAAGCGAAGTGAACCGTAAAGATGTGCTGATGGTCAAGAACTCCGAAGTTGTAAGTTGGACATAGTAAGTTCAGCTTTGTAAGCTATAGGCTCACGAGTAGCAGTCTGTAGCGCATTCCTTGTGGAAAGGGAAACCAAAAATGCTTTGTGGCAGCAGTGATATGCTAACGTCATTCTACTATTTACAGAGGCCCCATAAATGTTGTGTCAAGGTCATTGTGATGCGGAAACTACTATTCTGAGGATAGGCAATACAACTTATACTCTTTTTACTCTGGAATTGACCACAGAACATGCATTGACCTTACCGCCATGAATAGATATCTCAGTTCGAAGACACATGCGGTATATGCTTTTGGGAGTGGCACGCCAGTGGCACGTGCCATGTGCCACTTTTCATCAACAAAATTTTGTTCAACATAAAGAGGCGTTCAGTTGTGATAACATGTGTGTCAGTTTCAGTAAGAATCACGGAAATGATGGAAGTGGTGGGAACATTGTTCGCAACCAACCGCTGCCTCTCCTCATTGATAATTTTGGAGTGGGACCCTCTCTAGCGAACGAACACAGTTAAAATCAGCTTCAGAAAAGAACCACGCTCAGTTAGAGAATCTGCACCATGAGGATACCGAAAGGACCCATACATATGTGAGCTCCAATAAAAGTGCCTAGACCCTCCAGCCAAGCAGAGCCAGTAAAATTGTAGACACCGAGAATCGAGCAGTCATTGTTCCGGGGACGGTGGCGCTAAGAGAACGCTGGACGATGCTCGTGGTTGTACCGAAAAATGTAACGGCGTGGTTCTAGAACGCGGACGGAGGCCCAACAGCAAGTAGTTAAACAGCGTAAAGAGCCATGCAAGCATTCCACATGCCGTCTGCGGAAGCTGATGGCTAGCCAAGGATGTGATTAGTCAAAACAAGGAAATATTAGGTTGTTCCAAAGGTCTTGTAGTATTTTTTTCAATCATCACTTTTTATTTTTTTTCGTCCAACGAATAGCAATTAGGCAACAACGTATTGACCATTGTTATCGGCAACCCTATGCCAGTTTATAGGAAAATCGTTGGTTCCCTTCTCTCAGAACTCTGGGTTTTGAGAGCCGAAAAAGTCAGCGATCGCCTTCGCAAGCAAGTCATAATCAACGAATTTTCTCTTGGCCAGGAAGGATTCGAGAGGATGGGTAAAGTGATAGTCAGAAGGGGCGATATCTGGAAAGTATGGCCTGTAGGGTAGGACATCCCAGCTAAGCCCGTGTAGCTTGGCTTGGGTACTTTTCGTGAAATCGGAGGGGGCGTCGTCATGGGAGGGTGACCGCGGACCTTTTTTGGAGCTTTTCTCGAACAGCGACGGCGGGCTGCTGGAGCTGGCGGGTGCATACGGCAGCGGTGACTGTCTCGCCTTATATCAGCACCTCGCAGAAAAGCATACCTTTCGCGTCCCAGAACCAGCACAGTCCCAAGCGTGGTTTGTCTTTCATGGCAATTACGCCGTTGCTGGAGCTGATGAGCCAGCGTTGCACGGTCTCGTAGCTCATACATCCCTTGCCCAATGCAGCGCTGATGGAGTGGCAAGCTTCCGTCGTTTTGGTGCCGCAAGACCGCTCATTTTAGATGACACCGCGAGTTGGGTGGGTATCGACAACGGGCATTGTAGCTCTCTCCACGGGATCTAGTGGGTCAATATAGATTTTCTTAGAAAGCTTAGGGAACGTTCTACCATATTCCTGAACCGCCTGGACCTGCCTCGAAGTGAACAAGAGTTACTGTTTTTTTTTTTGGAAAAATACTACAAGACTTTTGGCCCAACCTAGTACAAGCAGATACCTCATACGAAATTTTCAGTCCCTCAAGACTAAGAACAGCTGACTGATTTCCAAGAGAGCGAAAAGCCAGACAAATATCGTTCCCTGTAAGGTATCGCAAGGGTGGACGTCCGATAGCTATGATTCATTCTAGCCGGTGTATACTGTGTATTTGCTTGCAAAAGGCAATGAAATATCGAATGAATGCGATTCGGATGAAATGTGGAAGTCCACTGAACTTTCACAAGATCGAAAGTGCTTCAGGATGATCAAGGGCAATGTAAACTGCACAACAATAAGAGTCGCGTTGGTAGTGAATTTAGGACTATACGCAGATCCAGGAAAGGAACTGCAGGTCATTGAGAAGTCACACAACAAGCGCTAGATGAGAGAGTGCTCATTTCAAACATTCAAGATAATGGTTTTTGAAAATGAGGAGCAAAAAACACCACATTTTCCTCAGCAGTAATTGATCATGATCGCTGCGCAAGAGAATGTGACCTATATTCCGACAAATTTTTGTGTTTTCCGAACTTACTAATCTGATCCTCTTCATAAAGACGATACATTTTACTGAATGGTGATATTTCCTCCCAATTCATCAAAGTGTCATTTGTATTGGCTATCCAATTTCCACATGAAAATTGATAAAAGTCTTCACATGGATCCACCTGCTATTAATCTTTTGAGCGGCGTAACTGCAAGCTCTTTTTCTTTATGGCCTTGTAAGAAATTAAAGCTATTATTGAGGCCTTCATGTGGCTTGGCAACAGATCTCAAAACTATGTTGGACCCACCACTGTGACCTGATCAATTTTTGATCGCGCTTACATAAAGCTTTCCTAATGGTAGATGCCGGGATTACTCACCTTGTAATTCACTGAGTAGTTCAAGTGATCAATCAGTTTAGTAAAATCTGATGCGTCGACAGTTTGCGAAGATTTTTCGCATGGATTGGTGAACTGAAGGCTGCTGATACACGGAACAAGAATAAGCAGACCGAAGTGCATGCTGAATTACATCAATTTTAACCTGAACATGTATTGGGAACATGTGATTTCAATGTACCCATATTCACAGCCCTACAGCCACAGATCTCAAGCAGAACTACGCTAATTTTAAGCGCGCATGTCCACGGAAAGGAGGTGAGCGCTATGGCAGGAAAACCTGTGACTGAATTCCGCGTCTTAAATGGGCAGTACCCAACAAAATGGCTCTTGGATGGCATTCTCGACAGGATGGGTTTTCAGAGTGAACATGGATTCTGAAGCTCCACCAGTATCCACTTTTCTATGAATTCTGAGAAGGGATACTGAAAGATTAAAATGCTAGCGCGGTACCCTCGTCCGGCTGTTACAGCTATCTTCCATCTCTTTTTGGGATCCCCTGTCTAACTCCGTGTTATAAGGTCCAACAGACGGGATAACAAAGCACACGGACACTCCATGAACCAACAAAAACCAAGTTTCGACACCACGTAGAGCAGCACTGTCACTCTTGGACTGATTTTCATTTTGATTTTTGATTTCCATGTCTACCATTTTTCATTGTGGATTTCATTTATTTAATCATATTTCAATCATTTTTGATTTTGAATTTGACTTTCAACCGCTGGTTTTTTGAGTACTCAAAACTTGAGGTTGAAGAGTGTGAGTTAAATCTATTCATACGTGTGGCAGACACAATTTAATGGGAGTTCCAACTTCTCTCTTCGTAGAACCTCGGCACTGATATTAGTTTGGTCTTCTTCTGTTATGCCAACGAGGTTTTTAGGTGGAATATTTATTTATGGCCTAACGTTTCGACCAGGTCGTCTTCCTCAAAGGTCCAGTCCACCACTGCGAAAGTGGACGCCGCCACTCCTTGTTAGCTGTCGTCAGCTGTCGTCAGCTAACAAGGAGTGGCGGCGTCCACTCTCGTGGTGGTGGACTGGGCCTCTGAGGAAGACGACCCGGTCGAAACGTTAGGCCATAAATAAATGTTTCAACTAAAAACTTTGTTGACATAACAGAAGAAGATTAAACAATTTAATGCTTTTGGGCATTGGCACTAAAGGATGCGGAGCTGATCACTGGCACCGCTGTACCATGACTGGCTGCGAAAGACAAAACAAGCAGTAGTTGCATTGATTTTACTTCTTCTTTGAACTCTGTTAGAAAAGAGGTAGTTACGTGATGTAGCGAACCATTACTTGCCTCTGCAGTAAACGAAAAATTCACGTGTTACCGCCTAACTCCCATCAGTTTCATTAAACCGTGTCTTGTATGTGTCTGTCGAGTCAGAACCATAAGCAAAGCTACGTTTTGGCACTCCTGAACGTGTGGACCTATGTGTATTTCTGTCTTAATGACACACACCTTCGAAGTGCCCGTACCATCTCGCAAAAAATATGAGTGTCAACCCTCCAGTGCTAGAAAAGAGGAACGAACTCTGTGACCCTCGTTGATTCCTCTGCTATTAAACTTTATCATCATATCAGTTTGACCAACCGTTGCTGACTTTTGCAGATCACCCTACATCACATGTAAAATTCAGATACCCACTAATGCTGCTGCGAGAGATATGAATAACCCGACAGGCACGTGTACTGAAACATGCAGACATACCGAGCTTCATATATGTAGTATTACTAGCTGTCACACAGCATCGCGTGAATAACCAAACAGCATTATGTAATGTGGCCAATATTGAACAACCAATATCGAATAGTTTCATATCGCACAGTTCCACAATGTGATAAGCGCAGTACTAAGTGAGTGCTGCCGAACTGGTATCTATGCAAATACCTATCACTACTTGGGATTCGCGCAAAACATAGCACTAAGGCATCCCGTTGCCACCGATATCGGAGTGCAAAGTATCACTTGCTGAGAATTTAGTGCTCGAGCTATTGGGTACCGATGATCTAGTCATTTACTACTGCATATCTCACCAATGGAGAAGCTCACCACTTTGAGGAGGTTTACATGATTCAGTGGCTGATTCTTCTCATTAAAATGTCCATAAATCATTTGACACTTTGGCCAAAATCGTCACTATTGGGTATTTATATAGTTCAGGAATCGTAATTTTGTGTTCGATTGCATCGATTGATAGCAATTTGACCACCTGCTGAGCATCTAATTTTTCTTACATACCACTTTGAGCTACGCGATGTACCTTGCGCGTCAGATAGCACTAGTGAGTTGCGGACTACTCACGAGATAGTCTAAACAGAGATAACACAGCAATGGGGCTCAGCAAAGATATGACATGGGGCAAGTACAATCCATTTTGGAGCGCTTGATAAAGCGTGACTTGCGGAGTTGGATGAGAATGTATCAAACTCTCTCACCCCGCCACACGCTCTCACTCTCGTCAATCGGGCCACGCTCCATCTATCGCTGTGGAATGGACTGTAATCCTTTTTTTTCATGCCTTCCAACAACAATACTATTGATTCCCCGAATTATTTGAAGTCCCAATAGTGACCGCTTCGGCCAATGTATTTCATTCTCGGTAACATTTACATTGATCGTCGATATCATTATAACAAGGGGTATCTACCGCTAAATCATTAGGACCTCCAAAAAAAGGTGGACATCTTCAGCGGTACGATATGCAGTAATTAATGACCGGATTATCGACACTGAATAGCTTGAAGGCACACCACGCGGTAGCCAGATCAGTGGCTTGCTCCCTTGAGTGAAATAGGTTCTTAGCTAACTGTTCAGCCTGCACCTTTGTTGCGGCCGCACGGTGCGCACTCACGGTGTTTGTCTGCTCGAGCACAACAAGCCATGCCCAATCAGCATATAATACCTGGCCTCATACGAACGAATTTCCAACTTGGGGCACATGTGGAGAAGGACACTTGCAACAAGAAAAAAAATTGTTGAATAAGTCATCTCAATAATGAAGGCAGCTTTTACATTGGAAATTCGTTCGTCCATGATGGGGTGTGACTAAGTTGGGTGGGCGTGGCTTGGTTGTGTTCAGACAAGCACAACACCTCGAGAGTGCATTGTAAAGCAGCAACGAAGGCCAGCTTGAATAGTCATTCAAAGTCTTATCGCGTGCCTTTAAGCACTAAATGCTGAAGAGTAATTCATATACTTCATGCTGCATATTACTTGCAACGGATGTTTCGACAGCCAAATTAGTTACGTAGAATTTCAAACAGTGATGGCTTTAGAGAGATAACAGTGCAGCTGGCGACCAGTACTGCGCATATCACAACGTGGGACTGTGCGTTGTGGACATCTTCGACATCGTTGGTCAGTGTCGACCATTTTTCCATTACATAATACTGTTGCGTTATTGGCCCAGTAATGTGTGGCAGCCCAAGTGGTGCTGATATGGGAGCCTCATTTCCATTTCCACGTTGGCAAGCAGTGTAAGCACGTCGCTAGAGGTGTAAGCGCAGAGGGAATATTACGACTGGTGGATCGAGGCTTGCACCCATGAATAGTTCACTTGCATAAGTGTGAATGGATTGAGCAGCACGCTATCTTTGCTGAACCACATCGCTGAGTAACATCTGGTCACTTTATTTAACGCGTGATCCGCTCTTCACTGATGCCGTGTGACGCGCGATGATGCTAGACGTGCGACCTGCGAGCACGGGCTAGAACTGTTACTCTTCTGTTGTACAAGCCACCTACTTAGTGTCTGTTTGTTGGTTTGTCGGTATATCTGGGTGTCAGTGTTTCACACTCCGACGTGTGATTCTTACAAGAAGGTTGATCAAGAAACTGACCACTCGAGGGTTAAGCAGTTGAGAAAGTCTGATTCCAAGAAGAGAATTTGATCATCGCGTGCTTTTAAGCATTGCATGCTGAGCAGCAATATACTTCGTGCTGCGTATTAGTTGCAACGGGAGGTTTAGACAGCCAAATTACGTGGTATTTCAAATGGTCATAGCATTTGCATTACTGTTTTTTTGTGTTTCAAGCCCATTTTGCACAACATCGCCAAGCAGTAGTGGGCGCCAGCCAACTGGTATGGTTAAGAATTTGAGCAAAAGCAGAGAGTGCACTTGATAGTATGGTTTGACGATCACTTTTATAGCGTCCATAAGTTGGTACGAGGGAACGTACGACATTTTCACACCGAAGATCTTAAGGTGACCATTTGATTGCCTCTCATTTGATCGCTTTCACCATTCATCTTTTCCTTCTTAGTGAGGCATTAATCACATTCCAGCAGCTCCTGAGAAATCTGTCAGTCTTTGTTCATCGCAGCGATTGGACAAGCCAGGCAACTCTCCGCCCATGGGATGGGGAATCCCTTCGAATACAGCAAGTTGTACAAACGCTTAGAAACAGATGAGTGTATCCAAACCACCAACCTTCTGACAGCTAATTCTTTGTTGAAATGAGTGTTCGAAAAGCCTTATCCTTCGACGAAAGATGAATAACAATATGTCGACTTGATTCTGATTATGAAGTAAAATGAATCGGACCTCAATAGCTGGACGTCGATAATTCAGTGCTTTTATGTTGGTCGCTTAGGAAATGAGGGCTCCAGAGAAGCAGCTGTTAGTGACTCCATCAACAGCGATAAAATTTGTGACTAGCATCCTACTCCATATAATGGCCTAAGTGTGCGTTGGTGTGTGTGTCTGTTTGACCGAAAATTCATATCTCGCGTCGCAGCAAGGATGGGATCCTAAATTTTAGATATGATATAGGGATGGTATGGGGATCTGAGCGGTGGTGGGTCGAAGTGATAGCAGCCGATAAGGAGCCTCGAAAGGAGACAGCCCCCAAATTCGTCTCGTCTTCCAGGTCGATTCTAAAGCACCGACGCTCATAGGTGTTCTGAATGGTGAGACAGTCGCATCTGGTGAGTTATCCAAACTGATAACGGTTGATAAGATTCGATAAGGAGTGTCAAAAGGCTATTGCCGCCAAATCCGTTCTGCTCTTCTGGCTAACAGTAATATTTACTCGCAGGTATAACAGGGTACGGGGACCTTAATGGGGACTTTCTGGGACTGATAGCGGCTTACACGGGCTGATAAGAGCCATTAGGAAATGGGAAGGAGATAAAATCCGGTACTCCCCTTGTACTATACGACTGCTGTAGTAAATGCGTCATGCTAAATACGATTGGATGAACACATTTTGCTTAAATTCTAGTATCTGCTGCCGATGTATCGACCGCTAAATTGCATAGCGTTCCAAATGATGGTGCATGTCTTTCGATACAGCTAACTACATGGATCCACGGATCTCCTTCAGCGAGGGCTTCTCTGCTGAAGGATCTCGAGTCATTTGGTGGCAAGGCCACGTGGCGCGACCCCAGGTGGCGGATAGGGGGCTAATCGCGGAACAAAAGCCACCATGTACCTGCCCTGAGACGCAGGTAGATTCGGGAGATGGAATTCTTGCTTCTGCTGCGCTGGGCTGATTCATACCCTCTTTATCCATGCATACGTCTCTTGCATACATGTGGGAGAATTGTGAATGGTGCAGTTGGTATCCTGCATTTCGTCCAGGCATTCTAACGACTGGGAAGTACATGGGAGGCGGTCCGAGGTCGCCTCCAACAAATAAACCCCAAGTCCACTTCGGGATAGCCTGGCTAACTACTCGGAGTGTACCCAGCCCTCACGACAGAGCCGGGCAACCTACTCGTGGGCCTTCATTTTGCCGAAATAGCAATAAAGATGGGCCCCATTTCCCAAACCTGAGGGAGCCCCCAATACGGCAGCGTTAGGTAGGACCGCTCGGGAGAGGCTGCTAAAATTTTGGGGTTATAACAGGCTGCCCAAATCGAGAAGGAAGATGGCGAACTGTACTTTCAACGCACGAGCCCTTGCATCAGAAGCGAGTATCGAATAGCTGATGATGCAAGCCAGGAAGATAAAAGACGACGTCATCGGCCTGATCGAAAGGAAAAAACACCACTCGCTACACGACGTTGATGGAGCTGGGAAGAAACTGTTCCTTGGAGCATGCGATAGGAAAGAAGTAGCTGGTGTGGAAGTTTATCGTCAACATGTGTTTGGCCACGAAAATAGATTCGTGCGAAAATCTGGCAACCCGAATCGAACATATGTGGTTGAGAAGATGTGGTTCAATCCCCGCTTGGACCATCTTCGTCGCCTACTCACCAGCACCATACCTTCTTTAAGGTCATCCTCGGCGACTTCAACGCTAAGATCGCTCTTAGAACAACGGGTAGTGAACTCACGGAACGGAATGGAATGAGCAGAGTGAAAGGCTGTCCGAGGTTATTATGTCGATCAATTCCATCTATGCAAACTCACAGTTCCAGGAGCACTCTCATCTACGATGGACTTGGGAGTCACCCGGTGGACAATTCCATGATGAGATCGATCACATCATCTTCAATCGAAGGTTTTGCCTCACCGACGTCGCTGTTGTTCCGAAGTTCTACACGGGATCAGACCATCGACTCACCCGCGCAAAATTCGTCTTTTCGATACGTGAAGAGAGAGCCGCGAAATTTAAGGAGCGAAGACCCAAGACAGTCATCAACTGGGAACACTTCGTTTCTCTCACTGGTGTATGGGAGGATTCCGTTATCGAAAACATCGACGACGAGTACAACCGGCTCGTTGAGCACCTCCAGGATAGTGCCAGGAGGGAAGGAGTTTGAGAGTCAGCAAGAGGCGTCTTTTTTCGGAAACTCTGGAGCTGATATGCCAACGTGGAGCCGCTTGATCCGCAGGCGATTACTGACTGACGTTGGAATTTGCGAAGCTATGCAGAGAGGCCATAAAAGAAGATGTCAAGGAGAGTTGAGCAGCTGTGCTGGCTGAAGCAGCAGAGGCTGGCAGGAGCATCCACATTGTCCGCCGAAGTTCGCCAGTAATAAGACCAAAATAACCGGTCTCCGGTGTTCGGACAGTACAGTTACTGCTTCTCGAAGGGCAATGGATAAGGTCATCTACGAGTTCTACTCGGATCCTTTCGATGCCATGTCCACTCCCTAGCAGCAAGCTGAAGCAGGATGGATATGTCGTTTCATCAGTTCTTCCTTGCGTAGTCCGGCACGCCACTTCGTTGGTGAAAAATGGTACAGCACCTGGCCTCGAAAGGATCAGACCGGAACATCTTGGGAATCTCCCGCCAGTTATTTTCAAAGCACTAGCCCGACTCTTCACACGCTACCTGTCGCAAAGTGCTTTGCCGAACGAGGTTGTTAGGTGGGTCAATTTATTTATGGTCCAACGTCTCGACCTTTTTCAGAGGCCTAAAATGTGGTTCGGAGTTCGCTGACCTCTAACCTATCCGATCAAGCGCCAAAAACCTCTAGCATTTCGGACTTACCCACTCAATCCATGGAGCCGTCGAATAGACGAAAGAAAGAAATTGAACTTACTCTGTGATCCGTGAGTGGTAGGACGTCGCTACCGACTCTTGTAAGTACAATGTGCGACTGGGAGTTACTAAACAGCGGTGATGACAAATGACGATGCTGTCAGTCGCGACTGACAGCATTGTCATTTGTCAAAGGACAGCGAACTTTGAACCACTTTTTATGCCTCTGAAGACAACGAAAAGGTCGAAACGTCAGGCCGTTAATAAATTGATCCACCTAACAACCTTGTTCGGCAAAGCACTACACTAATAATGTCAACATCATGCCGAGCTTTCAAGAAGATAGAGCCTGGAGAATCGGCAGTTATCGTCTGATCTGCCTTCTCTCTGTAGTCTACAGGCTCTTAACTCGTGCCATCTTGAACAGGATTGCTAGAAATTCAGACGAAGGACAGCTATGCGAGCAAGTAGGGTTTCGGAAAGGGTTCAGTGCAGTCGATCACATCCACACGGCTACTAGGCTCATTGAAGTGTCTCGAGATGCCGCTAATTCTCACATTCATCGATTCGCAGAAAGAAGTCGACTCCGTCTAGACAGGAGCGGTTATCAAAGCCATGGGAAATCAGGGTGTGCCTACTCAGTACATAAGAGTACTTCGTGAGCCCTACAACAACTTCACGACCAGGATTTCGCCATTCTACAAGAAAGTCATCATCGACGTGAAGAGAGGGTTTCAACAAGGCGACACTACCTCACCTAAACTATTCAGCGCCGCTCTTGAGAATGTCATGCGTCAACTGGAATGGGAAGGAATGGAAGTGAAGGTCGATGGCCGGCATCTACACCGCCTCCGCTTCGCTGACGACATTGTGCTTATAACACCGACAATCCAGCAAGCGGAGCGAATGCTAGCCGAATTCGGCTGCGAGTGTGGAAGTGTCGGTATGCAGCTGTACCTGACGGAGACGATGTTCATAAGGAAAGGAATGGTACCTGATGCCCCATTCAAGCTTGGAACGAACATCACTGAATGCTCCACCTATGTGCACCCAGATCGGAAAGTAAACGAATTTAACGACTTAGCACACGAGCTGAGCCGGAGAGAAAGAGCGGCTTGGGAAGCCTTCAAGACCATCGAGGGATTAGTGAAGGAGACGAAGAACATCCGACTCCGCGCCCATCTCTTCGATTCCGCTGTCCATCCTGCCCTAACCTACGCCTAAGAGACTTGGACTCAACGTAAGCAGGAGGAGCATGCGGTTGGTGTCATCCAACGCGCCATCGAAAGGACGATGCTCGAAGTATCCCGATACACGCAAGTACAAAGGGAAATCCGGAAATCCAGACCCCGTCTTCGATCAAAGATCAAAGGTCGCCGTCGTATTTGTCAAGGAATCGAAGATCAGAAGGGTCGGACACGTCATGCGATATCCCGATGACCTCTGGACCGAAGTCGTGCAAACGGCAGGGGTCAAAGGACAGGCCCGCCGTGCCCGCCAAGCGAAGATCGATGTAGGTGGGCGGGAAACCACCCGGGCTATGGCGCCCGTTTTGACCCGATATAAAAGGGACCCGCTATAAGAAGGGAGCAGGGGGCTCCGGGAGCAGCTCTTTTTTTTCGTCGGTACCCTAGCCGGAGGACCCCCGCCGTCAGTCGCCTGATTTTTTGTTTTCGTTGACATCGCGTTCATTGCTGTTTTTTTAAATAAACCGTTTTGTTCTCAAAGATCATTTCGTTCGCAAGTAGTCACCGACCTCACAACTCAAATAAATCATGAATAATTTGCACAGTACTGTGCGATAGCCCAAGTGGTCCATCTACACCATGAATAGATCGACCTAAGACTTACATCCCAAGTAAACCTAATCTTCGCGCTAATCGACGAGAGCATAAGTGCTATTCCACTCCATGATAAAGAAAAATTTGGTGAATCGCTCAAAAACACTTGAAAAAAGCCATCTGTTTGAGTTTCTGTCGAACACTCGTCTTGTTCCCATCCCATAATACAGTAGTAGTAAACGAGCCCCATTGACCGCACTGCATGGTCTCTAAGTACTACCTTAGGGCAGCTACTCAAGTACAAAACATCGTACCTCACCTATACCCAAATGTTCTTGGACCATGTTCATGCGCTATGACTAAATAGTCTAGTGTAATCTTAAGACGTGAAGGCACTCTCTGAGCCTCTAAACCAGGACTATAATGGAGTCATTATACATGGACTCTCCTTAGGGTAAGTCATGGCTCTGGTAGACACATTTTGAGCTTTCAAGGCAGCGCTATAATGAAGTCGCTATGCATGGACTCTCCTTAGGACAATTCATGGCTTTGTTACATGAGTGCCTCAACTGTAACCTTTTTAGATGTTCTGGGAGGAATTTCGCGCAAACCGGAGGTTCAGAGATAGGATACGATTGGCGCCTATTGGCAATATTGGCAAAAGCGTTCACATCTAAACAAGAAACCCATGTGCTAGAACCGAACCTGATGCTTTATTGACGATACATTGATGATTGTTTTGTAATCTACTCAACACAAGATAGATGATTTTCTGCTTCGATTTACTAGACCGGCAAATAGAGCACATAAAGCTGTCGGGAATAATCCTCTAAAAATGGGCTCCCTTTCTTGAATATCCAAGTGAGAAAGCACAGCAAAAAAACATCATTGTGCATTTTCGATCAGCCAATCCCCCCCAAACAAAGGGAGCTGTTGTTAAAAGCACGTTTAGAACAGCTGCGAAAGTGTGCACTGGAGAAGAGAAGCACAACGAATCACTGGATTTGGCACGCGAAATAGCTGTCGATGGCTACGAGACCGCTTGGACCTCGTATGGATCCAGAAATGGTGGTGCAGTCAACAGACTCGGTGTTAGCTTTATTGAGGTTGACAAGGAGATGGAGATTCCGCTGAACTAGAGTCAGAACACGTGAAGTTCACATGGGAAAAATTGAGAATCAATTGGCTCGCCATTCTTGAAGTCCAGGCCCAGCTCACGCGGGTTCTCATAGAATTGAAAAGAATTGAAAACCTGCTTTTGAGAACAATCTGTCCAATGTAGTTCTGTCCACCCATCCAGTAACGAGGGAGCCATCGTCTGTAGCAGTCGCACGGCTTCGATGGTGTCATCAAGAGGTAAGGAGGAAACGGAGTCGGTTCAACAGACTTTTCACAGTACCAGAATACTTCAAAGGATTATAGTGGCCGAGCTGGATCGCTGCGAAGGAGGAACAGGAATTTCCTTCTGAGCCCCGTCCAATCAGATGATCTGATGCGGCAGTACGTTCGTGCGTTAGAAAGGTTGTTCTCTGAGATAGTAGTAGACATCAAACCCACAGATCTTAGAGATCTTCTCATGCGGAATCGGCTATACCATCGCCCACGTTTACCCCATTTCTACCTCACTCGACCTTTCAGCGAGCAAGAAGACTTTATGACATGGGATTTAGTGTTTCAATCTCATGCCGTCAGTACAAGGAGAACTACGTAGAGGAGGCCGGCAGTTTCTTCGAATACGAGAGGAACATCTGAATGGCAAGTTGAAGATTACCCATCTTTAATGTCCCTGTCCTACCCAGCGAAAAACCTATGAGTGTCATCGCCTTCGTCAACGAGGGAAGCAGAATGGATCTGGCAAGATTTGCTTTTTCAAGCTTCTAATCGAATCTTATCAACCGTTATCATTTTGGGTTATCCATCATTGCCGTCCCACATTACTCAACATCTATGAGTGTAAACGCGAAAGATCAAACGGCTTAGGTGAAATTCGCCTTTCGAGGGGCCTTGTCAGCCGTTATTGGTTGCTACCACCTGTTCACCATACCACCGCTATATAACGTGTAAAATACAGGATTTCCCCGTTGCTGTCACGCGAAATATGATTTTTGTGACACACACAACGAATCACAACTGAGCGGATCTCCTGGTAGAACTGAGTAATTTTGAAATATCCGATCTGGACCATCGATATCAGTGCAGTCTATATCGCACGATTTCACGCGGCGATAGGCGCAATACTGAGCTATAGCTCAAGTGGTATCGCAGCAAACACCTATGGCTGTTTGGAATTTCACGCAGTTTTGCCATCGAAACATTCTTGCTGATATCGGAGAACAAAGGCCGCGTTCATAACAAACTGAATGGGTTTTTCGGCGGACCAGCGTGAAGTAAAAGATACGTATCGATCGCAAAAATGAGCGCTCCGGCGCTTCCGCGAGAAAATTGGCGGATCGGCGCTTCCGCGAGTTGAGGGAATTGATGGATCAACGCATCCTCTTTATCAAACCTTGAACCGTTAAAGTTGGATCACCCACCATTGATGTCTCCGTTCCACCTCGCAAAGGTCCTGTGAATATTAACGGTTCAGGATCGATGCGAAAAGCGAAACGGATTCGGCGACGCTTGCCTTCTCACTCTTGTTGCTGAGATTGTGTATCAGTCGGAGTGTAGAGTTCGAATTCATTCTGTAAGCGAAAGTTTGCACAATCCACAATGGTATTGACATCATAGAGCAATAGCATGGTGCTTAAGGGAACTACAGAGGGAACTACAGCTTGGCATAGTGGAACGAGCTATAGGGTGAGAAAAGCACTTCACACTAATGTCCAACATTCTTCTCGCACAAATACCCTAAAGTCTGGTAGATAAGTCCGCCCTCACGCGGTGTCGCGCGCGGCACACGCAGGCGCAGTCTTCAAGGAACCGGAGATGGAGGAAATTGAGGAACTTGTGATTTGTGGGCTGCACAAGAGCGAGTAGCAAATAGAGTCGGAGTGTATGAGAAATGAACACAGGAACTTTACTGTTGGCAGAGCAAAGCGAACGAGCGAGAGGAGATCGTTGTTCAGCGGAGGGTTTCAATACCACGATGCTTTTGGCGATAAAGTAGCGGTTGAATAAAATTTTTTCTCATTTCTGCTATGATGATGGTGTACATTTCCTAGCGGACATGCATCCTTCATCTTATTTTTTCCCTGCTTCTGCTTGCCGCGTCAACTTTTTGCACCTTAAGTAAGCCCTTCTTTCAGTCATCGAGCCCTATGAAATACCTGAACAAATTATGAGCAGTATACGGGAGGAATGAAAAATTGTAAATTTGCAGCAGTTGACCGCTAGGAATCGTGCTTGCCCTTTTTAGAAAGAGGAGTATATTAAAGAAGCCCTAATTCTGTGGATTGAATAGAAGCTGGCGGCTATTTGCCGCTCGCTGTGATGGTTGAGGACGTTAAAGAAGAAGCTCTACGCAGAGGGATCAGGAAGACATGATTTCAAGGCGTCGACATCTTGGTGTATAGCCTTTATGAACAGATGGAAGGTAACTCTCAGAAGGGACATCAGCGTAGGGCAATCTTTCTAGTTATCAGAAATAGAGTTGAAAAAAATCATTTTCTACAACTATGTTATTTTTAAGTCTGAGAGCTACACTGGAATCATGAATTCTTCGAAGACTGCACCTGCGTCTGCCGCGCGCGCCACCGCATTTGGGCAGGCTTATCTATCAGACTTTAGGTTAAGTTGTTTCACTCAACCGAACGCTTTTTTCCCATTGGCTGTAGGCAAAACGATACCGCTCAGATATCCTTCCACTTCAACCCCATGGCACCACCATTTTCCTACAGGGCTCAATTCGATGAAAATTTTTGCCACGAGCGCTAACGAGAGGCTTGCATTCCAGTGGAGAACAGAAAGATACGACACTATTCACTGAAGGCCACGGATTAACTAAGTCTCCCTCAGTTTATACTCAGTGGTGGGAGGTGATATCTCGCGGATACCTCGATTATATGGCAATATTTCGTGTTTTTTCTGGTCAGTGACTTTTCTCCTTAAATCAATTGAGACATGTGAGAGGGCGCTGACGCAGCTTCAACATCTCCTATCTCTTTCAACTACGCCGCGTCAGCGCCTTCGGTGACAGTAAGAGTAGTTGCGGTCGCGAATCGGCGGATCTACTTCCCTCTTCTTGTAACTTTTGATCTTTTAAGCTTTCGGGCTTTGTTCAGAGCAAATTAGAATTGCTCCTTCGTGTTATCCATCACTATTATCGGTTGGCCATCTTTCTGAAACATTAATCTTAGACATTCTCTAAATGGCTTGGCTAATGAATTACTGTTTTGTATTGTACGCCTCACAGTACCCGGTGGGCTCCATCTTACTAGTGTACTATTTTAGTGTTCATTTACACTCTACATGTTGGTTCATTACCATTGACATGCATTGTGCTGAAATTTTCATAATTACTCCGTTTACGTTTATTCGTCTATTTCTAATTGCTGAAGATCACGTCTCGCTTTTAATTCAAGTTTGTGAATGTTGTAATTAGCGTTGGTCTGGACGATTTAGACTCGTGGCACCAATGAACGATTGTAAGAATCTGCGTAGCAAACTTTTACATGGAATAAATGTCCGGCATAGGACCGCGGAACTCCAAAATGGGCGTGCCACCTTTGAGCTTGTTTGTATTTGCTCTATTCAAGGAACCCATTACGCCGAGTTGCTATTTCTGCTCCATTCACATAGCATCCTCAAAGACGTCAACGAACAAAAACAGCGACCGCTAGAATATACCAAAGAACCAAAGAGTCCGAACCTCCATGAAAGCTTGTACATGCCATACAAGCACAGAGGAAAGAGCAATAGTGATGAAAATCGGAATGACGATTGATTGCAGTGGGCACAGAACTACCAGTCCACCATAAATAAATCTAGCCAGTGAGACAGAAAAATAACCCATACACAAAACTAAGTAGAACGTAAAATATTAGAATCGTAAAGAAGTCACTGCTTCCACCTGCAATAACCGAATGATCTCGATTTTCTACACAATCCTATAGCATTTCAGTTTGAATCCGAGTCATGACGATTCGTTGCCTCGATCAAGACGAGTCCACCGCGGGTCATGAATGCCAGAGCAAGTAAATCGAGATGTGGAAATTTTTCAAAATGCGCCACATATTGGGAATGGGGATAAGACTGGGTGAAGGCAAACATGAATCTTCCACAGAAGACGGAGGCAAACACCGTTAAATGGGAAAAAATCCAGTCGCACCAATTTGAAGCCCATTTGACGTTTTATGAATCCGTCATGACTTCAAAAACGTCGGGCATTACTGTTACAAAAATTGAGTGGCCATATCAACTCCGCACAGTATTGGAAGGAAATCTGAGAGAAAGTGAAGTTTAGGCATCCAAATTATGTGCACTTTTCCAAAAACTGAATAAAATACATAAATAAGCAGGAGTAACACATAAAGACACCACAAGACTCAGGAATTCCTGGAGCATACACTTACATAATTTGAAAATTTATATGTGTAGGTAAACCAAATAGCGCATCAATGCCCCTTAAGATAGCTGAGCCATCCATCCTTCTGGCGTAAGTGAATTGGTGACAGACCCGTGTGGGAGGATCAAAGCACTGACTCGTACATCAGCTGTAAAGCGCAGTCATTGTAAAGACCTAATCGCATTCACCTGCCATCTCGATTCTGAGGAACTGGAATGGCACATTTCAAGAAGGTATTGATTGAGGCCAAACTCAAGGCCAATCCTTTCTTAACAATTATATTTATTGAGTAGGAGAAGTGCTTGGCATATTCATGCGGACAGTAGTGAGAATAAAAAATGAGAAAATAGCTGAATAGCTGCAAAGAATAAGCGACCACTAGAAAGAGAATGCATGACGAAGCACATGGCACGTATGAAAAAGTTTGTCCGAGCTTGATTTGTGTTTTCATTTTGTCGGTGTCGAAGAGAAGCTGACAATTACAACAACTCGACCTCCGCGGAGTGCAAAGTGGAGGTCAAACCCATTCCCTGGTCCTCCCTCTTGAATCTTTTTACAGAGTTTCTTTATCAATGCTATGACTATTACTTTGGTTTGGGAGGATGAAAGCACCGACTTGCATCTGTTTGACCCCGCAAGGCTTTGTATAGGGCAAATCGCATTCACCTGCCACCACGGTTCTAAATGGAACGAGAATGAACGGGGCATCACACAGAAAGGATTGATTAACGCTAAATCCTTTATCTTTCCCTTTATTAATTTGGGACTTCGCGTTTTTTTTATTATTGAGCGACTGAATATGAGTCATCATAAGGTGTTGAATGAACCCTTGATGAAAATGTTTCCATGAGACCTGGCTAATATTATTCATACATTTTCACCACGAAACCATAGAAACCCAGAAAGCCTGGCTTTCGATTTGGCAAATTGCCTGACTTATGAAGGCGTGAAACTTTTATTCACATGAGCGTCCAAGCTGGACGTTCCATAAATCTTGGCATGGTATTTTCTTGATAAGTGTCCGATTCTTGCAGCCAACACCGAGATATTAATTAATATTCGGCTTCGGCTAACGTTTTGGCCTTGTCGCCTTCGTCTGAGCCTAGAAAGTCAAAGATAATTGCGACATACCACCCAATACTTTCAGACTTGCAAAACAGTTTCACGTAGATCAGAAGAATTAAGATAGGAGTCGCAAACCACAATTACAGATGAACTCACTTTGAAGCACAGCCGGCCGTCGTTGAGACCACCGCTATTTTGATTCAGTGGGTGGCTCAGATGACCCGACTCAAGGACATGAAGCCGATGGTTTTCAGCCCACACAAGGCGAAAAACGGGGCAGGTTCGTATTTTATGGCCAGGCATTCCTCTTTCCCATTTATTTTAGGGCGTTGGGCGCTGATCCAAAAGGCTTCTGTAACTTTGCGCGCTGGGGTCCGCGATTCCCACGACAGAATCCTGACAGCCACTTCGAACTCCACGTCTTCATGACACTGTAGCAGGTGAGAATCTAGGGGGTCTCGGGCTTGAATCATCTTGAGCCATCGAGGTGCTCCTTGACCCTGGAGCACAGAGGTCGTCCGGTTCTGCCAATGTACTCGTCCTCACAAAGCTCACAAGAGATCAGGTAGATCACACCTGATTTATTGCAGTCCCCTATCCGTCCATTAGGACAAACCACACAGTCAGAGGAAAGCACGCGCGGTCATACATCCGAATGCGAACCAACTGCTGCTTCAGGGATGTGGGCGGGATCGCTACCACCCGTACTGTATCGTCCAGACCACATCTGCGCAGAGCGTTCCTAACGGCCGAGCTGCTAGCATCGGTCTTCAAGGGGATACAAAACAGCACTTTCTCGGCTTCATCACTCACGGTCCTATAGTGTTTGCATTTGGGTGGTCCAAAAGAGCTCGATTTTTTGAGAGGATAGCCATTAGAGAGGGTTATCTTTCGTGCACGCTCTAAGGATTCTACTTTCTCTTGTATACTCGACGACATTCTTTTCGCTGTACTAAGCATGTTTCTGACCACTGCCCATTTGGTTTTTGAGGGATGCGCCGACCGGGAATGGACCGAAATATTCTTAATGCTTGGTTTTCTATACCATTTTGTTCGATTGCATCCACGTTCCAGTTGCACTTGCAGATTGAGGAAAGGAAGCCAGTGCTCCGTTGTTTTCTTCCGCCTGGACTGGATATTCTCCGCTTGGCTGTTGAGTAGATTAAGGCAAGTGTTCATTTCCTTCTGAGTGAAGAGACGACAAAACAGTCGTCTATATAACGGCAGTACAGAGCAGGTCGGCGATCAATTGGGAGTTTTTCTATCCTAGACATATAAGCTTTGGCTAGAGCTGGTGCTAACCTCTATCCCATGGCCAGTCCCCTGATCTACTTGCGTAGTTCCCCGAACTCTGAATATGGAGTTTTTGATGCGAGTAGCCAAAGCTTATATGTCTAGGATAGAAAAAAAACTGTAATAGTTCCCCCCGAACTCTGATTGTGGAGTTATTGACGCGCGAATTCGATGTTATTGCAAAAAACGAATATGATATTCGCGTTCAACAGCTCGAAATACCGCTCTTTGTAAGTTTTCAGCCAAATCGAGTTTTTAGCTCAATTATGTAAAATTAGAGGTGGTCATGTAGTAATGTTTTTGAAACATTCTATAAAGAAGCCATCAAACATGACAAAGATAACCTAGAGATACATATCTATCACAGATGTCCACGACAACAAATGCACGTAACAAGCGTCAAAAATATAAATAAGAGCATTTGCTTGGCGAGCGAGGGCAACGACTTCTCCTTTATTGAATGGATTGTCAGCCGGGATAGCGCATTAATTTTTCCGAAATTTGGTCAAATTCTCGACTTGGCTAAAAACTTGTCCAATGGGATAGTTTGATCCCTGAACACGGAAATCGCACTGTATTTGCGCGAATTCGTCTGACTCGCGCGTTCTGAGCTTCCCTCCATACCTCCGCTCAGAGAATCGTTTTGTAAATTCAGAAAACAGATTCGAGACCATCCGAAAAACGTTCCATGTCGCAAAAAAAAACGGATCATGTGTGTCCCATTCCGAATGGCCACTTCGACCTTGGGTTTTTCCCTTGCAGGCGAATCTGATGAAAACCAGAGTGACGATGAATGGCAGTGGGCACAGAGCTACAGTCCACCATAAATAAGTTTAGCCAGTGAGACAGAAAAATAGTCCATCCTCAAACTTAAGTAGAACGTTAAATATTAGAATCATAAAGAGTGGGCTGCCTCCACCTGCAACAACCAAATGATCTCGCCAATCGTTTTTCTACACAACCAAACAGCATTCCAGTTTGAATCCGCGTCATGACGAGCTCGTTGCCTTGATAAGGACGGGTCTTGAATGCCAGAGTAAGTAAAGTGGAACGTGAAAAGTTTTCAAAATGCGCTACATATTGGGTATGGGAATAGGATGTAGCAATCGGCATGACGACCTAAATCTGGGTGGAAGCAAACATGATTCTTCCGCAGGAAAGAGAGGCAAACACTGGTAAAATTGGCTTCATGGTTTCAAAAACGTGGAGCACTACTGTTACAAAAAATGGGTGGCCATATCAACTCCGCATAGTATGGGAAGGAAATCTGAGAGAAGAGTTTAAGTCTACAAATTATGTAAAATACATAAATATGCCACTTGTCAGAAATCTCTAGAGCATTATTTACGTAAATAAAAAATGTTTATGTTTAGGTACATAGACCAGATCGGCATCAATGCCCCTCAAGACAACTAAGCCATTTATCCCACTGGCGTACATAAATAAATTGGTAGTAGACTCGTCTGGAAGGATGAGAGCACTGACTTGTACATCAGCTGTAAAGCGCAAGCCATGTGAAGACCTAATCGCATTCACCCGCCTTCACGATTCTGAATGGAACTGGAAGTCGTGGCACATTTTTAGAAGGGTATGATTGAGGCCAAATCCTTCGAAACCTATCTTTTTAACAATTAAAATTATTCAGTAAGAGAAGTGCTTGGCATTTTCATGAGGACAGTAGTGAATAACATAATAAAAGTAAATAAAAAATAGTACCGAAATAAATGAGAAATAACTGAATAGCTGCAAAGAATAAATGACCACTAGAAAGAAAATGATGCATGACGAAGCACATGACATGTATGAAAAAGTTTATCCAAGCTTGATTTGTGTTTGCATTTTGTCGGTTACGGAGAGGAGCTGACAATTACAACAATTCGACCTCTACGGGAGCAAAGCGGAGGTTGAACTTATTCTTTGTTCCTCTCTCTTAAATCTTTTTACAAAGTTTCTTTTTCGAAACTATGACTATTACTTTGGTTTGGGAGGACGAAAGCACCGACTTGTACGTCTGTTTGACCTCGCAAGGCTTTGTAAAGGGCAAATCGCATTCACCTGCCACCATGACTCTGAATGGAACGGCAATGCGCGGTGCATCCCACAGAAGCGATTGATTAACGCCAAACTCTTTATCTTGTCCTTCTTATTTGGGAATTCACGTTTTTTTATTACCTACATTGAGCGACTGAATATGGGTCATCATAAGATGTTGAATGAACTCTTGATGAAAATGTTTTCATGGAACCTGAATAATACTTACATTTCCACCCTGAAACCACAGAAACCCAGAAAGCCTAGCTCTCGATTTGGCAAAATTGCTCGCACTTGTGAAGGCGTGAAAAATTTGTTCACACGAAAATGCAGTGTAAAAACACATAAAAATAAAACAGCTGATCAAAATTTCAGACAGGAATTCATATGGGATTGAAGAGATTCGCCAGATCACTTTCAGAAATGCGAGGAACCCTCGAGGAATGCCATGGTGACTATGAAGTCTTTTACAAAGACTTCAGATGGATTCGAATTGGCTTGGACCACCTTCATAAGGTTCCCTTCTCCCCAGTGGTGGTGTCAGGATGATTGTTGGTGGCAGGGCGCGGCTGGGTTCGCAAGCATTCATATACAGATTGTACATGTCATTTATAGTAACAGAATAGGCAGTGATGCAGAGAGGAACGGATGAAGACGCAGAGACAACGCAGAAGCACCCTGCCATCAGGTTGCAGACTATGGAGGGAGGTGGCCTAGGGGGACCCATGGGGATATTCCGATTGGCGAAATCTGTACCATCTCATTAATAGCTCGAGCTGTTCACTTATCGTTCCTAAGAATTCTTTTTGCCATTTTCTATGGTATGGAGTAGGTAGATTTCCATTCTTTTGAGCGTTAACTCAGCTTGAGTGCAACCCAATTACTACTGTTTTTCTTCCACAGCAGAGTGAGCAGTAAGTGGAAATTTAAAATGCGCTACCTAAGTTGAATATCATGCCGCATCCCGAGATTTAGATGCAAGAAAGACGGCATTCAATAAACTGATAGCAAATTTTTTCTGCGATTGCGTAGGCAAGACGAGTAACTTGCAAATCTCACAATTCATGTAGCTTTGGCCAAAACGAAGAATTAACATCGCGAAAGCGATCGAGAAACTTTCATTTTCCAAATAAACTTTTTTTCGTGTTCGTTATGACAAATAAATAGCCATCGCCAGGACATATCCAAATATCCTCACATATATGATGTATTCGCATTATTCCTTTGTAGATGAAGTGAGAGGTTTTCGGCGTAATCATGTGCGCTAGCTCATCTCTAGTACAATAATGAAAAAATCGTTGATGAATCGTGATTCGACCCTTCATCTTTAGACCCACCACGAGGAGGGCTCTCCATTGGACCTACTGCCAAAATATGTAGTTGAACAGTTATACAAAAATTATAAATACCGAGGATATGATCTTTTCTCTAAACTTCGTTGCAATTTCTATCGACGCTCAAATTACCCGCTAAAAGTCGAAAGGATTGGGCTAGTGTTGATGTGTGTGTAACAGGACGTTCGCATTGAGTCAAGTAGAGCTAGAAGACAGTTGTGCCTGTTGGCGCGCGGTCAATTCACAATGAGACGAGCAAGTCTTTTTGACCTTGCCACGAGTACGAGTCCTTTTTCCTTTTTTCATCGCTAATGGACCACTCTGCTTCTAATTTTTGCTTTGGAAAAAATGAAGAATTCGCCGACCACTGTTTTTCCCATGGCACAATCCAAGATGATTTTGTGTGGGTTAGGCTATCGGTGCTGAGTGTTTCGATAATGAAGAAGAAAGTAAAAGATGAAGCAAAAAATGGACAAGATCAAGCTCCACTTGACGCTTTCACTTTTCGCCATTACGCGGGAGCTTTAAATGAAGCTGAGTGGTGTTTGGTGTCGAGGTGCAGAGAGAGGATGAGACGAGGACTTAGGAGAGGGAAGGGAGAAAGACACAAACGCACAACCGAATCCATTGAGTTGTGGGCGGTGTCGGTCTCACTATTCGCTATGTTCAGCGTCTCCATGACCCACCTTGAGAGAAAGATGAAAGCAGCGCATTCCGCGGTCTTTTCAGGTGATCGAAGACTGAATGACATTATAACGCTCTCAAACAGACCATCCGAAACTTGTGCGTCGGGACACTCGAATTGGGCTTGGAGGTGCTGGCCGCGTCCCTTAGCGCGCGGTCAATTCACAACCGGACCAACAAGACCAACAATGCACTCGTCAGGCGCGGTGACACAATTTGCGAATAGCGACGACTTAATTCGAATGTCTCGTCGCACACCATGAGACTTCCGTGGAATGTGGCTGGGTCGTCTTAAAGGCATATTCCAGGATTACCTTGAGTGGGTTTAAGCGCTAAACTATGAAATCAGAGATGCAGGGGAACACGCTGACGAAGAAAAATCCGAAAAAAGTCTCCGAAAAGGGCAAAAATTAGGCCTCCTGTCATCTGGCCTTGAACGAGAACACCGCGTGAAAACAAGCCTTTGAATCAGTTCCCGCTGGCTGGTATCAGAAGGAACCTTGGATATCATCTGTTTCCACATGTCAACGCCTCCTTTATCGTTGGCATCTCTTCCCTATCTTATGTTATCACACAAATCGTAGGCCTCATTTGCCACGTTGTTGCCATCATTGCCACCGTCATTGCCAACGATCACGTACGGGATGGGCGCGCCCGAGCTTCAGGGTGCGGTCGAGCTGGCTTCAAGAGCTCCGCGCGGTGCGATGACTCATCATCGCGCTTCGGTATGTGCACAGGCCCTTGCACGTTTGGGGAACTATTAGGTCATGTGAAAGGACTGCGATGTTTTCCTAATCCTGGAATGTGCCTTTAAATATGTTCTTTTATTATCATAAGCACCATTATAATCACAGCTCCGTGGGTAATAACCAGCATATCCGGTCAAATACGGCACGGTCATAATCTCGCCATTCCATTGATCAAGGTCAGTGACAGAGTCTGTAAGACTCATGAACCAGGAGCAAAAAGCAAAGAGATGATTCCTTCACCTCTTCAACATACGAATCATTTATGTGTTCATTCTCTGAGGATCTTCTGTTGGAGGATTGTTCACTAACTTGTCACAAGATAGACATGGTGATTTAGACCAAATGCGGAAAAAACGAAGCACATTTTCTGAGGACATACTACTTAAATAGTAATTCTTATGAATAAGAGAAGTGTTATAAGAAAGTTCATTCAGTGAATAGTACGACCGTGTCCTAAAAACGGTAATCAACAGCATTATATTAGGTTGGCAACTAAGTAATTGCGGATTTTTAAATACTGCTTTTTCCCTCCAAACTGCTTTCCAGCAATCTCTTCTGTAGATACACATGTAGTACAAATCCACACGCATCTATAGGTATTATTGTCTTCCATCACCCCTATAACCCTTTTCGGCAAAATAAACATAACAAAGGTCAACCTCATTTTCAATACAAAAATTATAAAAAGATTTTTCTTTGAATGGCGTTAGACAGGGAAAGGAAAAGGTCCGATGGAGCAAGATCAGGGCATAAGGTGGATGGGGCAGCAATTTTTATCCAAGCTCGAGAATTTTTTGGCGAGCCATTTTTTCAATGGTGGTAGAAAAATTTATAAATTTTTTTTTTCAAAAAATTCTCGAGCTTGGATAAAAATTGCTGCCTTATAGTTCTGATCTTTCTCCATCGGATTATTACCTTTCCCTTCCCTTGTCTAACGCCATTCAAAGAAAAAAATTGGAATTGAAAATGAGGTGCCTTTTGATATTTTTATTTTGCCGAAAAGAGTTATCCGGGAGATGGAAGACAACAAAACCTATAGATGCGTGTGGACTTGTACTACATATATATGTACAGAAGAAATTTTGTGGAAAGCAGTTCTGAGAGAAAAAGCAGTATTTAAAAATCCGTAATTACTTAGTTGCCAACCTAATAGTCAGCGTTTTAATGCGTAATTAGCAATGGAGCAGATAAACTTCCCATAGGAAAGTTAATTAAGTGATGCAATAACACGAAGCCTCATGCCGATCTAAATGTGTGAAAAACAATGTGATGCTCCAAAATTTATTCTTAAGCAACTAAAAAGGTTTCACAAAGTAGTGCGAACGAAATTTGAGCCCATTGGCGAGCCTAACGCCTTCTAAGACGCTACTTTGTGGAACCTGTTGAGTCTTTTGAAAATAAATTTTGGAGCCTCATATTGTTTTTTCACACATTAACATGAAGTATATTAACTAACACGCTTCAAGGACTGCCTTAACAGGGTCCACTACACTTTCGTAGTAATCATTGACAGAGCCTGGTTGAGAAAATTTCTTGGAAAATGCCGCACTCCCTTTTCTCCTCCGCTTGACGTTTCTCAAGGGGTCTGTGCCTGTACTCAAATCGCCTCCCAAAAAAGATCATTACTTGATAATCACAGCATTGCTACTCAGTTCTAGATATGTTTATCGAGTGACAACTCTTTCTAGAGATTGGCTAACGTCACAAGTCTTCTTGAAATGCGTGAGGGTCAAGCGTTGCCAGAGGGAATTTTTCGAACTAGAACCCAGTCTGAGATACGACCGCCGTCGAGCATTCCTTTCTTTTTACTAATCCTATTCAGTGCCTCTTGCCTCTTCGTCACTTGGATATCTTCAACTATATGGTCTGCGAATCTGCTATATTATCTAGCTCACATTTCCAATCTCTTACTGGTAGCCCTGCTACTAACAATAAGATACAGAAACATTTCAAATATTACGTAAGTTTTTGTGCTGCTGTAATGTGTGCAATGAAACACATGTAGATATTTGCGCTATCAGACAGTGTGTGAATGAGGGCGGTGTTTTGCTTCGAAACGGTGGCGTGACAAACGCGCAGCTGCAAGGGCTCTGCTTCTCCTTACTTGCTATCACACTTTTCATTTGATTGTTTATGTTCAGGCTATATGTCACAGTATGTATAGATTTTCACACAGTAATCAATTCTGACAATTGATCGATTAGGTTATGTGACTGAACTGATTTTATGTGGACCCGTTGTTTGCACACCTCTTCGTCGCAACCGGTAGGATTTCGATATACATACGTGCACGGCGGAGGCGGATGGAGTTTGATTTGTCACTCATATGAAACCAGTAACTCTTGGAAACGGTTACTCACTGAACCACTCTTTTCCTGCTTCCTTCTTTCGACAGTTCTGTACCGGTACATCAGGCGCTATAGGTTTTTACATAAAAATTCCCGAATCTTTTCGTGAGAGCCACAAGAATGTTGTCCAGAGACTGTTATCATTTGCAAGTTGAATTTGAACATTTGTGAATTCACCGGCTGATTTTGGGTGAATTCAAAACGAGAAAAGTGCACTCGTCTTATTGTCAGCACGGGCTATTTGTATACCCTGGACACACAGTGCAAAATCTCGCGTCGAGTATCCTCTCCATTTTTTTCGTGTCTGGTGTCGCTGACTACAGTCAAAACAGGCACTGTCATTCTTGCTACGTTCAACTGTCCATGGAAATTGGAGTCTTCTGTTGCCCATAAGTGTATTTGCTTATTAAAGGCTGCATGCAAAGTTTCATAAAACAAAACAAGATTCCTGCGTTTTATGAGGTGTGTGCTCTAGAGAGGTGAAAAGGGAAGAGGCGATGGTCACGTGATCAGGGACGCAGAAAGGGAAGTAAATCAACACTTGGCGCAAAAATTCAAACTGTGCTCTGCCCATCGCCAATTGTTCAGGTGTTACTCGTCGGAAATTCAAACCTGTTGCATTTCCCCAGTTTTTCGATTCCTGCCACGAAACAGGAAATTTCTCTGTTCATCTCGTTTTTCTGTTTATGTACTGTATCTAGTAGCGTGATTACAATAGAAATTAAATTATAATGAAGGATTAATAAAATAGAAATCAAAATCATGGAATTCTCGTGAACGAGTCCTTTAAATGAGATTTGTCAAAATAATTTTTTAACCGTGCTTGGCAATAACCTGTAGCTATCAGTGGTACGAGATGGCTCGTGGTATTGTATTCCACGCCAAGGTCATCTGATGATGGTGCGTTCATGGCCAGAGACAAGCATTGCCTAGAGGATATTTTTGGGGAATACGACATGCGTCACCTACTACTGAAGGCTGCTATATAGGTGTGGTTTTGTAAAAAGTTTTATCCAAGACGGCGTCATTTGGGGTTCCTCTCTTGTTCATAGCTTGCGCTACAATATAATGTACTTTGGCTCGAGTGATTCCATCACGGTAGCCTGTTGAGGTTTTGTGGACTGAATTCGTCGAGCTCCTGTCCCCCCTGATCAGTCCAAAATACGACCTATTTCCGGGGCTTTCAACTGTTTCAATGTGCTCTTTCTCTGCTGTTGCACTTCTGAGCAACAATACTTTCATATTCCACAATTATTGCATAATCTGCCGAAATAACCCCCAACGGCGTCCTTGAAAGCATAGTTAGGAGTAGTTCTTGAGAGCTTGTTAACTGAAGGCGAACTCAGTTAGCCAAAGGGGCGGGCCCTGTCATTAGAACAAATGGCAGCTATCACGAGAAGCGGCTCATAAAGCCCGGTGGTGCTTTTTTCATCGGAAATTTCGCCGTGTGTAGTCTGCATAGACCAGTTGTTATCATTTGGACGACTCACCCTAGCAATTTTCATTACTCACATTACCTCTACCACTATCTTTAAGTGTAGTCGTCTTTTCTCAAAATAGGAGCACGTTTTTGGAAGAGTATCCATTATTTGCGATATCCAGTATATAGCTGTTCGTATGCTCATGAAGACGTAATCTCAGCTCCTTTATTCCATTTGTCCTCATCTTCATACAATTCAGAAGGGGAAGAGTTTTTCTAGTGTAGCGATAGTCTGGAGGAGACGCCGTTCCGGTGACCTTTACTGAGAAGCTCATCGCTTTCTTTTTTTTCGGCATATTCTCTGCGTCTCTTTCGGTCTGTATAGAGTGACTCTGATTCGTTGTATGTCTGAGTCACCGATGCTTTCATTCTAGCCCTGCTAGCAAAAAACACATGCTTTGTTAAAAGACTTCATTCACAATCGCTTTTGATGAGGAGCTATTAGAAGATACTATGGTGAAAAGTGCTACTACCAATACATCAAGTCCATCTCGTCTCATTTTTTTATTCTTGGTCTAGCCCGTCCGAGCAACAAGACCTTAGTGTTCCTGGGTCGGTTCCTTGAGAGTAAATGTAAAAGCACTTTAGAGCCCACCCAGATTGTGGTCCCATACTTTTATCGTCACCTCGACCCCAAAGAGAAAGTGAATGTGTACATTGTCTCTTTTCCTGAAGAAATCGCTGATCATTCACGCGGGCATTTGAGTGGCTCCACGATTCGAGGATGCTAAATGCATGGAGTTTTATTAAAGTTTGACCCATCCCTAAAGGTAGCAGCGGATTGTTTGCGTGATCAGGGCGAATAATGACAGCGCAAATCGGAGTAAACCGTGGGGTTATTGCGGATGAGACCTATTGCTCAAAAAACCTACATGCAACAGTTCTTCACACAATCAGCTCAATGAAAAAGTATAAGATGTGGAAAAACTTTCAGAAATTTGCAAAGGTTGTACTGACGGTTATTTTGCGCTTTGGTATTCGAGCACAAACAAACACCCCGAATTTGCAAATATTATTGCTCATTGAACAGCGACCTCTGTTGATACACGACTGTTTACAGAATTACTCAGATTTTAAGAATTAACAGATTCCTTTTTTCTGGAGAATATTTAACAAGCCTTCACGTTTTCAAAGTTTGCTACGTCAAAAGTAATCTTTGTCGAGAATTTTATTAAGGACTTTGTATTTCAGTATTAGTCCTCGATAATACTTCAAAATATTAAACTATTGAACAAGTCTCGTATTTTGAGTTCATATCTTTTTTTTTTTAGCCCAGCCTTGTGTGGAACTGCACATTGGCGTAACCGGTATAAAATTGTATTGCGAATTGCAGTCATACCTTTCTTAAATGCTCACACGCCATGGTGGAGAGATTTGTTCAGAAATCATGCTATGCCTTGAAGTATTTTCTTGTCGTAGTTGAAAAATTCACGAACTTGGTTTTCAATGATCACATGCTTCGGATATACCATGAATCTAACGTGAGCGTTTTGGTATCAATGCTGGGGTGTGTGCAGATATGACAGCGAATCGCTTCGCGGCATCCCGCTCGCGGCGCCACCATTACGACCTGCGAATCGATCGCTCTTGGGAGCCTGGCAGAGCGTGGCTGCGCCTCCACCCATGCCACACTGCCTCGCTCGAAGGCCGCCATGCCTTGCCACTGGTACTCGCACCCGCCGCGCCGCTCGCCGCGATCGTGGAACATGAAAAGAGAGGTGCCGCCAATAAGTACTTGGAACTGTGGACGAAGAATGGATTGAAGCGATCAGCGATCCGAAAAATGGATCGTTTTCTTCCCACTGCTTTCATCGAGGACGGGTTTACGCGCTTTCTGTTTGAATAGAAGGGGTGATGCGGACGGCAAAACCATGCCCTCGCTTAGCACGACGACTCAGTCGGCTGCAACAATAGCACGCGACGTACCGGCACACGATGAAAAGCTCAAGACACTGCTTTTCACGCATGTTTCGTCACAGATCATATATCTGAAACTCGCTCGACCATTTACAGAAATTGCCTTCTGAGACTTGATTACCCTTATTACCCTAGCGGCTCCTTCATAAGCGTTCCTGGTCATACGGAATTCTTGTATAGTCACGATAGCGCGGAGTAGAGGCTGTAATTGTGACATGATTTCACTACATTAGAGGAATCGTCTACGGAGAATGGGTGTTTCTGTTACCCATACATTCATGTTGTATTTGATTAATAAGGGCCGCATGCAAAATTTCACGCGGAAAAGGGAGCATCCAGCAAAGAGACAGCTCCGTGGCGGCAGGGTGGGCGGGGCATCTGAGTAAAAACCCCGTCCCTTCGTGGTCCCGTGGTTGCGAACGGAGAGTGGGACTGTTTACGTAACTTTCTGTTCCTACAATGCGTCTCCGACCGCTGCGGACGACGGGGCGGGCACTTGCTTAGAGGCCTCGCCTCGTCGGCCGCCACTTCGGAGAGCTGTATCTTTACCGGATTCTCACTTTTACGCGTGGCATGCTGCCTTTATTAAGCAAATACAACATAAATGTGGTTAACAGAGGAACACATTTTCCGTTCACGACTCCTTTGACTCCATGTTGTGATCTTTCTTGCAACCATCTTGAACCTAGGGAAAAACCACTGGACCAACGGTGAGAATGGAGCACCGTCCATACGGTCAACGTTCCATTTCTGTGTGGGGATAGAGCAATTTAAATGGAATACATATAGTACATATTTTATCGTGCTTCTTCTCAACTGAAGATCTTCTACTAGCGCACTCCGCTTTTTGCAGATGACACAAAACGTTGGTCATTTAGCACCGTTTTTTTTTATTGCTAGTCCTCCATTTACAATCCACTGTCTAAGATAGCCTAAAACGTTCTTCTGTCGAGGATTCCACGCTGTGTTATGGGAATAAGGAGGCCTCCAGCATCGATGTGTGACGTTTGCACAACGAAAATGGCCTTACAAGGTGAATTTGCACTTTAGAGCCCAGGCATATTGTGATCCTCCACTTTTATTGTCACCCCGACCCAAAGTTAAATTGTTTGTGTAAACCTCGTCTCATTCCTATTCCTTTCTGTTTCTCTCTCTGAACACCATGCTGCAGGACGAGTTTTTCTTCACTTATCGACTATTCAGCACGACCACCCCATTTTGGCCGAAAATCACATATAACCAGATATGGGATTGCATCATTGCCGTTAGTTTATACAAATTATACACTCACTGACTGCTATCGGCAGATTGTTCAACTATCCATAAGCAACTTTAATATTGTGCCGTTCCATCATGATTATCTAAATGCTCGGCAACACTTGAGATACCTAGATAGTATTTATTCAAAAAACTCAAAAGACCTCTCAAAAGTCTCAAAAGTTTTTTGGAACACTTCTGCAATATCTAGATGTTTAACACCTCCTTCAGGCCTGAACCAACGGAGATCTGCTTAGTATACATGTCGCATATCAATAACCTATGGCTTCTGTCTCAAAAATTTTTTGTCAGGGTAGGTCGCATCAGAATATTTTTGAGACAGAAGCCGTAAGTTATTCATACGTGACATATGTCATATAACTGAACGAATCTCCACTATTTCAAGCCCACAGCATGCGAGCCAGACGTTTTTGCGCGGAAGCAGTGCGATTTTTGTGTTTAGGGGATCAAACTACCCATGGGGCAAGATTTTGGCCAATTCGAAATTATGACCAAATTTTGGAAAAACCAGTTGGGCTGGCGCACACTACTGCGCGTCATACATGGAAGCATGCAAAATTAGCGCGTATACGAACTCTCTCACCCCGCCACACACTCTCACTCTAGCCACTCACCCACGTCCGTACTGTACCCCAAACTTGGGTAATTAAACCACAGGGTGGACAGACACACAACAGCACGAACACACCAAACTGCTGGTTTATATATAGGGTATGATTGATGGGCTACTAGCTGGCAACCCATTCACTAAACGAGAAGTAGTTGACCCTGCCGAGCAAATACTCTTATTTGACGCTTGTTACGTACATTTTTGTCATGGGCATTTGCATAGATATGTCCCGGTTATCTTTGTCATGGTTGATGGCTTCTTTATAGAAAACTTAAAAAATATTCCTCACAACATGGCCATCCCTAATTTTTCGAAGTTGAGTCAAGAACTCGATTTGGCTGGAAATTTGGTTATCCGACCCCTTGAGCGCGAATATCGTATTCGTTTTGCGCAATAACCTCAAATTCGTGCGCTGTGGGAGTCTGCTCAGTCAAAGAAGCTGGATCGCGGATTTTCTGCCATCTTAAGAATAAGAATAGTGAGGCACGCGGAAAGGGAATATACAGTCTGTTTCCGAGCGCTTGATAGGGCGTGGCCTGAGTGACGAGTGTGAGAGTGTGTGGCGGGGTGAGAGAGTTTGATACATTCCCACCCAAGTCTGTAGGCCACGCCCTATCTAGCGCTGTGAAATGAACTGTAACAGTTATTGTACATGACAACACTTTTGAGGATGTTTCTCAGACGTGGAAGAGGAACCCAAATGAAAAGGGAAATACTAGTGCATTCAAAGTTATCAATCAGATGGTATAGTTGCGAGAAGTGCTCACCATTTGAGCAGCCTGATGCCAAGAAGACTATCAAGATGAGGTAATATCAACTTGGAAGTGTCCTCTGTAGTCTGCAGAAGAAGTTCATTGAATTGCAACAACAAGTTTCCTCAAGAATCGGAGCCATCGTCATCAGTTTATGAAGCGTGACACTCACCTCCCTACCAGGAGGCTGCTGACAGTCCACTCTCTTGTACTGTATTTGAGCCGACTTCGGTCGAAAAACGGTCTGTAGATCTGCTGAGAGAATTGTTCTACAAATTTGAAAAGCAGATTCGATATAAGTGTCCGAGAATACGTCGGGCCATATGTGCCCCTTCCCGAATGGCCACTTCGACCTCAGGTGCTTTCCTTGTTGGCAATGCTTTATGCAACACTCAAAAAGATTCTTTTTGCTAAAATGAGGTTATGTTTTGCTTTTATTTCAATGCCATTCAGTATACGTTTTATGACCATGTGATAGGGATCCTGTTGGGATTAACTCACATTTTAATTTTTAGCAGGAACTCATTGTTAGGGAATTTAGTCGATAATGTTTCCCCTTCTCTACTCATTATTTCTTTTTGGCATGTCACCACTGTTACAAGGAACTGTTTTCGAAAATTTCTCAAAATCGAAAATTCGGAAGGTGAGCCACGCGAATTCTTGATCAACCAATTCAAGTCAATTAGTGGGGCTTATAAAAGAAGTGCTACTAAGTATGGAACACATACGGGACCCGCTATCACATCCAGAACTTGATGGAATCATCCACGGAAAATGAGTTTTCTGCTATCCTTATATTTATGTTGTATTTGCCTAATGTGGGCCGCATGCAAAGTTTGACGCGAAAGAAATGTGAATCCGGTGAATGTGCAGATACAGCACCACAAAGCCTCGGTCAGGTGGACGGGGTCTCCGAGATGGTGCCCACCCCTTCGTCCGACGCAGTCGCTGACGCATTGTAGGAACAGAAAATTACTTAAACAGTCCCACTCTCCGTTCCCGACCGCGGCGGACGACGGGACGGGGCCTCCACTCGGAAGCCCCACCCACCCGGCCGGAGATCTAGGAAGCTGTTTCTTAGACGGATTCTCATTTTTTTTCACGTCAAATTTTGCATGCGGCCCACATTAGGCAAATACAACACAAAAATGCGGATAATCAAGAAATTCATTTTTCCGTGGACGATCCCTTTGATCGCACCCTTCTGTAGCGCAGGTAAATCTTTTACGAGCGGTATATTATTGACCGCTACACAGATTTATGATTTACCAAGAAAATTTTTATTTATAAAGCAATATTACTTATGGAATGACGCACCAATACAGATTTATGTAATAATGGTTCTTCTCGTAACATAATATTTTGTAAGAGAATTATTTCATATTTTTTTCTATGAAACTGGTCATCTATTGAGTGAAAGAACATCACTGTGGTAGGCCAGACTGCTGTTCTGTAAAATTGAGTGGCGCGTGTGAAGCCGATTAGTATTCAGGAGAACACGACGGTTTCGTCAATATGACTCACCGTTCACTTCATGCTTCCCCTTGCAGGAATCCACAGTTAAATTTCATTTTCACGCTTTCGAACTCTCCAGTGTTTTTGATTTTCCTCCGTTACCTTACTGATGAACACAGAGGGAGGTTGTGCAATGTTCAGCCTTGGTCCAAAGACATGTGCGAAACGTAGGATGAACTAACACTTTGTTTCTACCCCTCAATTTTTAAAGTTTCGGTGTCAGTCATAAGTAATACTGTTTTTTCTTGCCAGCAGAATGATCACCAATGACTACCCCAGATTTGATTTTTATTAGCTGCTAAATTTTGCTGCTGCGTGCGATGCGAAAATTTCTACAAGCGTCGAGTTTCAAACAAAAACT
Source organism: Trichostrongylus colubriformis (assembly GCA_963978905.1). Lineage (NCBI taxonomy): Eukaryota > Metazoa > Nematoda > Chromadorea > Rhabditida > Trichostrongylidae > Trichostrongylus > Trichostrongylus colubriformis. The sequence continues at coordinate 42,693,583 of OZ022259.1, forward strand.
TTGGTCTCGGACGGGACTCGAATCCGCACTCCATTTTTTTCCGGGGATGTGTGCTGATGATTCCAGTGTTTTTGCCAACTCATATTTGCATAAGCTTTTGTGAGCTCGTTTATGTCTACACCACTGCGTCCCAAGCGAACGATCAACGCTCACGAAATTCATTGTGAATCACGTTTACACTCTGTAAAACTTTCTGTTTAGGCCGTCAAGGTACGCATGTAAGGGTTGGTAAGGAACATGCCTATAAAAGACCGATTGGCCAGTTTAAGGGTGAATTTTCATTTCGAAGATATGCTTACTTAGAGAAATTCTGAAGAAGATTCCTTCAGAAAAAATCCGCAGTTAACAATGGCGAGGTGATTGTGATGGATTCGTTGGTCACTGAAATGGAACAGCGATCGACAGACGAGGTGTGCACAGTATTACTACTTCTTCTATATGGCGACAGATCAGAAGGTGCATTTAGTTTCTTAGTAAAGTCTCTGCAATACGTGAAGGGATTGGAGAAATGAACGATGCTTTGGAACTCATACGTCAGCTGCATAATCTTCTGAAGATCTCTACTGGTAATCCTGACCGAGGTACGATATATAAGGCTAATCAGCGCTCTATGAATTTGAAACTTTTTGGCTTTTTGAAGCGCGATGCCGTCACAAACCATGTGCAGGCACTCGTGTATATAGAGCTTGAATTTTGCTAAGCAGGTGCGACAGCACACTTGAGTTGGGCCATCAGCCAGACGCAAGAAGTACTTAGCTGACGGCGGCGAGCTACCACATCTTCGTTTGACCTGACATAATACGAGTGCCTTGATGCAATCTTCTTCATTTATAGAACTGAATTTGGGAATTACAATCAACAAAAGCTCACATACAGTAGCGCTCAAAAGTCTTCGGCGAAATGGTCTTTCACTTGGGTTTCCCTTTGATAACTTTTTTGCAACTGCACCGATCTGAGAGAAATTTCAGTATGTTGTACCTGGAGACACTGCATACTTAATATACTATTTTGGCGCTCAACGGTGTAGGTTACGTGGTTATATGAAATTTTTTATTTTGGGAGTGCCATCGCTATGTCGTCCCACTGTGCCGCTGTCATCGAAAGTCGTGGTCTTTCTACAAAATATTAATGTTTTCTGAGGCTTGCTCGTTTTGTTTTTGTAAAGAAAGCCGTTTTTCTTGACTAAGCCTTTTACTTTTTTCCTGTGGTCTTGTAGTAAATTCTTGTAAAAAACCATGAAAAGTGTCAAGCGGCACTCATATAGGAGGAAATGTTGGCAATGGGTTCAGGCACCACATATTAAAATTTTGTCAAATTTGTTCGAGTAGAAAAAAAGTTATGACAAAAAAGTTTTGGCCGAAGACTTTTGAGCGCTACTGTATGTGGAACGTCTCCGTTTTTGTACAAAAACAAATGCTAGTTTCTTGCCCTTTGATGTTCACATATAGCTTGTATGTTCTGACGAGTATGTTGATGAAATGTCTCTTGGAACCACGAAAACATGTCTGAATCAAGGCATGAATAATGCAAAAATTTTCGATTGTCCGCAATTCAGATGAGAGAGTGGGAAAACGTTGCGCTCCCGGATCTTTATTGCCTCTACTTTTTTGCCGACTTTTTGAAGGCCTTATTTTTGGTCGACCGTTGAATATGAAAATAGAGGTTGTTCAGTGAAACAGCAAAGCGATTGAGTGGAACGAACCTGGCCAAAAAACCGAGGACTAGAGCCCCTTACCACTCTTCAAAGGAAGTTACATCGCGCCCACTGCATCACGGGGGAGGGGAGCTACGGCTAAGCTAGATCCTGAACGTTGCCCAGTACCACAAGCTACCCAAAGGGATGGGTTATAAGAAGAATACACGGCCTCTGCTGAGACTCTATGGAACTTCGCCAGGGCACAAGGAAAATGGCCGGTTTAGTACAACACACCCTCAACGGGGACCCGAGTAGGACCCCCCCCCCTCAGCTTTTTCGACATCTACATAACCTGTACAGGAACAATAACTGTTGCTGATTGCATAGTATTACTAAGTATTTTAAATGTAATTTTTGTGCTGATCACTCAAATTCAATCATATTTTCATACATGATGGGGTGGATGACGGCACCTTCCGCTTCTCATATAGCCGGGACTCTTGCTGACATCTGCAATAACGACCCTCCCCCTATCTCATCCGTCAAATACGACCCCCCTGTCGAGGAACCCTTGACTCCGGGTGTACTCTGATCTTCGCACGATGTGCATACCTTCTCTAGACAAATGCTATCTACTGTTATGGCTGCTATCGGGTGCAGCCCACGACACTCGAACGGGGTCACTGCATGCGACAAGTACCTTGCTGTATCCGCTGTGAAATGGCCGCGAAGGGGCGTAACTGCCGCGATGTTCGGCAACCACGTCTCAGTTTGAGTGTACCCCGGCCCACATTTGATGTATCGAGTATCCGCGACGTATTTGCAGCTCGCCTTCGACTTTTATTCGATGAATTGTCACGAGTGTTCAAGCAGTTTTCGGAAGACCTTGATGCAGTGGTGAGAACTGTGAACGGTGAGTCCTTCAAGAATTGCCTTAAATCTCGCTATCTCCAGTGTAAGCCAACAACCGTTTCTATTTATTTATTTATTGCACGCGTAGGTGCGCTATAACAATTGCCTACAAAGTGAACACAAACATAACACAAAAACATGAGTGCATTGCGGTCTATAGTGAAACCAGCGAAGGTAGAGAAAAGCCCGCTAATTTTGAGATAGACAGAAGGAAATAGTGACCACTACAGCAGTTACTGAGTAGCTCAGATTGTTGAGAGCGTCCCAAAGTTCACAGTGCGCTTGTATAAACAATTCAGGCGGATGACGCTAGGGATAACGTCACTCCAGGCAAAACAGGGTGGTAAGGAACCTGAAGCTGAATTTCCGGATGCCAGGTATTCCCTACCCCTGACAATTCAGCTTCAGACACGCCTGATAAAATTCCTCTTTATCATAGATCAAGTGGCCGTACAAATCCAGTGAGACTAGGAAAGAATAATCTAAAACATACCCTCTGTTTGTATCCCTACCTTGTCGGTACCCTTAGACCAACACTCCAAGCGCAAACAGCAAAATCAAAAGTTAGTAAACAAACACGAAAAAAATGTGAGAAACTACTAAGAAAAGAAAATATCGTAGCACATCGTGACGTCGCCTCCATCAATCCAACGAAAACTAGTAGCTGTAAAAAACCCACAATTTCGCACTGCTGGAAAAGGAAAATTTTTTAATCTCAGAATAACTTCAAAATTCCTGAATGCCGAAAACAGCTAGTAAATCCACTTTTTTCAATCTGTTCCTGAAAATGCTAGCATTCTGGACATCCACTATCCCTGCCGGCAACAACTCAGCCATCTAGCCCCGCGAAAGAGCAGGGAATTTATTACCTTGAACTGCTGTTTTGTCGCCAGTGTAGGACACTGCAGAGAGACTTTCCGTATGCGCCCTCTGCAAGGTCCAAACCTCCAATATTGACTGGGCTTGAGAATGAATTCTCCCCTCAGTAGCTTAAAACAAAAGACGACATCATTAAAAACCCTCCGGTGGAGTAGTGATTTCAATCCTGGGCACTTCGACGGTCTCGATAATTGGGCATATGAACAGGGTACCCTGGATTCGAGTAACATCTATACATCAGAGTTTTAGTAAAAGTTTGCTGAACTTTTTCGACTCTAGCCTGTAGTTTCTTTTTATAAAGGCTCCAAATTTGTGATCCATATTCTAAAATTGGTACTAGTTTTCTCAATTTATTGGAATGAGTCTTATCCAGTCGCCGAGTGTTTAAACTTTTTTAGTGAAACGTGAATGTATAGCCAGTGCTATTTGCGATTTTTTTTTTCGCTACGTTTCACCTGCCTTTCCAGGGTGCGTGCCATTAGAACAGAAAATCGCTATGTGGCGCTCGGTGTGCGACACTATGGTGCAAGCTGTGCGCGCCGTATTGGATGGGTCCTGAAGTGATGACGGTGCCCTACACCTTATTCTAATCGCTTCAGGATTAAATTAATACGGTGCAACTACGCGCTGAACGCGGACACGCGAATTTCCTGTCCTGGTGGCATGCACCCGTCTTTCAATCCTTTGGTGTTGAAAGGCCTCTCTTTCAATCCTTTGGTGTTGAAAGGCCTCGTGCTTAGATTCGAGCGTTTTGAAACAGACCAATGAACTCTGACAGAACCAGTTCCGAGGTAACGCTACCTGTCGTGCGAACAAGAAGCAGAAAGCTTAAAAAATGTCAAGCCTTAGGGGAACATATAACCAGTAATTTTTTTGTGAAATATGGCGTTTTAATTAATAATCAAACCGGCTGAGTTTCTTATTCTGAACCTCGCAACGTAGTCAGCTTGAATTTATTCATAATATATCTAAAGTTAACGTTAAATATTAGGTTGTCCCAAAAGTCTTGTAGGATTTTTTTCACCACCATTTTTTATTATTTTTTCTTCCAATAAACAACAAGTAGGCAACAACGTATTCACCATTGCTATCTACAACACTCTGCCACCTCATAGATGAAACGTTGATTCCCTTCTCCCGGAACCCTGAGTTCTGGGAGTCGATGAAGTCAGCGATCGCCTTTGCAAGCAAGTCATAATCAAAGGATTTTCGATTGGTCAGGAAGGATTCAAAAGAATGGTTAAGGTGACTGGAGAGTATGGCGAGTGGGGCAGGACATCCCAGCCGAGCTGCTGTAGCTTGGCCTGGGCACATTACGCAACTTTTCGCGAAATGGGAGCGGGCGTCATCACGAAAGAGGGTGACCGTGGACCTTCTCCAGCGCTTTTCTCGAACAGTGACGGCGAGCTGCTGGAGCAGGTGGGTGCATACGGCAGTGGTGACTGTCCCGCCTTGTACCAGCACCTCGTGGGGAAGCATTCCTTCCGCGTTCCAGAAGTAGCACAGTCCTGAGCGTGATTTGTCTTCCTGGTCAATCTCGCCGCTGCTGAAGCTGATGAACCAGCGGCGCGGTCACGTAGCTCACACATCCCTTGCCCAATGCAGCGCTGATGGAGTGGCAAGCTTCCGTCGTTTTGGTGCCGCAAGACACCGCGTGTTTGGTGGGTAGCGAGTATGGGCATTATAGCTTTTTCCACGGAATCTGGCGGGTCAATATATATTTTGTTAGAGATCTTAGAGAGCCTTCTACCACATTCCTAAACCGTCTAGGCCTCGCTCGAAGTAAACAAGAGTTACTGGTTTTTTTTGAAAAAATCCTACAAGACTTTTGGGACAACCTAATAGTTAAATAACGTTAAATAACGACCACTTCGCAGGGTAGATGAATACCTCTCGAATGATATACTTGAAGGATAATGCACAAAGATGTAATCCAAAAGGAAATATTCAACTGAAAAATCTCGTACACTATAACAAATCGCTATGACTCACAGCAGCGCGATCTACATATTTTTTCCGGATGTTCATAGGGTTCAGTGGCCTGTGATACGATAACATGATATGAGTCATGGTTAACACCCACAAAAAACAGGCAGTTTGAAGGAAGCGAGAGGAGTCGGGAAAAAGAGGAAGATGGGAATAAATGATCATTCTGAAGGGAACATACGAGGTTAAAACGATAATCGATAAAGAAACCCGGATTCAAAAAACGTTGTGGTGTGTATTCCCATCTCCCGCGCACCTCTTCGAACTGCAACATCGCCCTTCCGAGTTGATCACTGTGGAAGATGTCATTTGTTGTTTCGTAGGGTGTATTTCATCATCCATGATGATGTGAAATAAGTGAAACAAAAAACAGCAGCAATCAAGTGAAACAATGAATGGAAGAGTAAGCGAAAGGGTAAGAAAAAGGTGTTTGTGGTAAAAAAAAAATTCATTGAATTCACACCTGATGTCTTAGCACCGTGTCGTGTGTGCAATGTCTGCACTAGTGAACTGTAAGCATTACGGTAGGTCTTACCGTAGCCAAAATTGCCCCTCCCGGTGTCTTCAGGGCAAAGTGAAATTGCTATGCGTCTACTACATACCTACGATCAATACGACAGCTTAAGTGCAAGACAAATGGGATAGAAATACAAACCTTATACAATCAGGTGAATGGTGAAGTATGCTTCGAGAAAAATGTTCTGTATTGAAAGCTGAAGCTCTAACAATAAGAGTGCTGATGTTCCTCTCCCCCCTCCCCCCCCCCCCCCCACTTCCCTTTAGCTATGATTGCTCACGTCGCTCGGGTAGGAATGGTTGTGTATTTCAAGAGAAAAAAATGCTCTAGGACCAGACTCAATAAACAAAAAAGAGAAAATGCCGACGTGGGCTCTTTCTCTCCTTTTGAGACGGAAATCCCAGGAAAAGTCATCATCATTGCATCCATGTGGAAATGCATCACAAAGTGTGCTCGTACAAGCTAATATTTGATCTACATTTTGAGTATTTAATTCAATATTTAATCATATTCAATCTTCGATCTTTAATCCTGAAAATTCCTGAAAATTATGCTACAACGGGACATCGGCTTAAAAGTGGTCAACCTGCAAAACATAGTAATCTCCCATACCCCCATATACAGTGGGAGCCAAAAAAGAAATTTTGCTCACGGCTCTCACATCCGCCAAGTATACAAACATAGGGAAACGGAAGAGGTAAAAGATTTATCTTTATAAAAGTATGGAGCCTCCAGTAGGCGCAGTCGGGCTTTAGAGCACCTACGGTATCAAAGTCCGCTTAAAACAGTGGAGCCAGTTTCCGTGGTAGCTGTTTTGTGGGAAGCTTCCTAAGGACTGGCCCATCGGTTCGTGGAAGTCACAGAGCCCTTGCTGCTCGGACAATGCTGCTATGATCCGAAGTTATATTTTTCATACCTCAAACCCTCTCCGGAGGGGTTACAGTGGTAATGGCACGTTCTGGTTCTTGGAAACGAAGGATGTTGGGAGCCTGGAAAAAACGTAATACTCAAGGGCATCACCATATATGAATACCTTCAGGTGTGAACGGACCTTAGCAAGGTTGTGAAGGAGAGTGACGGAATCTTGGATTTTGCCGTGTTGAAGTAACACATCATATTCTCTCAGAATAAGCTCCCGATCCTGTTTGTGCAGAAGGCTCCCACGGAGTTTAGTGATAGTATTGCTCTTGAATTTGGGGAAGAATATACCTCGTAGAATTTGCTGAAGTTCGACTAATGTGCGGTGAGTGGAGGAAAAAAAATAACTTTCTTGGCACCGCTGTACATGCATATTCACTCGCTTGTTTGGTTCTATTTCTTTGACATCAAGCACTGTTTAGATCTTTATGATGAAGTTCGAAAGTCTCCGGATCAGAAGTCGGCGCATTATCGAATGAGGAAAGATCAGGTGCCACATTTATACTCCGCCAGTAGATTTCCTTAAACTTATTCATCCTTTCAGACGGAAAGCTTGCGTACATTGCTTCACTCAGTAATCTTACGATTTCGTGAAGAGGAAGTTCCTTTCGAACAGGAAACAAAACCGGCTACTGAAAAACAGCTAAGTGAGTACTTCAGATGAAGCCTCGACCATCTTGGCCACTTTTCACGGATAAGAAAATAATTCTTCCAGGAGAAACCCAGATGAAACCCAGTACTGGATTCGTGGCAGAGCCGATTCGGTATGAGGTCAGTGTGTATTTACTATGTACTACATACATATGGTATCTGTCCTCAGTTCGTCGATGGATAGGCGTGAAGCAGAGGGCTAACTCAAAGGGATGGAATGTGCCGATTTTTCCTCCGTTTTCTCTTTTGCACCTCGAAATGACGGAATGGCATCTAAAAGTGCCTGTCGTACCATCTTCGATGCTGTAAAGGGCAGTTACGTGGAGCAGTAAATGGGCTGTGCTGCGACGCCTCTGATGTGACCTAATCGTGTTCCAATGCATTTCAAGGCAGCATCTCCATACTTTACTTATGTACACTTTATATTTCATTATTTATTTCAATATGTTATATATTTATCATTATTGATGTTATTCATATCAGTTATTTTTACATTATTCTTTTTTTTTATTTGTTATATCACTTATATTTATTACCAATTGGTTTAGCGCACACTCTGTGCGCGTAACATCATGGGCGTCAATGGGTCGACCGAACGGGTGAGGGTCTTTAGTTCCAATAGTGTACTGTAGGCGTACGGTAGTATAATTACAAGATTACTCAGGTCACTTCGCACCTCACCTCGCACCTCCCAGCCCTACCTATGGGGTGCCCCACTTAACTGCTTGCAGCGACTATTGACCTTTTAGTAAAACAGTAATGCACATGTAAAATGGAAAAGGAAAAAGCAAATAAATAAAAAAAAAGTCATTCGTGGTTCGTAGTGAATCTTCATTGGTACAAACCAGACTCTCAGGTTTGTTATCAATAACCATAATCGCGTCATGCATCTGCCTTGATTAATAAGGTTTTGATGAAAATCTAAGCTAATAAGTAAAGGAAAGCAGTGAAGTACTCTTTGATATAATGATAGATTTGGGGTGTTTTTTGGCGTTAATCAGTCCCTTCAGGGGGATGCGCCTTGCATCCCGGTTCCATTCAGACTCGTGGTGGCAAGTGAATGTGATTTGGCTATACAAAGACTTGCGAGGGCCAGCCGATGTACAAGTTAGTGCTTTCACTCTTGTAGGCGAGAATGGCGCCAACATAACCACCCCGGAGGGATAGAAGGCTTGGTAGACCTGGGCGGGCGTTGACGGGGGATTTGATCACGTGTCGTGAGAGTGGGGTGAGTGCCGTTAGTACCTACACCAGCCCGCCCTGATCTAAGTATCAATCAGGAAATCTTTGACATTTGAAGTCTTTGCACTGTCACTCCTTTTATGATGTTGAAAATAGAAACTGGGTCGTTCGTGATAGTTAAACTTTTCCAATCATCCATGCTTATTGATTCTCTGAGCGTGCACCACTATTTAGATGGTCAGATTTGTAACGTTTACGTCTGTTTAACTCTTTGTGAATAATAGTATACCTGTTTTGTTGTTATACCTTTTTCTTTCGTTTTTCTGTTTGTTTTCGTAGGTAACTTAGTGTAATAGAAGCGTTGTAATTAAGACACAATTATGATTGTAATTACACATATACAATTTAAATATACTAATTTTTTCCAAAAACTTCCAAGCTTGTTTCTTATTTTTGGTAGATCCATTACATATCGTAAAATCAGTCAGTGGGGAAGATGTCAACGGTCACTGCAAGCGATGGGAAAGGTCACCCCACAGGCAAGGCTAGGAGGTGCGAGGTGAGGTGCGAAGTGACCTCAGTAATCTTGTAATTATACTACCGTATACCTACAGTACACTAATGGAACTAAAGGTGCACACCCGACCGTACTACATTTTTCTACAAATTTACTCAACACTCATTACCACATCACGCTCCGCCCATTGTGGGTGTATTTTCGGGGTGGGGATCGATTGGTCGGATTTTCGCGCGGCCGCCCGCGGCAGTGCGAGTTGTTTGTGGCTTTATCCGTTGAAACAGCATCAACCACAACATGTAAGAATTTCCGGAGCTTCTAACGTGCAATTTTTGAAGGTTCCTCACGATCCCACTGCATACTAAGCGGAGTTCCAACCAACTGCAGCAAGTCGTGCTGACGGCTCCGCGAGTGCGACGCCGCAAAGCGAAAATTCGACCAATCGATTCCTACCGGGGTTTTCGCTCATTTTCAGGGTGTCAATAACAGCTTGGACATTGGTTACTTCTACGAATCTTTTTTTGGTACCAAGGACACGTTGTGACCTAGTTATGACTTTTTTTGTAAGAACAGCTCACTCGGGATGCGCTCCGCCCATTGTGCCCAGGCTTCTTTCATGACCTTCAGAAGCTCATCTGTGACCTCAGTCCATCTTTCCCCCACGTTTGCGTCATTTTGGAACCCAATTAATAATTTTCGGCCTGGCAACGAAACATTCCATTGCACGCTCCGCCCATTGTGACGGTGCTTAAAGGCATCATTAGGGGAAAGTCGGACGAAAAGTAAAAGAAATAGTGCATATGAAAGCCGAGATGCCTAGCAATAGGACAGTGAAGAAACAGCGGATGGAATTGGCCTAAAACCCGAGAAATAGGACCCCGTTTCCACTGTTGATTCTCGAAGCGGACGACCTGTCCGTCAAGAGGGGAGTAGTCTGATCTAGTTTTCCATTGGCATGTTGCCAAGTAAACACAGGGGAATTGTCTGGAAAGACGACAACATCTATTTCTTGAGTGAGTTTCACGCTAAAACTGCGAAAGCGCGCCGCAAAACCCCCGATCCTACCCCATCTCCTCGACCGCTCTCACCCCAATCAATCGGGAATTACGTCATCGAGAGGCGGAACCACTGAGTGCCAGAGGCGGAGCCCCTGAACGCTTCGCCGTTTTGCAGCGCTTCTACAGCTCGGAGGGGCGCTTTTTCACCGGGATTTCGCCGCAGATAGCCTTCTTAGACCCAGGACTACCATGTGAGTGACTTCTTCTTGGGATTTCTCCACTATTGCCTACCCCTAATGATGTCTTTAACTCCGTCCATGTGTGCTCTTTATTTCTTGTCCCATGCTGCACTCATCCCACATGTACTTGTCCCCATCTCCACAGCTTGTTTTTCATGTTATGGTTAATTTCGTGAGATACAGGAGGACGGACGGGTGGGGACATTTTCCATTATATATATTTTTATATTATTATATTGGGTAGTCTGAAAAGTTTTTTCGTATTTTCCAATACCGCTTTTTCCCTCCAAACTGCTTTCCAGCAATCTCTTCTGTACATACACACGTAGTATAAGTCCACACGCATCTATAGGTATTATTGTCTTCCATCTCCCGGATAACCCTTTTCGGCAAAATAAACATATCAAAAGTCACCTCATTTTCAATTCCAATTTTTTTCTTTGAATGGCGTTAGACAGGAAAGGAAAAGGTGATAATCCGATGGAGCAAGATCAGGGCTATAAGGTGGATGGGGCAGCAATTTTTATTCAAGCTCGAGAATTTTTTGGCGAGTCATTTTTTCAATAGTGGTAAAAAAAATTTTTAAATTTTTTTCAAAAAATTCTCTAGCTTGGATAAAAATTGCTGCCTCATAGTTCTGATCTTTCTCCATCGGATTATCATCTTTCCCTTTCCCTGTCTAACGCCATTCAAAGAAGAAAAATTGGTTGAAAATGAAGTGACTTTTATTATTTTTATTTTGCCGAAAAGGGTTATCCGGGAGACAACAATATCTATAGATGCGTGTGGACTTGTACTACATATACACTGCGGTGCATAATGATAAAGCCACTCATAAATTGTTCATAAACTTTCATAGTAAGATGTTTCTGGGAAACTTCTCAGGTATAGATTGTAGCAAATTTAATCGCGCATCTACACATAACACCAAACTTGAGCTTGAAATAACAGAACAAATTTATCTTCATTTTTTCAAAAAAATGCAGCTTTTCCGATGGTGCAAAATGATAAAGCCACCCTAAGTTATTCCGTCGCTTCTCATCTGTATTTGCTGAAACGTTTTGCTGCGGTAATCTTTTTCTTTTTCAGGTAATGGGGAAAGGAAAACCCCTATCTGATTTCGAAAAAAGCCAAATTGTCGCAAAAAAAAGCGGAGGGATAGTCAAAGCGTCAATTGCGCAAGAATTTAACCGCAGCCACACAGTTGTCGACAACTTTCTCAAGGATCCTGAACTAAGAAGAGTTCTGGGCGATCTCCTTCACTTTCCGAGAAGGATAAGCGTCGCATTCTCAGAAAAAGTATCGAATTTCACCAAGTCAAGCTCCGATACCAGGTCTTCTTTGGAGCTAAACGTCTCTAAAACAACTGTTTTGCGGGTTCTGAAAAAAAGTGCAAGTTTATCTCGCGACAGAAATTGAGGAAAGCACCATTCATGACACGAGAACACCGCAAAAATCGAGTGCAGTTCGTCAAAACATGCAGCCGAGGGTCTGGAGTAAGGTAGGGTATTAGGTCGTAGAATCCTTCTTGCTTTCATATGATGTTTTTCCTCTCCAGATTGTTTTGTAAGGCTGAAGGAGACACTCCGATATTACTGGCATGATCTAAGAAAGGACAAGCTACGATTTTTGAGAAGGAATTTCAAAGGAGGGGGCGTTGTGGTGTGGGCCGCCATTTCATCGAAGAAACGTCTGAAGTTATGTTTTGTTCCTAAAAAGATGAGTTCCCCCGGTTACCAAGTGGTCATGCGCCGTGCACTTCTCCCGTTCTGGCGTGAAAATCGAAGCTGAAATCTTGTTTTCATGCAAGATAAGGGCACAGCCAGAGCACAATTGCATGGTTCAGCCGTCATTGAATAAGGCTCCTGCCCTGGCCGGCAAATAGCCCAGGCCTTAATCCAATGGAAAATGTATGGCGCTTCATGGTGCGACGGATTTATGCAGATAACAGGGAAATCCAAGGAGTTAAGGAGCTCAAAAAGGCTATAATCCACGCGTGGCACCAAGTGGACCAAGATCTTATTAATAATCTTTACATGAGTCTAGACAATCGGATTTTTCAGGTTATTCGGAGAGAAGGAAGGCCAACGGATTATTAGAGTAGCGTATTGTCCCTCTGTTGTTTACGAGTTGTTAAAATTCCTTACTGGCTTTATCATTTTGCACCATCGGAAAAGCTGCATTTTTTGAAAAAATGAAGATAAATTTGTTCTGTTATTTCAAGCTCAAGTTTGGTATTGATGTGTAGATGCGCGATCAAATTTGTTACAATCTATACCTGAGAGGTTTCCCAGAAACATCTTACTATGAAAGTTTATGAACAATTTATGAGTGGCTTTATCATTATGCACCGCAGTGTATATGTACAGAAGAGATTTTGTGGAAAGCAGTTTTGAGGGAAAAAGCGGTATTTAAAAATACGAAAAGACTTTTTAGACTACCTAATATTTCTTCGTTGCCAAATTCAATATCTAGAAGAGGAATGTAGAAGCAAATAATCGCTAAACCGCTGAAGAAAAAACCGTTTCTCGTATGACGTCACTCGATTCGGGTGTCTTACACAGCTTTGAGAACTGAGTTTACCGCGACGTCGACATTGGGCCTTCGGCCACTCACATGATGTAAATTCAGTAACGTGTACAAGACCATCCGTATGCAGAAAACTCTGTAGACAGAGCCCTAAGCTCTTCGTCTCATCATATGCGGTTAGACAGGGCTGATTTTAGGATAAAGAGAATGATTCCGGTGGCCGCTATCTTAGTCCAGGGCAGGAAGTTGGCGACGTGGAGAAGGCGGAAGAGTCAGCATCAACGACCGTTATGGTTTTCTTTTCGTCGTACTTTTTTCATTGTTTCTGGTTTTTTGAGACGCAATAGAAGTTTATTTTACCATAAAGCAACGATTTTTCAGGCCGACTCCAACTCGCAATCATCTCTGAAGTACATTGAGGTCGACGAGGAAGTAAGTATGCGCTCGAGATTGCGGTGCCCGTCATAACGTTGCTATCACACTCGATATCCTATGGGTATACGTGGGTGACGGTTGGGACACACGGTCAATAGGCCTTCAGGTGGCGCGGTGACCATGCACAACCCTCAAACTCGTTCTCTATAACGGTTTTCTCTGGAGATATTGAAAAGCAAGCAGAGCATTGTACGAATACCGAAATGAGTAATTGGGTGTGATAATTGACTTCAACGAACTGGGTCTTCTCTGGAGTATTGAAAGCCCTATTTTAATCTTCTCTCACTTTGAGAAAACGCTTTTCCTCAAGTATCATGTCCGGTAGCATCACCCATTCATCAATACAACGGAACAGACTTGCAAGGAGGATAGGATTTGCATGAAGAAATTGTCAGAATAATTCATGTCACAGGGCAAAGGCCATGTGTAGCAGGGTAGCAGGCCAAGGTCAAAATCCGTGTGTCTCAACCTACACGCGGGTATACGTCAGGACTAGCCAACTGGGTCAGCGGCCATGCAAGTTCCGTCGCCGTGCGCAAAAAGTTCCTTGTTGGTGTGTTAAAAATTGACCAGCGCAAAGGGATACTATAGCGGCATTCTCACATCATATGACCCGATTCGAGTGTCCAGGCAACCATCCGAGTTCTGAATTTATCCAAATAAAACAAAATAAAATCATCGTTCTGATCTGATGGAAAAGATATTTGACGAGCTTCATGATAGTTATGTCGTGCTCAGTGTATTTCTATAGGACCCATTGTGCAGATGTAGTTTTCAGGAAGGTGAGTGCGATGAAAAGGCAGTCTTGATGGAAGTGAAACAACGAAATGAAGACCTTCTGCTTTTGGAGAAGGCTGTCTCGACGTTAAATTCATTGCACGAGCATCTCAATTTCCTTGTACACGCACAGGTTCGCAGAATTTTCTATGAATTCTGGTTAGGGAATAAACATATCAATCGATCCCTTCTTGGGTTGCGCCACGCGTTCTAACTCCACCAAATATCGTGCTGGAATGGGAGTGCAAAAAAAACCATGTCCAATCCAATCCATGTAAACCCATACGATGGACTTGCGGGGGCCAGCTGATTTACAAGTTCAGGCTTTTAACCCCTGGACGGGTCTGGTATCAATCCACTGAGAGACCGCGCAGCAGAAAAGGCTTGCTTGGCCTGGGCTGGCGTTGATGCGGAATTTGATTCCCCCATATCAGAGTGAGAATGCGCGTCACCTATTACTACACCACTTCCGCTCATAATCCTGGTAGCATCATTGATTAAGAATCTGTTTCAGGATGCGACTATGAATCGTATCGATCTGAACATCAGTCAGGCTGCTGAGTACTCTGCGAAAGTGATGGACGACACAACAAAGGCAGTGAAACTCAATGAGGAGGCTAGAAAGGTGACGCCATTTTTCTGACTCCTCAAAAAACACGAACAGGTCCTCCTTAGCCAAGCTCAGACCGCGTTCATACCTTGCGCCGGCAGGGTGTGGCCGCGTTCACAGGCAGCGAGGCAGTGTGGCATGGAGGTGGTGCAAGGACGACGCACGCAACGAGACAGAATAGCACACACGGAGACGCAGAGTCACTCGGTCACGCACGCCGCCGGCACCACAAAGTATGAACGCGATCTCACTTTCTTGTGGGCTTCTTAGCGTGCTATTGGCAATCTCTGATAGTAGGGATCTGAGTAAATGTCCATCCTCTGTTTTGGCAGGCCCTCGATGCCCTTTATAGTTTTAGGGGCTGCAATGCTTACAAGCACATGGTCGAGTTCCACTTGTCACTCCCCCTCCCCCCTTCCCCCCCCCCCCCCCTCCCTTCCTCCCCCCCCCCCAAGCAGTTGTATTAGGTGTATTAAGTCTGTGCAGGTCTGTGCAGAATAAATGGCCAAAACATAACTGGCCATAACTTCGCTCAGACACAAGTTTACTTGTTGAAGTAAAAACCATTCGAATCCACAGAATTTTGACCAACGATCTGGTGAAGAAAATATGCCATCACGATCACATCCTGGATTGCGAGAATCAATAAAGTCAAGAATGGTATTTTTACCGTGCATATTTTTTCTGCCGTAGGTATGCATCGAGAACCCGGAAGAAGTGGTAATCCGTCAGGGATAGGTCTGGGGAATAAGCGGAGTGAGGGAGAGGCTCGATGCCTAACTGCGTCATTTTTTACTGGGTGCGCAAAACAACGCAAAACCCCACAGTTCGCAAGACACCCGGCAGAAACTGATCGAGACGCTCCCTCACCCCCTTATTCCCCAGACCTATCCCTGACGGATTACCACTTTTTCCTGGTTCTCGATGCAAACCTGCGTCAGAAGGAGTTCGCCAAAACGATGCATGTTGAATATGCCATCGTTGACTTCATTAATTTTCGCAATTCAGAATTTGATCATGATGGCATATTTTCTTGATCAGATCGTTGGCAAGGTTGTGTAGATTCGAATGGTTTTTATTTCGATAAATAAAGTTGTGTCTGAGCGAAGTTATGGCGTTTTGAAAAAAGTAGTCCGTTTTGGCCATTTATTCTGCACAGACCTAATAGGCTATCTTTTAGAACCCTCTTTTGTCGACGAGTCGACGAACGTGTAGCAGACTGCTAGGTCGTGTGCTATAGCCGCATAAAGGCCGCCGTCAGATTTTACGATTTTGCGATTCTGCGATTTTGTGACATCGCACTTTCTCACGCGATGCTACGACCTTGAGATTGGGCAATGCCGCAACTTCGCGTAGGAGCCGCGACACCGCAAAATCGCATAGTCTGACGGCGGCCTACAAAACCTCTCCTTCAGCGTTACTTACACACGTTGTTTTGCCTCCGTACAGGCCCCTTTTGCCCCAGCCGACGTAACGGTGCCGTCATTCAGTAGTTTATTCAGTTCACAGTAGAGTTGCGTTCTTTGAGGTACTCCCCTACAGCTATGGCTGCACTATGCCGTTTGACCACTTCTACATTATAAGAAGAAGTTGACCCATTTCTCTTGGTTTACTGCAAAGGAGATTTTGGCCTTGATGGGTCGAACCCTGTGAGTATGCAGAAACGTGTCAACATCTTAAGCACTTTCTATCTTCATGGAGGTTATATACGAAGACAGACATGCCTTAGCTTTAAAAGAAGCGCAGTGGTATCATTTTTGAAGTTCTCGAAGACAGTTTTAGGGAAATGTAATGAGGAACTCCTAAAAAAAAGTCATCCACTTGAAAATCAGGGAACCATGGTAAGAGGGATGGTAGAGATGATAAGATGGTAGGGATGGTAAGAAGGCTGTCTACGGCAGAATCCCCGTTGGAGACCCTGTCTTGGATCTGAAGTGGAGGGTTTTTTGGTACCTTTATTAACGTGGCCCAACCCTGTCCCTCCCCTAGAGAAGGGATTTGAAAATCAACCATGACAAGGGGTCCTCTTTCTCTGGTTTTTCGCCTTTTCTGTTTTTCTTCACTGTCGTGTACTCTGCACCTAACTGCTCTATATTGGATGTGTACCCTTATGTCAGGATTTCGCACCGCGGCTCGTTGTAAGCGAAGCAATGCGGACGAGTTAAAGGCACCATGTTGTTGGATCCCGAAGCGATTACATGTCAACTGCGTATCACGCCTCTAGCATTACCGTGTAATTGTTCCGAGACGCAACTACCGCGACGCGAATAGCTCGCGCACACTGCGTCGCACGCCTCGTCGTCGTGCCAAATCCTGACATAAAGGTACACACCCCTCTATATTCAATAATCCTTACGCATTGGGCCAGAATTACCAATGCACTTAAAGGAATCGTCCACGGAAAATGAGTTTTTGTGTTACCCATATATTTATGTTGTATTTGCCTAATGTTGGCCTCATGCAAAATTTCACGCGAAAAAATGTGAATCTGGCTGAGATACAGCACCACAAAGTGCGGTCCCAGTGGGCGGGGCCTCCTTGTAAAAGGCTCGTCCCGTCTTCCGCCGCCGTTGGGAACGGAGAATGGGACTGTTAACGTAACCTTCTGTTCCTACAATGCGTCTTCGACCACGACGGACGCGGTACGAGGCTTTTATACGGAGGCCTCGCCCACCTGGACCGCACTTTGTGGTGCTGTATCTCAGCCAGATTCATATTTTTTCACGTGAAATTTTGCATGAGGCCAACATCAGGCAAATACAACATAAATATATGGGTGACACAAAAACTCATTTTCCGTGGACGATTCCTTTAAGTTTGTGCACTTGAGGCGTGCGCAAACTTCTCACCCAATCTATGGGTCCTTGACAAGATTTATTTCAGAAATCCATTCTGGTGTTCATTCTGCTGGCCGTGCTCGTATTCATATTAATCCTGACGGTCATCACCTTCTTCAGAGTGTGGGTGTTCGGAGCGTGATGAACGTGCTAAGTTACGAGCTTTCACCTTGCATGGGTACGGCCGTTATCATTGTTATCATTATATTAGGTTCAGCTTTGTGAACTTGTTGTTGTTGAATATCTTTAACACATCTGATGAGCTTCTGCATTGATCAAACAGTGAAGATTATATGATTGAAATATCGATTGATCTGAATAAATGAGTGTAGTGTACCTTCTACAAACGAAAATTGCTGGTAGGAATCCAGTTAGAACTCGGAGTGTGAGATTCTGGTCTTTTTTTCAAACCACTACATCCGTAAAGGAAGGTCGGTATGAGAATGCTTGTCTTGAAATCTAAATTTTTCAGTAATCTTATCGATCTTTCCTGACTACAGCCATTCCACAGCGCTAGATAGGGCGTGGCCTGAACTGCGAGAAAGAGTGTGTGTGGCGGGTTCGATACACTTTCACCCAAGTCCGTGGCCACGCCCTATCAAGCGCTCCGAAATGGGCAGTAATGCGAAATTTCTGGTTATTTTTCTTTTCTTCGCCAAGGCACCAGTAATTTTCGGTAAAGGGTAAGAGGGAAGGAAGGGAAGCCTATTTCGAGAAGCTCTCCTTTGTGAACGGACATTTTAACTCAGACAATATAGTGAAAAAAGGGCTTTTGGAAGGCTACTGCGATTTTTGGGGTGGAGATGGTGTAGTGACAGGTGGCGTGCACCCCACCCTCATGGTGCGGGGATCAAATCCCGCATCTAAGCCTGCCTAGGCCAACCAAGCCCTCCATACCTCTGGGGTTGGTAAAATGGTACCAGATTCGTCTGGCAGAATAAAATCACTGACTTGTACATCGGCTGGCCACCGCAGGTCATTGTATAGGCCACATCACATTCACCATCCATCACGATTCTAAATGGAACTAGAACGTGCGGCGTATCCCAAAGAGATTGATCGACGCCAAAAAACTTCGAACTAACTTCATTGCGATTTTAGAGCCTTTTCCTCGGCTTCACCTGCATGCTTCAGACGGGGCGACGATTTGGTGTCGCGCAAGGCGAATGATTTTATCCATGATGATACTAAATATGTCATACGACACATTCCGCTCATCATGTAGCCTGGGACCATTGATGACCTCTGCAACTACGCCCCCATCATGTCCTTTTAATACGATTCCGTCCCCACCCCGACGAGAGATGCTCGACTCCAGATTTACTCTGCTCAGCAAACCCTTCCTGGTCTTTTTTGTAGCTGAACTCGTGAATATCTGCCAGAATTCGATTCTACCTCAGTGACGGAGTGATGGCGCGTGCGATCACACTTATAAGGATTGTGTCACCATGTTGGCGGAGTTCTCCCTTGAGACATCAAAGATGCCAAAGACCAATCGATCGTCTTCCAAACCTCTCTTCCTTTTGCGTCTTGCCATCGTAATCTATAGAAACCTCGCATCCTTCGAACCTATTAGGCTAGTGTGACCCTTTCGAGATTTCATGAGATTAGCTTTCTTACGAGAGGAAGTAATACGACAAACGACAGTACTTTAATGTAATTGAGAGTGTGCGAGGAGGTCTTAGGTGTCTTCGTAAGACCGCAGTCAGATTTCGCACTTGTGCAATTTAGCGGCGTCGCACTTTCGTTCGCGTTACTGCCACCTTGATCTTGCATTCACGTGCGCAGCCGCGACACCGCGAAATCGCAGAATCGCAAGATCGCGAAGTTTAATGGCGCCTAAACATTCAGGGGAGACAGCCGCTAATATTAGTGCTGCATTCAGTGTGAATGTTGTCTACCCTTCTGCTGCTGGCTCGCTGCTGAATCGCAAAGTGTGGAATGCAAGTCGGTCCGTGGCAAAACTCCGTGAAAGGAGCCCGATAATCTTCGAAGGGGTAGTCGTTTTTAACGGCTGAAACCTTTCTTAACATGCTCGACCCCTTCTTCTAACGTTGAGAATTGATAGGAGGGTGGCCTATTCCTCGGTTTTTCGTGCTATTCATTCCGTTTTTCTTCACCTTCGCACTACTCTTCGTTCGTTGTTCGTCTCGTCTCGTCGCATATATGTTCGCCACTTCCATGTTTAACCATCTTTTCATATTCGGCCCGAACTGAATGACCCATGCCACTGCCTTCAAACTGCAAATGCAATGGAATAGTGAGAAAATTAGATTAAATAGAAGTCAGGAAAGGCTTCGTTAAAGCAAAAAAAGGATTTCACGCGGCCTCCACACTGCCGTCTCAGCCTCTTTACATAACCTTTATGAATGGCAGGCAGTTGTTAAGATCGGCAGTTATCAGCAATGTAAAACATCGGAAGTCAGTCTGTTTGAAGGCACATTCCAGGATTACCATGAGTGGGTTGAAGCGCTAAATTATGAAATTACTATGTAGAGGAGCTGTGGAATACGCTGATAAAGAAAATACGAAATGAGCTAACGAAAAGGGCAAAAATAAGGCCTCCTGACATCTGGCCGTGGGCGAGAACCCTTTTCCCGCTTGGAAACGAGCCTTCAAAGGCACACCTCGCGAAAAATTGTGAGAGTTATAGCGCGTGGTACAGAATGTAGAGGCCCTGGTTTACACACCAGTGAAGAAAAATGAATCAAAATCCCTCACAACCACCAAAAGTAAAACTCTCTGCCATCGGTTCTCGTACGAGTATTGGAGAACACAAGAGAGTTTTTGCTCGATTATAATGCGTAAAATGCTATAACACCTATTCTCCCCTGCTGAAGCTATCTTCGCTATTGATATCGCTGCCTTATCTTGTCTTATCGCAAGTTCCCCTCACGTCTAAGCCGGGTGTGATTCAGCTCGATGGGTTCAACTCGGCTCAGGTCGACCAGGCCGTGCGCGGCGGGGGTGAGCCGTGGCGCCGCGAAAAGGGTGCAGTCTTCACATTCATCCAAGAGTCCACCTGCCCTGAGATGGTGAGTGACCACTTTGATTATCGCGTGGTGTGCCTTTAAATCAGTTCTCGATGAATGATATTATAGGGAGCTCCGGGATATAACTTGTTTCCTCATAAAACGTCTGTTTTATCACTGAAATCTCTTCCTTATCTTATGTCATCACACAAATCGTAGGCCTCATTTGCAACGTTGTTGCCATCGTTGCCACCGTCATTGCCAACAATCACGTTTGGGGTGAGCTGCTGTGTGGGATCAGGCTTGTTCCTTCAGATTTGCACGCTCCAGAAGCTGACACCCACGTCTCGGTAAAGGTACAGCCTACTGACTGTCCGTCGAACTATCTGACCACGACAGTAGCTGTAACACCCCAATAGTCCTGGAATGGGCCTTTCAAGGCAGAATTAGGGGAAAGTCAGACGAAAAGTAAAAGAAGTAGTGAATGTGAAAGTCGAGATGCCTAGTAACAAGACAATGAAGAAACAACTGATGGAACTGGCCAAAATCCGAGAAATAGGGCCCCCTTTCCACTGTTGATTCTCGACGCGGATGACCTGTCCGTTAAGAGGCGGGTAGTCCGACCCGCTTTTCCATTGGCATGTTGCCAAGTAAACACAAGGGAATGTTTGGAAATACAACAGCATCTATTTTTTGGAGTGAGCTTCAAGCTAAAACAGCGAAAGCGCGCCGCAAAACCTTCGATCCCGCCGCATCTCCTTGGCCGCTCCCACCCCAGTCAATCGGGAATCACGTCATCGGGAGGCGGGATCGACAAATCAAAGAGGCGGGACAGATAGGCGATTGTGGGTTTTTGCGGCGTTTCTACAGCTCGGAGGGGCGCTTTTCACCGGGATTTCACCACAGGTAGCCTTTTTAGGCCCAGGACTACCATGTGAGTGAATTCATGTAGGGATTTCTCCATTACCACATTACCCTTAATGCTGTCTTCAAGTTAGTAGCCCGAAAACCAACACCTCAAATGTGCGAACACTATGAACTGCAACTCACTGAATTCTTGAGGGCCTGAACCTTCATGGAAGTGTGCGCAAGGAGGATAATTCATAGTATTTACTGTCTTGTGCTTTTGTTTTACTTTCTAAAGACATCTATACCCTACCGCAGACTACGAGAACTTCCCCATCCATACTATATATAAAGCGCTAAGGCGTCTGTCCCTCCGTCTGTCACGAAATTAGGTATCCATACTATATATAAAGCGCTAAGGCGTCTGTCCCTCCGTCTGTCACGAAATTAGGTATCATATGAAAAACGACCTGTGCAGATGGGGCCAAGTGTGGTATGGGTAGGGCATGGGACAAGAAGTAAAGACCACACATGGACCAAATTAAGCTCCGCCCACGGGGGCGGGGCGTGCACTGGAATGTTTGGCTTTCAGCCCGAAAATGTTGATTACGTTCGAACGTGCTCCTAACGTAGGGAGAAGATGGATTTAGGTCAGGGATGAGTTTCTGAAGGTCAGGAAAGAATGCAGGGCACAGTGGGCGGGGCATTCAAAGTGGTGGGCGGAGCTTGGACGTTACATGAAAAACGACCTGTGGAGATGGGGACAAATGCGGTATGGGTAGGGTATGGGACACTGAGTAAAGACCACACATGGACCAAGTTAAGCTCCGCCCATAATGGGCGGGGCCGTCGTGGAATGTTCAAAAATTGTTGATTGGGTTCGAATGTGCCCCAAACATAGGGAGAAGATGGATCAAGGTCAGGGATGAGTTTCTGAAGGTCAGGAAAGAATGCAGGGCACAGTGGGCGGAGCATTTAAAGTGGTGGGCGGAGCTTGGACGTTACATGAAAAACGACCTGTGGAGATGGGGGCAAATGCGGTATGGGTAGGGCATGAGACACTAAGTAAAGACCACACATGGACCAAGTTAAGCTCCGCCCATAATGGGCGGGGCCGTCGTGGAATGTTCAAAAATTGTTGATTGTGTTCGAATGTGCCCCAAACATAGGGAGAAGATGGATCAAGGTCAGGGATGAGTTTCTGAAGGTCAGGAAAGAATGCAGGGCACAGTGGGCGGAGCATTTAAAGTGGTGGGCGGAGCTTGGACGTTACATGAAAAACGACCTGTGGAGATGGGGGCAAATGCGGTATGGGTAGGGCATGAGACACTAAGTAAAGACCACACATGGACCAAGTTAAGCTCCGCCCATAATGGGCGGGGCCGTCGTGGAATGTTCAAAAATTGTTGATTGTGTTCGAATGTGCCCCAAACATAGGGAGAAGATGGATCAAGGTCAGGGATGAGTTTCTGAAGGTCAGCAAAGAATGCAGGGCACAGTGGGCGTAGCATTTAAATTGGTGGGCGGAGCTTGGACGTTACATGAAAAACGACCTGTGGAGATGGGGACAAGTTTGGATGGGTAGAGCATGGGACAAGAAGTGAAGACCACACATGGACTAATTTAAGCTCCGCCCACGGTGGGCTGGGTGTGCACTGAAATACTCTGTCCTCAAGAAAAAGAGCAATACAGGCCGACCTACTGACGCACATGGTGTTTCGCGCACAGTAGTGTGCGCCCGCCAACTGGTAAAATGATAAGGGAAATTTCGCAATATTGTTCGCGTGTGACATTTACTAATCAACCGTCGCCCCGCACCGAATTTCACTGACAGTCGTCAAACTTCAACTTCAGCTTTCTAACAGTATTAATTCGCAATCACTACCCTTTCACTTAGCCCTTGAAGAACAATAATAATGAAAAAAACCTCTCTCCTTATAGAGCGGTTAGGAGCTTTTTTCGTTGCCGCTACCCCGCTTCATGACATTTCTTTCAACAAATTTCGAATTTGTTTTCCGACACCCCCATTCTCCTTTTGTCTTTCAGATAACATTCGTAGTGCGGCGTCATAAGCGCGATGATGTACTAATTTGATTTGTAATCAAAGCCAAAGCGGCTCGTTACCCTTTCCGTCCGCCGCGTTTCTATCGCATCATTCGGCCTCATTGCCCTCCTCCTAATCTGACATTCGAATTATCGCTTCACCCGCCTTGTTCATATTAGTCACTCACTGGTTCGCTGGTTGACTTTCACTGGTTGTCTTTCACCCTTCCCTTATAGCAAAAACATTTTGCAAATAGGAAATTTTTTGAAAGCCCTCCAAATGTAATGGATTTCCTGTGGACTGTGAAGACCTGCCGAAGGTTTCCCGCTCGAAATTTTCCTGCATGAATCTACGCGACCTGTGCAAACTACTTAAACTTTCACCCTTTGCATTTCTTCCTTACTTAGCTGGTTCCGGAACCGTCCTGGGAAGTTGCATGCTGAAGAGCCAAAAACCTTAAACATGATTAACTGGAAATGTAGCTGGCATGCACTTATATTGCACACATTAGGTTGTCCGAGATTTCATGTGTATTTTTTGAAACTACTCAGAAACCCTTTTTGCAGCACCGCCAGGAGAGTAAAAAATCGACTCCGAGAATTGCTTTCGAAGTTCCCATCTTTCCTCTATGAACGAACAGTCCGTTCCTCAATAAATCATCTGTGACAAAATTCCCATCGAAAAGCGCTCCTTAAGGTTTTATGGCGATCTCCCGCGCATTCCTTCAAGCCACAAAGCATCGATTTCAAGTTGCTGCAAGGGCGGGGCAAATTGGCGGCTGGCCGACTTTGCCCCCCGCCGTCTGCATTTGCCACCACCGACGAGAGATGTAGATGGGGACGATAGGGAAAGAGTGACAAGAAGGGTTTTCGAATTATAATTCCAGAGTTTCTGACTGTTTCATTATGCTGTTCTCTACTGTTACACCACTGGTCATTTCCGCTTTTATTTCCACGAATCATTCCACAATCCGACGAAATCGGCCTTAGCAGTGTCTTTAGCAGTTCTCAATCGCCCTTGATGAATGACGCCGGAAGGGGTAAATTTGATAGATCGTGGAATATGAAAGTAGGGTGCTCCGCAATGTAACAGTAGAGAAAGTACGAAATAAAACTGCGAAAGTCACTTCCAACCAAACTTTCCAGTGTATTGCATAGCGAGATAATAACCCAAAACCCTCTTTCTCTCTTGCGCCTCTCTGCATCACTAGCTCGGGGTAGGCGGGTGTGAGGCGATTCTATCGTGACCAGAACCGCAATGCCGCGCCAGTGGGTGGGGCATGCGGCGTCGCACTCCTCGCGGCCAACATGGCAGGATACAGGCTCAGAGTTGTAAAGGGGACAGTGAATAACTATGGTCCAGTAAGTGATGGTGTATTCTCAGAACATTGTATTTTGTCAATTATTGCCTAATTATGAAGGCGGATTGGCTTTCCCATCGAAAGCGTCTGCCTAAACAACTGATACAATCTGTGTTCTTTCATAGTTTTGCCCACTTCTGTCTTGTTTATGGTTCTGTATAGGTCTTGAGATGGCGAATGTACTACAAGGGAAACTGACATCAACCTTCGTGAACTGGCTTTCATGAGAACAACTGATGGCAAAGTATTTGGCTCAGAAAACTGTCGTGTTACTCGTTGCGGTTATACTGAAGGGCGTAGAGGACCGTTTTCGTCTTGAAACGACATTCAAACAATAAACTCTCAACGCTCAAGCCCTCCATCGCCATCCGGCGCGCAAGTGGCCACGCGCCACGTGCGCGACGCGACGCAGTGGCCGTGACGATAGAATCGACCGTCCCCCGGGTGGCGAACGTGTACTCGCACCGCGTAAAACTCGCCTGGCCGATGAACTGTAGAAGCGCACGTCGTGCTGCGGGATCGTATAAGACCCCAAGCCATGATAAGACTCTTTTTCAGTGCGAGTTTCGCCACACATCACCTCTTTTGAAATGGAAGGTTTGTTTTTTAGAGAACACATTTTCCCAGTTCTGACCTTATCCTGACCCTCCCGGTGCCTTTGTACAGGTATAAAGCGCTATATGGAAGAGTGAAAGAATCTAATTTGCATCGAATTCGCCCAGGGTGCCGCATATTTCATGTCATTAATGAAGGAAATGCATCAAATTAGTAAGAGTTTTCGTATGAGCTCAGAAGAAAGCGTGAGAATGAACGCCCACTGGCGAATTTCTCCAAAAGGCCATTGTGACAGCGAAGTGCTCCCAAATCGTTTTGTGCCGAGTACACCCTCTTGTGCTTCGCCCATTCTAATGGAACTTGTGCATTCAAAGAAATTGTTAAACGCTCGCTCTGTTGTTACAACTTTCGTTGAATAAATGGTTCGTGCCATTAAAAGCCTAAACCATTCATCCAGGTTGCCTAGCATCTGAAATGAATGGCTTCAAGAATTTGAAATGCGTATTCTTAGATTTCCACCAATTAGTGGAATATTCTCTAAACGTGTTTCATGGATGAAAATGATTTTTCTTAATTTTTTTCTGACAGGGACACGGGGACGCATCCACACGCACACGCGCATTCCATTTCTCTTACGAAGTATTGTAAAGTATTCGTTCTCCAACATCTATACCATGCTCTTCTGCCTTCTTCCCTCCCACATCTAGCACTCATGACGTACCTTCTACATCTATTCACGCCCACACATAATGCACATTTCTTCTATTTTCTTATATTGTACTTTACACTATATAACTACCCTGTGTTTTACATCTTTACATTTTCTCACATTATTTTAAAAGATAACGTTTCTTACACTGACCGGTCGATTATTGGGATGCACTGTACCTTCTATTAGGTTGATTCATAATAAATCGGACAAATTGACCGATTTTAATCATTGTCGTACAACTTTTTTACGACAACAGGGATTCACTTGAAATATACTCCATCTTTATCGATGACCTTCTGCCACGGTATAGGCAGATCATGGATGCCCTTGCTCCAGAAGGCCGGAAGCTGGAGCTCGAAGAAGTTGCCGAGTGCCGCCTCGACCTCGTCGCGAGTTTTGAAGTCTTGGCCGTCCAGGTGGCGTTGGCCGTGGAAGAAAAGGTGGAAATCTGAAGGGGCCAGGTCTGGGGAGTACGGTGGGTATAGAAGTACGGTCCAACTGTACGACAGCAGCTCGGCCTTGGTCGATCTTGCGAAGTGCGGTCTGTGGAAGTAGACACGTTGTCGTGCTGGAAGTAGACATGTGGCCGCCGCCGTAGCGAACTTTGGACATTGGCCTTCAATTCTCGTAATTGACGAACGTAGACGTCGGCGGATACTGTGGTACCTTCATCGAGCAGCTCCCAGTACTCTACGCCGTGTACGCTCCACCAACCGCGGTTTTCGTCTTTGATGGAATAGTCGCCTGACGCAAACTTCGAATGCTACAACTACAGTGTACTTCTGCCGGGGGCATGCTCCTTGTGAACTTCTATCAGACGTCTGCCGATATCCGCGGGTTCCTGGCCAGATAGCGATATAAATAGTATGACGTTGCGGATGGTTGAAATCGTGCGGCATTGTGGCGGAATGAATTTACTTTGGAGTGATTATTTTGCGGTACTTTGAAGAGCTTTTCATACTCATTCCAACGGTACCTCGCGCGTCCATTTTCGTTAATTCGTTACTGAGTTATGATCTCTAGAAATCATCACTACCATTTGTCCGATTTATTATGAATCAACCTAATAGTTCCATTCACAAGCGATGTGGCAGATTTGATCTATACTATGACTTGGGGGGTGGGGGGGGGGGGGAAGCAGTTGATGTACGAGTCCCTTTTTCCCCCCAAATAAATCTGACACCAATTCCCCTATCCGGGAGGGATGAAAAGCTTGGTTGGCCTGGTCAAGCGTCAAGCGTTGATGCGGGATTTGATCGCCGCACCATGAGAGAGGGAGTACGCGTCACCTGTCAGTACACCACCCAACATAATAAGTAAGATATACTAGCTGTGTAGCTTTAGCCCAATGCCTTGCTGTATTACTCATCTGACTTCTCAATACTGTATCATAAATACATTCAGTTTGCAGAAAAAAAATCTGGAAAACCAACAGTACGTGGAGTGCCGTGGTGTCCTAGAAAAATTTTCGGTTTGAAAATTCCACCAGAAAGTTCAAGGACGAATGTTTCTCTAGCATCGGATTGAAAAACGGACTGAAGAATGACCGTAGTGGTTGGATTTTCGATGATATCTGAACAGGAACCTAACCTGGGCTCAATATCTAGGCTGGACCTCCACACTGGTCTAAAGAATTAATATGTATGTAGGAAAAATTTCGGCTTTATTTATGCATATAGAAGCACTACCGATACCGGCGACATGTCACATTACGGCGAAAAATTCGCTTTACGCGCGTGGCGATGGGTGCGAGCTAAAACGTCCCATTATTCCACTTTTGAAGCGACAGCAATGTACATAGTAGTACACAGGTGAAACCCATTTTGAATAGAAAAGCCATTCATATCCATTTTGGTGGCAGCTGACGTACAAAGTGAGTTCGATGACACAGTGACAGAGTTGCCGGTGACTGATGGCGCAGTGGAGGTTTGCTGATGCGAACGACTATCACTCATTCACCATTTACTCAACAAACATAGAAGCAAAACGATTCCTTGCGGGTCAAAAGTTAAAGAAGAATTTTCTTTCCACATAGTTGTCTTTCAATATGGGACGCACAACTATTCTCTTCATTCATGAGGTAGGAGGGAAAAAGTGTGTGTGTGTCAAGACATTCGGACTGGATCAAAGCGCCACACGAGCTGGACATCGTGCGCGACAAGTGTGCTGCCTTTCCCGCTGTGAATTGGCAATGCGCTAAAGGGAGCGGTCACCACATCTTTCGCAAGGAAATATGAATAAACTGTTAAAGGGAATGCTAAGTGGAAAATCAAGACTCCTTTTCCTTCAGGCGAGCATTTTTGCAGCTCCCTGTACATCTAAGCCGCGTTCATACATTACGGTGCCGGCGAGAGGGTGTGGCTGCGTGCCTCTGCGTCTCCGCCTATGTCACCCTATCTCGTTGCCCGCCTCGTCTCTGCACCTCGCCCTGTGCTGCTCTAGCTCGCTGCCTCTGGATGCGGTCGTGCCCTGCCGGTGCAGAGTGTTAAGAGGAGTTTCAGGGCCTCAAGCGTTTCCTGATGAGTAAGTTATGGGAGTAGGCTCGACCATGTGCTCCCTTCTGTCACTAGAGAGTGAAATTTTAATAAGCACTCGTTGTTCTTTTTCTAGGCTTCGTTCTTCTTTGCAATTCTTTTCAGAACTTGTTTCGTAGTGGTCGTCACAATGAACATCGTGACCAGGGTACACCGAAAGTCGAGGATTCTTTGACGATTTCATAGGATAGGAGGGTGGAGGGTCGTACAGTGGTCAGCGATGAGCATTAAAATCTCTAACCAGATGAGAATCAAAGGGCATTTCATCGAAAGTGTAGAATAAATACCTTTTTGTCTCACAAAAGGATATATAGCAAAACACATTGCAACTACGCAATCCGGCACCAGTTACTGGCATTGTGGAGGTCAGAAAGAGTGGTCGTATTTGGTCGCCGTAGACGGAAGCGTCGTGATGAAGCGGCTATTTTTCTCCACACCTGGGAGTGCCCTGTCGATGACACCGTTCATAGCTCCTTATTTTTATAGAGTATATCAACTTGCACCCCTGCTGATTCCTTTTATTCATGATGATTGTGGAATTTAACTTGAACTCTACTAACTACAGTGTTTTCCAATTACTATTAGTGTTTTCGAGCATCTTTTGCACGCATAAATAAATGAATAAACCTTTAAACGTTTATGAGCTTCCGAATATAAATTCCGCGGTAAACAAACGGATACTCACTCATACATGCATACATATACAGGGGGTGCCAAAAAAAAAGTAATTTTGCCCACGGCTCACATCTCCCAATTATACAAAACATAGGGAAACGAAAGAAATGAAAGTATTGGGGCAAAATATTCCCGAAATGTTCCTCTAAAAGCAGGAACAAGCTGAGACTCACCACTTTCATTTTCATAAAAATATAGAACCTTTAAGCGGCGCAGTCGGGCTTCAGAGCACCCACGGTATCAAGGTCCCCTTAAAACAGTGGAGCCGGGTTCCATGGTAGATCTTTTGTGGGAAGCTTCCTAAGGATTGGCCCTTCGTTTCATGGAAGTCACAGAGCCCCTGCTGCTTGGACAAGGCTGCTATGATCCGAAGTATCATTTTCATGCCCAAATCTGCCTCCGGAGGGGTTTCAGTGGTAAGTGCACGTTTTGACTCTTGGAAACGAAGGGCGCTGGGAACCCGGAAAAAACGGGATCCTAAAGAACACCACCCAGTATGAATCCCCTTAGGTACCCAGAGCGAACGGACCCCAGCAAGGTTGTGAACGAGGGCGACGAAATTTCGGATTTTGCCCAGTTGAGGTGACACATCTTGTTCACTATATCCTCGACCCGTTCCTGCTCGTGCAGAAGGCTGCCACGGAGCATAGTGATAGAGTGAGGTCTGCTCTTGAATCTGGGGGTGTGAATACCTCAACAGAATTTGCTGTAGTTCGACTAAAGTAGGGTGAAAGTGGACGAGACAAAATTACTTTTTTTTGGCACCCCCTGTACACTGGTATTCCGAGCACGCATAGTACCTAGCCGTTTGTATATGCTCAGATTACACCCTATCAAATTATTTCGAGCTCATATTTCTTCTTGAATTCCGAGTACTCAAAGTGATTATTTGAACTCCTAGAAAAAACGGAAAATTCTAGGAGAAAAGTGATTTTATTTCGCTGTGAATATGAGCGGACGTTGGAGGTACTGAAAGTAGAAGCTTGACTAGCGCCAAGCCTTTTGCACTTTTGAATAAATTTATAAACAAACTAACGGACAGCTCTGAAATGTCCCTGCTCCATAGACGTTTCGTGTTTCGAAGCAAACCAACAGCTACGATATTGCTATACTTCTATACGGTTCAGCTCTCACGAGATCACTGTACACTTTTGCCAAAGATGGCCTGAATGTGCAGCACAGTGTGAGTCTTCGAAATTTCCCCGGGAGGATAAGTTCACGCTAAAATTTTCGAGATAAGGACAGCATAAGTCATTGATAAAAAGGGCAAAGGGCATAAGATGAAAGGGGTGTCGTAGTTCAATGGATTAGCACATATGCCTGGAAAGTATGGAGTGCGGGTCCAAGTCCCGTGCGAGACCGGAGCTTTTGCCCATAAGTCATCATCCTAACAGCACACTGGGATCCTTCTAGTTCCATTCGGAATAGTGGGAATCGTGATGGCATGTGAATGCGATTTGGCCTTTACAATGGCTTGCGAGATCTAGCCGACCTACAAGTCAAAGCCTTTTATCCTCCCAGACGACTTCGAGTCCAATCCCCCTACCACGGCGGGATAAAAAGCAGAATCGACTATTGCGGGCACTGTTGTGGGATTTGATACCCGCACCATGAGAGTGGAAGTGAGCTCCATCTGTCACTACACCACTTCCGCCCAAACTCTTAATATGCCGTGCATGTTATATAACTACGTGAAAATACTTTAATTCATGTTTTAAAAACATGGTACGCACCGAAATATGGCTAAATACTTTTAAAAGCTTTTTTGAAGCGTTTGCAGTCCTCTTTGACTCATATTGTTTTGCTCTGTTGTAGAATTACCATTCTACTGTCTCGTACCACCCATTAGTGCCGTACTTCTAGTTACGTACACCAACTCCATGATATTCCAGTTCCAAATTCCATTTTCCTCACGGTTTTTGCAGATCTGCAGCTTACTCTGCGCGTGTTTTTCTTTTGAAAAAAAAAACTTTCGAGGTTTTCTTTAAAACAAATTCTTGAGGAATTTGGAACATCTGAATGTCGCTCTCGGATCCGTCAACGACATTAAGATGTTTCAAATCAGATAATTTCCAACCTGCGGAAATTACCAATAAACTGGGATTGGCAGATCTTGAAATGCCGTGAATCAAGTACATTTGAGGGGCTAAAGTGTGGGTGGTGGGAGGGACCAGCGGATAGAAAAGTGAGCAGGCAGCAACGACGGTAGCCACCAACAGCAGCGTAGCAGCAGCAGCAGCCAGCCAGCAACAACTGTTCCGCTCAATGACCCCCG
The DNA here is from genome assembly GCA_963978905.1 of Trichostrongylus colubriformis. Classification (NCBI taxonomy): domain Eukaryota; kingdom Metazoa; phylum Nematoda; class Chromadorea; order Rhabditida; family Trichostrongylidae; genus Trichostrongylus; species Trichostrongylus colubriformis. Next base: position 42,725,179 of record OZ022259.1, read on the forward strand.
CTCAGTGCCGATCGGCAGCAGGCATCTGGTGGTGTACGGGCGGCTCTCCCCACGCAAACTTCTGTGCCACCAATACTCTGCCGAACAGCAGCAGCAGCAGCAGCTATCCCCACCCTGTAGCTCCACCTCTCCCCTCTGCCTCCGCCCAGGCTGCCAGGAGGATCTGGCTCATCGATCGGATCAGACGTGCCATTCCGATGATGATCAATTCCTGAATGTTATTTTGAGTATTCAAAATTGTTACGACGATGCTCGGTCACCGTCTGTAACCGCTCCATTCCATTGTCGGTCTCGATTTCTCCTTTTCTGTCCTCTCCGTTGAAATTTGATGATTCGCGCGCCCGTCCATCGCCGCTCCCTTTTACGGTTGTTCTTTCTGTGCGTGTTCTGTGTGTGCTTTGCGCACATCTATTACCTTTGACATTGATTTTCTCATCATTTATTTGGATAATCACTTTTCTTCGATGTTTCCATACTGCCTTAATTTCTCAGAGAATTGCTGGATTAATACCAAATCGATCGAGGAGGGCACGAAAAAGTGGTCGATGGGTACAATCCTGCGCATGTCCTGTGTTGATAGGGAAAGTGGAAAGTAATCGCCGCCTGTCATTTGACTGGTACAGCCCCATTTACAACGCTGCTGCACTGGTGACCGCGTGGTGGCGGGGGTAAAGAATTCGAACCCCTGATCGGTGGTGATGGGTGACTCAGCCCGCTCAGGTCTCAGTAAAACTCGCCTAATTTCTTAGTCAACCACTAAGCCATTAAAAATGCCCTTTCCATGAGTAATGCCTTAGAACAGAACGAATTAAAGCTCTGACCAGGTTGAGCTGGCAGCTGTCAGGTGCCGCGGCAATTTCAGGGGATTAATGCGCCTATTTGGGGATTGCGCGCGGCCCAGTGGAGTGTACTTCCTTCTAAGAGGTAGTTAGGGAGAAATTGTCGGCTCCTTAGTTGTCTCGGCTGTTTGTCTATGACGCTCTTGTCGAATCACATTCACACTTCCACACCACCACCTCGACCACCTCATAACCAGTCCGGTTGCTCCTTGGCTCCGCCACTTTCTTAGGTAAACACTTGTACGGGTCTAATCTACCACTTCGGCATGACAAGTGTTTTTGAAAAAAGTTGCGATAGTGTATCAATAAAGGACACTCATGAATTATGGCAGTTAGCGAAGGAATAAGCAAGCGTTTCAGCTCTCCATCATACTGATCATTTCTGTCATGACAAAATTAATTTTTTATTCAAATTTGGGCCAACGCCCATTTGGGAGTAGTAGATTTCCACAAAAAAGTCCCTTGTCTAAGCGTACAGCATAAAGTTAAGGGAACTGCCCTACAATGCGAGCTCTTCCCTCATGAACGATACCAAGACGACCCCTCCCCCCTCCTCTACCTCATAGCCCGCCATCAGTTTTCGCGTTTTTGCGAATTTGTGATTTTGCGCTTTTGCGATTTTGCTAATTTGTGGCGATTTTGCGGCGTCGCACTTTGGCACGCGATACTACGACTCTGAGGCAAAGCCATAAGCTCCTGCCGCTACACGGCAAAATCGCATAAACGCGAATCCACAAAATCGCGAAGTCTGGCGATGCCATACCCAGGTATCATCGTGATCGCCGAGAGGATGGATAGAGAAAGAATAACGCACCCTCTTAGCCTTGTTATCCAGCATAATGGATAGAACCACTGAACGGAAATCATAGCTCCACCTCTCATTCAACCAAAATACGACCTAAAGAGCTAGGTAAGCACGATCTTCCTTCAACTCCGCCCATGCTTCCGCAGGTATTTCTTCTTACAGCTCACTGGCTTGATATCTTAGTCCTGCCTCTTTTCAAGCTCTTGCACCAATTTGGCTCCACCCGTTTCCGAGGTCCCCATATGCAGCTGGGCAACGAACCAGCTAGTAGCCTCCGCCCAGTCGCCGTCTGTCGATGCTGTTACGGCGCTGGGCGAAGGAAAGTGTGTATTACTCATCAGCGTGGTTTTTCAAGTACTGCATATTTTATCAAATGTTGCCGAAATCATTTTTCGTTACTAGTTTCGTTGCTCGAATCGTTTCGTTTCCCTTTTGAATACATTCCGAATTCCAACGAATAAATGCCACTGGAATTCCAAACTCCAGCCGCCTATAAATACGAATCCTGTTACTTGCTGTTGATGGCAACTATGTACACCATGTGCGCAGACTTTGTAAATTTCAAACTGAAAGAGTTTTCCGAAGTTTTCTATGAAATTCCGCGCCCCATTGTGCCATAACACTGAATCATCCCGATGATCAATATTGAAGTTTTCCAAGCATTTCTTCGAGATTCATTTGAGAATATGAATTTGGCTTCCACAACAGGGGCTAATGCACTGGTCGTTTTCCGATCGTTGAAAAGTCATCAGTCTCTGCCTACTTGTGAAATCCGGCACATTGCTGGTTTCTTAACTTCTCTGGTAACCATCACCTGTTTTCTGGAGAAAGTTGCATTTTTGGAAGTCACAAGTGTGAATCAAAGATGCTGTTATTTTTATGTTAAGCGAAGTACCGTCTTCATTCGATCGAATTTTTCACTTTGAATACCTGAATAGGACCCCTCAGGAATCCTGATAATGAGCTTTTCTAATTCATTTTCCCGCTAGTGCATGTTACTTACAAGCACTGGAAGAACTGGTGCTAGCTGCATAAATGGATCCTCTTTAGTCTTTTCTGGTCCTGCTCTTCTCTCTTCAGTCCACTATAATCCCTCCAACGCCCACTATATGTTTTGCCCGTTTCCTTTACTTGTAGTGAACGGAAGTTTTCTTTTTTATTATAGATTCTAACTTCCATTTTCGTGAAACCTCGACATCGTTTCGATGATTGAATGGAAGAAAAGATTGTTCCGAATTTCGGCGTTAATTCCAAATCTCTCGGCTATGTAAATGAGGTTGTATGATGGATTGGTTTATGCAGGGCCTCAAGAATTTCCTTTCCCATGAAGACCTTAACGTAGCTCACGATTTCGGATTTTGTCTACAACGCCGCCAAACCCCTCACAGTTTATGCTGTTCGAGGAACCGGGAGAATTGAAATGAAACGACGTCACTCCGTGTCAGTTAATGGAAGATGCCATGCTGCCCTTATACATACACTATAGAAGACCTCAAATAAATAATTTTACCCAAAAATCTCATTAGCATAAAAAATAAGATTTTCTTTATATGTTTGTTATGCTTCTTGCCATTAACTTAGCATCATTAGAATCTTTGCTGTTCTTGTACGCCATCATCGCACTGATATCCATTTCAAAAGCTGCTCAAAAAATGTTTGCAGCCAAAAAACCTATCGCTCTGTTGATATGAGCTTATCAAAGAACAGTCGCAGCTTTTTGCCCAGCTGTGAGGTAATTCGATCAGCTCCGTTCCTCGCGCTTGAAGCTGGCACATTCATCATGTTCTTCCATTGCATGTGACCCTATTCAAAACTCCTAACCACGCACATTTATTTGTTTATTTATACGTACAAAAGTCGCCCAGAACTAGCAGAAATTGACAAATACCATGTTTAGTCAAGAGGGCAACTGCACAAACACCCTCACGAAAGGTGTATAGTCCAATGGTGAGAGAAAAATTCAAGTATTTTTCAGTCAAGGACATTTTCTTTGCAAGCTATTTTGCCCCATGGCTGAATTGGAAAGGAGCTCCTTTCTTCTACCATTAAGAATTAGGCAAAAATATGTGCTTAAGTGTGCGGTTTGACACCTCAGACAGGGCATACCGGCAGTGGAGTATTCCTCGACAAGGAGGGAGGGGGTCATATTTGTCGGGTGGGATGCAATTGCTGTGCTCAGCAATGGTCTCAGGCTAGATAAACGGAACTGTTGTCACCCGACCCGATTACGTAAAGAAAATGTGATTAAACTTGAGTGATCAATGCAGAAATTAAAATAATGAAATAATTAGTGATACTATGCAACCGACAATATGTAGTTGCTGATAGTGTAGAGTTCATATGCATGCTGGAAGATGGGCGGTCTCCCCTTGAAGGGGATCGTTCTGAAGCGTTCATTTTCCTCGACACCTGGGTGCGCTTGACCTCAGAGATGGTTAGAAGTACAACTTCCATATGATATTCCCTCCGCTGTCATTGATATATGTAGAGTCATTTTTTTCTGAATCCGTATTATATTACATTTGTAGAATAGAAGAAAACCATAAACAAGTTACCCAGAAATAAGAGAGTAACTTTCCTGCTCTTTTCAAACATAAGGTAATCTCGAGTGCCACCTAAGTGGGCACTTCATTAGTTTTATTAATCTGGGGAGTGAAGTGGGCGAAGTAATGCTCGATTTCTGCTCGGCTGTTTAACTCAATAATGCCGATATTGGCCAACCGGTTCAACACGTTATACGTGTGAGTGCTGATAAGCTATGGTAAATATACAATTCAAAAAGCTGAGTTAAGGTGAAAGGGGTGTCGGTAGTGTAATGGATTAGCACATATCCCCGGAAAGGATGAGGTGCGGGTTCGAGTCCCGTCCGACACCGAGGCTTTTGCCCATAACTCAGCATCCTTTTAGTAACTTTCGCATCGCGAGCTGCGGCGATAAACAGCAGTTATCAAAAATTAAAAATATCAATAATTTTGATTTATTGATTCTCAGTTGCGTTGTTGTTTCAAGACTCTTCATCATTATGTTGCTGTGTACATGGAATAATAATAATAAAACAGTTAAAGGTTTGTTTAAAAAAGTGGTAGTTAATGACTAATCGAACTTCTGACCAGTTCTTGAATCGTCTCCTGGTCATCGAAGTGGAAGAATTAAGAACTGGCAAGTAGGAGGGGTAAGGGGCGGGAGGAGTTCCGGGGGGTGAGAGGTTAGGAGAGCAGAGGAGACAATTTTTGAGATTCTTTCGTAACACTGCATGCTACTTGCATACTCGCCCCTCCTATCAATCGCCTATTCAATAGATTTCGATCCTTACTGAGGGGGTAATTAGTGCTGCCTCGTAACGCATTGCATTGTAACTGTGGCGTTGTGATGGTTGTCGAACATGCGCGCCGGCAATTCTTGTGACCGATTCATCAACATTCGCATGGTTAATTACTCTTCTAATCCATGCATTATGAACACATGCACATCGGTTTTCGGATCGGCCATCAAGAATCCCCTCCAGTCACGCCTCTTTTAAAAATGCTTCCACCCGCCGTAGCAGCTCTTCCAAATGTTCACTGAACATATTTTGTTTTGATTTATTTTCAGTGTACTTATCACTCAATAGAATACTTGCCAGTTTCATAATTGTTTTCTTTTATTACTGTTTATTACATATACAATGAATATACTATTCATCCAAAAAGTAACAAGTCTCAAAACAACGACATAACGAAATGCAAAAATCATTAAAATCCTAAAGACAAGTGCGCTACAAAATAAATAAAAATAATAAACAAAATGAAGGCTTGAATTTTTTTGGCGTTCATCAATCCCTTCTGTGGGCTGCGCCACGCATTCTGTTCCAGTCACAGTCGTGGTGGTAGGTGAATGCGATATTGTCTATACAAAGATTTCCATGACGTACCTCCTATATTTTCTTACACCTACACATTATGCATGTTTTGTCTACTCCCTTATATTTGTACTTTATATTACATTAAAACCTTGTATTTTGCATATATTTCATATTTTCTCAAATTATCCTAAATGCAATGTAAAGTTTCTAGCGTCAATCAATTATTACCTCGTGTTTTACAAATATTTCATATTTTGTCCCATTATCTTGAAGAATATATAAATTTCTGGCGCTAACTAATCTTTTCCGTGGGTTGCGCAGCGCATTCTTGCTCCACTGAGAATCGTGGTGGTGGTGACGGGGATTTGGCCCAAACGATGGCTTGTGGGGCCAGCCCATGTACAAGCCAGTGCGTTTATCCTCTCAGACGGGACCGGTACCAATTCCTCTGCCTCGGAGGGGTAGAAGGCTTGGTTGACCTGGATGAACATCGATGGAGGATTTGATCCACGCACCATGAGAGCACGAGCCACAATCTGTCACTGCACAACCTCCACCGAAGCAATACATGGTAGCAATATTTTTGCAATGCCTTTTTGAATTGAATTGAGTGTGTTGCCGAGTAAGTTTGTTCGCGAGCTTCCGGTGTACAGAGGAAGCGTGAAAACAAAGATTGTCCATAACGCTCGATTAGAACTAGAAGAAAAAGAGCTATTTATCATCCGGGGTAGAGGACAGACAAGGGTGAGAGAGCTTTCCAAATCTACCACATGCTGACCCTCCGTGCGTGCGAATTTTGAGCACTGTTATGTAATTCTGTATTTTCCTTCTGCAAAAAATGAATTCCTTTTCTAGCTTCTACCCTTCCTACGATCCCCCAACATCGTTCAATTAATGGCTGTGATAAACTTTAGTTGGTATACTAAGAAATGATCCTTTGAAAAAAGGGCCGTCAGTCGACTATTCATTTTGTACTTTTCTTTTAGATTACATGCTACAAAGAACATTATCGATCAAAAGCCTTTTTTGGCCGTGAATCACTCAGAATCTGTGAAATTTCCTTTGTTTTTTCTTCGCAACAGCCTTCAAATGTGTTAACTTCCCTAGAACAACATACCCACCTTCCAAGATGTGTGATAACTGCACAATCGATTTCAAAGGAATTTCCCCTCTCACGTCCTTTCATTTCATTTTTCCACATTCTTGTATTTGAGGTGTTGCAGCCTCCTCTGTGGGCAGATGGTTCGACCCAACCACATGGGTTGTACTTTTAACAAAGCGCAGGAGCGGAACTCTGGGAGGCGCAGTACCCATTAGGTCTTTTTGGTGCCTTCGAAGTCTTCCTCTGAGCTTTCCTTCATGGGCGTACTCCTTAGCTCCTTTTATTTCTAATTTCTCTTACTTCATTATTTTCAATAAAGTAGAAAGATCAAGTTTTTGGCGTTTCCTTAGCACTTATTACCCTCAGTACCTCTTAGCGTTAACTCACGTAGGGTGATCCTGGAATGTGTCCTTGAATCTTCAGTAAGGGATAGAGGACCACTGCACGGCAGTCAAAGGAGAGCCCAAAGAGTGTGGTGAAGTGGCTAAAGATCGACTGGGTGATAAAATCGATAAACAAAGATACCGATGCACTTTATTCGTTTTGAGTGACATGTCCTAAAGAGAGAATCGTCATGATTTATCACACTTCGAGTCGATTTATCGCCATGTTCACAATCATCGTTTATTAGTACAAATTAGATATTCATATTGTTTAGTTATAATGATAAAATGTTTAGGTAATGAAGGCTTGGCTGGTCCTGTCCAGCCTCTTGGTCAGTGTCGTGGCCTTTAACATCGACACAAAAAATGCCGTCGTCCATTCGTCACCATCTGGTTACTTTGGTTACTCCCTGGATTTTTACAATGAGGAAAAAGGAATGCCAGTGTGAGTCCTTTCCAAGAGCGAGAAGGGTCTCATTCAAGGGGGGGGGGGGGAGGGACTTGGGTTGGCCACTGCGAACTTTGCTTGGATGACTATACCCACGTGTAACAACAGTTTATTATCACGTTTCACAAGACATGTCACCGGGTATTTATAGACGATAGGGTGGGTGGATCCGCTACATCTATCTAATTTCTTGTCTCTTGTGGGAATAATTACTAGGCATGAAAGGGAGTGCCGCGCCTGAGGAGGAACTACAATACCGCTCAAATTTCTATAAAAATCGACGGCAGGCGACGGATTAAACGGCCAAACCGTCGCACCGTTACGATAAAAATGAATAAAATGGGAAAGAATCAGAAGCGTCGGATAGATATATTTTTAGATATTTGTAATTCATTGGTTAGCCAAAGGTGCTCACCGTTATCACTCATACGCATGGGTCTGGGACGTAATCTGAAAAGGTTGTGAGTCCACAACAGGAACTGTCCCATTCATTTCGAAACCGCATATTCCTTTTTATGTCTGCAGCTGAGCGCAACCCGGCATTTCGTAGTGCTTTATGTGGAGAACACAACCTCAATGAGACGAGAACATTACAAAAAGCTGAAAAGATTACACATCCAAGCAGCGTCTGGCGTCGGGCGCCCACAATAACGGAACCCCGCTCCCTCTCATGTGATATCGATCCGATCAGTTTAAACGAACTGAGAACTCAATTAGATCGTTCTGTTCGGAGGATTTTTCCGCTGTTTCAGATTGGTCGTCGGTGCTCCTGAATCGGAAACAACGAATCCCAATCTACGAGGGATTCGTAGACCAGGAGCCGTGTACGTTTGTTCCGTAAACAAACCCACATGCCGTGAAATGCACGTTGACAAGAAACGTACGTCTTCTAATTATTCATTCAACGTCGCTGACCATGAGAGCCACCGACTTTTCATGACTTTTTGATGAACACGACGGGGATGAAACCTCCACTTATCCGTCTTAAGCATAGCACCACCACTTTCTGAGTTACTGATGTTTCGTGTTGGCTTCATTGGTCAATAAAACGGGAATCCATGAATTGGTGAACTTATTTGTTATGGCTCGAAACACTACAATATTCCCACCCGGGAGATTTCGGGTATGACTCAATCGAGTCTTCATTGCCCAGAACAGAGCCGCTTCCATACGATATAAGTAGTCGTGAGAAATTGTGTCAGTAAATTTGCCGTCCCTCGATGATATCAAGGAATTTTTGAGGAGAATTTTAGGAAGTAAAACCCCCTGAAGCCACACTGACAAATGATATGATTATGAAAATGGGCTGTTCCGAAGACTTATGATTGATTTCTAAATGTTCAACAACAATTGAGACTCTAAAAAAATTATTCAAAAAAAAAATGAAATTTCAAAAGGCCCCTCAAAAGTATCGAAAGTTTTTGGAATATTCTTGCGATATTTCGACGTTCAACGCCTTCTTCAGGCCTGAAACTGTTATACATTAGCTAAATCAGCTAGTTAGTAGGAAGTTAGCTAAATTATACGATATATGTACGTTGTATAGCACTAGCTTATTGCCCCGTCTCAAAAAAAAACTTTTCGGCTTGACTCACCCTGCCAAAGACGTGTCGTGCAGAAATTGATGAACAGAAAATGATATGATTAATATGTAATTGATATGATAGGCATATGATAGGTATATGGTCTACTGGCATAAGTGTGGAGTGAAAAGTGGTCCTTAGAAAGCTAGTGAGCTACCTAGTACAAAATATGATTATCGATCTATAACCTCATTAGGAAACTGCATCATATGATACAAGATACGATTATTGATCGACAGCCTTGTTTAGAAATTGCGTCCAAAAATCATTATCGGTTCAATTGAGAACTGCATTATATAATACAGAATATGATCATTGAACGACGGCCTTTATTTAGAAATTGCGCTCAAAAATTAAGACCTGTAAAGAAAGTAACTCATTGACAACTACTCAAACTGCGCCCACACCACATTAGACCCCCTCCCTCCTTTTTAAGTCGCAACAAAATTCCCTCTTGATCGTCACCCAATGCTTAGTACATAACATTCACGCTCGTTTTTTGAAGTATCTAGTCCACTATTTGACCCTACATGCCCAGTGAAATCTCAAGGTTGTGTGCTTGTTCAGTACTGTGGGCAGCTCCAATGCCATTTTCCTACTTTTATCCGTATGTTCAAGAAAGGTTGCTCTGTCGACCAACAGATCCTAAGATGGGAGTATTATTTTAAATCTTAAGAGCAATTTCCATAATTCTCTCATCTATAGTTTTTGAAATATTTGCGTTTCAAGAATTCTATAAGTTCTCTGATATGTGGGACACTTTTTGTTCAATTCTTGCCTGCATTAGACCCACCCATAGCTTTGAATTGTATGATGGAGCGTCACAGAGCGCATAAATAGATGAACAAATAAATAAATAAGCCCTCTTTTCGTTGTTTCTATTGTAGCCTTTCCTACTTTACATGACTTTTTGATGGAACTGATGGGATGTTCCACCCCCCCCCCCCCCCATTTATTCATCCAAGCGCTCTACCACCAATCCCTGGGTAACTGGTGTTTCATGTTGGGTTCAATGGCAATCCATAAATCGGTGAACTTATTTGTAGTGGCTCGAAACACTACGATATGCTCCTCCGCAAGAGAAGGCGAGATGACGCAATCGAATCTCCGTTTCCCAGAACATAGCCGCTTCCATAAGAGGTTTGCGCTGGTGAGAAATACATAGCGCGGTGCTGAAGTTCTAAAGGATCTGCTAATCCCGCACAATAGCAGGGGAGTTTCAATCAGGGCCAGAGATTTTTGCTAAATTCCCACATTTATCCCATATTCCGAATGGCAGATATGATAGGTGCTGATTAATTGGAAAGTTCTCGAAAACAATTATCGATCGACATTATTTTCTACTTTTTTTTTTAAAAACCCCCCCTAGAAATCGAAAACCAGTAACAATAGTGGCACCTTGAGAACTCCTCAATCAGCGCTTACAACGATCTCCCTCTGTATCCCCACTTCCGTAACCCAAAGACTCCCGAGAAATCTCTGGCGTGCTTCCTCCTGGAATAGTCCCATGCCTTTCTTCACGTGACCAACCCGTAAGTCCTATCACGTAAATATAAATATTTATGCTGTTTTCTCTTATAGTAATTCCTTCTATTGTGTTAGCAAGGGTGGCAAGTCCCATTTCCCTTTTTTTGAAATTTTCCGAAGCTTGAAAAAAGTTCCGAAGTGCATTATTTACCTTACCCTTGTTGTTATTCTTAGCGATCATTCTTGCGACATCCGAAACCTACGCATTCGGCTCGAATGCCGATGAGTCCTCATTTGGAGCTCCCTGAGGGTAGTTTTCAGCATATGCTAAAACTTCGGTCTACAAGCACTTCCGTGCGAAATTGATCTCCGTAAGGTGAGGTGAAACGAGTGGACTGACCTTATTCGCCCTGTGGATCGTCTTAAGTCTGAGTATATTCGGGTCATTCAAAAGAACTGGTGTGGCGACCCACCATCGACAACGTTTTATCGCTCCCAATGTGGTTGTAAAATCGTCATTATGTCGTTGATGTCCACAAAATCCAATGCGATATCGGCACGCGAAGGAATGGCTCTCGGGAACTTACACATACCCGGAGGGCATGTGACTTGTTTCCTGTTTGCAATAGAAAGTCACTATGGATCTGTCGAGTTTATAGTGACACAAATTGTTCCGGGAGATCTATGAAGCTCCGAACAACTTGTTCACAGAGCAACATAGCTCTGGCCTCCTAATTAGGACCAGATATGTCGATAGTGGACCGAGGAGTCCTCAAAGTGCCACTATTTTTACTGACTTTCGATTCCTAGAAAAGGTTTCCATCTAAAAAAAAGGTAAAAAGGTCGTCGAATAACAATTTTCAAGAACTTTCCTATAATTCAGCACCTAATTTTCCAATAAATCAGCATCTGACCGAATACATGATGAGTATGAGAGTTCCTCAAAAGATTCTGGGCCTAATTGAAACTCCCTTGCTTGAAGGGATTAGCAGATCCTTTGGAACTCCAGCTTCGCTCTATTTCTCAACAGTGCAAACCTCTTATGAAAGCGGCTCCGTTCTGGGAAACGGAGATTCGGTCCGGTCATCTCGCATTCTCCTGCGTAGGAGCATACTGCAGTGTTTCGAGCCAATACGAATAAGCTCACCTTTCCATGGATTGTCGCTTTTATCAACCACTAAACAGATATGTAGTAGTGGTGTACCATATAAAGCTTTAATCTCATGGATTCTCTGTAACACCAGGGTGGAACACATTTTAGTTTTCACATTCTAGATCCTCCGTGACATTGCCTTATGCTAAGAAATGTGTTTAGATAAAGTTAATTAAAAAGCTTATCGCGTAAATCAGGTTATAGGGAAATCTTCGCGGAAATTTTTGCAATTTCTTCCATTTCTCTCATTCACCTTATACCAAAATTGAAACCTCACTTTCTGAAAAAGATTTATCATTCTTGTTTATTACTATTTACACTTGATATATGAACGTTAAAAATTCGACAAAGAGTTTTTAAACCAGGAATGGGTTACCCATTTGGAAGCGATTCATCCGTCAGCTGCCACGATATGCTCGCTCGTGTTGAAGCCCAGACGCCGTTATCGTAATGAGATAGGGGGGGGGTGCATCCCACTATGATCATTATTTAAACCTAAGCCTTGGAAGAGAGGAGGACCCCTTTTTCTTCAATAGGTCCCACGCAAAAATATACGCCTGATTGTGCGGATTGACCCCTCAAAGATCCCTCCGAGATGCTCAGATGAGCAACCTTCTCTAAGATGCCCCCTCATTGCGATAGTACCACCCACTGGCGAAGAAGAAGCAGCCGGGGTCCATCTCGAGAAATCGTCATTTTTATTGTAAGCAATAGATTATAAAATTTCAACACAACGGCTCAGAGTTCTAAGTGGCAGATTTATGAATCGCACCCACGGAAATTTCTTGAAGCTTCCTGAAAATTCTGCAGAAAACGTCTCTAACATTTTCTACGACTAAATAGAAATTCTTTCGCGTCCTTTGTTTTTCAATGAGGCTGGTGGAGATAAACTTTGCTTTTTGTGTTGTGAAAAACGATCCGATTTGTTCAGGAGGTAACGAGCATCGCCTGAATGGCTCCACTTTGGCTCCGATCGAAGACAAAGCTTACCAGTTCTTTGGCGCCACCGTAAAATCAAATAATAAGCACGACAGGCTATTAGTAAGTTCGGTTGACAAATGCCTTTCTGTCCGGTAACCCTACCACATCGTCGTTGCAGATGTGCGCTCCTAAGTACAAATATTTCTTCTCCAAATTCGAAGTGATCGAACCCGTCGGCTCGTGCTTCTTCGCTGAAAATGGTTTTGCTGACACCCAGGAGTTTTCGCCATGCCGTCAGGAACGTGAGTGATCAAAGCTTGGATGATGTTCACTTACTCTTTATTTGTTAATGATTAAGTGTTCACATTCATCAAAAGTTTACTTATTTAGTCATTATTTATTGTTTATTTATTATTGTTTGCTTATTCATCCATTTACATTATGTTCATCTTGAAAAGGGTCATTTAGCTGCTCGTCATGGTCGACATCGCTTCGGATACGGACAGTGTGGATTCTCTGCAGCGCTCCCAGATCGGTACACGAAAGCGGACGAGAGAGTAATTTTTAAAGATTTTTTTTTGTTTTTTTTTTTTGCAGGTCCATGATATCTCATTCAGGCATTTATCGGAGCTCCTGGTGTATGGTATTGGCAAGGAGCCATATTCAGTCAGAATATTAGAAACGTCACCGATAGGCCGAACACTGCATATGGTGGAAAGGAATACGACCACGACATGATGGGTGAGCTCGACTTTCTTTGTTGCTTTCTATTTTATGTCCATTTAGGGATAAGATATTCATTCATTTTTTATTTATTTCTCATGCGCTCAAGGCGTGCCATCGGCAGAAGAGAGCAACAAGTTTAAGCATAATTACAAACCGAATATTCCAAGATTCAAGTGTACCGACAGGTGGCGCTAACTCCCACTCTCATGGTGCGGGTATCAAATCCAGCATCAATGCCCTTCTGAATCAACCAAGCATTCTATCCTTCTGGGGTGGGTGAACTGATACCAGAGGATAGATGCACGGCTTGTACATTGGCTGGCCCCACAACTTACTGCATAGGCCGAATCGCATTCAAGTGCCATCACATTCTGAATGGAACTAGAATGCGGGGCGCATCCCGCAAAAGGGATTGATTAACGGAAAAATTTTATTTTTTCACTTTAAATGAAGTTGTTCAGGATACGCAACGGCTAGTGGAGATTTTGATGGTGATGGAGTTGACGACATTGTCGCAGGTATGCCACGTGGTAACGAACTGGCCGGCAAGGTACTACTGTGTAATCTGCACATCATATAAAGGTATTGCGAAAAGATACTATTCAATTCCAGTTGGTGCTGTACACTTCAAAGCTGAAGATGTTGGTGAATCTGACCGATCCATCCTCCTCACAACAAGGACAATATTGCGGCAGTAGCTTGGCTGTCACTGATCTGAATAAGGACGGGTTAGTCTGGCTGTGGCTAGCATTTCTGTACTTCTCAGCGATTCATTCGGCATTTGCCTTTCGGAAGTGTTGCCATGAAAATGCTCACATTCAATTCTCAGCTAGAAGAAGCCCTAATAGTATTGCCTTACAAAAATATATCAATTTTTCACGTTTATATTAACAATCTATAGAACGAAGTCAACCCTTATTCGGTTTACTTTTATGGTAACAAGTCAGTGAAAATCCAGGAAATAGAGTTTCCAAGTTTTTTTTTTTAAATCTTACATGTCTTCTCTAGAATCAGGATAAGTGGTTGACGCAGTTTTTCAGAATTTTTTTAGAATTGTCACTTCACACTGACATTTTATCCCACGTGTCAACTTTTCGCAACCATATAGGCAAATCGTATTCACTGCGGAATAGCTATCGAATTAAGGCGTGATGACATCATCATGGGATGTCCGTTCTACACCGATTACGTTACCGTGAAGGATGTGAAAACGCAGGAGCGAAAACCACAATACGACGTTGGAAAAGTCGTCATTTTCTTCCAAACTTCTCCGGTGGGCTTTTCACTTTTTTTGCGAGTTAAATTAAACAGACAGACAGAAAGAAAGTCAGTCAGTCAGACAGACAAACAGACAAACAAACAAACAGACAAACAAAACAACAGACCTACAGGCAAACAAACAAATAGACAATTAGCCAGACAAACAGACTAACAGACTAACAGACAAACAGACAAACGAACAAACAAGCAAACAACAGATAGACAGGCTGACTGACTGACTGACCGAGATAGACTGAGAAACAGACTGTTAGACAGACACTCAGACTGACAAGCGATGGAGAAACGGACAAACAGCGAGACTGAAGGAGAGACAGACAGGCAGGTAGACAGACATAAAAACGACAAGCAGACAAACGAACAAACAAGCAAACAACAGATAGATAGGCTTACTGACTGACGAACAGATAGACTAAGAGATACACAGACAGACAAACAGACTAAGAAACTCGGGTCAATATGGGTCGGAAGGAGATGACCTTCATTGACCCGGGAACTCTATTGCATCAACACTTGGAATGGCTGGGTTGACTAGTATGGATAATCAACTTGCAGGGAGTGTTCGATCGTACCACAGTAATTGTGGGTGAAGACCAATGGGGTCGCTTTGGATTTTCCTTAGCAGCTGCCGGTGATCTTAACCAGGACGGATACAACGGTGAGACACTAACAGTTACAATTTAGCCAAACGAGTATTAGCAAAAATTGGTTCAGATTTTGTCGTTGGAGCGCCATATGCTGGAAAGAATCGAGCCGGTGCTGCGTACATTATGCATGGCACGAAGGATGGCGTTCGTCAGAAGTATACGCAGAAGGTGAGAAGAACCTTCCACATGTGTAGTGTATAGTGTTCTCCTGTTATTTAACAACATGCACGAATGGTTTAGATCGAAGGTGGCGCATTCGGATCACGCATGAAGTCCTTCGGATTCGCTGTCGCTGGCGGTGTCGACATCGACGGCAATGGCATGCCAGGTAGGTTCGGAGTCGTGAACGAGTCACTAGGAAAGATACCAGGTCGAAGAAGCCACTTGGAATGAGGCATTTGTCTACGAACTTTCGAATGCTCGTTTAAAATGTGCCTTCAAAATATGGCGAACCATGCTCTGAGCAGAGCTGTGGAGGGTTTTTTGAATGGCTCCACTTGTAAAAGCCTCTATTCCTCGCCGACGTCGCAGATGAGTACAAGGGGAACGCCAGGCTGGCTAGTAGCAGCATAGCCCAGAGGTAGTTGCGGTGATTTGCAAGTAATGGGACTATGGGTGGAATTCCCATGAAGGCATCTTTTTTGCTTTCGGTAAAGCTTTCTTTTTTACGTCAGGGAAACATCCCCATAAGTGTTGTCATTTACAATAACTGTGAAACTCATTTTCTGCGTACCCTACTAACCCTGTCTTCAATATAGCAGAAATTTACGTGATCCAGCTTGTTTGTAAGAGCAGACTCCCATAGCGCACGAAATAGGCGTTGTTGGATGAAGCGATTATGGTATCCCTGCTCAAGCGGTCGAAAAACACCTCTGTGCAAAATTTCCACCAAATTAAGTTTCGACCCAGTTTTGGAAAATAAGGGATGGCCATGATGTACAATGTTTTTTAAATATTCTACAAAATCCACAACGGAAGTAAACGTATTCGCCGCGTTTCAATTTGCAGCGGTGACCCAATTCGAGTGTCATGTCATGAACTTGTTTACCTGGAAATAATCGACGCTGAACATTTGATGATTAGCCTTCCTTTTACTTCATGTCATCTCTTATCTGTAGTGTTCCACCTTATTTCTTACTTTCTAAGAAATTCAGCACAGCCTCTTTTATTATTGCCTAAGTTTCCAAACTTATTTCCCTTCCTAGTTGGAAGCATGTTGTGCTCGTATCATACATAACATTTATCTTCTCACTCTATAACATTTTGAAGACTCATTCCCAAGATGTAACTAGGCCGTATAGCAGTTACCGGCAAGGTTTGACGGAGTTTATTGAAAAATTCCATTAGCCGTTCCATTTGGATGTTATGCTGCATTACACCTTGTAGTTATGCGATGACGTCTTAGGAACGTCACTGTTGATGAAAAAAAGCTTTCAAGACCCGTTTGCACTTTTGCAAAATTGAATCTTCAGGAAGTTATGGCAGCTAAGAGTGTGGTACCTTGCAAATCAACTAAGTTTCACTCAATATTTCCTGGTTGAAGTTTTGACAAAGCTATCTGATATTTTCGATAAAAAGCATAAGAGCCATCAAACCAGGAAATGTCCCCATTCTTCAAATCTTGTTACCATTTTTCACCCATTATTCATAAAATGCCATTTGAGAAAATCGTAGCTTTTAGAACTTTTTTAAAGTGTAGCTATTCACAAGTCACTCATATTTCCTCGATAACTTTTCAACCACAAAATGTCTGCACTCTGATTTTCCACATGAATATTTCGATAAGTATCAAAAAGTACCAGAGAGTAATGCTTGCTGCTGTCCACAATTTTACGAACAGCTCTTATCGAAGAATGTTATGACCATTCGAAAATATCGGATTTTTTTGAGGGATATCTGGGATCAAAGGTGAAGAGGGGCGAAATTTTCATTGACACCATGATTGCTTATGGATATAACGTCTTAAGTGAGCACCTGCATCTGCAATTATGAAGTTTTTTGCCATGCAAAGGCCGTAGTTCTCGCCCAGGACACTCGAAGCAGGTTACCGTAGGCCACGAATTGGGTCAACGCGTGCGATAGCTACCTCGTCGCTTCCATCGTGAATTCGCCACACACGGAAGAGCGTGCCCATTGTTAGCCTCAGCGACCTGACCCAATTCGAGCGTAGTTGAATGCAGCCGTGAACCAACTTCGAAAAATCGCTTACCGCGTCCACCAAAAGCTGTGGCAATCTGCTCGTTTGAATAATACCCAAAACCTCTCCTCTCCTTCTGAAATCCGAGCAATGATCTCGGCTACTTCTGGTGCAATCTATATACTTATTAGTGCTCAATTTCGGTGAATCCTTGGTTTCTTACCGCATTTTCTTCAGATGTGGCGGTTGGCGCATGGAAGAGCGGCATGGCAGCTGTACTAACCACAAAGCCTGTGGTCACAGTCACTGGTCAAACAGATGCTGATAGCGTCACTATCAATATCGAAGACAAGAACTGCGACGTCGACGCGAAAATCGGAAAACAGTCTTGGTGAGTGGCAGGGTCTCCTAAGAGTTGGTGCTTTCCGAAATCCACACTGCCCTACGTATACTTTCAGTAGAAACATCAACACCTGTCTGCGTTACGAAGGCAAAGGAGATACACCGAATGATTTGGAATTCGTGCTTCGCTACAACCTCGACGATCACTCACCCGAACCACGAGCCTATTTCCTACAGAAGGATATTGTGAGTACGGCAACTGGGTGATTTTGCTGCGTGGAAAGATATATTGGTTTTCAGAAAAACGATCGCGACATAACAATCGCTAAAGAGTCGAAAACTAGGGACCATCCGAATGTGATCGAAAAACGAGTGCGTCTTGAGAAAAATCGACAGAAATGCTTTAAGCAGCGTTTCTTCGCTTCTAACACCATGAGGTAAGTACGATGGATTTCAAGGCGATGTGGAATGTGCTTATAAGAAACAAGCAGTTTTTGTCGGTCGGATTTACCAACTTTTTTATTTTCGAGCAACTCGAGACCCGCAATTCGAGTTCTGAAAGTCAGGGATATCTAAACTGGTTTTTGGGGTGTATAATAGGTCACACGAATTTTGACCTCGGCCTGAGGTCGGCTCACCGCGCGCGGCGACGCTTCGCGAATTGTCCGGGTAGTGGCATTTCCTTCGCTTTCTGGGCTCCCCACATTTGCCTGAGCCTTTTTAGGGGAGTCGCTTTGGTAGCGTATTTTACCTGCCTTTACATACGTGAATGCAATTCGCTGCGTGGGATGGACGTGGCCACTGACCGTATCAGAGAGAGATTCCTTTCTTTCAGTGCGAATCGTCTTTTTTCAGTGCGAATGGAATAACGGGAACGAAAGCGCTTTGTTTAAGTTCTAACTGAACAGCATTTTTGAACAACTGTCGGCGGGAAGAGAGTAGTTAAGATTTTCGTGCCCGATCTTAATTTGCTCCCCACTCTGCGTCCCTGACCACATGGTCATCGCCTCTTTGCTTCTAAAGCATTCGTTGCCTTGCCCCCTTCCCCACCCACCCCGAACGCCCCACCTCGCCGAACATTTTGAGAAGGCTGTATCTCAGCCGGATTCTCATATTTCGCATGAAACTTTGTATGTTGTCCGTAGTGTACAGATGCAACATAAACCATGAGTAATAGAAGAACTCAAATTTCCTTGTACGATTCCTATGACGCTATCACTTTAAATTGGTCGCCGCGAGATCCTATACACCGAGAGAAGTGCCTTGGCCTACACCTCGACCATTGCTGTTGCTCCAGTTACTATAAAAAAGAAGGGTCTTTTGGATTTGGTTCGTGGATCAATGTCTTAGAGGAATGTCAAGCTTCACAAAATTACAAAATACTCAAAAGTATTGTTGAGAAGGTCACCTTTTGCAGAGATAAGCTGTCACCGATCCATTGGTCCGTCAATTACACCTATGAGGAATCTAGAACGGGTAAACTGAGCGGTAATCAGTTGGAACCAGCCATTGACACCACTGTGCCATTATCTTTTGAGAATAAGGTAAGCTCTGTTGTATAAGTGGCTTGTACGTCAAGAATATGACCGCATTTGTAGATTAACATCGCGAACAACTGTGGTAAGGACGACATCTGCGTGCCCGATCTCAAAGTGCACGCCACCTCGTGCGTTTTTTCATTTCTTTGCAAAGACTGCAGCTCCTGCATGTCCTCTGTGTTGTAGAGATCGAGACAAATTCCTGATTGGTACAAAAGACAACACAATGATGATCAACGTCACCGTGGAAAACGGAGGGGAGGACTCTTATGAGACGAAGCTTTACTTCGACGTTCCCGAAGGTTTTGAATACAGTGGAGTAGTGTCTACGGACGAAAAGGTATGCAACTTTCGTGCTCTTAAGGACGGACGCGTATCAGGACACTCGAATTAGGTAACCGCAAACAGCCAGTCCACAACAAGCTTAATGGTTGTCGTGCGCCGTGGTGTGGTGAATCAGTCCGAGTGTCCTGACACACCTGTAGAACCTATTGTGAAGTATGCAGTTTCCAGACGGCACCTAGCTGTTCACCGACTACTGAAGAGCCAGATGAGGACGGTAAATGGACATTCGCTTGTGAACTTGGCAATCCCTTACCACAACAGAAGACGTTGTCGACAGTGATACGAATTTCTGCCAATGAAGCCAAGCCGCCTACCAAACCTATTACAATCCACGCTTTTGTTAATAGGTATTCACTCCCTCCATTTATTTCATACCCTCGTTTGCGTGCTTGTCTAACGAATTATGGAATTTCAGTTCAAATGAGGAAGAAGACCATACGGAGCGGGATAACTCAGTCACTTTTACTATTCCTGTAGACGTTAGAAATCAATTGTCCCTCAACGGACGATCAAATCCTGAACAGGTACTGGATCAGTGGAAGCTCTCCTGGATTCCACTTATTAAGTAGTGTATATTAAATCATTATATTTAAACATAGGTAAATTTAGATTGACTTCTCGACGAGGAACAGAACTCCTTCGGATGTGTTCGACGACAATGAGATCGGTCCAGTTGTGAGTCACCTTTATCAAGTGAGTCATGGTCCTCAATTTATGAAAATCGTGAGTGCGGTCGCGGAGCAGTAAGGCCATTGAGAGGAGGAAACTCGAATACAGAATTTGTGGCCAATGTGGATTGGAGGGAGCACGTATCGTATCGGGCATCGATACACACCCCTGAACACAGGGTAAGCATATTTCCTTCATACATTATGGACTGAGGTGGTGTAGTGACAGGTGGCGCACACCCCACTCTAATGGTGAGGGAGTCCAATCTCGGATCAACGCCCGCCCAGGCCAACCAAGCCTTCCATTCTTCCGGGGTGGCGATTTGGTACCATGCTTGTGTGGGAGGATAAAGGTACTGACTTGAACATCGGCTGGCCACCGCAAGTCATTGTCATAGGCTACATCGCACTCAGCAGCCATCACGATTCTGAATGGAATTAGAACGTGCCGCGCAACCCAGGAAGGGATTGATTGATCAACGCCAAATTATATCCCTACTTTTTATACACAACGATAACAGAACGTAGCGTCCATGTGTCTTGAATGAGATATTTGATTATGAATTATATTTGCTATTACACAGAAAGCGCTATTGTGAGCCTTTCAAGGAGCATGACTTCCGGCCTATGGCGTATAAACCCTCCCCCTTAGGAAACCCTTCTTGGGCGTGGAAATTGTTTTAGCCGACCTGTATTTCTTACCATCACTTATCGTGGAATACTCTTTCTACGTGAAAAATGATGAAAGAATAGTGCTTCAATGCTATTACTTGTAATAGGAACGAAAGCGCTGCGTGTTTTCAGGTGTGTATGGTGCATAGGTGTGCGATACACGATACAGTGGACTCCCCCTAAACCTACATTGATCCCGAATTCTTCGCTTCGATTTTGCGCCTGTACTACCAACCATTTCAATAATGGGATCCCTTATAGGTATCAAATCGAGGTCCGTCAGAGGTAGAAGCCGCCACGCTCGACATCTTTTGGCCATCCTTCTCGGCTGACGGCAACCACCTTCTGTACATAATCACTGAGCCAGTACTAAGTGATCCTTCGAAAGGACGGTGCCGTGTGAAACAAGTACAGAACATCAACCCGTTGAATCTACGGGTAAGATACACAAAATACATACAAAGAAAGCCCATCAAATGGTCTTTTGTTCCAGGTGACAAACGAGCATGTCCCAACGGATGCACCTCATAGAATGCAATCAGGTGATTACACCAGAACGGAGGAAGAAGATGAAGAGGGAGAGGAGGAAGACGAAACGGTGGAACATGTGGAGAGAGAGCACGTAACGCAGGTACTCATTTTTATCAGGAGCAGTTTCACTTATTTATTGTTCCCTGTCATTGTCTAGTGGTAGCGTCAGGAGGCGCCAATCGTTCGCGAGTGTAGGCCAAGACACTCGAACTGGGTCAGCAGATGGGCGAAGCCCGCGGTGGACATCCCCCCCCCCATCGCTCGCCACCAACTCATAATCCTTGTTGCACGCAATGACACCATTCGTGCAGTACGGCGACCCATTTTGAGTGTCTCGGATCACATTGCGTCATTATTAGCTGTTAATAGTGGACACTGGAACTATTGTCCAAATTTACGCACTCGAGCTGGTGGACACTGGAACAGCTGTAATACCAGCTGTTCCAGTGTCCACCAGCTCGAGTGTGTAAGTTTGGACAATGGTCAGTCTACCAATCTGGTTCAATCGGTCTTTATTGGGCATACCTTGCGTAGAGAAGTTGCTGACTATTTTTGGAGCGTGCGACAAGTCCAAATTGAGTTGCGCGCGAAGTGGGTTGCGTCAACGACTAGTACACTGCTGGTCTCGTTGTGAATTAGCCGCGCGCTAAGAGGTGCGATGCTATCTTATGGCTTGAAATGACTCAATTCGAGTGTCCTGTCGCGTACCCGTTTTTGCTAACTATTCATGAGTAACTCCAAAATGTCGACAGCAGGAGATGAAACAAGAGGTTTTCTCACCGATTGAAGGTAACTTGAAGCACAACCAGCACGTGAGTTAAAAACCCTTAGCGTGGAGCAATCACCAGTTTAACAAAAAAGTGATGTTAGGCGCAGCGTATGCGCTACCGCTCGCAAACGTTGCGCCTAACATCACTCGCAACTTGCGATAACCGCACCGCGCCACCGCAATTGGCGCATTCTGACACGCGCCCTTTCGCCAACACCGTTGTTATGAGGTCTCACAGTAACTGGGGAATTGATTGAAAATGTTCAGATGAACGTGGCTCCACCGCGATCCGGCGGTGCTGGCGGTACATGGGAGTACAAAGAGAAGCCACGACAGGCGGTGGAATACGAGTATATTCCTGATGAAGAGTACGATGAGGAAGACGAGGATTACGAACGCCAAGGAAGTCGTGTAAGGAGAGAAGCGAAACGAAAAGCAGCAAAACACGGCACTTCCAGGGCAAGAGCCGAGGGAAAGACTTCGGGTAAGAGCGCTGGAGACACTAGTGCGTGAACAACTGAGTAATCAGTTTAATTACAGATAAGGCTCGATTTTCGGACCTTCGACAGGCTGTGAAGGAGTCGAAGGAAGCCGGCGGTGTCATTGACTACAACGGAGTAGTAAGTCGAGCCAGCGTTGATTGCAATGCTTTGAGATGTACCCACATCGAATGCGATCTGTACAACATTGGAGAGGATGATTTCGTTCTTGTTGAGGTACGTCATGTCCGTAAATGTGATGAGCCTCGTTTGACAACTGATTCAGATTTTCTCCCGCCTCTATCTTAACACACTCGTCGACGAGCGTAATCCTGGAGGCGAAGTCTCGTCTTTGGCAGTTGCCAAGGTCACTTCATCGAAGATCAGTTGGCCACACAAACCAGCACTGGCCACGGCGGTAAGTCGATATTCTTCTCTTTTTTCAATAGTCCGCTGCCAGAATTTACAAGTACAGCGCTCGTTTTGTTCATGCTAGCACTTTTGATGTGTGCTTCACCTATATCTGACCCTGATAGTGCGGTAACGAGCTTCTTCTGGGGATAGGAAAAGCTATTGCTCTTCGACGGCTTTGCTACATGAATCACCCAGCCGGCAGTAATTGAAGAACTCTTAAAGAAATCGTCAAAATGAGCTTTCATGTTACCCATATATTTATGTTGTATTTGCCCAATATGGGCCAAAGATTCACGCGAAAAAATGTGAATCCGACTAAGATGCAGCACCACAAAGTCTTGGCCGGGTAGGCGGGGCCTCCAAGCAGGTGCCCACCCCTGTCATCCGCCGCGGTCGAAGAGCATCTCAGGAACAGAAAGTTACGTAAACAGTCCAACTCTCCGTTCCCGACAGCGGCGGACGACGAGACGGAGCTTTCACTCAGAGGCCCCGCCCACCCGGCCGAGATGGTGGGGGCTGTATCTCAGCCGACTGCTCACTATTCGCGTGAAAATTTGCGTGCGACCCAGTTAGGCAAATACAAGATAGATATATGGGTGAGAAAGAAACTCACTTTCCCGTGGACGATTCCTTTGAGGTAGTTTTGGCTGACTGCGGATATGGTAGTCCAGGTGCTCTGTGGTGCAATAGTAGGGAAATAATGGAATGAAAGGGTCAAAAACCCAAAAACTTACACCCTTTTCCCTAGAGTGATAAAGACTTTTCCTTTTTCTGCATTGCTAGCCACAGAAGGGAGTGATACAGACGTTGAGGGCAGCTAAGCCAGCCTGGAAGCGCTGCATGACTTGGGCTTTCAACGCCTCCTACGTCGCGGTGTTTTCACCTAATCTTCTTTCAAACCCCATGCGCTATTTCCTGTTCTCTACCATGTTCCCCTTTCAGGTAACCACTTCGCTGAATGCAGTTGATGACGAGGCGTCTGCTGCCGGTGTGCCATGGTGGCTCTATCTACTTGCTATTCTCATTGGTCTTGTGTTACTTGCTCTCCTGATTCTGCTCCTATGGAGGGTGAGTTCCACGAATAAGTTACAAAAGCACGGCAGTGTAGCGTTAGGACAGAAAATTGCATCGCAGCGTGCAACGCGTAACGCGGTCAGCATGAGTTGGGGCTCCGTGTGTAATTCGTACCGTAAACGAGTACCGCGTTTCACGCTTCACTCACCTCTTGTATCGGGCTGTGTGGGGGTTTTGTATAGGTTTGGACATTGTTTGAAGTTGTTGTTCTTCAGTGCAGTATTAGAACACTAAAGCAGAGATTGTGTAGTGACAGGTGGAGCGCACTCCGTTCTCGTAATGCGGGGATCAAATCCTCATCGATGCCCGCTCAGGTCAACCAGGTCATCCCCTCTGGCATGAGTCAATTGGTACCAGACTCGTCTCGGAGGATAAAAGCACTGACTTGTACATTGGTTGACTCCGCAAGTCATTGTAGCGACAAATCGCGTTCACCTACCGCCACGATTGTGAATGGAAGTAAGATGCTTGGCGGAATCTAACAATGAAATGATAAGCGTCAAAAACTTGATCCGTTCAATTAGAAAACATTCTTACTCCGGGCGTTAGACATGGTGCTTTATATACGTAATTGCACACAACGCTCCCTAACTCATCCTCATCGCGTGACGCGTCTCACCTCGCGTTGCGATTTTCAGTCCAATCGATACACACCACAAAAACACTCTTCAGCAGATTTTTGAGATTCAATGTCATCGATTTAGTGCGGCTTCTTCAAACGAAACCGCCCACATGCAGAGAAAGCCGAACGTAAGGAGAATAAGGATGTTGACGGTCATTACGCAGATACAAAGACGCGTTACGCCGGTCCAGATAGTTATAACCCACAAAGTCATGGCCAAATGCTTTAAATCAAATCAGAAAGTTACACAACGATTCGCATATTTAGCATTTATTTTGTAAATATCACCCAGAAATCAGAGCAATGTCGTAGACCTAAACAGAGTTATGTCAAACAAATGCCATCATCCATCAGTCTCTTGTTCAACCTCCTTTCCAGTAGGTCATGTTGATGTTGATTATAATCATATATAGTTATCATCTGTGTATCCAGCTTGCCTACGTCTTCAGCTTGCACAAATGTACTGTCATGAGATGACAATATATTTGCGCAAGACTTTCTCATGTGATATTAGATTTTGATTAATCGTTCGTTTTATTAGTTTTTGTAATGTTGTTTTCACGTTTATTTCTTTATAATGTCTACCTTGTCTCCTTAGGTACCAGTGATGAGCTCGAGGTGAGCTCAGCCCATCCGTGGACAGAGCTCCCTAATCGTACTGCCATCTTTCACGAACAGCATGACAAGGGTGGCATCAGGATGCTCGAATCGGGACACCGTGACACTCGAATTGGGCGAATGGCATGTGCCTCGCTGGTCACATTTCAGATTAGCCGCGCGTTTAAGGCCGCGGAGGCCGCCCCTTGCCTGACTTAGTCTAAAGCGATTGTCCTGACGCACACCCCATGGCGATGTCCATGATGCCCAAAGTGCCTTAGAAGTGTGCTAATGAATTTCCAGTCACCGCTCATTCTCCTTATCACAGTGCTTTAATGAATAACACCCACAAAAATTTCAGTTATAGATGATTTATTTCATGCTTTATTGGTGTGTTTTCAACGTATGATAAATAAATAATACAATTGAATACAGTAGCATACAGTGAGCAAGAAAGCACATACCCCATCAAATATAAATAAAAATAACTAATAAGTATTTAATGGCGAGTGAATTTTTAGGAGCACCACCTACGCTTTGCCTTGTGCGCTCGCCTTCTTACGCCTCACCAACTCAATAAGTTCTTTCAATCGTTGCTGGCACTGCTCCTTCGATTTTGTTGGCACCGCGCTCGCAATTTTGTCCCATCTGAAAACAATACAAGATTCTTATTGGTGATAAAGTGGCGAATACGTTGTAAAACTCACCTATCCTCACAACCTTTGGGATACTGTTGGAGAGCCGCCTCTAATTGCTTCTGCTCAATCTGAGACCATTCCGAGGCCAGCTATAAACAGAAAATGAAGGTTTATTAGTCGAGATCACATTATTTCGAGATGGAAATCCACATGGCAAAAATTGAGAGCCGATATATAATGGAAAGTAATGATGACTTCGTTGTCTCACTCCAGGAGTCGCAATTTTTGTACAAAAACAGTCAAACTGAGAATTTCAGTTCAAGAATGAGGGTGAGGATCGACCTGAAGTTACCGACTCTTCACCGATGTGTTACGAAAACAGACATATCGTTATTTATCGTTTTTCTGGGAGATTGACTAGAGAGGTAACCAAGCTACCAGCACTAAATCATTCAACATCAAGTTATGCATTTAAGGGGTCTCAGGGAAAGTCATAACAATAAAAATTGTTTCAAAGCAGTGAGATGTAATGAACTGTAAGGATACGGAAGACATACGCACGCTAACAATTTGACACTCATTGACAATGACACTCAGACAATTAACAGCACGCAAAAAATAACACGAATTGTGGGAAAAACAGAAAATAAAGGATTAATGAAAAGAAACAAAATGCTAGATGCAAGATAAATAGTGGAAGAGCGATGAAGAAAAGAGAGTAGAGAGTCAGCTCCGGAGACATATTGTTTGTGTAGACTGAAGGAAAAACAAGAATTCTCCGCAGATCATCATTTCTGGTAAATATAGAGTAAGATTTTTATTTTGGAAAAAGACTCACTGGAGCTGTATTTGGAGTGCCACACACTTTTTCGCCGTGTAAACCCATCACACTCGATGATTGCTGGCCCATTGCTAGCTTTTCGTACTCATCCTCAAACGAATAAACAGGAAATTGATATATTGATACGATAACTGAAGAGCCACTGATCCTAGAATAAGTGACAATCCGTCAAAAAAAAAGGCTCACCTGCTTCATATGCTTCAACTTGCCCGCCATTGCTGTTATATCTTGAGCACTACGATTAAGTACCCGCGCCATGCATTCCCATCGATTCGGCGTGCCGAAAACAATCCACAAACTAGGACAATTTCCCAAGCAAATTCTATATTTGTCAGAGGAAGGAAGCGAAGATACCTGGAGGGAATTTCTCTGTCGATAACCGGACCAGTTGATACGATTCTTCACTTGTCCAAACCCCGCCACTACTTTCTGAAAAGACCGAATCGTGTTTTCTGAGCTACGTAAAATCATCAAAAAAAGTTTGGAAAGCAGAGAAATTCAGGAGACTCACTTTTGCAAGACTCCTCGTGTTCAGACATATATTTAGCGTACAATTCGGGATTGTTGGTGCTGACTGGCTTCAAATCGGTAGCCATCTCGTAGGTGAATTCTGGTGGCCGAGGGATTGGAGGTGGCTTAGGGAGCTCTGCTACTTCTTCCTGGAAATAAGCACAAATTAACGTGCCATACTGACTGTAGCACGCACTAAAAAAACTACAATAACGCAGATAAACTCCTTGTAAGGGTCTTAAGGTATTGTGGAGAAGACTGCTGTTTTCGTTGAACACGAACATGCCTTTAAAGGATTCCAAAAAAGCCATACAGAATCTGATAACCAAAAATTTTCGCGAAAACTGGTGATAGAAGAGCAGGTAAACCATACCATGAAATTTATAAACCCTAGCGCACAATTTCAAAAAACCGACTATAGGATGGCTGCAATGCATAAGTGAGGTTACAATGCAAATTACCTCTTCGACGAGTTCTTCACGAGCCATGTACTCTCTTGCCAACAATATCAGCGACTGCAAACAGAACTGGTTAAAAAGGATCATAATGAGAGTTTGATTGACCATCTTTAAAACCGTCAAGGAACATACCATGAATATTTCCCATGAGCTCTTGATAATGAGAAAAGGCAGCAGACCATAGAATCGTGGGCGATAAACCTCTAAAGCTTCTCGTATTTGCGTCGTTGAACACTCGGGTTCCCCTTTCTTCTCACGTTTCCTAGACTTCCTCTTCTGAAGCTTATTCGATGAATTCCGAACTTCTCCACCGTAAACCCACTCTGAGCCAACCAAATACAAAGAAAATTCTAATGAATATACTCACCTGTGACAAAACCAAATATTTCTCATAATAAGCAGCCCACATCATTAAGTAATGGGCAACGGTTGACACGCCGACAAGCACCAAAACAGCTTCATACCAGGCAAGCTTTCGCATTTTCCTAAATAGAGAAAAATTTACAGAGAAAGATGCACAACCAACTCAAAAAAACCCACCTGTAGTAGTATATAGGCTGTCGCCAGTCAGGTAAGCCGTACTCCAGCACATTGTTGTACTTCTCTCTCAGCTCAGTTGACTTCAGCACTTCGTAAATGGAGACGATCTAATCAAAAATCTTTATGAATATTCGAGTAGAAAGGAACAGCTTTTTTAAAAATAATTTTAATCAGTTCCTGTCTAACACTGCCTCTAAAACCTTATTCTCACTCCCTTTTTAACTTGTTAGTTTACCTTTTTACTACGAAGCTGTTGCGACTTGTCTCTAGAAACCATTACGCATGAATCATTTGCTATTTTCATTGCTACGCTTTGAAATATACGATCAAATGAGATGAAACGCAATAAGGTCACAAGTTCCAAAAGCTGCGCTTTGCAGCGGGTCTAGCCGGTTCAGTAGGCGGAAGCGTCGCATTGTATGAATGAAGTGGTCGTCTTCACCAAGGTGTGAGGTACGTACTACTCAAGTGATACTCATGCGAGAAGATTACAGGTTTGACTTCAATAATTAATATCCAGTGTTAGGATGCGCAGGCAAGATTGTATTCATACAATGCGACGCTCCGCCCACTGAACAGGCTAGACCCGCTGCAATGCGCAGCTTTTAGAACTTGTGACCCTATTGAGTTTCATTTCATTTAATCGCATATTTCAAAGCGTAGCAATGAAAATAGCAAATGATTGCAGAAGAGTCTGGAGATCTAGAGCTATCCTGAAAAAGGAAGTGGAAAAAAAGAAACGAAAAGGAGAAAAGGAGAAGAAACTTGAATCAACATCAAAAGAAACGCGATTGGATCAAAAATACATAGAACGCTTAGTGGGAATCGGCAACGGCACATCGTAGCGTATCAAAGCATAGTGGGTATTTCGCTGACGCACATCAGACCGTTGCGAATAAGCAGCAATCATAGTGGTGGTATTAGCATTTTTGCAAAATTGCGGAATCTTAAGAAAATGATAAAAGTACGTATCAACTGAGAGACTATGGAATTTGCGTTCTTGTAGATATGCAGAATTGAGGAAAATGCAGAAGAAGGTTATATGCATCGATTTATAGGCTGCGTCTAGTTGAGTGAATCACAGGAACGAAACTCCCACAACTTTGCACTTCCACAAACACGCAGAATCCGCATGTCCACAAAAACGCAATTCACACTTCTTTCGATATATAAATATCTAATCTTTTCCCACAATTTTGTAGAAACTTGGATTTCACCACCGAGAACGCTGCCTTCTTCTTTTCTTGCCCCGAGCTTATTCACATTAGTGACGGAGAGGAAGCACTGATAAATCAGCTTCTAGCTGCTAGGTTTTAATCGAAAGACATAAGCCCCGTTCTAATTAGAAATGGTAGTTGAAAACTTCATCGAATCCACGTCTTCACACTCTGTTTTCTTCAAGGCAGATCACGTTTTGACACAGCTCTATACAAATCATGTACTTGGGCCCCTCGTCTTTTCCTCTCAACCAATATTACCAGTACTGTGACATGATTAATTAACAAAAACTGAAAATCAAAATAAATTAAAAAGCGCTTGCAAATGTCATCAAAGCACCTAATAAAGACACAAAATATACCTGTCTAAACTTTTCAGAAGCATCAGGTGCACTGTTTCTGTCAGGATGCCATTCCAGGCTAAGCCTTCGATAGGCCTTTTTGATGTCGGTAACCGATGCATCCTACAATGAAGAGCATTGAGAACCAAAAATCGTGGTCAGCCTGAACACAAGCCCTTCACAACTGACACGTGTGAACGGTGCTTCAACACAGCTGAACCTTTGCACTGATTATTCCCGCCTAGCCAAACATAGTATATTTTACTATGGGTTAAGACGCACGTCGAGATCAGATCAGCCCACACACGTACCAAAAGCACATAATACTCAGGTTGTACATATACTATTACTATCCCCGCCCAAGTGCTAGTAACCACACCTCGCCGTGGCTTGTAAGGATGTAGGAATCAAGTCACAAAGGAGACTTGCGACGACTGCGATTGAAGAGGATAAGATAGAAAACCCTGTAGTTAAGGCAAAGTTGGTTAAGGCAATATTATTCAATTTGCGTGGTACCATCGTGCAGAGATTCGTTTTCAGGCAGCGGTACTCGTACAAGTCCTAGGGCCAGGAAAACTCTTTATTTCGCAGATCAGAGTTTTCGTTCGTTTTCCTTCTGTGATGAGTGGAAGGCCTCCGTTTCCAGTGATGGGCGCGGTAAAACTCACGATTTATAGCGAGGTGTACCCTTCAAACTCAACGAGCATCACGATCGGATACCGCTGGAACATTTTCAGACAAATTGAAAAGCAATCACAAATTCCCGGTTGGTACAGCGAGCCATTACAAGCCATGCAACCAAGTGCGCAGTCCAGCATACTCAGGCCAAGCCGGCAGTGAGGAAGGGGTAAGTCGCGACGTGGAATTTATTAAACCTACGAACGTACAAAGATCTATGTGGCTTCCTCAACCTTCCTGTATCCTCCCATATCCTCACGAGGATCACAGCTTTCTTAATGGATGCATTCCACCTGTGACATAAATCTGAAAACAATAACCAACCTTTGCAATACCAAATAGATCATAAAAATTGCTGTTGATTTCTTCCACCAAGTCGTATAGAGCTAACTCTTCCGCATTCCAAGATGCTGCTACATTTGGAAAAATAATCAGCAGAATAGCAGCTCGAAAGAAGTCAAGCATACAAATTTAATGAAAATGAAGCCACTGTGAGATACCTGGTGGTTTGCGTGTGTAATTGCATACATTGGCAACTACAGTGCCTTACGCGTAAAGTTCTCGTCAACGCATTTGACCTCGTTCCACTCTCAGGTTTCACAGTTGCTCAGGGTTCTCAAAAAGAGGGGTCATTTCGAAGAAATGAAGTTGGCTCTTGTGTGACTAGTCTTCTTCATATCATTGCATCCCAGCCTTTTCAATTTATATCACAAAAATTCAGCTCACTTAAAATTTTCTACTAGCTATGAAACTCCCTGTATACGTCCATAATGTACTCCATAATTATTGTTAGGAGCTCACAAGGTGTAGTTCCAGCAACGAAACAATAATCGAAATTTGACAAGAATAAGCAAAATTCTATATCATGAAGTTCCAATTTTCAAGAATCTTATGCAGTTTTTCAGGAAATCGATTTTTTGCATCATTTGTGGCTACTGGATGTAATCGGTCAGCAATAAGATGCAGTAGTGTTGAATGATTCTTGCAGATGGATTGTGACATTCTTACATTCTACAATGATTTTCACCTCGAAAAGGTAATTCGCAGATCATCGCATCGGCAAATAAATTCAGACGTAAACACGGTCACCATCTCTAGTACGCAATTACGAACGCAAACCCTCGATGTTGGATAGATAGCAGGGCAATGGTCAAAACTTCACGTACAATTTAATGCGGTGGGTCGTTTCCAGACTTGCGACATAAATATCGCCTCTAATTCGTCTGTTCATTTTATTTCACTGTTTAGCGTTTCTATGTGGTTAAGCCGTTCGAAATTGGAGTTACGATGATGCTGGATGAAAATGGAGGCGGAATGGCCGGAAACGATCTTAGAACGCTTATCGAGTCTCGTATTCCTGAACATCGAGCTCATTTGGAAACCAGCCATCTGAATTTAGAAAATGTTGCTGCTTACTGTGAAGCAAATTACCTCAATGCTGTGGTAGGTTCTCCTTTCCTATTCTTCAAAAGCTGCCTTGTTTTTTTTTTCTTTACCAACCGTTTGAGGTGCTTCGTCATAAGAAGAGGAACGCAATTACACTCCCTTTCTCAAATAATTTAAGGTAGTCTTGCGGAAGCTGTGAAATTAGTTGTTGGCTATGAACAAGGTCTGAACAAGGTTCTATCGAACATCGAAAGTTTCGAAATTTCGTTCATAATGCGTTGCGCCAAGTTTTAGAATGAAAAATTCATTTTTCCCGATTACTTCCCACCATCTCAAATAGATTTTCTGCGTTTCCAACTGGATCTTTGACTAGAGGAGCGTAGCCACAGAAAGACGCTGAGAGCTGTGATGTGACAGGTATCATAGCAAAACTAGAGTTTCCCCGAAGTCTGAACATTTTGGAAAAATTCGAGTTTTCATAGTCTTAAATTGTAGTTGTTTGAACATCTTTTGACATCATTTTATCGGTTTCGGGCGCATAACATTAATGTGTGATTTTTCCAGGATAGGAATGCTTCGTTTGAGGAAACAAAACAGTTTGCATTGCAATCACTGGCCAGTGTGGCGTACCAGATAAATACTCTTGCAAGGTATTTTGTAGAAATCGCTTATCATCTTCGATGTAAAATTTCAAAATAGTGTTCTTTCAGAGATCTATTAGATATGTTGGACTTGCAAACGGAGAAAATTTCTAATCTCAGCGGTCAAGTTGAAAATATTGATGTGGTAAGTACAATCCGGAATTCTATTGACTCTCTACTCCTTGTTTGCTATTCATTTCTATGCTGCGCTTCCTGTTGAAAGGTTTGTCAAACTGCCATACTTTCAGGTCGTTAGTATCCATAAGGAAAAACTTGCTCGGAGAGAAATTGGCGCGTTGACCACAAATAAAACCACACAAAAACAACCGAAGATTATTGCACCTGCAGCTCAGGTGAGTCTTTTATGTTAACGTGGTTGGACACTCTTCATAAAACATCATGAAGTTTGTAGGAACCTCCTCAACGCTACAGACGTGCTCCGATAGATTTCTCTGTTTTGGATGGAATAGGTCATGGCGTTCGATGCGAGGTTTGCTTTGATTCTCCTTATGCTTCTTTCTGATTGCGAAGGCGTGTATTTCAAGGCGCCGCAACATAGAAGTGGGCTGGTGTCTCGAGCCGCCTCGACTGTTTCTGGCTCACAACCGTATGCTACGCATTACGTGCATGAACGCATAGCTAACATTGGGACCAGCACGGTGAGAGTTTGAAATTTATTTGATCTCAATGCCTATGATTACCTTGGATGTTGTTTGCAATTACCCTTATACAGTCATAAGTCGTTATGCTACTTCCTGAACTTTTGCTTATTTCTCGTTCCTTTCTTTGTTTTATGTTAATGCTTCACACGTTCAGATGGGTCGTTCTTCGATGCGTAGTGGGCATTTGAGCATGAATCAACCGGAGCAGTATAGAGTTCCACTGGTTAGATTCGTTTTTATTCGGAATATTTACTCTGCAAAGTATGATTTCTTTACCATATTCAGGTTATGCCTCTCATGGATCATCAGCGATACGTATCGCTCGCTCCCGTTTCCCAGCATCAATCTGTAACAGAATTTACTCAGATCGGTGGGAGAGGGGCGGCCGACGGTAGTATTTTATCAGACGGAGCCTCCGACTTGGGAAGGATAAACATGCAGGACAGATATGGTAAGAGTGGGTTTTTTGGAATTGTAATTTTTCTGCATGAAGTATGAAAGAAAACGTTTAAACTTCCACTGCCGATACAGGGACATGCATCATTAGGTCAAAATTTTGCAGAGCGACACGATGCGAGCGAGCCGGAGGCTTTAGGTTGTGAGTCCTGAAGCGATCAACGTCCTGCGCCTTTGAGCATTTTAAGTTCCAAGTGTAGGACAGGGTGATCGCCTGAGGACCCAACTGCATATGGCGCCCTTAATGCGCATGTTGCGTAATACTGTCTCAACGGTACACATTTCAGATGCCGATGTCAGTATTCACTGTTGTCGGAGATAGCTGTAGCTGTAGATTCGATTAGATTTGTATTAATAATAACGGGTAGATGCTATTCCGCCTTCAATTAACGCTGCGCGTACCGGTCCATAGGGAGGGGGGGGGGGGCAAAAAGGGTAATGTTGCTCCGGTTCACTTCCGCGAGGCATACTTTACAGAAGGTAATGAAAGAAATAAGAAATGACCCCCAACTGATCCTTCATCATTCTTTCCTCTTCACTTGTCTCTCACGCTCCCTTACAGTGTTTGGGCAAAATATCCTGGAATGTTCTCCTAGGAGCAGGAGCAAGCCGAGGCTTACCACTTTTTCTGTGATGAAAATATGGAGCCTTTAGAGCATCTACGGCATCAGGGTACGCCTCAAAGAGCAGAGCTAGCTTCCGTGGTGGATCGCTCGTGAGAAGCTTTCTAAGGGCTGACCCTTCGGTTCACGGGGGTCATAGAGCTCTAGCTGCATGCACAACGCTGCTGTGTTCCCAAGTGTCATTTTTCATGCCTCATACTCCTCCAAAGCGGTTTCAGTGGTGATGGCACGTTCTGGTTCTTGGACAAAGGGTGTCAGGAACCCGGAGAAAACGGAATGTTCAAGGCACCGCCCAATATGAATCCCCTCCGGTACCAAGAAAGAACAGACCTTAGAAAGGTTGTGACGAAATCTTGGTTGCCCGCTGAGGTGGCACAACATGTTCACTCGGAAAAAGCTCCCGGTCCTTCTCGTGCAGAAGGGTGTTACGGAGTTAAGTGATAGTGTGAGATGTGTTTTTGAATTTGAGGATGGAAATACCCCGTCAGAACTTGCTGAAGTTCGACTTAAATATAGTTGAAAGTGATGGAGAAAGTGACTTTTTTGGCACCCCTTGTCACACGTAGCTGATCTTCAACTTAGCCGAAACTCTGGCTCATGAATTTTCCCATGCTCATGATATCGACAGCTTTATGAAAAATTGAAAAATGAATAGAGGCAAGACAAGAAGTAAATCACGTGTAACATTGTTTTACGAAAACTACGAAAAAGACGGCTTCGCTGAAGGCTCTTTTTAGGAACGCTGAGGCTTCATTCTGTTGGTCGAAGTGAGATTGGCGGAGCGGCTAATGAGGAAAGGGCTGAATCACCGGGATTTCCCTTGCCTCCTCCTCAGCTCAGTTCAAACTATGGTTATGTTGGTTTCGCAAGGTCAAATGGTTGGTCTTATATTCACGACTTGTTGTTTATATTTGTTCAAATAACTTCCACATTTACTGTTTACTACACGCAGTACACGCTTTTCTAGGATTTTTTTTTTTCAAAGGTGTCGACTGTTATCGTTGCTGTTGCAGATCTTCCCCCTCCTGCGATGCAAATGCTCAACTCAACTCATGAAGACGAGCCACTTCCTCCTCCTCCGCAGGCCAATTTCTTTGATGCACACGCCGACTGGATTCCTCATAATTACATTGAAAAAGGTATAATCTGTGTAGCAAGTCTCTTAGTATTAGGTCGAACCATAATTTCTGTTACACAATGACGAAAAACTTCAAATTTATTAATCTTGATTTGTGTCTAACTTCAGTCAACAAATTATGTACCATAATCAACAATATGTTGCCAGCGAATAGGGAAATGATAGATGCCTCGCTTATAGAAGTCTGGGGATTTCTGGCCGAAGTAAATCTGGAGGTCGATTTTGAGATCATCGTCATCGTTGAGCTGCCGTCCGTCGAGGAAGTGGATCAGAGATGGGAATAGGTGGTAGTCAGTTGGGGCCATGTTCGGAGATTACGGTGGGTGGGGGACCTTCGTCCAACCAAGGTCCTGGATCCTTCGACACGCCAACTTTGTCACATGTGGGTGAGCGTTGTCGTGGAGGAAGAAGTCTCGGTCCATTTTTCTGGTAAAATTTGCGCCTACGGTGTCCAGTTGCCTGCCGTAGAGATCGGCAGTGACTGTCGTGCTGGATGGCAATTTTTCGCGCTTTTTCCTAGAAAAAACTTTTTGAATTTTTTTCTCTGTGCAATTTTTTAAAATTTTTTTTTCTGTTTCAATTTGAGTCGATCGAGCCATCGGGTTGCCGCCATATGAGAGACAGTACCTGAGACCATCGACTGGTTGATTCGGTTAGTGGCGTTGCATACTGAGGAACCGGGGCGGTGTTCGTGAATTTCGCCCCTCTCGCGAAATTGTCGTAGATTCACTGCTAGTTGAAGCCTTAGAGTCGCTTTATATACCTCCCACTACCAAATATTCCAGGAGCTTCCACAGTTTCCCCCAAGTTTCCTCACAATCTCGGTAGTAATGATATGACTTTGGGGCTAGTTTGAAAGTTCCTATCATTACTTGCATAGTCTTGCTGTGCAAATGACTAGAGAGAATAATTTGATAGGGCGTTATGTCACAGCTTATCGAGGGTGTGCACACCTATGTCGAATTCTCGCTTTGCGACGTCGCACTCGCGGCGCCATCAGCACAATTGCTGCGCTCGGTTGAAATTCCGCTCAGGGAGCAGGGATCTAGTACCATGGGGGTCCATTGAGAAATAGCTGTTTAGCTTATCATAATCTAAAAACAATAGCTTTAGTGCTCTAAAAAGACAAAATAGTGCCATGAAAAGTAAAAGAAACAATAGCATTACATGTTAACAATCATAATTAAGAAACAATAATTCGGGCGTAAAACTCTAAAGGGAGTGTTGCAATGTACGCAATTACACGCGAAGAAATTCGCGGTGCCGCTCGCCGCGCGCGGCTGCGCGAAAATTCGACGTAAGTGTATCCGCCCGCTTAACGAACATAGTTTCTTTTCGAAGTGTCAGTGAAGACGCGGTGAGACTACTCAAACGACAGCGGGCTTGTGCTAAAATGATACAGAAGAGATGTCTGGATTAAGAAGAAATAGTATTTCATCAGAATGGGTAGATTCCATACTGAGATGTTTTCTACCGTTTTTCAAAGAAGAGCTATGCTACGTATGTGCTGGCATAGACTAGTCCCCTGGACATTTTGCTGGATTTTTTGCCTGCATTAGTGATGTAAACTTTTCAATACAAAACAATATAAGAGTTATGTTGTAAGCACATCAACGCTATTGTAAACTCTTACACAAGCTCCAGCATTTTACTTGCCATTGAGATACTTCGTATGACGGCCCAGGAAGACGGTAAACATGCTAGTGTGGTTGGGTTAATCCACAATTAGGTATCTTTTTGGCAACAGGTGAATTGGGGTGGGTATCGTTGCAATAGGATTTTGCAATGAGGCTTGCGACGTGCGAGGGGATGGGTGCGAGCTGATAACGACGTGTGTAGTTGTGTCCTGGGCGAATCCGCTTAAAATAAGGCACAGAACATCCTATTTCTCCTTGGGCCAGTAACACACGGCGCTACTAGCTCGCATGCTTCCTATCGCACGTCATACGCCGCGTTGCGAAACCTTGTCCTAACGATTCTCATATGGTGAATGTATCGCTGACAACGCTGCGTTTGCTTCCAACAAATAATTTCGTGTTTCGTTTTCAGCTGTGGCTCTGTATGATTACGATGCTGACAAACCGGATGAGTTATCGTTGCGAGAGAACTGTATTGTGTACGTGCTGAGGAAAAACGATGACGGATGGTTCGAGGGCGTATTGGATGGAGTTACGGGACTCTTCCCGGGGAACTACGTCCAACCAATCTAACCCACTTCACTCTCGTCTGTCATAGAAAGATTTCCAATGTGAGGCTCAACTCCCATTCCCCCGTCATCGAGGTAATCGTCAACTTTCACGAGTTCACCATTCCTAGACTTTGTATACGCTTACATGCTATCATTGTGTTGTTTTGAAGGCTGTGACAATTTTTTTCAAGATTACTATGTAAATGCACAAATGTTTACAATTGACAAATAAATTATCAACATGACTTCTACTCCACAGCCGAGCAAATTGCTGATGATGATGATTGTGAAAGCACGTCGCTAAGAGGTAGAACACACACTGAGTCACTTTGACATCCGTCCACACCGTTAGACTCGCTTAATAAAGCTTGATAATGTCATAGCCACTGATGGTAACTTCTTCAAAACCAACCATATCGATCGATTCCTGAGTTTCTTTTTCCTTCTCTTCGAACGGTTTGTATCAGACTTGTTGACCTTTTTTTCTGAACTAGACGCGGATACTGTTTCTAAAATGACGTGATTGCACAAAGTGAATGGTAGTTTTCGGATAATTTACCGTTTTTGTAATCTAGAAGACTTTTGCACGTGGCGAGAAGTGTTCTACCCAACTCCGTTTGAAAGAGGTCATGCGTTGATGTCTCGCTGGCTCTAAAAGAAAAAAGAATTAAGTGTTAAAGCGTAGTTGCCGTCTAAATGTGCGACAGGACACCCGAATCAAGTCATGCGCATCGCGTCAAGAAGCGCGACCGCCGTCTTATTGATTCCCTTGTAAACAAACCACGTGTTAAGAAAACGGCCGCCACCTCCTTGCGTGGCCTGACCCAGTTCAAGTGTTCTGTGGCACACTCTACCCTTCCAGATATTTTCACCGAATATTTGTTTTTTGTTTATGTCAATAAGAGCGTTCAAATGCTCAGAGAAGAACTGGTTATGCTAGCCGCTGTGCATGTCTGTCGACATGTAATTTACCCCTCTCTTAGGCCTGGCTCTCTGATGGATTTCAGGGCCGCGTTCATACTCTGCGGTGCCGGCTGCAGGGAGTGGCTGCGTTTACATGCGTCTCCGCCTTTGCCACCCTGCCTCGTTGCCTGCGTCGTCTCTGCACCTCCCCCGTGTCGCTATGCCTCTCTGTCTGTGAACGCAGCCACGCCCTGCTGAGTATGAACGCTGCCTAAAGCTGCTTCCATAGCCTTCGGCGCCGCCGACTAAGTCCAGCAATATGCTCTATTTATGACTAATGGCTTGATCGGTGTTTCAGGCTTATGCACCTTACACAACATGTAAGTCAGAAGAAAAGTCAGAGTGTAAAAAAGTGTACAAAATTTATCAGCAGCCCAGTATTTCTATCAAACCGTACCGTAAAACTGGAGGTTTTAGCCACAGATTACTGAAATGATGAGTATCTGCAATGAAATCAGACATGAAGTTGCTGACGTTGGCTGGTGGTGAGAGTTCTGAAGAACGACGTAATTTTGACCCGTCACGAAACGAAAAGGGTTATTCTACTTCTTACCTGTGGCTATGACCCTCATTTCGGGTACACCGCGAAGGTCCGAAATGTTTCCGAGTTCTGAATTCAGCCCATTGCCTGAAGTATTCCAGAAATTGCAAGCTTCTGTCGACTTTATATAGGACTGGTAACGACACAACACTTCCATAATATCGGGGCCATGCTTGATCTGAATAAGAGCATCGCAAGGAATGAACTATTCACTGGTTATTCATCACTGTGAAGCAAAGCAAAAGACTACACATGATTTTGTTTAATCAATTTAAAGGCACCGGGAGGGGTAAGGGACAAAATGAGAATTGCGAATACATGTTCTCCGAAAACAAACACTACACCTCATAAGAGGTGATACAAGGCAAATCTCGCATCGAAAAAGCGCTGCTTGGGGTCTTATCACGACCGCGCAGAACAGTGGGGTTCTGCCGTTCATCCGCCGGAGAAGCTGCCCGCGAGCGGGACAGCATCGCGGCCAGCTGATTCAACCTCTCGCCCGTCTGCAATCTACCCCGGCTAGTGACGCAGAGGGGTGCGAGATGGGAGAGATATCGGGTTCCTTTTTTTTCGGATTTTTCGCCGTTTCTATTTGTTCTTTCTGTCCTGCTACACTGCTGAACTCCCCAAGTTTCACAAACGTTAATAATCTGCCGAATCAGTGCTCCAGGTGTCTTCAAATAAAAAATAGTGATAATTAATTTCTTTCAAGAGACGTTAAAATTCTACATAAGATCGCACGATAAAGTCAAATGACCGCTTTTAGCTATAAGTACCTAATCTCTTACGAAATTTTTTTGGATACATGTCATGTGCACAGTAATTCTCGTCGAGATCTAGTCCCCCACCGAAACACTATTCCACGAACCCGTATAATTTTTGAAAGAGCACTTTTTTTACACTTGGATCGACGAAGTAGCAAAACTCATGGGATTGAAATCAGTCGACTTTGACTGCCTCGCATCCTTGTCCAGTACCCGAACGATTGCTGCACACCTTTCCAGTGCCTTCTGTGTCCATTCATGATTGAGAAATCCCGTCAACGTCGTAGCATTTTCATTCATCCAAAAAATCAGCGCATATGTACTCCATGACCTGCTTTTGCAAATGCCCGAAAATGAATCTTCTATTGGACCTCACATTCCCTGTGAATCACCACGGCTACATCATAATCAAGTTATTCATCAGATAAGTTACTTGAAATAGATCATTTACCGAAGCATCAGCAATTGTTCAGAATTCGCAATTCTGTGTGAATCGCGCGATTCGGCGATTCACGCGATTCACGCGATTCAGATGTATCATTAGTCTACTCGGCACGTATCTTATCCTTTCCGTCCGAATCTATCGATCGATATGTATCTTTTTGCTACGGCCTCAATCGCGCGAATCGCGAACCCTGAACAATACCTTATCATTAGCACCATTTACCGAAGCGATCAGTAGCTCGACATCCTCATCCTGTGCAGCTTCATCGAGTTCAATTACTATGGCTGTTCCACAGAAGAACAAAGCTCGAATCGTAATGAAGGGCAGAGAACCTGAAACGTGGCCACCTTTGGTATCAGCTGTGCTTATAAGAAAAGTAGGTAAGTAATACCCAGGGTTATCAGGATAATGGGAGGCTTTCCAATGGAAAAGCAGATGTCGGGATGGAGGAGACGATCTTGAGGATCCACGATGGCGACGGAGCTTTGTGAAAATATGCTTAACTTCTCACTGAAGAGAGTACAAGCTTCTCCATTTTGGTTATTGCCCGCCACATTGCACCACTTCTCGTGATTCCTGAAAATGTGTAATAATCAGACAGTATGAATTTTGAAAGGCTATCTATGGATCTGATCTCGTCCTTGATAGAGGTTTGACGAAACATGTCAGGACTTTGCTTAGAACTGTGCAGCGAATATATGGGTTGTGGACTGAAAACCACGTGGGACCATGCAGCTCACATGTTCGCTGCAGTTACTTAGTACCACCCTTGTTTATCCTTTTGAACTATTGTAAAAACTGGACATTATGGAAATGGATGTTTGAGTTAGAGGCCGTAGTTTAGCAAAAAAAAATATTCCCAACCGGAAGCAGTACCCGTCGTGCCATTTTGAGCACTTTCGAGTCCATCGTTCAGGCAGCGTTCATACTTTGCGGCACCGGTGGCAGCATCGAAGACAGGGACTGTGGCGACGCACACTGTTTATGGAGCCTTTATCTTGCATAGTGCCAAATTATGACAAGATTAGAATTCGAATTCGTGGCCTATCGTCATCGTCAGGGGGTGCGTATACAAGCTTACTGATACCTGCACGTGGTACCCCTGCTTTTACTGAACTCAGTAAGTGTTCGTAGTATACGCTGGAATCACGCGAGCTATATAAGTTGCACACTTATCATGGCAAAAGTTTTCCATATATTGCAAGAAGGTGCTGGTGCTGTCCAGCCCAAAGCCATAGCCCATGGTGACCTGTCAGGTTTTATACCTGCGACAAGTGTGGGGTCTTTGGCTACAAATATCCAGTTCGTCACGCTGAACTGCCGCTCATTGTCAAGCGAACTGCAACGGGCCGCACTGTCCAGACTACTAAGATATCTCCATGCGCGGTTTGCTGCACTTCAAGAAACACGCATCAGAGATCAGCCCGTCCTCAACATCGAGAATTATACCATCTATTCGGGCGATGCTGACGAAAGAGGTGTGGGAGGATGTGCAGTAGCTGTGAGGAACGACTATAAGAACCTGATAAAGGATTTTGGCTCAACGTCGTCCAGAAGTGCGTTCGTGCGACTGCGGGATCACAGAGGGGTCAACCTTTGGATCGTGAGCGCTCATGCGCCTACCGAAGCTGCAGAGGATTATAAGAAGGACGCATTCTATGATGAACTCAACACGTTGATGTCTAAAATACCTAGTCAGCACGCTGTTGTTGTCGGAATCGATGCAAACGCGAAGATGGGTCTCGATCAAGAGTCTGATGCCCTCGGAAAGTGGTATTATCCAGCGGAACATACATCGGACAACGGGCATCGACTGATCGACTTCTGCGAGCAGAGGAACCTCATCATCGCGTCGACATTCAAGAGAAACCGACGCCGTAATCAGCTCACGTGGCAAGGATACACATCCTTGACGCCAGAAGAACAGCGCAGACGGAAAATGAATGTTTTGAAACTGCAGCTTGATTACGTCCTGACGAGGAATATACATTTGTCGAATATACGGAGGTCTCGAGCTGTGTGGGATGTAGCATTTGATTCCGACCACCGCCCAGTTCTTCTAAGCTTCAAAGCTTCTCTTCAGAAGAGGAAGCGTGGAGTTCCACTTCAGTCGAGGATGGACATAAGTGGCCTAAAAGATGAAAACTGCAGGAAGAGGTTTCGCCAGCGTGTCTCCGTCCATATTGGTGTACGGACTAGGAAGAAGCTTGATGATGCAGATTCTTTCATTAGATGCATTCAAGATGCTGCCAAGGAAACACTGCCGGTTCTACAGCCGAGAAAGAAGTATGCGTACGCATCCGCGGAGACAAGGTCTACGTACAACTCCGTGTGTGTTGCTCGTTCTGCTGGAGATCTGAAGCAGGAAATGCGTCTAAGAAGAAAACTGCGCCGTCAGCTGCAACGCGATCGTGAGAGCGAATGGATGTCGAGGGCGGAGGAATTCGAGAAGGCGTGGGAGGACAGGAACCCGAGGAAGGCCTACACACTACTCCGGCAGTATAGTGGCAAGATGAAGAGATGTTCCCCTGTCCTCAGCACTGCCGATGGAGTCGCTTTCGGTGAGGCAACACTTCCAATTTGGAGAGACCATTTCAATTCGTTGCTGAACCGACAAGCGCCATCGCTTCCTGAACTTCATCACGTCCAGAGACCAGTATATGCGGTCAGTGTTGACCCACCCGATGGACCGGAGGTTCTTGCTTGTGTCCGGAAAATGAAAAATGGAAAATGCGGCAGAGACGATGCAATTACTGCGGAAATGCTGAAATCACTTCCTCCATGTGGATTTCGTGAAATGACGAAAATTATCCGTTCTATATGGATTGAAGAAAGGATACCTGACTCGTGGAGGCACGCGATCATTATACCACTCCACAAGAAGCTGTCCGTCACGAATCCTAAGAACTATCGAGGAATCTCGTTGCTGCGCGTTACGTACAAGGTCTTAGAGCGGATCATCTTGGACAGGCTCATCAAACATCGAGAAGAAACCACCCGTGATGAGCAAGCCGGCTTCCGTCCTGGCCGATCCACAGTCGACCAGGTATTTATTGTTAGGAGAGTGATTGAAGTGTGGCAGCGGTACTCGAAGTCAATGCAGCTAGCCTTCTTAGATTTCGAGGCTGCTTTCGACTCTCCACACCGAGGCCGTCTACTCAACGCACTAAGAGCCGACGGAGTTCCTGGAAAATTCGTTCGTCTAATTGACGACATGAATCGACAGACAACGGCAGCAGTTCGCACACCTTCCGGATGCACGGCACCGTTCGAGGTTAAAACTGGAGTGAGACAAGGGGCAGTAGCAGGACCGTTTCTTTTCAACTTCGCCGTTGACGATATCATGCGAAGAGTGACGGAACGATATCCTGCAGACGTTGTCCTCTCGCCATCAGGACGTTCCTTGCTCGATCTCGAGTACGCCGACGATGTCGTTATATTTGCGGAGAGCAATGCGAAGTTGCAGCGTGTCGTCAACCTTGTGTCAAAACTAGCTGCAGCCTATGGATTACGCCTTCGCCCTGACAAATGCAAACAAATGTGGATTTCAGTGAAACCTACAACGGGAGTCAAGGTGGATGGACAACCAATAGAACTTGTGGAGGAGTTCTGCTATCTGGGCTGTATGCTGAAGAACAACGGCAGCTGTGAAACGGATATCCAGCAGCGCTGCGCTAAAGCCGTATCGGCGTTCAACTCCTTAAACAGGTGTCTGTGGTCGACTCCTATTGCCAACGAAGTCAAGCTGCCGCCAGTCAATGACCTGTCCGCCATTC
Source organism: Trichostrongylus colubriformis (assembly GCA_963978905.1). Lineage (NCBI taxonomy): Eukaryota > Metazoa > Nematoda > Chromadorea > Rhabditida > Trichostrongylidae > Trichostrongylus > Trichostrongylus colubriformis. The sequence continues at coordinate 42,769,366 of OZ022259.1, forward strand.
GACCCATCATGATGTACGGATCAGAGACATGGGCAGCGCCGTCCACGGTAATGGAGAAACTCGACTGCGCGGAGAGAAACCTTCTGAGACGGATACTAGGCTACTTCTGGCCAAGGGTATGCCACAACGAAGAACTTTATGCGCAAGTGGATTTGGTATATCGCAGGATGAGTCGTGGGAAACAGCAGCATCTTCCCCCTCCATCTGAAGTAGCTATGCAGAATCGTCTACGCTTCTTGGGTCACCTTTTGAGGAGACAGCCGGATCGCCTTGTTCAACTTTCGCTGAAGATGCTTCCGGATCCTAGCTGGAGAAGGCCGCCCGGCCGCAAGCGGAGATTCTGGACAGATGTGGTGAAGGAAGACCTGAGGATGCTCGGCGTTGATCGGCAGTTTAAGCGAGACATTTCGTTTCGCAGATTATGGAACAGCGACGAATGGATGGATTCTATACGACCTATCGCCGAAGATCGTGATCGATGGGCTCAGCTCTGCTCATGGACAACACACCTCGGCGAAGATGCGGCGTAACTGCGTCAGGCAACTTGCCAGCCGATTAAGTCAAGTAAGTCATCGTCACAATCGTCATACTGTAGTATGGTTATTTCAAGCGTTTCATAAAAAGCGCATCGCCAGAGTGTCGCCGTGAGCGGCGGCGGGCACATGATTTTGCAGCCGGAATGCTGCAAAGCGTGCAATTTTATTTTCCATGCGCAGCGCACGGGTGGAGGTGACAGACCAGCATTGTGGAAGGAGAATAGCATGCCTAAGAGGGTGTGCGCACGACGAGCCTGCGATCGTGCGAGCTAGAATCCTGGCTTTAGGCAGCGACTCGTTCACATGGACTTCGCTGCTGCTTGGAATGGGTAATCGGAGAGTGGCCAAGCGCATAGGATTAAAATTCAAATGCGGAAAATGAAACCTTTGAACGGCGAAGTTCAGAGAGTCATAGCAGTTGTACACCTTGGGATTGACTGGAGCTTCTGATGAATTGTTTACAAAGACGACTGCAGTTTGAGTCATGTCCAATGGCATTTCTGGGATTCCCCTTTGTAGTAGATAGTGTTTCATGCACTCTTCTAGGAATGGCAGGGTTCCGTCTCGAAGTGTGAAAGAGATCGTTCCTCGGTTTCCTGAAAAAAAGGAGGTTGTACAGCAGTTTTGTATATTGTAGAAAAGTCATACCATCGTAGGTAGCCCAAATCAGCTCCACTTTTTCCACGCGAAACACATAAGCAAACGGCTGGTTGTAAGGTAGTGAAAGCAGCGATAGAGGCTCCATAGATAGCCCATGAAGCTGCGCAAATCGTTTGTCCATTAGCCATTTGCACGTTTCTGAACAGATAGTAAATATACTAAATTACTATATAAAACCTGTGGGGCGGAGATGGCCAACCAAGCCTTTCATCCCTCGGGGTCGGTGAATTGGTACCAGACTCGTCTGGGAGGATACAATTACTGACATGTGCATCGCCTGGCCCCATTTTATAGGCCAAACGCATTCACCTTTCACCGTGATTCTGGATGGGATTGGAATGCGCGGCGCGTTCCACAGATGGGATTGATAAACGCCAAACTCCTTACCCTTCCGTCCTTATTCAAAACCCGTAGTACTGAACGCTTACCGAAGACATGTAACTGCTCAGAAAATTCTTCGTGTTGCAAAGCAAAGAACACCGTAGCTACTTTCAACTCGAACACTTTAGAGGAGTACGGAAAGACATCGATTCCTTGGATCGGCTCGTTCAGAAAGTCTTCAACAAGTTCCTGCAGTTATTTTACTGACAGCTGAACTTCTAAATTTCATGAGTTCTCACTCACATCGTACCACATCGATATCATTTCGTCGCAGCCGGTGTTAGCTGCGCAGATGATTTTCTCGATGGAACCGGCTGCTTCGTGGGTGATGTCAAACTCGCCGTGGAGCATGAGGGCATGAAGATGAGCTCTAGATCTCGGTTTGAGAATGAGCCCATCATGCAGGATTTTGGTATACGCCTCATCGAACAATCGACAGAAAGTCGTATCTGCAAGGCACAAAAGATAAGACATAATCGACAGAAAGTCGTATCTGCAAGGCACAAAAGATAAGAGATGAAATACGTCAGAATACATTTATAGCGCAGCTGACAGCCGCCCAGAGCGTGGGAAACGGGAAACTCTATCGCCTGCACATGAGATCGCCCCCAGGGTCAAGCATGAGTGGCACTCAGGAGCAATTCTCAAAAGAGTCCTGGGTTGGAAAGTAGGGTCGTAATTGAGGCCCTTGGAAAATTAAGAATTCAAGAAAATAAACCGATGAGGCGATTTCAAAAAATACGTGGTGCTAGGCACTTAGCAATACGTAATCATCGACTGGAGGACTTGTTCAAGGAGTCATTTGAGTATAGAATCAAATAGCTTCGGAGGCGATGACCAAGCAGGGGGAATAGCGTCGGACGTGGCGCATCACGCGACAGACGGTGCGGCATTTTATAAGTGCCACTCGCTGGTGGAAGTGAAGGCAGTTTTGTCTCTCAGCTGCTGATTAACATCCATGGAACTCAAAGGCAAAAAGAGAAACGAGGTTCAAGTTCGGTAGGCCCAAACATCGTGGTTCCAAATAACACATCCTGTAATTGTTCAACAATGATCAAGACTAGCGTCCGTAAAGTTCCCAATTGTTAGCATTAAAGGGAAAAAGGCTCCAATCATCCCTAAGTTATTGAGAGCTTTTGGGCACGGGTGTGCGTCAGAATTGTCCAACTAGGTCACCGCCCAGCGCAATTCGGGTCGCGGCGCACGCAAAGTGCCTTGCTCGTTCTGTTATGAACTGGTCGCGCACAGTGGACGAGGCCGCCGCAGGAAGGATTGATCGCAGGGGACGTGGTTTGCGTCTCCTGACCTAGTTGGAAAGTCCTGTTGCACATCTTTTCAGGAATATGTCGCCACTGTGGCGGTGACCTCAGCATCCGGTGGAAACGGTATCCTCAGGTACCTAGACACACGAAATTGCGCAAAATCGGCCGCAAGTACTCGAGGGAGTAAGTTGAAGCTATTGAGGAACGTTTTTTCATCTCTTCGGTAGTCCATCCGAATATCAGTATGGAAGCCGCGCAAAACTATCCCGAATTACATTGACATCAATCGATATCGATTTTGGGTATCGATGGGACCTACCCTACGTAATTCCATTTTCTTATGCGCGCAGTGTGCAGCGACAGTGGTTTAGATACCTGGAGGCACGAAAAAGAGTCGTAAAAAGGAACATTACCATCGAGTGTGGAGAGATCCGACAACAGCAGCGATCTATTCGCTCTCCATTTGGCAACAAGTAATACTTGCAAGATTGCTTCCTCAGCCGTGAGCTTGCCGAATAAACCGTCGAGAAAACGGTGCGGCAAACCGCGGGCCATCGCCGTTTCAGCACAAGCCAAGGCTTTATCCCAGTCCTCCATCTGTACATGACAAACCATTCGAGTAAATGCATCCTTAAAGCCTGTCGTTATCCACGGGACTATGAGTGGTGGTTAAGAAGAACTCACCCATTCGTCGAAAATTAGATTCAGCGTAAATTTTGGAAGGAAATATGCCAGTTGGCCAAGGATCTTCTGCTCGTAACATCTTCGCTCCACCAGTTTGATGACAGCAAAGAATCGACGTTGCAGAGGAAATACAGAGAGCCTCTCAACTACCTGAAGAATAGTCACATATGTGGTTATCATGATATACATAGATGTCTGCGAATATTATACTTAAATTAGATGGTTTCGGAGTATAAAATTTCGTGGTTACCAGCGTAAAATTGCGATCAATGTTTTCAGGGAAAGCTGTTTCAGCTGAATAAGAGGAGTCCTTGAGGACACCCGAAATAGGTCAAGCCACGAATGGAGCGGCTGCTCCGCTTAGCGAGTGGCCGATTCACAGCAGGACGGGCAGGGCACATGCCGCGCACAGCACCCAACTCAAGTGTCCTGAATCATACCCTAAACCAGTAGAACCTCGCAAATAAATTCTCTTCCCAGCTTCGATGCAGATTTATTATCGATTAAGTTTAGTGTGTTGATCCCATCCCTTCTTTCCTAATAGAATGAAGCTAACACGCTCATAATGCAACCAATGCAGCCAACAACCGAATTTCGATAACTCAATCGAGCCTTTCCAAGAGGAGAAATCAAGGAAACAAATGAAAGGGTTGGATTGGAATGGTTTTTGCTTGCTCTCATCGTACCTTGAGTTGGTGCTCAGGCGACCCGTAGCAGGGATATGTGTATCCCATAAGCAAGCATAACTGGAGTCTGCTATGTGTAAATGTGATAGAGAAGTGCGTGGAAAGTGAATAAAGAGGCATCTGCATGTTCACTGTGCTTCGAAGGATGTTTGTCTGGGGTGTAAGTGGTCTCAAATAGGCAGCGGATTGATATCGTGCGATAAAGTATTCGAATGACGTACAAAGATAAGCAATATCCTGTACTACTGAGCATTAAAGATCATTGAGAAGGAGTGCCCAGTGACTGCTGTATAATGTCGTTCACTAGGGCTCATTGGTAAGAGTATTGATTTGCTATATCCAATTGCTGTACTGCCGTATTGATTTTTCATGATTTGACCATGTTTTGATCTTGTTAGCCGCACTATCTATCTAGCGCAAAAGTTGCGCGGGAAAACCCCCATGTAAGCCACTCGAGCCATAGCCCGTCACGTGTCTTCCGCCATTTGCGCTCTCCTTAATTTGGCTCGCTCCTCGGGGATCGAGGTGTTGTCTGCCATTATTTTTTTTGTCCTTACTTGTTTCGCTCCTCGAAGTTCAACTTTTTTCGTTTTGAAGCTGCTTTCCGAGTTTAGTTGTGATGCACAGTTCTCTCCGGATGCTATTTGCCTCTCTGCTTTAAGGAGCGTGTCTTTTACTTTTTTTGTAACCAATAAACAACTGTTACACTTATGGTTGACTTCCCTAGTGGTTTTGGATGATACGAGCGTACGGTGGCTAGTCCGTCGTAGATTGAACGGAAAGTAAGCTCTCCAGTTTTGATTCCAACAGCTTAGTAAGATCCTTGTGCTGAGGTAGCATCAGTACTCTACTCATCTCCTCTTACAGCGACCCTTGATAAAGCAATGTAACAGTCTTCTACTAGCTTTATTCAGAATCAAGGTAAATGTGAGTGTGTGAGTATCCCACTATTAACACCGGTATTTACGCCTTTTACTACATCTTTGCTATATATTTCCAGCTCGGCAATGCTGATATTGATGTCACTGGTCAACAAATCTGCACACAAGCTGGTTGATAGACATCGCCAACAAGAGGAGGATGGTAGTGATCGTTTGAAATGGAGGTTATACCAGTGATAGTGCTCGAATTTCATTAACCAATCTGCATAACATATCTGCTGTGAGCTTCATTAACCAATCTGCATAACATATCTGCTGTGAGCTTCTAGGAACAGAGTTACAAGTGTTTCGAAAGGAGGAACTCCGCATATATGCGATAGGCAAGCGCAACAGATGTGTGCTTCGATAGCCAAGTGGCACTCTACTAGGACTTAGCCGTAAACTAGGACTTAGCCGTAAAGGGCATGAAGAAGGTCGAGAGGGTAGTGCAGTCTATGACAGCCCCAACGCATTCATTCGCGGTCATGCCCACCATTTTTGCAGATGGTTATCTTTCGGAAAAGCTTTTTGTAGTGCTGCAAGTCGGTTTTATAAAATGACACCTTTCTTTCTTCAAAATCTTTTCAGCAGGAAGCAGTGGAGAGCTTCCGGATGGAGGGTGAAGCTTCCAACCTGGATGTCAGAACCAAGACTTCACATATCGTGAGTAAACAACTGTTGCTGAATTAAGTGAGCATGGTTGACTTTCCTCCTTCAACTCTACTTCTGGTCGATTTATAGACTCCACTCAAACACCACTATGCTAGCGCTCTGCAATGCAAAGTGATAACCAGATATAAAAGATGAATATTCCACCAGGAGCCACATCTCAGATACTGCCACTTGATGTGTATTTCTTTCTGCCCTTCACCTTGTATGAGCGATTCACTTCATTCGGCCTAAGTCATGATTTGGACATTTCTGTGCACGCACGCGATTCTATAGTTCGGCTAATTTCCCCCTTCTCCTATGTTTCCAGTTTTGCGCGCCCAGATTCAAGAATTTTCTCTCTTACTCATAGTACGCAGGAGGTTTCTTGAAACATCCATGCAAATTCAAATACCTCTTCAGTATTCATTTCACGGATTCGATAGAAAATTGTGAAGTTGTAAGCTGTGATAATCTGTTCTTCCTTTGGTGTATGCACTGCGCAAAGCTTCATTGTTTTCATCACTTTGTTGTAGATTACCACATGCGTTGTAAAATACTCAAAGGAAGTAAATGAAGAATTGGAAAGGTTTATGATAAAACAGCATTCATTTCGTTAGAAGTGCTCTATCGTGGGAAAATCAAGCATTCGAGGAATGCTCGTGACCTCTCGAACTTGGGCACAAACACCGAACCACTTGACTGTCGAAGCACACATCTGTTGCGCTTGCCTACTACATAAACGCTGAGTTACTCTTCTTTTAGCACTTGCACTCCGCTGCTAGAGACGACAGCAGATATGGAATGCAGATTGGTGAATGGCATCCCAAGTCCTATCACTGGTGTAATCCCCGTTTCAAACGTAAGCATATAGTAAGTGAAGGTTTCAACCATAAGGTGAAACAATTTTTAATTGGACGATGAAACAACCTGCAGATACCTTCTCCACAGAACGCTTGAGTGAGGAGAAATCGAGAATTTCCACCAGAAGTTGCTGGGCTTTGTCGACCATCCCAAGAGCACAGTAGGCGTCGAAACATTCCAAAAGGATGTCGGTCTGGAATATCTTCACTCACAACAAGTTCAACAGATAACAGCGTTCTCAAAAAAGAAATCATGACGTCACCTTTGTGAACAGTTTAGAATTACTCTTCAACCTATGAGCTTCAACAGAACGCGAGGGGAAGTTTTGAAGATCTTGAAACTGCCTTAATCTCCATCCTCTTCTATGTGTAGCGAATTTTAGGAGTGGCTGCGCGACCATTTAAAGTCGTTTTAATTATTACTGCTTACGAGGATTCATAGCCGTCAACACTGCATAGGTATTAATGTGGGTGAGGGTCATTGGTTCTTAAAGTATACGGTAGGTATACGGTAAGATAATTACAGGTCACTTCGCACCTCATCTCGCACCTCCTAGCCTTGCCTATGGGATGGCCCCACTCAATTTATTGCACCGACTACTCCCCTTTGGGTAAAAAAGTGATGCACATGTAAAATGGAAAAGAGAATAAATAAAAAAATCATTTGTAGTTCGCAGTAAATCTTCACTGATACAAAACACACTCTCGAAATTTAACACCAATAACCATAATCGCGCCATGCACACGCGCCTGAAAGGGTTTTTCTTCAACCTATTCGATACTACATTATGATTAACAAACACCTCACTTGCCTTCAAGGCTATTAATTCGCAGGGCATGACCTCTCACACCTGCACATGACAGTCTTTTTTGACCTACCGCTTTGTTGGAGGTCATGCAAGAGGTACTTAAACAGATCCGATGAGGGCTTATTTGCAGGAGTTCACTCCGCATGACCATGTTTCCGGGCTTCAACTACAACCTACGCCTTTCCACTCACATCACCCATGCGCGACCGCATGCCGTCTACGTGGATTACCCCCATCACCGCATTGTACTCCACCACCCCTCCGCTCCTCCAATTTTTCCAGCTTACCTCTCACCTATTCAACCTGCCATTGCGCCATGTATGTGGCACCTCCTCCGTTGCATATGGCCTCAGCCGCATTACAGAGCACCCTCTTCACATTATCGCCTCCCGTTTCATATACTGCTGCTACTCTCCCTCCAGCATTAGCTCCGCGTCCCGCAGCTTCAACTCCAGCCCCTACTCTCCCTCCAGCATCAACCCCCCAGCGTTGGGCAGCTCCAACTCCAGCCCCTAGTCTCTCTTTAGCAACAACTCCCCACGGTTTGGCAGCTTCATCACCAGCTCCAGCTCTACTTCCCTTGCAGGTTGCAGATCCCACAGATATTTCAACCCCACCTTCCATTCACTCGCCCCCCCCCCCCCTCTGCATCAGCCAGCCCTCCACGTTCTTCCATTTCAGCCGCATCGACCTGGAGCAGCGCTGATCAATCAGCTCGAAGATACATCAGAAAAGATGGTAAGCAAGAAAGGAAAGTACAGTGTGCTTATCTATAGAATTCCAGGAACAACTACTTGTCGCACGCTTTTCCGAAAGTATACGAACAAAAACTGGGATTATTACGGCTGCGTTCAGTGCCAAAAGGAAGGGAAAATCCGAGGAGGGCAAGTGTGCGGAAGATATATCAAGGTAGGTGAACGAACGTTTGTGTACTCCGGTAATTGGTTACAAGTTCTTCGACCCATGCGCCATACGTTGTCGAAGGAGGCAATAGGCATGCATATAAGGTGAGAATACATATCGTAAATCGACAGTAAGGCTTCACCATCTTTTTCAGGAGATGCAAAGGACAAGTCGCGATCCCGCATGTGGGGAGAAGAAGCCTATTAAGGTGTTCCAAGACATGATGGCGGCATCATCCGAAGCCGATCATGGTGAAAAGTTTATTATTCATCATGTTCCTTTTCCACTCAACACTTCTGCTGCAGAAGAGATGGAAGACGGCATCGGGGCCGCGATTCGTCGTACAGGATACCAGGCTAGAAGACGAGTTATATCCAAATAAATAGCAAAAATTATCAGTTTTTTTACGTAGACTTCGTTATAGGGTTAACATTCATTCAGGAGCATAGGAGTTTGGGCGAATCGATCCGTTATCATGGAATACGTTCCCTCAGAGTTTCGTACACTTCGCGATGGTTCTGTGTTTCTTCAACACCAGATGCCAGGTTTCCACATCTACTCTTCAGTGGCGACAATCCAGGTAGAACTAATAGCGCTATCAAAATAAGCTTTTGAATCAAATTTTTTACAGAAGGCGTGCGGAGTTGGTCTTCACAGTATCGTAGCGGACGGGATGCATACGTTGCATCCACAAATACTTTGATACCATGCGCAGCTATACTGCGTCCATGGAGTGTGCTCCCAGGGGGTCGAAGTTCCGCTCATGTACTATATCGGTGCTCACTCATGTACTCATGCGCCAAGAAAACGGAGAAGGTGTACATTAAGATTTTCGAACACCTGAAAGCGATTGTCATCTGCGACGGACCAATGTGTGTAATACTTGATTTCGAGAGAGCAGCAATCATAGCTGCAAGAAAAACATTGCCAAGGGCCTCCGTAAAAGGTTGCGCCTTCCATGTAGCTCAGGCCTGGAATCGAAAAAGGATGCCCTTGGGTTGAGAAGATACACACGAGGGTTGGAGGTGGATGAAAGGGTTGCGCAGTGGTGGAATGTAGTGAAAGGTACCGCGGACAACAAAGCTCAACTGAAAGCGTTTCCCAAATTTCTCATGACAGTAGTCTACTTGAATGGAAGGAACTTTCAAGGACATGTGGTGTAAATGGAAACTGGAGAGCTGCGAACCACTACTTCAGCAGGGGCCTTCCACAGTTACGATTGAAATGTCGGATTGCTCGAGTAGGGATGGTTGGTACAAGCGGGATGAACTTTTTCAGGCGTCTCGGGCTTCTTATTGAGGTGGACTATCCACCGCTAAGCGTACTGATTGAAGCACTACGCAATTTGAACTGTGATGCGCGAGCAGCCCTCAAACGTCTACAGCGGGTTATCTTTTTATGGCATTAAATTGCTTCTTTATTCCGCTTTTCATTTTCTTCGATCTCTTTCCCAAAAATATTGCTCTTGGATCCGAACCATGCCAGGGTATTGCAGAAACGCGATCAATAAAGAAGAGTGAAAATAAGAGAAGAAATGGCAATATACGCACTTTTGATGCCACAATGCGCTCGTAGGCGATTATATTTTGTACGCATATTTCAGGTTTGAAGAAGTTTACCGCATCGGTACTACTGCATAGCAAATAAATTAATATTGTATAGAGGTGACAACATTTGTGAATGTCTGAATGAGAATGTTTATATAAAAATAAAAATAAGTTCATTACTTATAAATATGGCGTTGATGGTAGTTACAAAAAATTGAGTGATCTGGTCAATAGTGTCTTTAATGGACATTCAGGTTAGATACACACAAGTTTATATATCGGCATTGTCTGCATGCTCATTTACCCCTTTAAACCAAGGTGCTCCAATTGATTACGGTGTGTCTCCATGCGCCCATACCCGTAAAATACTGTACTCTAATTTGACTGCGCTGGGTATTGAATGTGTTGTATTTTGAACGTGTTATCTTTCCTGAGCCCCCTATCATACACCCTATAACACTAACCTTTTATAAACATGGACTCAAATGTTTTTCTTTCCCATTTAATTTATTGAAGTTACTTATTTACACTTACTCAACATAACTCTCCTATTTCGTCAACCCTCTCCTCACTGAAGAGCCTCAAGGGTTGACGAAATACAGTGGTTCGTCTGAGTTTGAGGCGAAACGAACCACTCTCCTAATGTAGAAGATCCAGAATTTTTGGATACTGATCTTCTTCTTCTTATTGTTACGAATGCATCTGTATAATTCTTCATGTAATAGTATAACATGTTGTTGATGTTATTTCTGTTTCTCTCATTTCTGCTCGTTTTTCGTAGGTAAATTAGTGTAATAAAAGCGTTGTGATAAAGATTACACATGTACAATTTCCAGTGGATCCATTACATATCGTGAATTCAGTCAGTGGGGAAGATGTCAACGGTCACTGCTAGCACTGGGAAAGGTCACCCAGCGGCAAGGCTAGGAGGTTCGAGGTAAGGTGCGAAGTGACCTGTAATTAATTATTGAGTTGTCGGAAAAGTTTTTTCAATTCTTTAAGGCACTCTTTTCCCCTCCCAAATCACCGTCCAGAAATTTCTTCTATTAGTATACATGTAATACAAGTTTACACGGTTTATAGATACTATTGTCTTCCATCTCCCGTATAATCCTTTTCGGCCAAATGTATCTATCGAAGGAGTACTTTCGTGGTCTTCTTCTATATGACAAATTTGGCCTCTCACCAACCGAATCCGATCGTCGTATAAACGCCGCGTTTGGGGAGGATTCAATGTCTGAACGTATGGCACGACTTTGGTTCAAGCGCTTTCGAGAAGGCAACTACGACGTCAAAGATTCTGACCGGACAGGACGCCCAATGGAGGTCGACAACGAACGATTGCGGGAGCTGTTTGAATGGAATTCTCGCCGATAAGAAGTGGTGCGTGTACGTCAACAAGAAGTGGGCTAGGGTGTGGATGACAAGGGCGAGCAGCCTGAGATACAGCCGAAGCCAGATATCCACACGCTGAAGGTTATGCTGTGAACTGGTGGGATTGCAGAGGAATCATCCACTACGAGCTATTGTCTCGCAACAACACATTAACAGCAGACCTATACTGTCAGCAGCTCGATAGATTGACCGCGAAAATGGGGGTGCAGTGCAAGTGTTGCGACTGGTGAGGTCAGGTCAGGATGCGCGGCGGACACGCCATTCGCGCGCGGCGGATTGCAATCAGGTAAAGACAGGTGAAAACACGCTGTCAAAGCTCCTCCCCTGAAAAGGCTCAGGCAAATCTGTTACAGCCCAGACGGCGAAGGACACGCCACCATTTGGACAATTCGCGAAGCGTCGCCGCGCGCGGTGACCCAATTCAGTGCCGGCCTATAGAAATCGGAACACTTGCAACTCACCCCCGAAAATCGCTGAGCAGCGTCCGAAACATGGCACAATTCATTTCCTACACGACAATGCTCGTCCACATATTGCAAAAGTGACTCGTCAGAAAAGTCTCCAGCTTAATTGGGAAGTGCAGCCCCATCCACCTTATAGCCGTGATCTTGCTCGATCGGATTATCATCTCTTCCGTTCCCTATCCAACGCCATCCAAGGAAAAACGTTTGATAATGAAGATTACATGGAACGGTGGTTGTGCAACTTTTTCGAATCGAAGCCAGATCAGTTCTACGCGGATGGCATAGCAAAATTGCCTGAAAGGTGGCAGAGAGTGGTAGAACAAGATGGTAATTACCTTGCTCCCTAGTGTGCTTTATGTTTTGTAATAAAGTGTTTAAGGTTGCTTTGACAAATGAAAAAAACTTCCGCGACATCTAATATCTCACCCTATACCTAGAGTATATTTTACGAACTAAAGATGAACACCCATTATTGTTATAAATGTCGTGACTTGCGCCAGCCTACTCTGAAATTGCAGTACGCGCCAGAAAAAGATGTGAGAGGTGCTTCAAAGGCGGCATTGTAGCGCCAATCACGAACTGTTCTGTACACCAAAAGAACGGGAACTGATACATTGTTCCATCCGATTCCCGTCATTTCATCCGGGCACTCATTCGTCCATCTGTCAACGTCGGAACCGGTCACTCATTCACCAATCCTTTCAGGCCGGCCACCAAACGTTGCTTTCAAGAGCATCTCTCACAGAATCAACACATCGCTCACTTACCAGGTGGACTGGACATGCTCACTCCATTACCTTTGTACTATGGGATCTCACACTGAGTTTGTAGGAGTTTGAGATGTGAGCCTCATCCATTCATTCATTCCGCTGCTAGTTTCTCATTCTTGCCATATGGCTCCTCTTTATGCTTCAGTCAACTACTTGAGTTGAAAGAGTTGGAGGAGGAATGTAATAAGTGGACATCCTGCAGGTGGAATGTCGTCCTGTGGAAACCTACAGCTTGGGGAGGTCTAATGAAACGCTCCCATTGGTCAAAGTATTGCAGCCGTCCAACTGACCAGGATCTCGCCTTGGACTCATTCACGCGCTGTAAGAAGAGAACAACCTGTTCCCCTTGCCATCCTCGGCTCAATTTCTAAGTTTCAGTGTGCGAAGCGGTTTCTACATGCAGAATATCTTGCCACAGTAAGTTCCTTATCCTTTGCAAGTAAAACGTGTTCCCAAATTCGTGGTTCTATTTTTTATGGAGCACCCACCACAGAGTGTGAATAAATGAACAAAGAAATAATTTGATGCAAGGAGAACACTTAAAGGCAGAATTGGGAAAGTCGGACGAAAAGTAAAAGAAATAGTGCATATGAAGGTCGAGATGCCTAGTAACAGGATAGTGGAGAAGAAACGGATGGAAATGGCCAAAAACCCGAAAAATAGGACTCCCTTCCCACCGTTGATTCCCGACCCGGACGACCTTCCCGTCAAGAGGCGGGTAGTCTGATCTAGTTTCCCATTGGCATGTTGCCAAGTAAACACAAGGGAATGTTTGGAAATACGACAGGATCTACTTTTTGGAGTGAGCTTCAAGCTGAAACTGCGAAAGCGCGCCGCAAAACCTTCGATCCCGCCGCATCTTCTTGGCCGCTCCCACCTCAGTCAATCGGGAATTATGTCATCGGGAGGCGGGACCCTTGCATGGTTGCGGCGTTTTGCAGGCTTTCTACAGCTTGGAGGGGCGCTTTTTCACTGGGATTTCGCCACAGATAGCCTTCTTAGGTTCAGGACTACCATGTGAGTGACTCCTTGTAAGGATTTCTCCATTACCGCATTGCCCCTATGCTGTCTTTAAGAGAGCAACGAATCGTAAGGTATCCTTCAGATTCTGCTTTGATGCGTGCTTGAAGGAATGCATAATCACAAGCAACGGCGTAGGATGCGTGGGTGCAATCGCAGTGGAAAGAATTTTGTAAGAGATGCACCAAAACCCGTGATATTATTTGCGGATTTTCAGCGCTTTCACATCTCTATGTTTATTTTGAAAGGATGCGTCAGTGAAGTCAATTCGTAGAATTATGTCAAAATGAACTCTAACCTGATCATCTTCCGTGAAAGTGGAAGTAAATTTCTCTACAGTAGTGACTATCTTCAAGCTCGCGAAGTGATCGAGGTCAGCTGCGAACCTGGCCAAACGAGCCATCATCTGTAGCTTCACCTTTTGGCCCTTTTCGTATTCAATTAGGGAGAAATGATGCCGAAGATGTTCCAAAATCTGAAAGTTGCTACCAATATCGCAAATAAAAGAGTCAAGTACTTGATGTTTATTATGATGACACTTATCATTCGATCATCGTGGGTCATTCTGTCTCTGTCAGATGTACCCTGATCCATTTTGAAGCTCTGACCTATATCTTAAGAGAAGCAAATAGGTGCCACCGTGAAATAACGTATTAACTGTTTCTGTTTCTTTATTGCTTCTTGTTCTTTTCCGTTTCCTTATTGCTTCTTAATTTCGTCGAACTTCGCTTGAGCAATAGGTGGAATTGTTGTATTTCTTATTGTGAAGATTTCGCTAAGAGATTTTAAAAGCTCACTGTGGCAAATTCTGCAGCGTATGAAGACCAAAAACACGCAGTACATTTGTAAAGCTCAACGAGCTGATTTCGAAAATGTATACAAGCCCGATAAAAAATCTAGATCAATCAATTCACGGCGAAAAAAACGATTAAAAACGCAGAAACGCGTTTTCGCGCAGTTTCTACCACTCTTACTGCACCAACTGTACATGTCGACACTAACGCCGCTACAGCCGAGATTAGTGATGCGTAACTCCTTCGAGTACGGTGATATAGGCCGCACGCGTGTGCGCAATAAATTTATGTTATGTATGGGTTATGGTTACTCAAATTGATTACTCTCTGTGAGTATCCTCACGTATTTGGAATCGGTGCATGGGACCATTAACCTGAGTCACGCCCCAAGTGACCGTCTATTCGTTAGTCAGGAGTTTTGCCGAGCCACGGCGGATGAGCAGATCGGTCTGTCGCGGAACCGAGAGGAGAGTTTCCCAATTCACTGAATGGCCTGCTGATGTACTCTACGTGGTAGCCTTCCCCCCTTCCCCCCTCCCCTCCCCCGGAACTGAAGTGGATGCAAAACGATCTCACTTGAGATTGGTTCACTGCTCCAAAATGGCAGGTGATTCGGGACTGAAAATCTTAATACTCATTTCCCTGCTTCGTTCATGTCTAGGATCTATTGATGTAGGTTCTAGTACTTCTATGTATTTTTGGCATACTGCTATACAGTATTGCTGTATATAATCGCTTGATAAACGGACGTAGTGCTGTGTTATGTAGCACCCACAGCTGAAACCGTATATCAAATGGCTGTCTAAGTTTTTGGACTCCAAACCCAAAGTTTCCCCAACTCTGGACGATCACAGTTTCAACATTCACACGATTTAGAGGAACGGCTTCATCCTATACATAACCAATTCTCCGGAATACCTAATGCCTTTAACTTATCTCGTACTATTATGCGATCTTTGCAGCACAGAATCGAACTCACGTACGCATCCTTTCCTCTGATTGCCGCGTCTACCATATATCTGGTCGCTAACACCCTTGTTTCTTGAAAACCGTGCTCTTCACATCGTTTAATCGTCTTCTCAAAGATGGATTTCGCAATTTCGTTGTTACCCCTGAAGTTTTAACTACTCTATAAAAAACAATCGCTCTCACTTGCATGACTTTAATTCCGGAGAGGTACCTGGATAATTCAGCCCTCCCAATAAGCAGCATCATGTGAGTTTTGGAGGCGTTGTCGTGGAACAATCGCGACAAAGTGAGAGCCCTCCTAGCCAGTTCCGTACAAAGTGACCATTTTTCGAATCCTGCGGCTACACTGAAAAGAGAGATTGGGAACTTCTACAAATGGGATCGTAGTTCTTACATGGCTAATTTCATGTATGCCCGCTTGATCTGATTGACGGCTCGCAGCTGTTGTGCCAGTGTGAGAAGTTGCTGGTAGAAACCTTCTGCATCCTCATGTCTATCCACTCCTAGTAGACAATCGCCGAGTTTTTCCAAAAGAAACAACTCGCGACGAACGTTATTCCCTTCCTGTGCCTGAAATGAACGACCAAATAAAGTTGCAAGAATTGTCACCAAATAGGAGGAATGCAGGAAGATAAGGCTGACTTGTCACTTCTACTAATGCTCACGATTTTATTGCTCTCTTTTGGTAGGTTGAGGGATTTGCAAAAACAACGGCATAATTCATGATTTCTCGCGGTTGACGTTCCTCCAACCAAAATATCGAAATGTCTTGAATTATTTTGTTCGCGCAAGTACTGCACAGGGGGTTTTCGAATTTAAAGACAACGGTAGAGCCGTAGTTACGGCTAAACATCTGAGGATTTTTGAATACGAACGTTCAAGTACTTACTAATACGAAAGTGAAGATAAACGGGAGGGAACGGTCAAACCTGAGATATAAGACTCCATCACCACCCTTGACTTCAAAAGAAGGCGGGGTCTCTTAACGAAAGGGGCGTGACCTGTCAGAACATGTGACAACCGTTGAAAAAACCGCTCTTGCAACACCCGGTGGCGTTCCTTTTCATCGGGAATTTCGCCGCAGCTTTTATATTAATATCTCATTTTGGAAATTCACATTACTCATGTTACCCCTACCACTATATATAGGTGTAATTCGCATTACTACTATACTGATGGAGACAAAGCTAGCCTATAAAGCTCAAAGATTCTTTTGCAACGATTTTTTTGCAGACGAATCTGTTAAAGCCTTTTTGATTCTTTTGGTAAAAATTTGGCAAGTCTCACATTGGACAAGACAATGCTCAAGTTTACTACTATACGTTCACCTGAAGCAATGTATTGGGTTGAGGAATAAGTTCCCGCAGTTTTTTTCGACCTCGTTTTTCACATTGTTTCCTTCATCTTTCGACAAAGCTTATATACGAATGTGTGAAAATATGAGACTCCAAAATGTTCATTTCAAAAAAACTCAAAAGACTGTAAAAGTCCCAAAAGTTTTCCAAAACAAGTTGCAATATTTCGGTGCGTAGCACCTTCCTCAGGCAGTAGTATTATAGTGTAATATACAAGGTATATTACAAACTGTAATATACCTTGTATATTACACAGTTTATATATAGTTTGTAATATACCTTGTATATTACACAATAATACTACTGCCACTTTTTAGGCCTGAGGAAGGTGCTACGCACCGAAATATTGCAACTTGTTTTGGAAAACTTTTGGGACTTTTACAGTCTTTTGAGTTTTTTTTTTTTGAAATAAACATTTTGGAGTCTCATATTTTCACACATTCAGATATTCATGAGGCTTCGCGACAGCACAATACTAAGAAAGCTTATATATGTTTTCGATAGAGCTTTTTTTGCTCTATGAAAAGCTATGATCTGTTTCTCGATTTCTTCGATTGCCTAAAATTCATGAGGTTTGCAAAAGACGTAAGCTGAAGGCAAAAATTGGCACTCTCGACACTTCGCCTTCCTCCTCTGCCATCGGGATCAAAACATTTTTGCGCATACGTTTTGGATAGAGCTTTTTCAGCTCTACAGAATGGCACTGCTTTTTATACAAATCGCTCAACTTTTTGCTGTTTTTAAGGCTCACAAATGCAGTACATAGCCAAAGTGTGCACAATGATTATCTCCTCTTCCTCGCCTAGCATCGAGATTGGAGAGGATGTGCATATACGCAGTCGATAGAGCTTTTCTTGCTCTACAAGATGATATCACTATTCTTTTGTATCCTCTCATATTTTACCATGTAGAAAAAAGTTTCCATCTGTTTTTCAATTTAAAATTGCATAATGAAAACCAATTTCTTTGGCAGATAGTTTCGTATTGTTCGATAGATCTCTTTTCGCTCTACAAGATAAAGTTTACAGTTTTTGTCCGAATTAATTTTTGTCATTTTTTGGACCACTTAAAAGTCGACGAAATCGAGCATTTTCGTCACATGGTGTCAAAAATGCTCGATTTCGTCGAATTTAAATGGTCTAAAAAATGACAAAAATTAATTAGGACAAAAACTGTAAGCACTATCTTGTAGAGCGAAAAGAGCTCTATCGAAAGGTACAGAACACTCTGCTGAAAACTTCATTTCCACTATGCAGTATTGAATTGAAAAACAGGTGGAAACTTATTCCTATATGCTAAAATATGAAAGGATTTAAAAGGAGAGTTGTATCATCTTTTAGAGCAAGAAAAGCTCTATCGAATGCGTATATGCACATTCTCTCCAATCTCGATGGTAGGCTAGGAAGAGGAGATAACCAAAGTGCACACTTTTGCGAGTTCTGCATTTGTGAGCCTTAAAAACAGCAAAAAATTGAGCGATTTGTATAAAAAGTAGTACCATTCTGTAGAGCTGGAAAAGCTCTATCCAAAACATATGCGCAAAAATTTTTTGATCCCGATGGCAGACGAGGAAGGCGAAGTGTCGAGAGTGCCAATTTTTGCCTTCAGCTTATATCATTTCCGAACCCCATAAATTTTAGGCAATCGAAGGAATCGGAAAACAGATAATAGCTTTTTGTAGAGCAAAAAAAAGCTCTATCGAAAGCATGTATAAGCTTTGTCGAAAGATGAAAGAAACGATGTAAAAAACGAGGTTGAAGAAAACCGCGGGAACTTATTCCTCAACCCAATACATATAATAGTACCAACAAGTGACGACAAGCTGCGCTATACAGTAATAATGTCGCTTTAAAAAGCTTTGTTTCACCAGAGCCTCATGTTTCTTTGGCTTGATGACCAACTTGATGACCTTGCAGTTTTCCATCTTCAGTTCATTGCGTACAACTTTTGCGACCCATTTTCCACTCGCTCCAATATCATGGGCAACTCGTCACATCAATGGGAGTGGTTCGCACCGATGCTTTGGGCTGCTTTCATATAGTGCGGCGCTGTCGGCGGCACTATCGTCGACGTCTCTTGTTAACCAGAACTCCTGACTCATTCGCATTTCCTCTTATTCCATCAAATATTCAAAGCCAGCGCGATTTGAATGGGAATTATCACAAGCAGAGTCTATAGCAGATTCGTGTGTATATACAAAAGACAAGGATGTCGAAAGAAAGAAACGCGAGATGTCGGAGGTTATGAATACGGCGCGTCGCAACAGGCGTTGCCTACTGACCATGCGTCACCGAGGCACTTTGCGATGGCGACGCGGAGTATGAAAGCAACCCACGTGAGACTAAATTTCATTTGAAGCGTCATGGACAAAATATGGAAATACCTCGGTTAGGCTCTGTTCGAGTGCATGAATCTCGTCTATTCTGCTCGTCCCGGCCGTCTCACATATTGCCAAGTCTTCGAAAATTAGTGATCGTGAGATTACACCTTAAATCGTTCCAAGATATCAAAAATATAGTGGAGCAGAAAAATCAAGTAGACCCCACTGATATCTGCGTTAAGAAATTGCTTCTGTGACGCAAGCAGCTGCGAGAAACTGTGTTCGCGATCGGCTGGTCCCTTTGTAATCAGGTGACGAAGCAGTGCGGACCTTGTCAATACTACAACGTCGAGATTACCGGACTGTTCAGCTAGTTTCATTGCCTTGTTCATATGCGTCATCGCATCACCACCATTCTTTTCAGCAAGAGCTGATAATCTCAGCAGAGTATTCACTGATTCCAATATTGTCACTCCAGGCACTTCCAGTGACTTCTGAAGTAGTACCGTAGCCGACTGCATGTCGTTTTGTTCTTCATATATCGTGGCCAGTAACTGTAGACCAGCCCTCTCCAGACACTTATCGGAGGTTGTTCTAGCCAGGCGAAGAATTCTCTTTGAAAGACGTACTGCACTTGTCGGCCTACCATTTCGGATGTGTTCACGTGCAAGGAGCAAACAAGTGTGACCAAACTGAATTACATTAAAATTTACAGCAAAAGATGTGTAAAGTGAATGACATACCAGCTTCTGTTGATTACTTTCTGATGATGCCTTCAGTAAAATATTCAGATACTCGATTGCATTTTGAATGTTGCCGTCCTTGATGTGGCATGCTACAATGGAATCGGCTACTCTCATCGCATCGTCTTCATTTAGTGGATGAATATCAGTGAGCTGTTCGAGACATTTCGATGTCTCGCCCTAAAAAATGAATTTTTGGCTAACCCTCGAAATGGATTAATTCTGCTAAACATGGTGAGAAGTTCAGATTTCAAAAGTCTAGCCAGAATAGTCGGGATATGTTTCGAAAAGTCCCTTTTCCCTGACTTTGAAAGGGGCCTAAAAGAATCGTCAACGTGAAAACTAGTTTTTATGTTACCCATGTATTATGTTGTATTTGTTTAATGAGGACCGCATGCAAAGTTTCATGCGAAAAAATGTGAATCCGGCTAAAACACCACAAAGGCATGACCGAGTGGGCGGAGCTCCGAGCAGTACCCACCCCGTCGTCCGTCGCGGTGGAGACGCATCGTAGGAACAGGAACTTACATGAATAACCATTCCCCGTCCTCAACCACGGCGGACGACGGGACGGGGCCTATACTCGGAGGACCCGCCCACCCGGCAAAGAATTTGGGGAGCTGTATCTTAGACGAATTCTCACTTTTTCGCGTGAAACTTGCATGCGGCTCTTATTAGGCAAATACAACAAGGATATGAGGGTAAAAAAGGGACCTGCTTTTTCCGTGGACGATTCCTTCAATATTACTGCACACGTTTCCTTCTGTTACAAACAAAGTTCGAGGCAAATCTTCGTCTGTTAGTGCTTATCGATAATCATCAAACGCTGGTGTCACCGTACCACCCTACGTAACACTATAGCAAATCAGGATTCTGTGATTGCTGGTACGAGAATTGTGAATTTCCGATCAAACACACACGCCAGCAGATATTTGGCCGCTCATATATGTCATGATCGTAGGATGGTTAAAGTAATTTATTACTAGCTATTGGTTATAAGGTGCCTTTGGGATTACAGGCGAAACGGAGTTGAGCGGCTGCTGCAGGGAATGCCCATACCTTTCGGCGTGGTGAATGGGAGGAAAGCGTGGTTCCCGAAAAAGCCTACCTGGGATATGGCAGAAAAGCCAAGTGCTAGATCGCAAAGATCCAGAAACCGGCTGAGCTCGCACCAGTCAGGATGGCAACCGCTCAGCCAAAGCGCGACATCTTCTCCCAAACCCCGTGCTAGCGATACCATCGTAATAATAATAGCTATAATATATGTAGCTCCTACGGACTTGGGTGAGAGCGTGTCAAAATCTCTCACCCCGCCACATACTCTCATTCAGGCAACGACCTATCAAGCGCTGTGAAATGGACTGTACTCGGTACTCTTACCCAACTTTTACTTCGCACTGCCTTACCATAGACGAGTAGGCAATTCCTTTAGCGATGCGAATTCCGATGTCTATACTTGCTCGCTCTTGTTCAGCTATAGACATCATCAACTCATCGACACGATCGCACTCTTGCAGAGCTGCATCAGGCTGGCTTAGAGAACAGTGCAGCCGAGCGATTCGCAGTCTTTCATCTGCTACGCTGACGCCATCCAGATACTGAATTTTTCATTTCGCAAGGAGTTAAGTTTTTCCACTCCAATGTTGAAACTGACCTTGAGTCGGTGCCTTCTGTGTGACACTGCCAGAAGGTAGTTGCCGGCCAATTCAGCGCTAGTGGCTATGTTGTCGTGAACATCCGCGGGCATACCATCTGAACTGGTGATTTCGTAAATTTTTTAATTGCAACGATAATACTCACCCAGTTGTGATAGTATGTCCAGTTGCTTTTCGTAGTACAATGCTGCTTTCTGATATTCCCCAAGTGTGTAATGTACCGATGCCAGAGCTGAGAGCGCTGATTCTTGAAGACGTAAGGATGGGCTGCACAGTGTAAGAGCACGGGAAAGCACTTCTGCGGCCTCTGGAATTCGAATGACCATGTTGTGAACTTTTCCAATACCGAGATTCCCTCTTATATTCATAAATAGGTGCCAATAGCGAAGGAAGACGGCTGTAGCTAATCTGGTAGCCCTCAAAGGTCAGGGATGAGTAGAAATAATGAAATAATAAAATAAAAATAATGAGAGTAGAAATAATAAGAGCACAAGATGTCAGTAAATGGTAGGTGGAGTTCCAAGGCGATGGGAGCTACGAAGTTCATGTCCATGCTTTTCAAGCGTGCGAACGTGAGCAGAGGAAATGAAATCGGAATGATTAGGCACTTTGGTACGCTGTGCTTAACATAATTCTCAAAGACAGCGGAAAGGGTTAATTTGGTGAATAGGATGCGAAAGTAGAAGTGCTCAGCACTGAAACCGCAGAGAAAGAACGAAAAGACGAAAAAACCGAGGAACAGCAACCCGAAACCCCCTACTCTGCGTCACTAGTCGGGTGTAGGCTGCAGACGGGCGGAAAGCTAAATTAGCCTGCTGCGAACGTTGTCACGCCATCTCCATTAACCCCCCCCCCCCAGTGCGACTCGCTGTGCTGTGGGATCATGATGAATAATGAGCCGCTCTTTTCGATACAAGTTTCGTGTTTAGAGCTTTGTTTTCAGAGAACATATGTTCTCAGTTCTCACTTCCTCCTTGCCCCTTCCGATGCCCTTAAGTTATAGAGGCTTCGGCATGCACACTTTCTTGCAAAACTCCACATGTTTCCGTGAAGCACAATCTTTTCGCAATCACTCAAACAAAATTCAACGTACAAGTAAACTTGCAAAAGCTGGGACTTTCCTTGGCAAAAAGTAGGGCAGGACACTCAATTTGGGTGACGCAAGAGACAACGACCTTGCCCCTAGTGCGCTGCCAATCCACAGCGGGACCACTAAGGCGCTTGCAGCATACGATGACCCAGATCGAGTGTTATGACGTCCACCCTTAATCGAAGTTCGACATGAACTCACCCCGAGGATGACCGGCTGAGGCTAACTCTTGTCCCACCAGTGTCAATACGGTGAATCGATCCTTCTCTAGTCCCACGCTCTCCAGTCGCTTCATTGGGAAGGCTTCTATAATTTTTCATGATTATGAATTAATCGAACTTCATTTACATTTGGTGGAACTCACTGAGTAACTGCTGTGAAGCTTCTATGAGTGTATCGAAGATTAGGTGATTCGCAGGGTCCAAAGCGGTTCCTGTGCTCAGCGCTACGACGGCATCGAGTGACGAGTTCAGACGTAGGAGCGCCTCACCACGACGGTAATACGCCTTAAAATGTAAAAGATTTGTCGTTTTCAAAAAATCTTCCTCAGTATTTATTACTTTAAATTGATTTGTTATTCAAAAATTTTGGAAACTGCGAAAAAACCTCACGCGAAAAAAACTTTGGGAAGGAAAAAACTGCTCATAAGATGCAGCTGTAACGTTTCTCATGTCATTGCTCTGATTCGCACAGATGTTCTTATAACTTCAACGTTGATTATCTCTTCATTGAAGGCACAATTCACAATAATCACCGTAGGCCATTGCTCCCAATCAGGACACCGAAAGGGCTCAAGGACACGTGAGTGGAAAAAAAAACAAGAAAACCCTTAAAATTCCAAAAATAAGGCTTCCATAATCTTTGACATAGCCGAGATCACAGGGTGACTGGATGTTTGGACAGGCCTTTACGTGATATTATCACTGAGTGATGTTGCATTTACTATCAGAAACTCCGGAAAATTCATTCAAAAAGCTTAAAAGACCCTTCTAAGCTATCTATCGCAGCTCTGCAATTGAACACTCTTGGACGCCTTATCTGATCATGTCATCTCATACAAAAGCCACGGAGGGGGGGAGGGGGTGCGGCATCAACGCTGTCTTTACTTGCTCCGCTCATTTAAGCACGCATTAATTGCTTTAATTATGACGCTTTCACCACCACTTTTACGTGTACTTCACTTTTCGCTCTTCTCGGTAAAAGTGTTGCCGTATTTCCTTCTGCTGTTACACTACTCCTTGCTCTCCCCAATTGGGTTTTGTTTTGAATTGTGACGCCTATTTTCCCTCCTGCACTTACATTACTCCTTTCTCTTCTCAATTGGGTTTTTTAGCTTTAATTTACCCTCTGGCCGCGATTCTCGCTTGGTGCCTTATTGTAGTATAATTCACTTATTTCAGCAATACTATAGCTCATTTATATCATTAGCATTTTTTATTATGGCCGTTTGTAACACTTATCGCACACTGTTCCAGTATTGTCGTTTGTATTCAATTCATACGCAGTTTTAATTACCCAAGTTTGAGGTAATTCGATTGAACACATAAACTTGTGTGAGGATAATCTGTGTGGCGCGGCATTACTGGCGCTGCTATCAAAAAGATGCTATCCACTGAGCCATTCTTTCACTATCGAACTTATGCAATTTTTGAAAAGTCTTCCAACTTTTCAAATGAATTTCTTGGATAAAAACTTTTGAAAGAATTTTTGAATAGATTTCCTTGCAAATGAACTTTGTGAATAAATGTCTCGGAGTTTCATGCTGTTGTTGAACATACAGTTTACCATGATGGTAGGGACCGACAATATTAGTATCAGACCTCTTTTCTATACTATCGCAGCAAGCTTTTTTTGCCATTTAGCCGCCACCGCTGTCTCGTTCGCTACATTTTTCAAGTAAATTCTTTGGAGCCTCATGCTGTTTAAGAAGATGGGTGTTGACCATCTCAAAACGATGGCCGCCATCTCATTAGCAGTTTGGCATCTCATGCCATGATAGAGGTGCACCCTCTGCAATTGTGGAGTGGCTATCCGCTCATGGATCGAACCGGGATACCCAAATTATTGGAAACTGCGCCTTTGAAAAATGGCACCCTTTTCAACGATCAAATGACTGGTCATAGTGCTATAATAATCATAGAATTATGTCACTTACTTATTTTTAGCAAAAAGTGTTATTACCTATAATGAAACCTTTTTGCACCACTTTAGCACTTTCAGTTTCACGAAAAAAAAGCAGAAAACGGTAGTCTGTACAAGATTCCTTGGCCCGAACACAGCCCCTCCTTTTCTAACCCTTGCTTGACCTTGAAAACAGGAATATGTCGAACCTCGAGAACAGAATCTATTTCAAAACTTCAAAAAACCTAAGCCTATTTCACTGTTTTCGTCTACAAAGAAAGAAGAGTGACATGAAATAATCTAATCTTGCCCTCATATCAAGTTACCATCGGCAGTAACGAGGGAGATCTAACAATAGAGACGACGGGAGGAAGCGCGCGCAGTACGCTATGGATATAATTGGTAGCTGGGAATATGAAACTGAGTAACGACTACTGTAGCAATCAAAATAAATGTGATATATTCCATAATTGTTTTCAAAATGAGGGTTTTTAACCTTTTTTATCACTGATGGCATTTGATATGGGATCGAAAGCTACAGAACAGTACTGTGCTTATTTTCTCGGTATCGACTGTGACGATTTGGAGGCTCACCTTTGCCCACGTGGGATCGAGCTCAATGGCGCGATCGGCACTGTCGAGTCCATCCCGGTGACGACCGAGTCGAATCAAAATAGCCGCTTTATTGGCGAATAGGATCGCATTTGTAGGCCTCGCAGCAATAGCCTTTTCGTATAACTCTAGTGCCTCTTGGTGTCGTCCTTCGGAGTAGGCTGACCCTGCGGTGACGATGATCGACTCCAGATCATCGTCTGTCATGGACGAACTAGAATAGGTTCAGGGTATTTTTAAGTGCCACCGAATCCTACAAAATGGATACCATGGATGTTATGTTGAACAGGGCTGATGGCTGATGATAACACGTGATAATCGCTGATAGAGGCAGAAAAAGTCGATAACAAGGAAGATTGAGGTTCTAGGTTTCAACTGGAAAAAATATCTGGACATTTCGTCAGAGCACGAGAGAATGATTGAGGCTGTAATTGTTGAACAGGATGACAGCGGCAGATGATAGCATGTGATACACACTGATAAAAGCAAATAGCAGTCGATAACAAAGGGTACCCAGATTATATGCTGTAATCAGGAGAGATATCTGAACAGTTGGTCAGAAGAGAACGGCATGATTATGGCTATAATTGCCGAACGTTTGATAGACGACAGATGGTAACACATGATAATCACTGATGAAAGCTGGGACACGGTGGCAAAGAAGGTAGATTTCAGGCTGAAATGGGAAGAAATAATGGGACATTTCGTAAACAAAGGGCCTACTTATGAAATTGCGAAAATCGAGATATGACTAGCATAGCAATACATAGATGTTTTCACGAGAAATCTATTCGTTCACTTTTTAAAGTGAGCAGAAGAAACAGCCAACTCTCAGCGAACACCTCAGAAACACGTTTGATTAGAGTGCGCTAATAGAGAAGAGGCAGAGAACAGGCTCCAAAGTGACTGAAGAGACACATCACTTAATGAAAACTGAGGAGGAGGCTTGATCTGAATGGATCGCGATCATCTCAGGGCACTTTGGCAGGCTGTCATTGCCAAACAATATGGACCTGGCCAGCACTGGCGATTTAGAATGGAGTGGATAAGTGGCACTTGTTAAAAATCATGGCCGAACGAGTTTTAGGGCCATTTCTTAAGACAGCGACGTTCGAAACGATGGGTTAATGGAACATCGCGTGAAACCGCGCATCACCGTCCTCTCTCTCTATCCCACACATAGCATGAAAAGAAAGAGAGTGAAGGCGACTCATCAATGGACCAGACGACCTTCGGAACACGATCAATCGGCAAACCAACCGAAATCACCCTGGAACGATAGCGGCCATAAACGGTTGTGCGCTGAGCAACGGCTGATGAGGTCGTCTGACGTATTTCGCTTGAAACCGCTTGAATGACAGACTCATCCGAGGCGGGGAGGGAGAAGGAGGGGGGTGGAGAAGCAGCAAAACCGCTTGAACGGCAAGTGTCAAAGCTTGTGAGGTTTAAGAATTATAAATTAGATTGGTTAAATAACGAAAAATTGCTCTTGCCTTGGCTGCTGAAAGCGTTCTGTAGCATGTAAGGTCTAAACAAAACTACGGTTTTTGGAAAAGTCTCACTCCCGCTTGATTCCTTCTGACAGAGAAGTTGGAGATTAAGTTACTGGCGTTAAGCAGTCCCTTGTTGGAATGCGCCGCGCATTCCCACTCCATCCAAAATCGTTATGGCAAATGAATACCATTTGGCCTATGTAACGAGTTGCGTGGTTCAGCTGATGCACAAGTCAGCGCTTTCATAATAACACACGAGTCCGTACCAAGTCTTCTGCTCCGGAGCGATGGCGTGTGGTTGACTTGACGCGACTTGATCCCCGCACTACGACAGCACGCCGCTACACGACTTTCGCCCTTCTATTCCGTCTCAACTCATGAAAACTGTTCAATCTTCCGTTTCACCTCCGTCTTACCCTTACAGATAGTAAAAGACTAATAAGGACCAAATGAGAAGACAAGACTTGGTCGGATCCGAGAGCGTCCTACGCCCATGGGAGCCGTGGTTCAATAAAAGGGAGTAGAGCAACGTGACCACAGTATCATATCAGCGAATGTCATCAAAAATTCTCTCAAGCCCATGAGTTCTTTGTCAGTTTAGAAATCTTGCCTGAAGATCCAATAAAGAACTGAATTTTATGCGTCGACATAGACTTCTTGAGTTCGTGGATTACGAAAGCCTGAGATTAGCAAAGTAACACTAGAGAAAAAAGGAAGAAAATGGTCAAAATTAGGAGCCAGAGGAACCTCCTTGTCGTTTCTACCCTTTCCCCACCATTGCGTCACAAACCGATGAGGTTAGATGCAGACGGGAGAGGGGATAAGCCGCGAATGTAGCCCCGCCCTCGCAGAAGCTGGTCTAGCGGATGTTGGGCATTGTGACTAGCAGCGCTGCGGACCGCGATAAAGACCCCTGTTTGCCACCGATCATCTCTCTCGAAATGGAATGTTTGTTCACAGAGAATACAATCACATAAGTCCCACTCCTCATATCCTCTTCACCCTGGTGGGGTTTCTAAAGGCGTACTTGCAACATACAGGTTGTTAAGCTCACCTCTGCGGAAAGAGTCATCTGAGAGCAGGAGTGCCTCCCCATAATCATATGCGCCCACGGACCAGACTACCAGACCCTACTACTTGCCCGTCCTCTTTTCCGCCACTTTTTGCCACTGCGGTTCTCCAAGCGCATTCATGAACTCGCACGACAGGGAAATCGAAGATAGCACTGAACCCAATTCCAAGCGGTCTCCCTGCATTCCTCCAACTTGCTATGCATTGAGAAACTCTTTTCATTGCTGAGCGCGGTAATCTACCCAAGACGAGCGAGAACTATGCCATTAAGAGGTATTACGAGGCGGCAACAAACAGAATTATTTGCGTAGAATTAAAAAGGAAAGGATCATGGAGTCCGAGAAAATAGCCGCGCCAGTGCTAGCCCTTCCTTCCCTACCTATTCATTTATCACTTCTTTTCCTTTATTTCCCGGTCATTCATTATATAGAGTGATCTGGTAGAATAGAGTGGACCCATACAAAACACATAAGATGGGGTTTCCTGTAAGAACAATAAGTTACAAGTCTTAATTTTTCTCACCGTAGCGGAACAGCGGGTGAGATCCTCGTCAGGACTTCTTCGTTAACAGCAATCTCTTTTCGGAACACACCGCGTTTTACCACCCAGTTCGTAAAAGCAATGATATCTCATAGGAATCGTACACGGAAAAAATAGATTTCTTTGTTACCCATATATTTATGCCGCATTTGCCTTATAAGAACAGATACAAGAGGACGGGACACTTGCTCGAAGGCCCTGCCCACCCGGCCAAGACTTTGTAGTGCTGTATCTTAGCCGAGTCACATTTTTTCGCGTGGTGCTTTGCAGGCGGCCTACATTAGGCAAATACAATATAAGTACATGGGTGACAGAAAAACTCGTTGTTTTCCGTGGACGATTTCTTCAACGTTAACTAATCCACACATATCTTGCGGAAGTAAGCCAGCCCTTAATATGGAGTTTTTGTGCACTCAAAGTAATTGAGTGCCACCCTTAATATGGAGTTTTTGTGCACTCAAAGTAATTGAGTGCCATCTTGCTTGCATCTCGGGCGTTAAGCGCTGGCTCACTTTCTTGGGGAAAGCAAGCCTTTGGATAACTGCACAGACTGCACCTATGTTGCGGCTCCACGATGCACCCTCAGGATGCCCGCTTAAAAATAACCAATCCACGCCCGCCCAACCAGATCTTACCTGGCGTCCATTTTTGCGCTCACGTGGAGACTGAATTTTGCGATGAAAGAAGATAAATTTAAGGATACAGCCATTTCGCTAGCGAAGACACTCTCCACGTTGGAAATTCGCTCGATGATTTGGTTGATGGTGTGGCTTGGTTGGGTTCAAGCAGGCCCCGTGAGGATGTACCGTTCAACCGCAACAAAAGATGCAGCCTGAGCAGTTATCTAAGGACCTATTTGCTTTAGCAAAGTGAGCCACTAATCTAATTATCGCCTGATGTGCCTTTCAGTAAATCACCTCTTACACTCCGGTGCTGGTTCAGTGTATGGAAAGTGGGTTTCCATTTTGA
The DNA here is from genome assembly GCA_963978905.1 of Trichostrongylus colubriformis. NCBI lineage: Eukaryota > Metazoa > Nematoda > Chromadorea > Rhabditida > Trichostrongylidae > Trichostrongylus > Trichostrongylus colubriformis. The sequence goes on from OZ022259.1 coordinate 42,798,646, forward strand.
GTCACTTTGATCATGGGATGGGAGTGTCCAAGTGTCGACCGCTCGTCAAGGTTACAATAGTGGTTTATCGCAAGCAGCTGTGGTAAACTGAGGTAATCGTTGACGTATGAGGGACATTCTAAATGGTGCACACTGCGTACCGTACATGACGTCGTAATGGTTGAGGTCACTGACCACTGTAGGTTAAAATGGCTACTTGGTAGACAATTAAGCGGGGTAACCGAATCTGTAAATATTTGCTGGAAAAGGTCATTTCAATTCATAATATTTGAGTATTTTTACAGAAAATATTTGTTCATTCATTTGTCCATTTGTAATAGCTATCATTACCTGAATTTGCTCGCGAAATTAATGAACCGCGAACAACAGCGCTGTTTACAAATATTTGTGTGGTAACAACTTCCTGACAGAATTCAGTTTTCGAAATGCTGGGAAAGAAGAAAAGCAGTCGACGTCTGTCTAAGCTTTTCGGGATGCGCCATGCGAACTGATTTTTTTTGCTACCGCAGCTGCATCTAAATGCCATTTGAACATTACACTATCTTGTGGCAGCAAGGGGGAGCTCAAAGGGGTTTTTTTGATTTTGTTAGCTGCTGCTTTTCGTCGCAAAACGCGAAACAAAGTTTGCCACAAGTGTGGTGAGTTATGGGTAAAAGCTGCAGTTTTGGACGGGACTCGAACCCGCACCCCATGCTCTAAAGCCACCTCTTGTACAAGTAAGTGTTTAAGTCCACACATTCTCAGAGGTTATGGAAGACTCATTCCACCCAGATGGACGTCGATTCGGGATTAAGGACAATGCGTATGGTGTCACTACTATCTGTGCCTCCATTAACCTTGTTTGGGAAGTTTCTGTTCGAATTGTCATTAGACAACAGCTAGCTAAGTAGAATCGGCTGTCACATAGTTTTATCTGCTGTGGGTCCGACAGATTGAAGCTATTCCTTTTCTACCTATGTATCAGCTCTGTGTACATTCCCGCATATATTAAGTATTGGGTGAACGCCAAAACACTCGAACAGGGTCACCGCTCGCGACAATCGCCCAAATGGTCTCATTATGGGTAAGCCGCGCGCGTAGGGGCCCTGCCAGCTTCTCGCGTGACTTGACCCAATTCGGGCGTCCTGTTCGGCCAGCAACCATAGCTGATCATAGTGTTTGGGCGCATTGCATTTTTTGCTGTCTACCAGAATATCCATTTTTAAATAGGTGCGTTAAAAAAAGGGATATAGCGGAAACCAAGTGATACCCTCTCTAACAAGATCGCTACATTTTTACAATTCTTGCTGAAAAGCCACATTTTCTTTTGCTGGAACAAGTCTTTTACATGTATCATGTAATTGTGTTTTCGTGCTCTATTCAATTCAATCACGGTTCATTCTTCTATTGAAAATGAGGGCTAATTGTCAACAGTATGGATAATAAAGCAATCGACAGCCATTGCAGAGGAAACCTAGCGCTGAAGATGAGGGTGTATAAATAAAGAACATGACGTGTAAGCTGCAGGTGATTCGATTCTAATCGCTACATTTCGGATGAACTTCATTTTCGTGATTCTGGAGAGGGTGTTGAGTTGTTGGAGGGGGAGACAGTACACGTGAAAGTACATATGGTCAGTGAAAAATGCGAGAGATTGTTCAGTGAGCAGGTAACGCAGTACACCTAATCAGGGCTACATTTCAGCTGAACCTCGTTTCTGTAATTTTGGGAAGGATAAGAGATGGAGCATGGTCTACGCATTAACAACATAAGTGACATAAGTACGCATTAACAACATAAGTGAACAACATAACTGGAATAGCGTATTGTGGATAAATGTTATCATTTGAGCTTCGTTAATGAGAACGTGCAGCATCGCAATAGAAGGTGGAAAATATGCGTAAAATAAGAAATGGTTAGTAAAGGGACTTGGTTTCTGCCAAAGGTCTTGTGAGGCAGCTGCTTGGCAGTCGCGTAAAAGTTCTCGATTGAGCGTATCCTGAGTGGACTAAAACACAGTATGAATCAAGCGTGACGGTGTGGATATGGTCCATACAACAAAACCGTCTGCTGTAGCTCCGCTTGGCTTTGACTGATTAGGACGAAGTCGTTTGCGAAGCGTAGGTTGGATAACTTCTTTCCGTCAATGGTAATATCTCTATTATCCCAGTCCAGTTGCAGCATCGCGTGTTTGAGTGCGATGGTGAAGAACTCAGGGGAGATCGTATCATCCTGCCTAATTCCTTTTTTGATCGTCACGCGTAGCTCTTCGTGGACATGCTGGTAGGTATAAATGTGCCCGTGCTGCATTCTTACAGTGAGTCGATGTAACCTGCACGATGTAGCGCGTTTCATATGGAATTCAGTTCAATAACGTCGAGTACCTTCGCATATTCGATGAAGCAGAGAAGAAGCGGCTGCTAATATTCTTTAGCCCGCTCAACTGAATGCGTGACGGTGGGCCTATAGTCTATACAACAGAAGCCCTTGCGGAACCCAACCTGTTTCAATGGCTGATATTTTTCCAGCTGTCCCTCGAGTATGTTCATAATGAACTTTGTGAACACCTTGTATGGCTGTGAGAAAAGTGCAATAGAGCGGTAGTTCTTCATTTGGTCGCGCCCACCCTTCTTGAAGGGAAGAGCCATGTTGACGTCCTCCACTGCTCCAGGATTTTCTAAGCGCTCAGATACTTGTTATAGTGCCTGGTGAGCTACTTTATGATGGAAGGCGGTGACTTCAGGATGTCCACCGAGATGCGATCTGGTCCGGGTGCCGTCTTTGGCTTCGACTGGCGTAGGACGTGTTTCACCTTCCACTCTTCTGGGCGGGACCACAACTTGTGCTGATGTGGGAATGCGGAAAACCTCTGTAATCGATCGGTAGAAGGCCGTATAGTAGCTAACAGAGATTTTTTCGATCCTCTTTTCTGATCTCTCCGGTCTTCCCATCGCATCTCTCATGACTGTGATGACAGAGCGAAAGTCTTTGATGTCCCTCGACATTGCCTGAGACTTGCCCTCGTTTTCACCACTACCTTAAGTCCAGTGTCTTTATAGCGACAGACTCTTTCACAGCGATGCGGCACGCCTTGTTTATCGTAGCACGGTCCAGTAGTGTGGACACAGGGTTACGGCTAATGACAGCCGTAGCTGAATTGGTATGCGAGCCCTATCATCGATCCTGCTTTTCGAGTCCGCCTGTCATAGCCGAATGCTGTAGTGCAATGTAGCAGTCCTTCCATGAGCAAATCAAAATCTTGAGACAAATCGTGTGCCTCCTGCCACGTGTAGTGAATCGCAGTTGCTTCCATGGCATCTGCGTTGTACTGCGGTAGTCCTATGGGAGGAGGATGGGAGTGATCGCCCGAGTTACGCTCGAGGTCGGTATTAGTCTCTGGCTAGCCTATGGTCACTACTGATGCGAGAGCACCCACAACGCCGACATCGAGCAGACTCCAGCTTCTGTTGGTTAGAACGAGGTCACTGTGGGCTACTGCGTTCGAACTCTTACACGTCCATCGTCGTTCTTCCTTCTTTACAGAGAAGCTGTTTCCGTGGAAGGGATTGGTCTGCTCGAAAGGCTGTTATCCACTCTCATTAGGATCGCCGGATCCATATGTTCCAACCGTCCTGTCGTCAACTTCTTTTGTAGATTACTGCGTTTGGAACTCCGAAAACGTATTTGTAGTAGGAACGCTTTTTCCTGGTCGCTTCTTCCAACTCTTTGTATTATAGAACGTTTCCTTTTCTCCATCCGTTGCCATAGACGTTGGCGCGTAACAATTTATGATGCTGATAGAGATGCGCTTGTAAATTTGTGAGCGAAGAATGGCTAATTTCGGTCCAGTCACCTCGGTGGAGACGTGGCTCGATGGTGGAAGAAAAATCTGACGCCACCGACAGCTCTTCCGTTGAACTCGGCTCCAAGGACAAATAAGTGGCAGTCGTTGATCTTCTTGATAGTTGTTCCTTCAGCCTTCGTTTCCTGGGGAGCGATGATGTCGGAGCGATGCTTTTTGCTGGTCTCCATTATGAGGTGATGGTACGGCCGTTGAAGCTGCTCATGACAATCTCCAGGTCTCGACGGTCATTGGTCCTGTACACTTCTAATCCTGCGGGGTTTTTGTTTTCAGGTCCCTTCAGGTCGCCGTTTGCTCCGGCTCCGGACCCTCCATGTGCGTGTTGTGGCTTAGGCACCGATCCTCGTGTAGCCAGCCCATGAGGCAGTGAGTACCCCTACCGTTAGCCGGTTTACCTCTTTCGTTCCCTCGCCGTTTCGGAGCCAGTGGTAGGATTTGAGCGAGGATCGGATAGTGAGGCGAAACGCTTCGCAGTTTATCTTGTCGAAGTACCGTGGCAATCACGACCGAGTTGTCTTATTTGCTCCATAGTGTTCCCGAAGCAGAGCAAGCTCTCGATGCTTGTTGAAATTAAAGTGTTCCGTCTGTAATAAAGTTCCAGGGTCTTCTATCTTTTTTGGCTTGAGTTATAAAGAATTACAGCAACTCTATGCTGTGCAGGGAAAACAATATTCGTAAAAGTAGATCAATCTTAATTGAAGATAGCAGCTACGCAGTTTTATAGTCTCGGTGCCTTCCAGCCTAATCTTGTTCCAATTCATCTACTCCGGACGATGGTAGGCTTGGTTGAACGGGTGGGACTCAAATGGTCAAATTTTCGCGCGACCACTCGCAGTGAACGGCGTGGCTAGTGCTAGTCGTTTGGAATTCCGCTCAGGACGCAATGGGCTGGTGCCGTAAGGGACCTTTGAAGATTGCACCTATTTTCAGCGCGAGCGGCTATTTGCTTTTGCTCTTATGTTTTCTGAGAAAACTGATATATTAGACGATATTTAAGTGTTGTTGTTCTTTCTCATTCTGCAGTTAGTTACCCATTAAAGTTTTTTTAGGAGCATTAACACATGACGAAACCTATCAATATAATACTACAATCAACGACAACCTCAAGTACACTAAAGCAGTGATAGCTACTCCTTTATTAGCTTTGAAGTACGATGAAGCTCACATTGCAGTCTCAGGAAATTCTAAATCACAACATATTGTTAAAAATAGGTGCAATCTTTAAAGGTCCCTTACGGTTCCAGCCCATTGCGCCTTGAGCGGATTTCCAAACGACTCGTATTGAAGGCGCCGCGACTACGACGCCGCGAAGCGAAAGTTCGACCAATCGACCCCCGCCCGGTTGGACTAGGTATGCATTGATGCACGGTTTCCTCCCCGTACTGCGCAATTGACATTGCGCGCCATCTGTCACCATACTCTCTCTGCCCAAGTTTCACTTTCACATCACGAATAGTGGCGAGGTTCCAGTAGAGGTGGGGAGGATAGGAGAAGAATGTAAATTAGCCAGCCCAATCAAGGTGAAGGAGTTTTGGGGCATGTGCATGTGATACCACTTCCATGCGCGAAAGGATTCTGATTTCAAACTTTAGCTGAATCTCATTTCGCTTTCACACCACAATAATGTTACTTGTGCTATTCGTCATGATACTGGATATTACTTTTTTATTTTTTAGTATTTAATTACACTCAATGGTGCGCCACAAAAAATTTAAATAATTAATAATTAAACAATACTTTTCATTCGCATTGATCCAAAAATGTTATGCAATGTCTCCGGGTTTTTCTTCACGACGCACCAGTGGAAGGTCCGGCTCTATAAATTTTCTGCTGTAACAAACCTGCTCGGTTAATTAATTAACACTTGGTATAAGTTCTATGTTCACTTACTTCTGAATGTATCGTTCATTTTCATTTTGCTCTTTTCGATGTACTGAGTCTAAAATGCTTTAGCTCCTAATACTTTTATGGGACAAGCACTAAAACGGTTCCAAAGAAATGCAAGGCTGGCTGGTATGGGAGGTTACATCACAAATAGTGTGAATGCGGTGATGAACCATTACATTTATCTTCTGTCATCGAATTGGCTGTATATATTTGTATCTTTTGAGTGCACTAGAAAGTGATCTGTAAAAGAAGGCAATAAAGTCAATTAATCACTTGTTGTAATGCTTTGTATTTGGCATTATTATCTATTGCAGAATATGATAAACGATCTGCGACCTTTCTTAGAGACCGCCACCTAATTGGCTCCGGATCAGTGAAAGCTCAAAGAATTGCTCACCATAACGAACTCCATTTCTCGATCCCAAAATACGACCCCTGCTGGAGGATTCAACCATTGCTCACTTGAACTTCTGTACTTTGGCTCAGTAATTCTTTTTCTTTAGCGGTTCGACTATGTGTACACGCTAAGTCTTAACCGTACGCATGCATGATCCACGGCGATCGCGAGGGAAGAGCCCCCATCCTATACCAGTTGGCTGGCGCACACTGCTGTATGCGAGAAACCATGTGCGTCAGTAGGTCGGTCGAAATTCCTTTGTTCTTGAAGACAGAGTATTTTACTGCACGCTCTGCCCACCGTAGGAGGAAATTGACTTGGTGCACAGGTGCTCCTTACTTCTTGTCTCAGGCCCTACCCATCCCACACTTGCCCATCTCTACAGGTAGTTTCATGCGACGTTCAAGCTCAGCCCACCGCTACAAATGCTCCGCCCATTGTGCCTACTCCTCTTTCATGACTTTAAAAACATTTCTGACCTCAATCCACCCGTTCCTCACGTTTTGATCATATTGGAACACGATTGACAATCTTCGATCTGGAAACGGATTCCAGTGCGCGCCCCACCCACCGTGGGTGGAGCTTAACTTGGTCCATGTATCGTCTTTACTTCCTCTCCCATGCTTTACCCATACCGCACTTGTCCTCATCTCCACAGGTCGTTTTTCAAATACAATTTCGTGACAGGCGGACGGAGAGACGTATGGAGGGACGGACGTACAGACAGATGAAGCGTTCTATATATATTAGGGATAATATATGTATATCGACTTGCCGGCCGAAAAGGACAGCCTGAGTCATCTCATCCGCCATGAGCTCTTCGAGCAAAATCTCATTATCTGACATTTCCATCGTCAAAGTGCGCACAGTCAAAACATATTCTGATTCTGCTCATCAAGACTCACGCTAGTTCCATGTGGTCATGAAAGAGACGTTGCCTGAGGGGGAGGCACTTGCGGAGGGTACCTCATACTTTCAGTGAAGTCTGTTTTAGTTCAGTACAGGAAAAATAAACCGCGTGGCAGGCCGGAAACTGCTATGGCGAGCTTGAGTAATCACCCCACTCTCCCCCTCCCCCCCCCCCCCTTTGAGGATACTTTAGTTAAATATGTGCTTAGCGCACATTGGCAAGCTGTCTGTTCATAGTCCTTGACGGTTCGAATACCAAGGAGTATAAGAGTCATTTATACTGCCCACTAGGCTACTACTAATGCAGCACACAATACTACAGAATCTGGAAGATAGCCGAGCCCGAGGCTTGGCAGGCCGGCGAGCCCACAGTCGTCTCGAATGAGGAAACCGAGCACTGCTCTCCGCCTCAATGACGTCGCCACGCTCCGGAATGCTAAACATTATCGAGGAACTGTATGAGGCCAATTGGTCTCCCCCATAGACAACCCACGTCTTCTACACTTTAACCCTTCCCTGTCTCTGCGTTCAAACCAGCAACCTCCAGCCAGTTATGAAAAATAGATTGTGCTGCTCCCACCCCCTACTGGTATACACTGCGTTATTTCTGTAGCATGCAGTACATTTTTCCGCTCTTGCAGTGCAGGTCAACGCTTGGGGTTTCTTTTCGCAGACAGCGTCAGCTGACGGCAGACAGAGTAACAAGCTAGTCTCAGTTCAACTAACCGGTGCTTCAGAGTATGCAAACTTGACTGAGTGCAGCTTTACTGTGAAACCATCGTTAAAATTGAAATCCCCTCAGCGATGATACGCCCCTCGTGTTATTTCTCCCACGCGATTAAGCATCATGTCAGCGGTGTATGTTTTCGTGAAGTGAATGACTCGTTTTCATCACATCAGCTGTTGCCAAGAGGAGCGTGATCAGATCGGCCGGCCGATTTGCTCGAATCTCCTTCCACCATCCTTCTACTCGTGTCTCCGTGAAACATTTGCGGCTTCTCTCCACCGTAGGTGATGCCTCACACGCTCATTTGCGCTCGCCTAATCCGTCAGCAGACTTCATTCCCTTATACGTTATGCCAAACAACTCTCACCCGGTTTCTATTTTTATGACTTTTCTTCAAAACTAGTTTCATGGACGAGCAATTAATGAAATACATTTTTTAATACTGTAGTATCCACCTCATGGGAACGTTTCAACTTTGAAGCCAGCTCGCATTCGATCTGCTTTCCTCTCTCGATGATTCCAGCACATGCTGGGGTATAATTTAATATCATGCAAGGCTCAATCCATCATTAATTTCTATAAGTTTATTCTATTTTATTTCTTTATGTTTATATTCATTTATTTTTTCTTTCGTATTTATTCTACCTTTTTTACATTATATTATATCACAATATGTACTGTTTTTCGGGCTACCTGCTTTTCGGGCTACGGGCTATTAATTTTACATTTTTATATTATATTATATCACATTACTACTTTTGGGGCTACCTCCAGAGTTCTTCGTCGATATAAGCAAAGTCCCTTTCTTAATGAAAAATTTGAAACCGTTTACCCTTATTTATTGGTGTTCCAAACATTGCCACAGGAAAAACATGTTGACGATGTACAACATCTAATGGAAACATAATCGCCAAAAAATTGCCTTGCCTGGCAAACGAAGTCGGCTGCATTTGAGCCAAAGGGGACCTTTTTTGGCAGTAATCAATCCTTTTTGCGGGATGTGCCAAGCAATCTCGTTCTATTACGATTGTGGTGGCAGGTGAATGCGATTTGGTCTACACATTGACTTGTAGAGGCCACACGATGTACCACTTGTCAGTGTTCTGATCCTCCCAGGCGAGTTTACCTCGCATGGGTGGAAGTTAATGCTTTCTTGTTACGTCAAGCAGCCAGGCTATAGAGGTGGTCGCAGAAGGGTCACGCATGGATTCAGAATGCTGAAAAGCAGGGTCGTGTTTTGTGAGATAGAGCCCTCGAGGAAACCTTAACAGACTACTTAAGTTGATGGGGTCGATCGATGACCATACTTTGCACTAGGTGGGTTCTTTTGAAGCCACAAAAATGCCTATATGTAGTACCAGTCATTGAGGAGAGAGACGATGGAGCATTTTCTCAGAAAAATCAACGACGCAGTGCTCCATACGTCATGCGAGCATCGCGGTGTGTGTAGCTGTCTTGGGATTCCATGTGGATCCGCTGTCCAATTGGCAGTGAACACCATGAGGTCGATTCTGACATTCTAATGCAATAGTATTACCGAAAGGATGGTTTTTAGGATTCAATTTCCCTCGAATGGTGACGGCAAAGGCCCTCAATCAACCACCGATCTACGTTGAATGAAGCACTGCATCGAGGAAATATAATTTATTGTTCTATTTCGTCCATCGTGCATGTCATGATGCATAAAGGAGTGTCATCTGAGTCCAGCGAACTGAAAGAGACGCATTGGGCTCAAAACCCTCCCCCCCCATCGAACCATCCTTGCCCCCCCCCTCTTATTTGCTCGACTATTTTTTAGTTAAGGATAGCGACATTTGATGGGAAGGAGGTCTTTCATTTTCAATTATAAAACCGTCCTTGTTTCGTCAGACTCAAATCTAATAGGTTTTGACAAATGTTTTCGACGTTTGGTGACTTTTTATCAGGTCTTTTGCACCACAAATCAGAGCCTAGTTTCCAAAAAATAATTTTTTCGAGAAGAAGTCGCAAGAATCTCCCTACGACTCAATATTTCAGAGTGTAACTCCTTTTCCATTTGACTCGGCAATTGAGCAACTAGTTACAATTTATGAAAGACTTGTAAGGACTGTCTCATTGTTCTACGTGATGGAGTACATAGGTGATAATATAATAAGTGGTGGAGAATCCTATGAAAAGTTGCGCAAAAAGCATCTGAGGGGTCCATCTGTACACTCTATTATTACATTTTAGCCAGGCCTTAGTAGGAAAATGAATGGGCTTCATTCTTCGCGGGCTCAGGTGAAAACAGCGCCCATTTTTCCGTACCCCGCCAGCCCTCAGTGCGGAACCCATAGATCAATCATTTTATCAAAATAAATTGCATTCATAGTGAAGCTGGATAGTAACCCAACGCCTCGACAATTTATCTTTGAGTTAAACTCGTGGTACGATCCACGGGCTTTAACAAATATTAGGAAACTTTTTCAGTTTCAGTATGAGACTTGAACCAGTTATTCAAAAAGACTACGAAATCCCTGAAAAAAAGATGTTCGTTCCGCGAAAAACCCTTTTTTTGAGACATCTCTCATTGTTGCTGAACATTCAGACTTCATGATGCGCTGTAACAACATAATATTACACCTTATTGGCAATAATACTGCTCGAGAGAAACCGAATCTTTATAACTTCAATATTCAGTTCCATCAAGGTGTAGCCAATTTTCTTTTCCATGCGTTGAGCATTAGTATGATCACGTAGATGTGCACTTCAGAGGCACCTGATACACCTTGTGACCGGCTGCATTCATGGTTTCACCAAGTAATCAACTAATTAACCCTGCGAAGATGTGAATAGTATTATCAAAATATCTGAGCTGGGCACACGACGAATCGGAGCATAGCCACACCTCAGTTGTGACAGCAGAGAGCAGGCGAATCGATTGAAGAGGATGTTCTCGTGTGGGCAGTGGGAGGATGCTCATTATCATACGCGCAATCCTATCACTCACTAACACGCTATCACCACTGATACTGCACTGGTATTGGTCCTACACAGAATGAATGATCTGTCATCTCAGATGGCATTTTCTCCGTGTTTCACGTACTCAAACTAGTGTTTCCTTTACCAGTAATGTCATCTCAGATTCAATGCCGGAAGTGGAAATCATCGCCATCTTTACCGCCGGAATCGAACTAATCTCTTGCAGGATAAGTAAGCTGGAAAGCTGCTTAGTGACTACGTCGACAACCCATTAGTTGTGCTTCCTGTGCGATGATACGGACGATTTACACTTCGTCATAAATTTTATCCCCTCATCTCCTGCCTGCATGCTATCTTACATTCTTCTAAAAATGGCAATTCTAAGTTGCGATTAATCGCTAAGAAAAGCGTAGTTTTAGAGGCCGATGAGCGAATATTTTGGTTCACTTTGTGATCATCGGAGGAGCAAAGAAGGCTAATCTCTTCGCAAACTCTCACTTTTTGCTCAGATCGTAGCCACTTGTTGCTGAATGCCGCGATTGAGTCACTATTCAGTATTCAGAGATTATCGTATGCCTACACTGATAAACAGGGTCGAGCACCATGTTCAAGAAATCTTCGATGGGGAACGCATATTGTTTGAAAAAGGAAGAAATGTCATCTTTTCAAAAATTGCTTGAAAAGTCCCCAACGAGGATCCAGTTTCCAGTGATTTCAAAGCAACACTATGATTATTGAATGTGACCTTTCTATGTAGACCGCCTTCATACTTCGTTATTTTGCGATTTCACCTCGTGAAGTTGCTGCAATGCAAGATCTCAAGGTATTTCTCGGGTGCGAAAGTGTGACGCCAAAAAAAAACCGCAGAATCGTAAAATCGCAAAATCTCGAAATCTGACAGCGGCCTGGGGACAATACAGTACACCGAGTGGGGGTCGGTATGGCACGGTCATATTTCTCAGAAACTTCCTTAGTGCTTAATATACTTGCAAATGGTTTTGATGCCTATGAACCGAAAGCTTAGAAACGGATGCTCATATAAAGCAATATCATACTCATTTTTTACCTTTTTTTTGAAGGCTTATCTCGCTACTGAATACTCCTTGTTTTCCCTTTTCTGTAAGGAATCCTTAGAAAAATTGCAGAATTCGCTCCCAGGAGATCACGGATTTAATCTCCCACAGTTGCTCATACTACTTTTTCTTGAGATTATGATAAAATCCAGTGGAAACTTCTATGGTCGACTGGCATCTTAAGCGGAAAACCCATTGAAATTCTCCACAAGGTGGAGTTGATGGGTTTTATCGTAACAGCCATTCTGTTATTCGTAATTTTTTGACTTTTAACTTCGAACTGAGCCTTGTTGCTTTGTTGCTTCTTTTCTGATAGAAAGCTATATCATTTGTACTGATTTGATGTTAGCACCTGATTTTAGCCACCGACCGCGATACAGAGCTGTTATAAGTATGCCAAATTATGGCAAAAACTTCGGTCTTGGACGAGACTTGAACCATAACCCCATGCCTTCCGATCATATGTGCTAATAAATAAATAATATGCCCCAGAAACATGGAGTGCGTGGTCGAACTGCATCCGAGACCGAAGCTTTTGCGTAAAACTCAGCATACTTGAAATAAATTCATGAATTATAGCTAACATTATCAGTTCAAAACCAACTCTACGCTCTATATCCGCTGTATTCGTCTGTCTCTCTCTATGATTTAATAATCATAGTAATATTCTGTGTATTCGTCTTTTCATCCCGAAATTCACACCCCGCATTGCAGCAAAGTGAGGTGTATTATGTATTCTACACGTAAAAATATTATAGTACATCTGTAGGAGGTGGGCTGTGCCGAATTTAGTAATAGATAATCGTAATTAATAAAAATTAATAAACTTATAAGGAACGCAGAATGTCACTGAATAAGAAGCGCTTTTAACGTAACCCTAAGAAGACTGACTGCCATAGGCAGTGAATGTGAACATCAATAGAGTTCAGTGAGGGAAAGTAATATCAAGTGATAAACGCTGATAAGGCGATCTAGATGGCGGGTATCACCGAGTACGCTGTGTCTTTCATGTTTACCTTAGGGTTGGCACTCATGAAGATTTATATAAGGTGAGTCGTAAGTCTTGCCACGTAGAAGGGAAGGGTTTCAACTTCCCACGGAACTCTTAAATGAGGCCCGGATGGATCGACAGAGCTCCGAATACTGCTTATAACTGTGAAAACTAAAATTGAAAAATGCCAATCTGAAGCCACTTAGGAGGGGTTAAATTTGCCGGTGAAATCTCATTGGCTAGGCCCTTTGCACCAGCATGGTCGTTGCTTGCCAGTGTCGGCCGTGTTGGCGCACTGATAGTGATCCGGATCAGCAGGATAGGAGTTGTGCGTTTACTTCCCGCCAACGCAGGCTTTTTGCACTTTGTGTTCCATTGACAGTAAGTGTTTTTCCTTCACTTCTGCAAGTTTCTTCGTACTGGTACCTATCGCACCCACGACCGATTGTACTGTCGATGGTTGTACAGAAGCAGCACGCATAATGTGCGCATTCTGTGAACAGCACTTTTTCTTCACACACTTTTTTGCTCTGTCTCATCAGTGTCAATTGTGGCCTAAAGGGACAGTTTACGATGACTTGAGTGTCTTGGTTCCATCCGCGAGTAGATAGGCCCTACCACGACGGCAAAGCGTTTGCCATCACTGCGCTGCGAGGTGAGCGCCAAACGCGTAAAGAACGCGTTAGTCAGCTGGCGGTCACCGTCACAAGATGGCCCACACCCATTTTACGACATAGCCAGCAGAGCAGCGGTGGCAACTACCTGGATAAGAGGCATGGTATGGACTGCGATAAGATAAGGTAGGGAGGATTCCCATAGTAATAGCAACCTTATCGAATGATAGTATCACGCGAAAACCTGTTCAAATGCTTGCTTCTGAGTGAAAACTCGCCGAAGCAAAAGACCAGAAACACCTTATTTTGAGGATTTTCGGGAATTTCTTTGGCTGCTTCTTCGCTTATTTGTTCTTCAGCAACCTCAGAGTCTCTACGGAACGCGAAGACGCAGAGCAGCGGTGGCAACTACCTGGATAAGAGGCAGGAAAATTATTGTGAACTGTGCCTTTAAAGTCGGTTTTACTTGTGTTGAGTATAAGAATTGAATTCGTTAGTTAAATCGTGAAGGTACGAGTAATATTAGTAGTTATGAATAAAGTGGCAGAGTAAATTGTGGGTGTTTTAGGTACTAGTACAAAGAAACGTGCGGAAGTGAAAGAAAAGCACTTACTGACATCAAAACAGAGGATGAAAAAAGTCTGGCAGGGGACAGACGCACGATTTCCATCCTGCAGATCCGGAACACCATTAATGAGCCACGGTTGCCGATGCTGGCTCAGCAACGGCCGTGGTGATGGCAAAGTGCCTCGCCAATGAGACGTCACAGGCAAACTTTGACCCCTCTTAACTCGCTTCAGAGCGGCATTTTGCAATTTTGGTTTTCACACTTATGATCAGTGCTCGGAGCTCTATCGATCTATCTGGCTTTCATTTCAAAGTTCCATAGGAAGTTGAAACCCTTCCCTTGTTAGTGATAAAATATAACATCTGATAAAGGCACATAATAGGCGTTGTAGGACTGGTATTACCAAGTGTATTGCGCATTTCATTCAAACCTCAGAACATTGACGTTCTTAGATGTTATGCGAGGTGGGATGAAGACATAGGACACACCTCGATACTCAGTATTTCGAATATTCCGGTTAGGCGCGAATCTGCGATTCCAAGAGTCAAGAAAACGGATGATTCTCTGAAAAAGCTCGGATACTAATCCGTTAATCTGCTCTGCCCTTTACGTGTTTCGAAAGAGTAATCAAGGATGCTCCGGATCGACACTTGCCTTTACTTTTCAGCATCTAAGTTCTGAAAAGTCGGTCGTGAGCACGGAGGCTTGTGATAAAACCCGTAAAAGGGGATAAGGTTTTCTCCTTAGGGACACATTCCAGGATTGATGGGGTATCAGATCCCGCCGTGGTCAGATAGTTCGACCCACTACCAGCAAGCTGTACCTTTACCTAAGTGTGAGCGTCAGTTCCAGTAGCGTGAAAAGCCAAAAAAGCAAGTGCGAGCAGCCCAGGTCCGCTCACCCCGGACTTGATTGATGGCAATGACCGTGGCAACGGTGGCAGCAACATAGCAAATGAGGCCTATGATTTATGTGATAAAATAAGATAAGGAAGAGATGCTAGTGATAAAAGAGACGTTGATGTGGTTTCTTTCTTACACACCTTCTTTGCCCCGCGGATGAATTGTTACTACAATTGGTGCTGCTGAATAACAGTACAGGAATATCCTTCCAGTTTATTACAAAAACACCTGCTGATATTGTAGTTATTGCAAAGGGCTATTGGACGGGTTATTGAGACGACGGGGATATTGGGCAGATGCAGACTGAGGACGAATCCAACTCCGATCTTGCGGGCTCTCCTTATATACGGTGGCAGATTCTTCGAACACAAAATGAAAATATATGTTAACATGTGAAAGTGTTTTGAGAATATGCGAAAGAAAAGAACAAAAAAGAGGCTTCCAACCGCATTGATTGATAGCGTAGCATAGTTGATTTGAGGAAACAAGTTATATCCCAGAGCTCCCTATTACATCATCCAGCGAGAACTGATTCAAAGGCTCGTTTGCAAACGGTAAAACGGTTCTTGCCCACAGCCAGATGTCAGGAGGCCTTATTTTTGCCATTTTCGGAAATTTCTTTCGATTTTTCGTTGTCTGCGTATTCCTCAGCACCTCTGATTTCATGTTTCAGCGCTTCAACTCACTCAAGGTAATTCTGGAATGTGCCTCTAAATCAATTCTCTCCGTGGCATGCGCCACGCACTTCACCTCCATTAAAATTTTGTTTGCAGCAAATGCAATTTGGTCCGTGCTGTGACTTGCGGGGGCTGCCGATGTCAAATCACAGACAAGTCTAGTATTACCATTTCACCTGCTTTGTAAGGATGGAAGGCATGGTGGGCCTAGTCGGGCACTGAAGGGGGACTAGATCAACGCACCGTGCGAATGAACGCGCCACCTGTCACCACACCACTTTCACTTCATGAAACTAGTGACAACCACTAATGGCTGATAAGTGGGCCGAAATGGGAGTATCACCACATATGCTGCGCATTTCCGGGACTGAATAACCATCATTGGAAAAACGAATCGAATCGGAAATGTTGGCTGTGGTTAGTCTTTATCAGCTGCAATCGAGTCACTTTTTATTGCCGCCTTGCAGTTCCGATCCCACTTTATATAATATCCATGGAAGTCATCTTTCCTCCGTCAACTCGAGAAGCGCAGCAAATTAGGTGGCACTATTTGACGATGTTTTGAATTTTGAATTTTGACCCTTATCAGCCTTTATCACCTATCACCGTAACCAGTCGCTCATTACTGCTTTTGCTCCCATCGCATACGATATCTATATATGCGCTCTTGAAAACAAAACGCGCTAAGAATTGGGTGACACTAAAGTATACCATGATTGCGACAGATTGCTTCCACTCTTCGCTTCCTCAAGTAGCTGAAATGAAATACGATTTCCTCGTCCGCCACATTCTAATACGCCTCACCCCCTTCGGTGCCCATTCAGTCCGTTTTCTTTACGGCCATTTCAAAGACAATTTCATACAGATTTCCTTGGTCAAAAATTTATTCACATCTCAATTATCCAATTGACATAATACGAGTGCGCAATATGTACTGTTACGCGGCAAAAAAACCGAATTTTTTTGGCAAGAGTGCAACAAGGGAAAATTGGATGACATAAATATCTATAGCGATCAGGGCGACATTTATTTAATTGCTCTAATTATTTGCTTCTCCTGCTAGTACTTCATTGTTGTAAATGGTTATTAAAAGTTCAACGGACGAGCAATCTGGTAATAAGGAAAATGATTATAGTAAATAAGAGAAATTCATTAGAATTTAATGGAAATGATAATAATTAATCATGTACACATTATTTGAATGATTTCTGCGTATGGAAATGGCGACTAATAGGGGAGAGTCAGACCATACAGGTAAATCAAGAAAACCAAGGACCTTCATGAGCTCACACATTACCTGACGTCTACAAAATCCAAAATAGTAGGTTTCAATAGACATCTAACTACTGAATGAAATATAGATATGCCAAAATTTATTTTCATTAACCAGTTAATATATAAAAATGTTTACATATTTAAAATTGTTTTTCTTCCTTCCCTCACAGATGAGTACGGAGGGACAATATTTTTCTTTGTTTGGCTTCCTTCTAAGGGTCCGTGCAAAACGGATGCCAAAGTAACTGTTAGTTACAAACAAGTAAATAATTGTTAAATGGTTACAATAAATCGCATCGCTGTAGAACCCCACCAATGCGGCGCCTCGCACCCATCGCGTTGCGCTCCACACGCGTGCGATAGCATTCCGTCTTAATGGCACACACTCATATCCCGCTCCTCAACCAAGCCGGTTGTGTGTAACGCACAAGTTGTATTACGCAGTTGTAACTGGTCAAATTAGACCACGTATATTTCCAAAATTCGATGCGACCACCTATAGCATGGTTCGATCGGCTAAGAGGAGAGAGCAAATTAAACCGCTTGTGCGGTTCTCCTACAAGTCATCCTGCGCTTCCTTCACAGCAGCCTAGGCAACTAAGAAATAACATAACGTAGAGGAGCCAAAGCTAATCATGCTCTATAGATCTAGAGTTGTCAAGGCAGTCTACTAATATAATTTGCTTTTACCAATCCAATTTAGTTATCCAACAAATTCCTCGCAGCTCATCAAATTTTCAAATGCCGTTTTTAGAGAAGGCGTGTGGGGCGTCATAGACCGCATACGGGTCCGTTAGATGCTTCGTTCTTCCGTCTTCGCCTTATTTCTACTTTACAGAACTTTTTTACACGTTCGATAATTTTGTCACGTTTTTGTTGTTATTGGAGATACTAATGTGGCGGGCAAATAACATGAGTTCATGATGAAATGCTTATATTCACCAAATATAGGAAATTGAAGGTCCCTCACACATTTTCTCACCAACCGTGTTATTCCCAAGATTTCTCCTCCTCTGTTTGGTTTGTGAGCACTGGCAACAGAGATTCTCTTTATGGTCTTAGAGCAACAAAACGTGCGTTGATTAGATGTGTGCTATCTTCTCTAAAGAACAATTTAAAAGGCTCTTTTTTCAAGCATTACATAGAAAGTCGAGAATCTGGTGGACGTACTTGGATTGACAAGGGGTTGTGTCTGTGGAGGGGGGGAGGTACGAGGAGAAAATCTTTTGATACACCGGAAGGGGTAAATTCGACAGGTTGTGGAATAGGAAAGTAGGTGTGCCCAGCTATGTAACACAAGAGAAAGAGCGAATCGAAACTGTAAAAAAGCCGAGAAATCGGAACCCAAAAACCCCTTTCTCTTTCGCACCCCTTTGCGTCACTAGCCGGGGTAGACTGCAGACGGGCGTAGAGGCTGAATCAGCCGGCCGCGCGCGTTACCTCGCCCTCGCTGGCCCTGCTGATGAACTGCGGAACGACTCATCGTGCCCTGGGATCGTGATAAGTCACTAAGCCGCGCTTTTTCAATGCGAGTTTCGCTACATATCACCTCTTCTGAAGTGGAATATTGGTTTTCAGAGATCATGTATTCTCAGCTCTCACTTTCTCCTTACCCCTCCTCGCCCCCTATATCCTACCTGTTTATGGTGATTTTGGAGGTGATCAGCGAGATCGATAGGTGTTCATATTCCGTGCCCTTCTTTGTGTGCAGTTTCAGATGTGTTTATGCCAAGACTGGAACCCCCAAGCAAAATTGTTTATCAGTAGATTGAACACAGAGATATGAGAAGGTGTAGTTTTCAGTAGTCGGGGAACAAAGCATGGTTGTAAATTCTGGCAGGCGAGACTGTTTTGATGAGTTCATATGCCAGTTTTTCACGAGCTTCACCTTCTTTCCCTACTGCTGTCATCACGACGTTGTCGACAGCAAACGATATGAGCAACAGTCGATGGGAATTGACAGAGTGACATGTTCTGAAGAACTCTTCAGCGTTGGTTGTAATAATCTGAATGCTAAACAACAGTGTGGGACTTCAACAGAGTATTTAGTAAACTCAATAAGTTCGCAAAAAATATCCAGAAGCTTTTTTGGAATACTTTGCAATATTTTCGATGCATAGCGCCTTTGTTAGAATCTAATTTGTGAATTTCAATGAAGTTATGTAATATGTGCAGTATATTGAAGACTCACGTGCTATTTCACCCATAGCAGAGCGGTACCTACCCT
Organism: Trichostrongylus colubriformis; assembly: GCA_963978905.1. NCBI lineage: Eukaryota > Metazoa > Nematoda > Chromadorea > Rhabditida > Trichostrongylidae > Trichostrongylus > Trichostrongylus colubriformis. Next base: position 42,817,674 of record OZ022259.1, read on the forward strand.
GCTATCAGTGATGTCACACCAAAATTATTCAGATGAGAGCAAGTAAAATATTAATACGCAACCACGTAGCACCAATTTGCTAATCACTATAATATGTATTGCAAACGTCAAAAAACGTATCAGGATCTTTTCGAAGCTTTCAGACAATTCTTTGAAGTCCCATATTGTTGTTCAGCGTTTATATTACAATAACGCAAGGTGTTGTAATACCCGAACAGTTGGCTTTAGTAATGTCCCTTTCAATTCCCCTTGAAAAAAGATGTAGTTTCGGCGTCAATCAATCTCTTCTGAAAGATGCGCCAAGCACTCCGGTTCCATTCAAAATTATGATGGCAGATGAATGCGTTTTGGCCTGTACGACAATTTGCGGACAGCTAGCACTTTCATCCGTCCAGACGAGTCTGACACCAATTCAATGCCACCGAAGAGATAGAAGGCTTGGATAACCTGTGCGGACATGATTCGAGATTTGATCACTGTACCATTAGAGTGGGAGTGCGCACTTGTTGTCATTATACCACCTCTACCCATTTCTCCCTAGTAAAAGTTGTTCTCCTTCAATCTTGTCTTTGTACTAGTGGGTCACTTGGAAGCTCATTTTCTACTTCTTCCTCTACCATCAGACACCCAAAAATTAGAAGAAATGAGGAAAATAAGTGTTCGTGCCTCTCTGCAAAGGGTTTTATAAGATTTTCTATTATTATACTAAATGGGAACGGCAAACAAATATCGCACAACATCCAGCTTTTATAACACGAAATAAAAGTGAAAAAAGAGCTACTAAGCCATTACTCAGCATACTTGTAACAATTTTCGCACCTCGGGCTGCGGTGAAAATCAGCACCTATCAGAAAACCAAAAACCATAAATCAAAATTATTTAAAAAAAGAGCGTTTTGACATGCTCTGATACCTTGACGGCAGTGCCCAGGTGCCCTCTAAAGCGAGATAAATTTGTCCTTTGTGTTATCACTTTCAAACTCCGATATGTTGGTGGAAATCGTAGGCGAAATCGTTTAGCATCTTCTACTGACAGGATTAGGCCGAAACATTAGAATCACCTGAATTTTCCAGATTTTTTGATTTTCATCTATCAAGTAACGCCAAGAGCTCTATACGTCGCTGAAGACGGCATTTAAAAGAGGACCCACTAATATTCCGGAGCGGTGCTCATCATCCCACTGCGCTTTCTATCACAGACGTTGCCGGTTAACATCTGAACAATGCGAAAGAAGTACTGAGAAGAGCATCATTCTGGGTGACCCTATCTGCTCTGTTCACTCCAGAACCCAAAAAAGACGGAACCACTAGAAAGCCAACCTCCCCCCCCCCCCTGCCCCCCACTGAGATACGGCCTTACTCAATGAGGTAGTACTTTCGCTACGTAGAAAATTATTGAGTAGAAGAGGCGTTTGCACGACTTCTCGCCTTTTCGTTTCTCGTGAAATGCCTTTTTGAAGGAATCGTCCACGGAAAAGTGAGTTTTTCTGTTGCCCATTTATTTATGTTGTATTTGCCTAGTGTGGGCTGTACACAAAGTTTCACGCGAAAAAAATGTGAATTCGGCTAAAGTACAGCACCACAAAGTCTCGGTCGGGTGGGCGGGGTCTCCGTGCAAGTGCCCATCCCGTCGTCCACCGCGCTCGGAGACGCATTGTAAGAACAGTAAGATACGTATACAGTCCCCCTTTACTCGCTCCTAATCGCGGCGGACGACGAGACAGGGCTTCTACTCGGAGGAATCACCCACCCGGCCGAGGCTTTGTGGTGCTGTAACTCAGCCGAATTCCCAGTTTTTCGGGTGAAACTTTGCATGCTGCCCGTATTAGGCAGAGACAACATTAATATAAGGGTAACAAAGGAACTAATTTCTCCATGAACGATTCCTTTAAGCTTCCAGCATAATTTGCACCGTCATTTTGAACTCTCAGTCAGACAGCCACCATGACATCACTATCCATGACTCATGAAAACGTTGACCGTTACACCCTTAACATGACACGCTCCGTCGATTCCGTATACAGGGGGTGCCAAAAAAAAAAGTAATTTTGCCCACGGCTCACATCTGCCAATTTTACAAACGTAGGGAAACGAAAGAGACAAAGGTATTGGGGCAAAACATTCCCGAAATGTTCTTCTAAAAGCAGGAACAAGCTGTGGCTCCTCACGTTCATGTTCATAAAAATACGGAGGTTTCATTCGGCGCAGTCGGGCTTCGGAGTACCTACATTTAAAAATTCGCTAAAAACAGTGGAGCCAAGCTCCGTGGTAGTTCTTTTGTGGGAAGCTTCCTGAGGGTTGGCTCTTCGGTTCTTGGAAGTCACAGAGCCCCTGCTGCTTGGACAAGGCTGCTATGATCCAAAGTATCATTTTCATGCCTCAAATCCGCCTCCGGAGGGGTTTCAGTGGTAGGGGAACGTTTTGGCTCATGGAAACGAAGGGCGCTGGGAACCCGGGAAAAACGCATTGTTAAAGAACACCATCCGGTATGAATCCCTTTAGGTACCCAGATTGAACGGACGTCAGCAAGGTTGTGAAAGAGGGCGAAGAAATTTCGGATTTTGCCCAGTTGAGGTGATACATCTTGTTCAGTCTTTCCTTGCTCCCGTTTCTGCTCGTGCAGGAGGCTGCCACGGAGTATAGTGATAGAGTTAGGTCTGCTCTTGATTCTGGGGATGAGAATACCTCAATAGAATTTACTGTAGTTTGGCTAAATGGGGTCGAAAGTGGAGGAGACAAAATTACTTTTTTTTTGGCACCCCCTGTATATTTCGAGTCATATATGGCAATGAGCATTATACTATAGTAATCCGTAGGCATAATCCATCAGCGACGACCTGAGCATCATGAGGTGAATTACCATCCGTTCCATTGAACATATTATGTCCTTCCGTCCATGTACAGCTGCTCAAAACCCTTTTGAAAGGCTCTGAAAGAGGGATCGCTCCTTCGATGTACGACAAGAGACCGATTTCTTTTATAGAAGCGTGTTATTTGAACGATCAAAAGCAAAATACTATCCATCCACGGAACAAGTTTTGGCTGCCGTACTTACCATCATGAAGGCTTCTCTGCTACATCTTATTCTCGCAGTTTACATCTCTATCATTTTTGTCTTTGAAATGTGACAAATGTGGAGCTTCGAATTTTCCTTCCTTCCAAGGTTTTACAAAAAATGCTTTTAAAAGAATTGGAGCCGGTAGGGTAACTTTCAGCGCCCAGTGCACCACTCCCAACAACTCTTGTCGGCACTATTCATTCAAAGTAATCCCGTCTCTTCATGGCTCGAAAGAGATGGTTTTTGGGGAACATTCTGATTTGGCTGTAAACTTGTACTCGAGGGTGACTCGATCAGTAGAACACAATTATGACACTCACTGGCGCAAAACCGCCTTCTGCCCAAACCACTGGCGCCATCACCAAAGGAGGGTGGAACACCGAAGTTGCTCAAAACTCATTCAAAAGGACATTTCGATCACACAAGCAAGAATATCACATTTTTTTCAACCCAAAATCGCGTTCCTGCGCCACAGCAATTTGAGATTCACTACATCTGACGACGGGACCTGTGGCACGGGGACCACACAGTTTTGTGCCAAGTGAGTATCATGTTCGTGTTCTGCGTATCGAATTGCCCAGACATACAAATTTTTAGCCAAATTGGAATGTTTTCAAAAATCACTTCATCTACCCCGTCAAGATTCGAAGGGGTAGTGTCGCTCTGGCCGATTGGTGCCCTCATTGTCGACGCGGTAAGGATGATGACTTTGTGGGATCAACAAGTTTCATGGGACTTAAGTTCAAAGTTACTGTGTGGTCTTTCAATAGAGTACCCATGTCGAAAAATACTTTTCAAGAAAGGTGCAAAGCGTCCAAAAGTGCCCTGCAAGGCTTCCAACCTTTTGCAACCATTTTTGTAAATTCGCATAAGCTGTTTCATGCACATATCAACAGGAGACTGCGAGACAGAGCATTCTAATGCAAATATTTCTTTTATGTAAGCCCACTTTCAGCTGCAACATCACGAATTCTCTTCTTTATTCTTGCAATAGCTCGCTCTTTACAAACTCCTTTTCTAACACAAGACTTACTTTCAGGATACGTCGAAAGTTTGAATCAAAGGATCACATTTCCCACAGTGAATGGGGTGCGGGCACTCGAGCCGCCCAGCGCCACCCAGTGCAGAACTGAGTAAGTTCATCTCTTTCGATTACGTCTTAGACTTACATTGTGATTCTTTTTACTCTCCCTCTTGACATTCGTCCCCTCTCTGTGCAAAACTTGCAGCTTTTGTCATATTCACTATCTCTGCCTTTCCACAGCATTCATAACCGTACCTCTACGTCAGGCCTCTTCTTTGGAGATCCTCGTAATGGCCGGCCCGAGGCTTTGAACTTCAAAGTTTTACTGGTTTGGTGACCCTATGAGTTCTTAACAAGTGCCCCTGCTATCGCAGCCTCTGGTTCTTTGCCTCCACCTGGACGGAGGTGTCCAAATAACTTCTTTTACGGCCTTGTTCGTGAACCCTTCAGCCAACTCCCAGTCTCAAATCCATCAAACAATCTGCATCTTCATTTCGGATACCGCGCACAAAGCACACCCAGGCCCGAGAGAAATGACCGCTTCAATACGACCACTCTAAACTGGAACTCAAATACGACCCCCCCCCCTTTCAACCCATAAGTAACCTCTACAGTATCAATAAGTATAGTTGATTGCATAGCATTAAGAAGCATTTTATTAATGCAGTCTTTGTTGATCACACAAGTTCATTCATATTTTCTCCATAACCGGGGCAGCTGACGGCACGTTCCGTTTTTCATCTAGCCTGGGACCATTGTTAACCTCTGCAATTACAACCTTCCCCATTCCGTCCGTCAAGTTCAACCCCCTCTCGTCCCCCTGTCGAGGAATCCTCAATTCCGTGTACCCTGAGCGCGGATATTTCTCGCAGTTGTTCGTTATGGGCGTACATTTTTTTGTCTTACCACTGATCGCTATACAGAACTTGAAAACTTCGGAGCACCGTCGATCGCGCACGATTCCATTCGACGCTCTCCATTTTATCCAAGTCGCGTTTGTTGAGGCCCCTTTCCTTCAGCGGCCGGATTGAAATTTTTTTGACCGATTAGGTGCTTTACCTATGTCTATTGAAACAAGCACCTGGAATTAATGGCAGCTTATAAGTTTTCTTACATAGTTCGTGTAGTTTACCGTAGAAAGTTGAGAATTTCCCAAGACAGTGTGACAGGCACGACTCAGCGTTATCACCACTGTGTTAATAAGTGTGTACCGTAAGTGGTCTTGTTCAACCCTCAGCAGGAGTACCTCCACGGGACATTACTGTCCAATATTGAGGCGGTATCTGTGCAATGCCCACAGTTTTCTGTACACCAGTTCTTGTGCGGAAGAACTACAGAACGAGCCCCTGTTTCCTGTTATGTGTGATCCAATACCGTTTAAGAACGATAAAATGAGACTTTCGCCTTTTTTCTAAAATAATCAAATGTTTTTATCTAAAATAATTAAATGTTCTTATCAGATGTGCGAACACAACTGCGAAGTCTACTTACCTGAGTATGAGTTTGATTAAAATTTTGCTTGCTCGCAAAGGATCTGTAACAGTTGAAGGCAGCGGTAGAGGTAGTCAGACCTGAATATCACGCAACGGAAGAATAAACGGAATGGAACGGCCAAAAATCCGAGAAATAAGACCACCTGAGACCTTCCACCGTCAACTCCGAAAAGAGGCGGGCTCTGTTAACGAAAAGGGCGGGCTCTCTTAAAACAATTTGCAACTGCTGAAGAAGACAGCTTTTAAAGAGCCCGCAGGCGCTTCTCTTCCTCGGACATTTCGCCACATATAATCTTCTGAACATCGTAGCTTTCATTTTGATGACTCACTTTAGGAGTTCTCATCACTCACGCTTCTTCTACCACCGTAGTTTTTCTCGCCTCATACTGTGTAGAGCTTCAAGCAGTTCCGATAATAAATACATGACCAAGTTCAATTCATTAAAATAATTATGGTGAGAATCGCATCTACACATTTTACACGTGCGAATAAAGATTAAATCACTCCATCAAACGCCGCACTGATTATGTGTTATACAGACTTTCTGGAAGAACCGCGAGAGAACGATTGTTTCATAAGAACGATTACTATCATACTTTGCACAAAAATCCCATCTCACGCTTTTGCCGCAGTTTGTAGCCCACTAAAAAACGATTTCTTCATAGTAAATATTACGAATCCGTTCGAGTCTCTCATTCATCTATATATGTGACTGTTATCATTTCTTGTGGTACTTTACCATCAAAAATAAAAGTGAATAACATAGGTAGATATAGGTAGTAAGGCAGGATATGGTTAATAAAATTGGTGAAAACGCCCCGACTCTTGACGGCCACTTTTACAGTATCAAAGCGTATTGGTGGGGTGTATGCCACTAGGAGAAAAAATTCGCTTTGCGACGTTCGATGTGCGACGCAATGGTGAGAGCTATGCGCACCGTATAGGATGGATCCTGAAACGACGACGGTGCCCTACGCCTCATTCTAGGTGTAATTGCTTCAGAGAACAACCAATACGGTACCCGTAGCTCGCACCATCTTGTCGCACGCTGGACGCGGTCAACCGAATTCTTTGTCCTAATGGCATATACCCTTATTAGTGTCATCTAACGAGACGCTTTCAGCTTATACATTTATAGCTTTCGTAAAGACACCGGTAAGGACACCGGTGAAAGAGCAGTCAACCAAATCACGGCTGCCATCGCGATCGCCACCACCTGCTATTGCTTCGCCTCGGGCTCAACTACGTGAGCTCAGCATGAACTCTCGCACTTTTACTTCTACCTGCTATCTCGAAAATCTTTTCTGAGTTGGTCACTACACAGCAATGAGCAGCATCTCACCACTTCATCTTTCACAGCAGTACACATTCTTCCTTGAATATTACTGCAGCACCGTGGGGGCACGCCCGTGTAAAAAACTCAGTAACTCTGCATGGTTGCACCGAAACCATCGTTGCTTACTGCGGCTGATGGTTCATTCGCAGTCCCATACCGATATCACTGTACTGTATTCGTTTCAGCGATCAAATCGGCGATCCTGATCCAGAAATGGTATCGACGATGTCAGGCTCGTCTAGAAGCACGACGTCGAGCTACCTGGAGTATATTCACGACGTTGGAATATGCCGGTGAACAGGATCAGTTGAAAGTAAGTGATTTGCTGTGACAGAACGCTGAAATATCCTTCCTGTAGCTGTACGACTTTTTCAGTGATGTGATCACTGCCATGGTGAACAGTGAAAATGAGGACGATGGACATTCAGCGTTCACCACTGGTCAGTCCAGTTTTTGCTAACTTTAGAGATTTTATGTCCGCCATGTGAATTGACTTTTTCTTTTGCAGCAATCAGCTCCTACACCAAAGAAGGTGAGTAAAATACCGTTAAACGAATGTACTGGATAAAATTGATTAGTGATTGCTCCGGTGAAGATTACGATAGTGACGATGCGTTTCGGAAGCTGATGGAGAAGGCGGATCCGGCAACCATAACTGTCGACAAACATTACAAAGGACCTGTGCTCACACTGCCACTTGACAAACACCAAATAGCCACTATGATTGATGCTTTCAAAGTGAACAAGGTGAATTTATCACTAGTATACTCCCTACGGTAGTAGTCCGGGTGTGTGCCGTTACGTCTGAAAATCGCGTCGCGGCGTCGCATTCGCCGCGCCATCAGTAGGACTTGCCGCAGTCGGTGCGGAGTATCGTTCGAGACGCCATAATCTGATACCAGTAAGAACCTTCAGAGAAGTAGTTGCTTCTCAGTTCATCTTATGAAAACTTCGGTTCCGATGACGTGATGGGCTACATGGATGTGTACTGTGCGCGAAAACTGAACCAAAAGTGAACTTTGATGCGCTACGCTGACTTTGGCGTTAGGAAGTGGTACTGTACAGAGAGTACCAGAAAGTAATTATGGGTCACATGCGTCAAGTCTACGAATACAATACGTGTGCAGCAATCACAAAGCAGTAAAAAACACTGCCCGCCGAAGCGCACACCGACAGCTTTGGGAATGACCTACGAGCGCTAAGTTTTCTGTACAAATCGATACATTCTGCCCCTCCTTCAGTGTCACAGGTCATGTGCACTAGCAGGGTGACCGTTGGGTTTCAGCGAATTCCTAAAAAAACATTGCACACCAAAATCTTGTAGGGTAAATAGACCCGGGCCACTAAACACGAGTGAACTACAACAAACCACCAAAGTTGAAGTGTATCAGCTAAGTTGGTGATCCAGACAAGATCATTTTCATTTTAAATCTGATCATTTTGCGAAATGGGAGGTGACCGCTAGAGAACTAAATGGGAACAATAGAACATCTGGTGGTTCTTTAGCGAAAGATATGATCCATTCTAAGATCTTGACAACATTAGAAACGAGTTCTGATGGAACTGCAACTCCAACCACAGAGGCTGTGATGTTTAACGTCGAAGACACACCACGCAATAAATGATCAGATTAGTGGCTTATGTCCTCGGGGCAATAAGGTTCTTGTACAACTGCTCGGGATGACTATTTGTTGCGCCTGCACGGTGCACCTTCACGGTGGTGAGCCTGCTTTAACACAACCGAGCCGCGCCCACCTAACCGAATCACATCTGGCTTTAAACGACCGATTTCGAACGTGGAATTTGCCTGCATAACCCAAATGACTGTTTCATTGAATTATCTCCTTTTATCGCAAGTTTCCTTCTCCACGTGAGCGCCGCAGAAATTCGGCCATCTACGGTCAGGTGTGATTTGGTTGGGTGGGCGTGGTTTGGTTGTGTTCAAGCAGGCACAATACCGTGAGGGTGCACCGTAGAGCCACAACAAAGGTGCACTTCTAGCTGCTATCTAAGAAACTACCTGTCTCAGGAAAATAAGCCACTGATTCGATTATCGAGTGCCTCTAGCAGGCACCCGCATTAGCTGGCAACGATGTCTTTTGCTACACCAGTTGTCATAGGCACTTGTCAAAATTTTCAGGCCACCCACGTGAAATTGACAGGCAGACGCAGTCACGGATGTTGCAGCAAGGTCAAAAAGCAGGAATAACTAAATAAGCTCCATTCATAACTTAGTACACTCTTTAATGAACTTAAATAAAATTCACTGACAAGCACTGCCATTACCGTGCAATCTGGGCCAATTAGCGATAAATTTTCAAAGACCTCTAGTGCTCTAGGGATGCTTTATACGAAGTCACTGATCTAACATAAATAGTTGCACTTAGTAATCAGACGCTACAAACAAGAAAATTTTTGTGATTCCACAAAAATCTGCCAATCATTAGTAGTTCCCGAAGGTGTAAAAGAAGCAAGTGGCTTTACCCTTCTTGTAAGAAAGAAATATCTGATAACACAGTTTCCAGATTATGCATGTGCGATACGTTTTACTGATTCTCTTCGAAGCCCGACGGCTTCTCAAACAACAACCTACGGTTGTTCGCCTGTCTACCTCCATTTCCAATCAGGTGGAATGTAGTAGTCTTTTCTTGTAGTGTTCACTCATTCAAGTTAGACATTTAGGTTACGGTATGTGGTGATTTACACGGGAAATTCGATGATCTTTGTATTATACTTTATAAGGTGAGTTGCACTACTGGACCATTTTGTATAAGAGATTTTGAAACGACATCACTTTCAGAATGGCTATCCATCACTGGATAATCCGTACATCTTCAACGGGGACTTCGTTGATCGCGGGGGCCAATCCATTGAGGTTCACATTTTCTCCTTTTTACAGGATTATTTCAGGCGGTCGCACTATAGGTATATGAGGCTACGGGTTAGGATTTTTCATAGTTCGCGATTCACGCGATTCAAGCGATCAGCCGATTTGGCTGGAAAGGATAAGATACGTATCGATTAGATGAATGGTACGCCAGAATCGTTTGAATCGCGCAATCGCCTGAATCGCGAACCCTGAACAAAACGAATCAGTGTGAATAAAACGTTGGCGGCGCGTGTAATCACATTAGCATTATATATTGAGCTACATTACATCAAGTACGCTTGATTGCAAAGCAGAAAGCTTCATTTATTCATTTATTTATTGAAATATGCTTTAAAAAACAGACGGAGTGAGAAAACAATTCCTTGAAAAGTCCACGCTTGAAAAACAACTTTATCTGCAGCGCGTGCAAAAGACGGTAACGTCAACACTACTGCTGGTTGTTTGATTGAAGTAAGGGAAGCACCTTGCTTCAAATTGTGAGAATTCGGATCTAGTTATTGATCTGAGCTCAGGATGGCTATGATTCAAACATTCGTATTATAGTTCTTTTTGGGATTATCTCGAACTTTTTCGAACGAGGAAATGCCTTTCCGATGAGAAACTCTTTTGTGCTATGTAACGGTGCGTTCATACTCATCGCTGAAATGGCATGGCTGCATCCACACGCAGTGAGGCAGAGCGGCGTGGGAAAGTGCAGAGACGACGCAGGCAACGAGGGAAGGTGGCATAGGCGGAGACGCCGAGACACGCAACCACACCCTGCCGCCGGCATTGCGATCAGGGCACTCCCACGTGTCGAGCCCTCCTTTTTTATCTCTACAACACCAGGAACTATTGCCGGATTATATAGTTACCATGTGTTTCATTGCCATGCATTCCCACCTGAAGAAGGGAAAAAATATTGGTTTCACATTTCCTCACACCGGCCCGCAGTGAAATCTCCTTGGCTTTTCATCTGCTCATCGAAAGTTCAGATCTTAGTGCACCTCTGCGGGTGGGACCCCCCCCCCCCGCCCGCCCCTGTCCGATCAAATGCAACACCTCTGTCGAGGAATCCTCGCCTCTCGGTGTACCCTGAACTGCAGAGTATGAACGCGGCCTAACGTATAAAGAGTATGATACCAAGTTTTTTTTTCAGCAGGATATCGTACAATTATTAGGTTTTTGGTTATTCTCAACTGTAATGGTGCATATGCCTATCCTGAACCACAATGTGCGGTGTTACCTTTCACTAATACTGACTCCAATATCCTACTAATCAGAAAGGAAAAACTGAAAGTGTAGACTGCCGTGTATATCATCTCAACGTCGAGTAATACTGAATTCTTCAAAAGTCAGATGGCCCCATGATATTTTACCTCTTCCTGTGATAGCGGCAGGGTACACCGGAAACAGAGGATACCTCGACAGAGGGGGGGGGGGGGGTAGTCGTACTTGACAGGCGAGTAGGGGGGTCGTAATTGCAAAAGTCAGCAGTGGTCTCAGGCTAAATAGTCAGCGGAGCGCCGTTACATGATCCCGGTGATGTAAGAAAATGTGAATCAATCTGAGCGATCAACATAAAAATCACAGTAACAATATGCTTAGTGATACTATGCAGTCCGTAATGGTTGCTGATGCTGTGGTGCTATGTAGGTGTTGAAAGGGGAAAGAAGTCGTATTTGGGTCCTCGTTGAGGGGGAGAGTCGTGCAGAAACTGCCATTTTCCTCGATCGTTGGGTGTGCTCTGGATAGCGGTCATCTGCTTTGTTGTCAGTTTCATACCATGATATATGTACATGTGATATATTGTCTATCCATTTCACAGCGCTAAATAGGGCGTGCCCTGGGTGGCGATAGTGAGTGTGGCGAGGTGAGAGAGTTTGATACACTCCCTCACCCAAACCATAGGCCACGCCCTATCAAGCCCTCCGAAATGGACTGTGACTGTTTCAGGTGTTATGCGTGCTACTGGCATTGTTCGTGTTGGATCCGAATACAATCACGTTAAACAGAGGCAATCATGAAGATCACATTATGAACCTTCGATACGGATTCACCAAAGAGCTTATGACCAAATATAAGGTGAGAGAATAAAAAAATGAGTTTTATTCGAGTATTCACGCAAAACTCCAATCACAAGTGTGGAAGGGATGAAAAGGAACTAAAGAGGTCATAAATATGCCTTCATCTCTAGAACAAAGGGGGAGCATTCAACAATTACATCTCACGGTATACGCTCTCAAGTTCTTCTTCATAATCTCCTTACCTTTTCTTCTTCATAATCTCCTTACCTTATCATCGGAAATCTGTAACATCAGGATTATTCAACTACGATAACGAAGACGCTCGAGGACTTGTTCTCATGGTTACCGATTGCCACGATTATTGACAAAAACATCTTCGTTGTTCATGGAGGGATCTCAGACAAGACAGATGTTACACACCTCGATAAAATACATAGAAACAAGGTGCGTTCCTAACATTTGCTTTTGAACGTACATATCCCCATTCACAACTATAGCATACTTCAGAAGTTTAGACTACTCTGAATTTCTTCTAGAAAAAATAGTGGACATTACTTAAAAATTCCATAGTATGGGTAAAGGCAGGAGAACAAAGGGTAGGGGTCGATTTGTCGAATTTTCGCGCGGCCGCACGCGGAGAGTGCGAGTCGTTTGCAGCTTTATCTGTTGAAAAGGTAACAACAATAACATAAGCAACAATGATTTTCCAAACTGCAATCTTTGAGGATATTCACGGTACCAGCTCATTGCGTTTTGAGCAGAATTGCAAACGACTCGTACCGACGGCGTCGCGAAGCGAAACTTCGACCAATTCGCCCTCACCCGAGAATAAGCAGTTAACCGCTTAGGAAGAGGCTTATGGTTATCAAGTATAGGCCGATGTATCTGTTTTGAAATTTCATATTGCAGACATCGCTACGGGGGCAAGGAGAGAGCGTATTCTGAAGCACTGTCCTCTGCAAACAAGCATTTGAACTCGGGAATGATAATGTATAGCTAGAATGGCGTTTGAAAACGCGTCTATGGGACGCTCTAGCGGTTTAGCGCATTTCACCATAAACTACACGCTTTAGGCGGGCCGACGCCACTGTCATTTGATGTCGCGTAGCACGAAATTAATTCCATTTATAATGATCTTCATCATGTGAAACAGCACACGACAAAAAACAAGTGGAGCAATAAAAGGGAGAATAAGCGAAAGTTGAGAAAAAGTGTGATTATATTTAAAAAAAATACTGTTGATTTCACACTCGATGTCTTGGTAAGACGGCTTGTATGCAAAGTAACGAAGTGCGGCCACCGTAACCCATAACGTATTGCAAGCAACTCTCTTTCCAGTATCAGTCGGTGCTTCGTCCTCCTGTCCGGAAAGGCTCTGAAAAGAATTCGGTGAACGTAGACGAATGGAAGCAGATGTTGGACGTTTTATGGAGTGATCCCAAGCAAAACAAAGGTGAAAAAAACGCCGCTAGAATGTAGTATTTCATATTAGATTGAATCGTGAATAGTTAAAAGCTCCTCAAACCTCTACCGAAATTGCCAAAACATGTTCATACTTTCGCTTTTGAAGCGCTGTATAGGGAGCACACTTCCCATCCAATTCCAAATTGTAGGAGTGCTTTTCGATGCATCCTCGGCTCTCTGCAATTTATCATACTTGCCCAGTCTGAGACCGATCAAAAACCGTTTAGTGTAATCACGGTGCTGGAGGAACAGAAACGGACACGAGAGCAGCCGCAGTCTTAGGCCACGTTCATACTCGATGCTCGCAGGGCGTGGCTGCGTTCATAGGCAGTGAGGAGGAGTGGCGCGGGGGAGGTGCAGAGACGACGCAGGCAACGAGGCAGTATAGGTGGAGACGCAGAGACATGCAGCCACGCCTTGCCGCCGGCACCACAGAGTATGAACGCGGCCTCACAAGCCGAGGATCCACAGACCAAGGATTTTGACTGCCTTCAAAAACTTCTCAGAGACTAGTGTGTCAGTGTCCGTCGACTTGTACTAAACACCGGCGCTCCTGTACTCATGTGTAGCAACCTTTGAACTATAAGGGAGCCGACAAACTAGGATGGTGGATTCCACACAGCGTGGATGATACTGCTCGCTCGAGAACGTGTGCGAGCATTACCTAAAGTTCCCCTCGCAAAACCGCTGAATCGAACTGCTCGATAAGATGGACATTCGAGACGAGATGAGAAGTGGGATGCATGTAGACCAGAAGAATACAAGCCACAACCCATAGCACATAGACGACAAGATCCAGCTGCGCCAGGCAACCTTCACCTGAAAAGGGATCTGGAGTCCATTTGACATTAGGAGCTTTCGAATATCATGTAGTCATCCTAGGCGCAGATGACCAAGGTGTGCGACAAGACACTCGTATTTGGACAGGTCACGCAAGTACGCAGCTACTCTCATTGTTAGCGCGCGGCCAATTCACGACAGAACCAGCAATGCACTCGCCACACGATGACGTAATACACGAGCGGTAACCCTGATCGGGTACCCTATTACCTACCCACTGCCCACTGCTTGCAGCTACATCTTCCTGTTGCGGGATTTGCAAATCTTCATTTGAGTGCACCTGAAAGTGGGTCCTCAGCTACTACAGCGCAAAGATTCATGCGGCAAAGAGAATTAGGAGAAAAGTGCAAAACCCAACTTCGCCATTCTTCCTTTAACAAGAAAAGCAACGGTGTCAATGGCTCGGAGTAGAGATACACTGCGGTGCATAATGATAAAGCCACTCATAAATTGTTCATAAACTTTCATAGTAAGATGTTTCTGGGAAACCTCTCAGGTATAGATTGTAGCAAATTTGATCGCGCATCTACACATCAATACCAAACTTGAGCTTGAAATAACAGAACAAATTTATCTTCATTTTTTCAAAAAATGCAGCTTTTCCGATGGTGCAAAATGATAAAGCCAGTAAGGAATTTTAACAACTCGTAAACAACAGAGGGACAATACGCTACTCTAATAATCCGTTGGCCTTCCTTCTCTCCGAATAACCTGAAAAATCCGATTGTCTAGACTCATGTAAAGATTATTAATAAGATCTTGGTCCACTTGGTGCCACGCGTGGATTATAGCCTTTTTGAGCTCCTTAACTCCTTGGATTTCCCTGTTATCTGCATAAATCCGTCGCACCATGAAGCGCCATACATTTTCCATCGGATTAGGGCCTGGGCTATTTGCCGGCCAGGGCAGGAGCCTTATTCAATGACGGCTGAACCATGCAATTGTGCTCTGGCTGTGCCCTTATCTTGCATGAAAACAAGATTTCAGCTTCGATTTTCACGCCAGAACGGGAGAAGTGCACGGCGCATGACCACTTGGTAACCGGGGGAACTCATCTTTTTAGGAACAAAACATAACTTCAGACGTTTCTTCGATGAAATGGCGGCCCACACCACAACGCCCCCTCCTTTGAAATTCCTTCTCAAAAATCGTAGCTTGTCCTTTCTTAGATCATGCCAGTAATATCGGAGTGTCTCCTTCAGCCTTACAAAACAATCTGGAGAGGAAAAACATCATATGAAAGCAAGAAGGATTCTACGACCTAATACCCTACCTTACTCCAGACCCTCGGCTGCATGTTTTGACGAACTGCACTCGATTTTTGCGGTGTTCTCGTGTCATGAATGGTGCTTTCCTCATTTTCTGTCGCGAGATAAACTTGCACTTTTTTTCAGAACCCGCAAAACAGTTGTTTTAGAGACGTTTAGCTCCAAAGAAGACCTGGTATCGGAGCTTGACTTGGTGAAATTCGATACTTTTTCTGAGAATGCGGCGCTTATCCTTCTCGGAAAGTGAAGGAGATCGCCCAGAACTCTTCTTAGTTCAGGATCCTTGAGAAAGTTGTCGACAACTGTGTGGCTGCGGTTAAATTCTTGCGCAATTGACGATTTGACTATCCCTCCGCTTTTTTTTGCGACAATTTGGCTTTTTTCGAAATCAGATAGGGGTTTTCCTTTCCCCATTACCTGAAAAAGAAAAACATTACCGCAGCAAAACGTTTCAGCAAATACAGATGAGAAGCGACGGAATAACTTAGGGTGGCTTTATCATTTTGCACCATCGGAAAAGCTGCATTTTTTGAAAAAATGAAGATAAATTTGTTCTGTTATTTCAAGCTCAAGTTTGGTGTTATGTGTAGATGCGCGATTAAATTTGCTACAATCTATACCTGAGAAGTTTCCCAGAAACATCTTACTATGAAAGTTTATGAACAATTTATGAGTGGCTTTATCATTATGCACCGCAGTGTACAATAGTGCCTTGCATTGAAGACAGTGCAAGCTTTTGATAAACTAATCACTCGCTAGCCACTGAGGCCGCCTTCATAGTTTACAATGCCGACAGGGCGTGGCTTTGTATCTCTGCGTCTCCTCTCATGCAACCCTGTCTCGTTTCCTACGTCATCTCTGCCCCTCCCCTCCCCACTCTGCCTCGCTGCCTCTGACCGTAACCACGCCCTACCGGCGCGAACTATAAACGCGGTCTAAAAAAGGACAGTTGTGTACATCAGTGATAATTACTATGGCTGTGAACGAAATTGGTTGTATCAGTAATACGTTGTAGTTAGCCTCCGATATTGTTATAGTGTTTATTAATACAGATATTCGGCTGACGTTTCCGTAAAATGGCCTTCTTCAGAGCCTGGAAATTGGAAATTGGTTGTAGAAGTCAACAGCTTCAAATAACGGAATCAGACCCTTACTCATGACTCCAACTAGCATCTGCAATACAATTTCACCCCTTACAGGATGTTGGCCAAATGTGTTTCGAGGAGGTGGATCGTATTTTGGAGCCGACATCACCGCATCCTTCCTGGAGAAGTTAGCTTTCTCTACCGCACGATTTACTCTAGTAGATAGCCTCTAGTTGTTTTTTTTTCAGACATGGATTCAGTCTTCTCGTTCGATCACACGAATGCAAATTTGAAGGCTACGAGTACACGCATAATAAAACGTGAGTATGGGTAGCTCTCATGGATTTGTACGGCCGCGGTCAGACTGCGATTTTGCGATTCTGCGGCATCGCACTTTTGCACCATGCCGCAAAATCGCAAAGCCTGTCGGCGGCCTAACGCACACCACTTATCGCGCGCTGCGGCTTTAAACAAATTCATCATAAAACTTCTACTCCATTGCTCCTGTTCAGAGTCCTCACGATATTTTCTGCATCCAACTACTATGAACTGGGCAGTAATCGAGGTGCATATGTGAAGTTCATCGGACGCAACAAGGAACCGCACTTTGTCCAGTACATGGCATCGAAAACACACCGTAAAAGCACGATGCGTGAAAGGTCAGTGGAAAACCGCAACACAAAAAAGTTTGGGAAGTAAGTACTCAGTTCCAGATTGAGCCTCGTCGAAGAGTCAGCTGTACGTGAACTCAGAGAGAAGCTCAGCTCATTCAATAACCGACTTCAGAAAGAATTCGAGCTATGCGATCCACAAAATAAAGGTAATTCTCATTGTCAAGGGTTTGGGTTGGTTTCAGGAGCTTTCTTCTAGCAATCCATCATCGCAAAACAGATCCTCCGCCTTCTTTACTTATCCCTGGTGAAAAAATGCTTTGCCTGTCTGTCCGCTTTCTCTTTACTGTCACGCACGAAATTACATTGTCTAAAGAACAGTCTGGGGATGTCAGGTCAGATTTGGGATGAATAGGACATGGCCTAAGAAGTAGGTGGCTCACGTGACATGAACCAACTAGACAGTGATAGGGGTAATGTGGGTGATAAGGAATCCCAAAAGAAGTCAATCACTGAAGAATACGGGTCTGGCAATGGGAGGCCTGTATATGGCGAAATCCCCGCGGAAGGCGCTCCCTTCAGCTGTGGCGGAGGCGGTCTCATCAGACCAATCCGCCTTTATTATGCCGGCCCGCCTCCTACGGTCGACTTTGCCGAGGATTGCCTGGAGGGTATAGTAATGGGAATGATAGCAGAGTGAGACTTATCATATCGTATAAAGCCGTATCGATCGAAATGACGTGGTGTTTGACGTGTACAGTCCATTTCGCAACGCTTGATTGGGCGTGGCGTACGGACTTGGCTGAAAGTGTATCAAACCCCCTCATCCCGCCACACACTCACTCTCGCCACTCACCCAAGTTCACAGGCCACGCCCAATCAAGCGCTGCGAAATGGACTGTAAGTTTTCGTGGTGAGGACGTTCACCGGTCGGTAGCAAAAACTGGAATGAATGATGCTACGTAATTATCCTTACCACTGCCTTTAAGCTTCGGCAAAGGTGAGTGGGACCTGAGCTAAAAGCCCAAGTCCGGTATTCCGGTTGGAATTTTCAATTCCAAAATGGCCGAGACCTAGGGAAATGGTAAGCTACGCTATGAGCGTAGCCCACCTTGCATGGGCTGTGCTTACAGAATCCCCAAATCGGTTCCACACAGCCTAGACCACGAAAAAATCTTCTTGGAGAGCAGTGAATGGACAGGAGGAACATTCGTGAGTTACGACTAGCTATCAGTGTCGATCACAATGAGCAGTTTTGAGAAAGGAGCATACTGCACTGATCACTCCCTAGTGAGATCGGCAAGTTCCATCGATGAAACATTGGGTTATTCGCGAGATCACCTTGGTTATTCTACATATAGCTTATTTTCAAAAGCTATGCTGGGCTAGAAGGAGTTGGTTTCATTCGTACAACGTCAGGGCTATGAGAAAGGGGCAACCCAAAAGTTTGCCACCTTTCGTAAACTTTCGTCGCAGTTGGGATCAAGCATTACCACACGAAAAAGTAAAATTTATGCTGTTATTCTTAGAAGTGACTGGCGAAACTATCAAACCATTCACACTTCCCAATGCCAGTAACATCAAAAAGTAGAATCCCGTAGCTGTGTCTTTTTTTCTCAGATTAAATTCCCCACTGATTAAAGACCATTCAGGTTTGATCTCAGTTCATCATTGGTGCGAGTGTGTCCAGGAAGTAACCGGTCTACACCTTCCATGGCGAGCATTGGTACCGAAATTGGCGAAGCTTCACGAAGACGGAAAACAAGTGTATTACAAAGAGAATATTCCCGTTGTATTGGTTGGAAAGAGTCAACCACAGGTGATTTTTGTTTCCCCAAGCTATTTAAAGGAACCGGAAGGGGTCCGAAACAAGAGGAAGATGCATAGAAATGAGCATGTTGTAACGAACACTGAAGGTTAGAAGCGATAACCGGTGAAAAAACCCGGATTCCAAAGCGCGGTGCTGCGGTGTGTACTCGCATCCCATCCGCATCAACACACTGACTTCCCGAGTTGTCCGCTGTAGGGGACGGGCCGCGGGCCAACGTTAGTTGTAGCACCTGCCCAGCGCAGTGGGGTGACCATTCCCAACTATTAGGTTGATTCATAATAAATCGGACAAATGGTAGTGATGATTTCTAGAGATCATAACTCAGTAACGAATTAACGAAAATGGACGCGCGAGGTACCGTTGGAATGAGTATGAAAAGCTCTTCAAAGTACCGCAAAATAATCACTCCAAAGTAAATTCATTCTGCCACAATGCCGCACGATTTCAAGCGGTCCAGAGACCACATCCGCAACTTCATACTATTTATATCGCTATCTGGCCAGGAACCCACGGATATCGGCAGACGTCTGATAGAAGTTCACAAGCAGAGCATGCCCCCGGCAGAAGTGCACTGTAACTGTAGTTGTAGCATTCGAAGTTTGCGTCAGGCGACTATTCCATAGAAGACGAAAACCGCGGTTGGTGGAGCGTACACGGCGTAGAGTACTGGGAGCTGCTCGATGAAGGTACCACAGTATCCGCCGACGTCTACGTTCGTCAATTACGAGAATTGAAGGCCAATGTCCAAAGTTCGTTACGGCAGCGGTCACATGTCTACTTCCAGCACGACAACGTGTCTACTTCCACAGACCGCACTTCGCAAGATCGACCAAGGCCGAGCTGCTGTCGTACAGTTGGACCGTACTTCTATACCCACCGTACTCCCCAGACCTGGCCCCTTCAGATTTCCACCTTTTCTCCCACAGCCAACGCCACCTGGACGGCCAAGACTTCAAAACTCGCGACGAGGTCAAGGCGGCACTCGGCAACTTCTTCGAGCTCCAGCTTCCGGCCTTCTGGAGCAAGGGCATCCATGATCTGCCTATACCGTGGCAGAAGGTCATCGATAAAGATGGAGTATATTTCAAGTGAATCCCTGTTGTCGTAAAAAAGTTGTACGACAATGATTAAAATTGGTCAATTTGTCCGATTTATTATGAATCAACCTAATACATTAGCATTCATGTAAGTACATCTAGAAACAATATAAGAAAGAACAAAGGAAAAAGTAAAAGAATAAAACAACTTCATAATAGAAGCATCTCCTCTTGGCACCATGCCAAGGCGTCAAATTGGCGAGTTTGTGCAATGGCGGCTACTTAAACTCGTCCGAACTACGTCTGTTCTACCGTCGGGCTTACCCCCTTCCGATGTCTTTAAGAGTGAAACAGTCTTGATCAGGGTTGTCAACGTGTAAGTGCAACATAAGGCCGCTGTCAGACTTCGCGATTTTGCGGCATCGCACTTTCGCATGCGGTACTATGATCATTAGGCCGCGGTCATACTTTGCGCAGCTGCGTTAGTTGACGCCGGTGCCGGCGTCAACTCACGCAGACAGTTGCGTGAGTTGTTGACCCATTCACACTACAGTATGGTGATTGTGGCCGATTCGAATCTTGGCAGTGTGCCAATATGGTGATCGTGGCCCTTCGTGTATTGGCACAGCGCCAAGATTCGAATCGGCCACAATTATCATACTGTAGTGTGATTGGGTCAAGAATTTTGCAAACGCTGCGCATTATCTACTGACGCCGTCGTCTGCGGCTGGCAAATGGTTGCGTGAGTTGACGCCGGCACCGGCGTCAATTAACGCAGCTGCGCAAAGTATGACCGCGGCCTTAGATTATGCAATGCCGCATCGCGTGCGGAGCCGCGACACCGCAAAATCGCAAAGTTGACGACGGCCATATGGGACGGCGACGACGGCGCATAACGTTCGCGAGACAGCTTTGAGAACCGAATCTTTCTATTGGGAGGATATATAAAGTCCCACTGCATTCTGAAGTAGATGACATCGCTCGAGCTGAGACATGTGAAGTTTTATGAATGAATTGAAAGCAACATCCGTGAAATGCTAAGGGACGAGTTTCGCACAAATAGGGCGTTCTCCTTTACTTTACATCAGTTTCATGTGATATTTGAAGGATCGTGATGTGGTGGAGTCCTTGTACAGACACAAGAGCACCCTAGAAACATTGTTTCGATTCATGGATAAGGACAACTCCGGTCAAGTATCGATGCAGGAATTCATTGACGCGATCCAGGTATGGTTGATACTGCTATCATAATTGTTTGCTTAAAAACGTTACTAAAGGCATTGGGAGGGATAAGGAAAAAAAGAGAACTGGGTATACATGTTCTCCGACAACAAACCTTTCACTTCATAAGAGCTGATGTGTGACAAAACTCGCATCAGAAAAAAGGGCTTTAGCTCTTATCACACTCTCGCAGCACAGCGAGTCGTTCTACCGTTCTTCTGTCGAGCAAGTTGTTAGCGAGGGCGGAACTACGTTCGCGACCATTCGATGTAGCGTTTCGCCCATCTTCAATCTACCTCCAGCTAGTGACGCAGATGGGCGCAGAGAGGAAAAAGTTTTGGATTACTCTTTCTCGGGTTTTTTCACCGTTTCATTTCGTTCTTCCTCTACTATTATATTACATTGCTGAGTACCCCTACTTTCATAATTTACAATTCCACAATTACCATGTTCGGTCTGCAGAACGGCGAACATAAAAATGGCTGTTCCTCCTCCACGCTAATTTGTTCTGCTGCATGGTGACCTTGAATTCGTTACCACCACTTGTTTGAAATTAGCATATCTCTCTTATGATGAAAATAAAACTGGCCCTTAGTACCTGGTGATGCGATAAAGGTGGCACTCGATGTCATAACATAAGTTACCCTGTCCCTGGAATTGATATGGTGAAAAATCATGCACGGAGAAATGAGTGTCTGTGTTACTCCTATATTCATGTTGTAAGGGCTTTGCTTAATAAGGGAAGCATGCAAAGTTTCATGCGGAAAATGATAATCCGGCTGAGATAGCTCCTCATAGTGGAGGATGGGGGGGGCAGGAGTAAGTGCCCGCCCCTTCGTCCGTCGCGGCCGGAAACGCATAGTGAGAAAAGATTACGTTAACGGTCCCACTCTTCGCCTGCAAGCGCAGCGGACGACTGGACAGGGCACTCGCTCGGAGCTCCGCCCCATCATCCGCCACTCTAAAGGGCTGTATCTCAGCCGGAACCTCATATTCTTGTGTGGAACATTGCATGCACCTATTGTTAAGAAAATACACCATAAATATGTATATGGGTAACAGAGAAACTCATTTTTCCGTGCACAATCTCTTTAACTATCGATATCTCGATATGAAAAAAAGCTGGATGTGTCGCAAACAGTTTATTCTCGCAAATAAAAATTAGAAACTTTTATTAATTTCAAGGTGCTGGGAAAATACACGAAACGATCGCTATCACCCGATTACGTCGCCCAGATTGCCGAAAGTATCGACTTCAATAAGGACGGTTTCATCGATCTCAACGAGCTGTTGGAGGCCTTCCGAATAGTGGACCAACAAAATGGACTAGGCTAGTTGAGTGTACCTTGAAGTTGCTATCCCTATCGCATCTCAAGCAAGAGTTGGGAAAATTTCAAGGGGTCCTATTTTGGGTTGGGGAAAAGGGGAGGGTGTTCTCAGGAATCCTCGACGATCTACCTATTTTTAATACTTGGAAGGCTGAAAACTGGTCGTCGGTCAATCTTAGAGATCACTTTTCGCCAGCGGTCATGGACTGGGTTCGTGTCGCCTGAGAAGGGGTGAATTATGAAGCAGGGCGGGGGAGGGGGCTTACTTTTCAGAAGTCTCACTCAACTCAATGCTTGACCCTATCTGTACAGCTTCAAAAGGGTACTTTTAGTTCCTTCAAGTGCATTCATTGTCAAAAGCAGTCGCACTCGCAACCTTCCTTCCCTGCGACCGAGAGCACCTTTACTGTGTGCATTCCATCACTTTTGCCTTCGACATCTCATTCCATTTTTATTGTCAAATGATATCGAATAAGTTTTATATTTATCCCAGAGTTTAAATGCCTTCGTGAACGTTTCTTGCCTATTTATTAGGAACATCTATAAACTGCAACGTACGAGTAATAGATTCATGGTAAAATTATGTGTAAATGCGAAGGGTTTCTGCAAATCAGGCGAAGTAATCAGCCCAGATGGACATTGGAAGCAAATTTCCTTCCCCTCATCTTCCTACGGTGCGCGACAAGTCACGCAGTCATGGCTACGACAATTTGTCGAAGTTGAAAATATAGGTATAGGGGCTAAGCAGTGAAAAAGGTAACCCAAAAAACGTACCCTATTCCGTCCGTCAGCTTTGAAGACCGACGGGTTCATCAGCGCGCCATGGAACTGAGGAATCGATCGCAGCCACACTGATCTGTGACACGTGGTGGTCATAAGCAGCACATGATGCGCTCACTCGCAGGCGAAGTGGCACAGGGGTGTACGTCGTTTGGCGCGCCTCCTTGCAGCTAATTTGCTAATGGGGCCCATGGAAGCCGTTGCTGCCACCCTGACGCCGACCATTCGATGCACCTTCTACGACGGATAACTCGTCCACATCACCTGAACCCTCAGATGTTTCTAGTTGATAATTACAAAACAAAAGACTTCGTTAAACAGAAACTGCAAATTCCTGACTTTTACTAACCTCATTTTATTACAATGGCGAACTAAGCGGGATCCTGGCAATTTTTTCCCGCTTTCGGCTTTTTTCGTCTCTACTACATTTTCAACCATGGGAAATACTGCTTGTTTACTCCGGGGCAGTTGTTTTACAGTCATTTAGGAGTTGTGATACGAGCCTCCTCTCAGTAAGTTGCAGTGCTTCTTTAATAGGGTCCTTTATGTGGTAGTTATCACTCACATAAATCTGAAGGTTCGGGCTGTGAACGAGCTGCCCGACGCAGAAGATGCGTCGAAGGGTAGGTGTTGGGGTGACAACTACGGCCCATGTGCCCCACTGGCAAATTAACTGCAAGGGACCGCGCCAAATAACTGTCTCCCGTCAGTAAGACGGTAGGCTGCAAGCGTAGCATTTTTAGAGTTGTTCTGCGCGTGCTACGTTACGCTGCATCTATAACGTTCGCTCCAGTCGAGTTTCATTTCACTTGATCGCTCATTTTACGTCATAGCGATGTATAAAAAAGTGTGGGAACTCACAAGTACTACTAAGTAAAGAGCGATTGAGTCACTAGTTCTTGATTATTGATAGAGTACGCACCAGAGTACGAAAGCAACCAAACGCCGCGTTCTTACTCTGCGGCGACAAGGCTTGGCTCCCGTCTCACCGTCTATGCCACTTTGTCTCGTCTCTGCTATCCTGCCTTGCTGCTTGTGACCGCAACCCCGCTCTGCTTGCGCGGAGTATGAATGCAGCCCAAGCGACCTCCGCCGCAAATTGCCGCCACATATGTGGTCCGGCTAGAGAAACTAGTCTTTCTCTAGAGTAAACAAATTGACCGAGGTTGCCGCTTTGCTATGAACGTAAGCTTCCAGTCTGAGCCAAAGGAAACAGTTCACAGTGATTTGTTAAACGTCTCTATATAATGGAAAGTATTATATTAGGTTGTAGGGAAAGTTCTTTCGTTTTTTGAAAACGTGCTTCTGTCCCTCCAAACTGCTTTCCAGCAATCTCCTCTGCACATATACATGTAGTACAAGTTCACACTCAGCTATAGGTAGTATTGTCTTTCATCTCCCGGATAACCTTTTTCGGCAAAATAAACATATCAGAGGGCAATGTCATCTTCATTAACGAAAATTTTTTTTTTGAATAGCGTTAGATAGGGATAGGAAAAGATGATAGTCCGATGGAGCAAGATCAGGGCTATAAGGTGGATGGGGCAGCACTTCCCATTCAGCTCGAAAAATTTTTGGCGAGTCTTCCCACATATTGAAAAAGTGACTCGCCAAAAAATTCTCGTGCTTGAATGGGAAGTGCTGCCCCATCCACCTTATAGCCCTGATCTTGCTCCATCGGGCTATCATCTTTTCCTTTACCTCTCTAACGCCATTCAAAGAAAAACTTTCGATAATGAAGATGACAATGACCTTTGACATAATTATTTTGCCGAAAAAGGTTATCTGAGTGATGAAAGACAATAATACCTATAGCTGCGCGTGGACTTTTACTACATTTATATGTACAGAGGAAATTGCTGGGAAGCAGTTTGGAGGGAAAGAAGCACGTTTCTAAAATAACGAAAGAACGTTTCCCCTACAACCTAACAGATAATCTACCATTACGTACCTATGTACCAAGGCAGGGAAGTCGATTAAAAACCAGAAAAATCTTGAAAAGGTCCTTCAACAACCAAATCCATGTAGAGTGTAAGAAGCTGGAAAAGACATTCGAATATCCTCAAAGCTCGTTTTTGTTCTATTTATTCCGAGAATGGACAAAGTAAGACATTCAACCATGCCGATTCTTCACGAATAAAATATTCACGTAATTGGAACAACAAAGTCTCTCTATCAGAAAATAATGCAAACTAGTAAGACATGGATAGGTGAACTTGGGAATTTGCCTGCAAACTGTATCTGCATGCCTTACAGCCCTAAGCACACCGCAAGCGTCATTTGAGCGAACTTCAGAATTCCTTTGATCATAACTAAAAAACAAATAAGCCTATGTGAATTACCACTAGCGTTCAAAGATCCATGTCCTAGAGTTAACATAAGTGCCTCACAAACAACCGGCATTTATTACTTGCTTTCTAAATACTTTTTAATAACAACGTGATTCTACTCTGAAATAAGCGGGGAGTGCGACATGAAATTGGAAAGAAGCGATTGTCCAAAGCTGTCTCTAACAGCGAGATTGCGCCAGTGGGGCCACCTTTATATTTTGCGACATCATCCGGAAGTACCACCGACGTCGACTGCCGCAGCCTTTGCCAGCGCCGGGTGCGTTAAGCTTGAAGGCAACCAGATGCCGTCTTCTAAGCCTGACGGTGGTAGCTGCTATTGCTAAGATCGGAGGAATCGTTTTACTTCCACATGCTGCTCTACGGTTAATGTGCAAAAGTTGTTAAACATGAAACATCTTCTAGAAAAACTCAAAAAAAATAAGCAGTGGCCACCACTTCATGAAGGCCTGCAAAAGTCTATCCCAAGACGCAAAAGCAGAATCAGACATATACGTAATCTTTATATCATCTAGACATCGAGTAAGCGGATTAGCCCTAAGCCCTGTCCAGAGGAAAGACAAGAATCATTCTGAGCAAAAATATATGTACAAGCATAAGGTAAACAACAGTTGAACACGTAAGCGAAAGTTAGAAGCATATGATGTCATGATAATAAAAGATAAAAATTCCTAAAACAAATGCAGCAGGCAAGTTTTGCTGATTTTATGCGGAAAACAGATACAATCACTGAAAGCTTAGCCGAAAAAACATAAACAAAATATTCCTCTTCAAGCAATATAATGGCAGGATCAAAAATCTGATAGATCAATATGAGATTATATAGTGATATGAATAGTGGACCTCCTTTTCTTTCATCACAATCGTTGTGTTAACTGACGCATTTCGTCCAAATAAAGTTGCACCCGTTCTGATCGACGGACTCTACCCTTCCGATCGACTAGCGATTCGAGATTGATTCGGGGACAGACGAGATTCTAAATTAGTTCGTTCAGAAAATGTTCGTTTTGTGAACACCCCCTTCTAGCTATAGGATGCCCATAGATATGGTTAGAAAGCAAACGCGCAACAACGAATTTCAGTTCGGAATGAAACGCGGTTAACCACAGATTGATCAGTTTCGGTACAGACCAAATTGAGCACACAACATACACACTATGGAGGTGGCACGCAGAGTAACTTTGAGGATTCTGCGCCAAGTTCTTTTCCTTTTCTTCATTATGTAGCACCGCACTTCGGAACGCACGATTCCCCTCTCCATTTCAACAACAAACAGAAATGGAAAGGTCAGACATTCCTCAGAATGGAATTCGTAAAGACTGGCACATGGATCTCTGATCCCCTTTGCATTGTAATCTGAAGCTTCGCTCGAGTAACGACTCATGTACTATTCTTCCCGTCAGGTCTCACAAATGTATCCACACATGAAACCCTTTATGAGAACTTCTCGATAGATCTCGACGCTTTTTAGATCAAAATCAGTTATATTTGGCTCTTGGCACAGACTCCATTTACGGCCATCAAAGAAGCAGCGAGGAGCCTCAAGGAACGTTCTAGCCCTCCCACTCAGTACCGTAAACTCCGGAAACCACGCATGTTGCAGTACCTGTTTTCGTCATTACAATTTAAATCTTTCGTCAATCAACTTTTCCTACACGAAATGGCAGTGCGTGGCACCGATGTGCGACCCCATAGTCTTGTCCAAGTTGGTCATATCATGCTTTTCTTTTATACAAAGAGAATCCAAAACCAGTAATGGGTGAGGATCCACCCCATGTCATTTCGAGGTGAGGTTACTTAACTGTGACTGAGTTAGGCCGCGGTCATACTTTGCGTTGTCTGCGGCAGGGCGTGGCCGCGTATCTTGCGTCTCCACACTGCCTCGTTGCCTGCGTCATCTCTGCACCTCCCCCGTGCCACTCTCTCTCACAGGCAGCGAGAGAGAGTGGCACGGGGGAGGTGCAGAGATGACGCAGGCAACGAGGCAGTGTGGAGACGCAAGATACGCGGCCACGCCCTGCCGCAGACAACGCAAAGTATGACCGCGGCCTTACATTGCCATTGCATTCATGGGCGGACCCGCAGATATCAAGTGCAGAACAGCAAGATAATGACAACTACCCGCCTCCTTGAAGGGATCGTGTACGGGAAAATGAGTTTCTCTCTCACCTATATCATATTGTTGTAATTGCATAACAAGAGCTGGTCGCATGCGAGGTTTCACGCGAAAAGTGAGAATCCGCCTGAGATACAGCTCCTCGAGGGGGCGGGGTCTTACGGTAAATGCCCGCCTCGTCGTTAGCGGCGGTTGGAAACGAAGAGTGGGAGCGTTTACACAACTTTCTGCTCCCACTACGCGTCTCCGACCGGGACGGGCATTTACTCTGAAGCCCCGTCCCCTCGGTCACCACTTTGAGGAGTGTACCGGAGCAGGATTCCCGCTTTTCGAAGTGAAACTTTGCATGCGGCCCTTACTAGGCAAACACAAAGTAAGTATATGGGTAACAAAGAAACTCATGCACCGTGCACGATTCCTTTGAAGGCGCCAGGATCGGTAAGGGAGAACGGGGAACTGTGAATACAAGTTCTCTGAGAACATACAATCCACTTCAGAACAGGTTACGGCGAAACTCGCATTGAGAAAACGCGGCTTGGGGTGTTATCACGACTCCGACGGCGTGTCGCCCTGCAGACCTGTAACCGGGCGAGTTGCCGGCGAAGGCTGGACAACGTTCGCGGCCGCCTGATTTAGCCTCTCCGCCCGTCTGCAGTCTACCCCGGCTAGTGACTCAGAGGAATGCGAGAGAGAAGGTGGGATTCGGGTTCATATATCCCGGGTTTTTTGCCGATGTGTCTCTTCCTTCTCTTTCATTGCTGAACACCCCTACCTTTATATTCCTTAAGCAGTCAAACTTCCCCCTTCCGGTGTCTACAACCTAGCCATCAATGCATTATGAACAGCTTCAATGTTCCAGAAACGACCACCTATCTCTCGATCAACCAAAAAGTAGCCCCTATCGACAACTCTTAGACACGCTGTATCCTGGGCATAATCAAAAAAGATTCCACTTTCAGCATCATTTCCGTAGAAAAGATCTCCCGTTAGCTTATACAAAAGACGGCGATAGGCTGTGCGGAAAAAGGGCATTCGTAACTCTGCAATTACTACGCCTAACTGGTGGAAGGAATGTCGAAGAAGGAATGGAGCACAGGGAGAAAGCATGCTTAGATAAGCTAAGACAAGTCATTGCACCGTTTAGACACACGATCCAGCCGGATTTCAAGATAAGATCTGGAAATTGAATACCAGAATTCGCAAGGTTCCGGAATCAAAATTGATACCTTTCGTAATGGAGTTGGCAGAGGGCAAATCGGCCTCGCATCGTAGTTCGTCTTCCACTGAATAATCAAAATTTCAAATGGAAGCGCACACATACGGTTGTTTTGAAAAGTCAGGAATAATATATATAATATACAGAGTAATAATAAAAGATCAAATCGAGAATTGCCGTTTTAGAGATTTTGAAAAATATATTCAAACACTTTTTCGATTTCCTCAAACCACATCTTTTACTTTGTTCTCACTAGTACGTACGCTGATACAATTTTCCATGGTCCAGGAAAATAGCCATCAGGAGAAGGAAGAAAGAGATTGCAGGACACAAATACAGAAACTGCGATGCGGAATTTGCAATGAGGGCAGATTTTGAAATAAAAAACAACGGTTAAGGATGTTTGGCAGAAGATGTCACCCGCTTGTCTCACAGTGGAGGGTCTACGAAAAGGATGGAGAATCGCAGTCGAAGTATTAGGAAGAGCGACAGCAGCAGAGAACGAGTGAACTGGCAGAGTTGACACGCACCGGCGTACAAAGAAGCGTGAAAACGTAGGCAATAATGGTAGACATCTGGGAACATAAACAGCCAGCGAAAAATCAACGGTTACTATGGCGAAAAATCAACAGTTACTACTACTTACAAAAAACTGAAGGGCGACGATACGGAGGCATAGGCTAAGGTAAAGAAGCGCGCAAATCAGCGCTGATGAAGAAGACACCGAAATGCACCAAAATTTAGCATGGAAGTCACCTGTACCATTGCCCCTTAATAACTATGTAAAACTGAGGAAAGCTGTGTATCCATACTAAAGTTCACAGAAGTAATATAATTTGGCGATACATTGTCCAGAGAACAAACCTCTCCCAATTCATCGACAACATCTTCCTCTTCCTCTTCTTGAATTTCAACAAACTTGTCTTCGGTGAGTTCCAGTTCTTGCTAAAATTTCTATGTATCACTGAAATGCCCGTTAATAACAATGTAACACTTTGAGGAAAGCTATGTATCCATTCTAAAGTCACAAAAGTATTTGGCGACACACTGTCCCATAACAAACCTCTTCCTGCACAATATCATCACCTTCCTCTCCTTGAATTTCAATATACTTGTCTTCGGTGAGTCCCGGTTCTTGCTAAAATATCTACAGATATATCACTGAAACTAACATTTGTCCAGATGAACCTACAGAAATTTCGGGCCTGGGGTCTACCTCGTAGGGTCCCTGCTCGTCAGACGTTTCATAAACACTCTCGTCATCGACTTGCATGTGAAGATCACGCTTAAAATTTTGAAACTTCCTTTGGAGCGGAGAGTTTTCAAACGATAAGCATACCACTTGCTGGTCACTGTTACAAGACGATGGTGCAAGCTCTTCCACTGTGTCGCCACTCCCATCCCCTCCTTCGCTCTCAAGATTCTCTACAGCAGTAGTGTAACCTTCAAAATCGCCCTCCTGCAACGGATATTGTTACGAACCTCATGAACTTCACGCCTTATGCGGTTGCTAATATAATCCTTGTATGACCTGCTGCGAAAAGTAATTCGTCTGAATGAATCACATGAAGCGACTGTTACAAACAGCAAAAGCAGACCCTTCCTAACAACAACACCTCTGCACGTGTACTTGCATAGGTGCTTGTTTGTAGTCCCTGATCCGTCCTCTAATTCAGGCAATATTCTCTTGAAATACATCTCACGTATACGGTAAAATGGTGTTCTCCTAGTATTTACTCTACTTCCTATTCACTCATTTACAGACGCATCTGAGATACAGAGACATTTGAGATACGTGAATTTCTCTTTTCTGTCAAGTACATACTGTTTAATGTTTCTATAGTGACTCACCAAATGCTCCCCTCCCAAAACGCTGGTATATATGACACAACTCTGTGAGTGCTCTTCCACTGCTTCAGAAGAGAAGTCCTCGATGTCAGGCACCGACGAAAAATCACAACTGGCTAACCATCTACTGACTGTAGGGTGACCTGAAACTAGAGTGATAACAAAACAACAAAGACGAAAATATCTGAAAAATACCTCGATCGAAATCATTCTTCTTGTGCTTTAGGCTGAAGCAGTTGCCCATAATGGGCCCGATTGACTAGCAAGGTCACTTCGATATGAAAGACTATCACTAAAGGTGGAAAACAAATGAGCAAACAAAGACACAAGCTCAAATATTTTGTGATGTAAACATAGGCAGAGAGGTTAATTACTGCCTAAGGAAAGTTTTTATTCAAATTTTGGGAAACAAAGTTTATGTTACAGAACTTCAACAATAAAAACACGGTTTGCATACAGGAAAACAGTTACGCGTGAAGAATACATATAGAAGACATGGTACCATGCATTTCTCGTGGCTTTCATGCATTTTTTCTTTTAAAACGTTAATAAACAGCAAACAAACGACAGCAAAAGAATCAAGGAATATGAATCACTCACAACAAAACTGTGAGGAGATCGAATCTTATAAAATACCGATATATGGGATTCAAAGACTTTCAAAAGAACAACGTCATGGAATAACGACATTAGTGATGAATCTGGACCTTCACTAATGCTAGCAATGCTCACAAGGAGAGAAACTAGAGCGGAGGCAGCTCAAATTTTTTATTGCTTTCACGTGCGTCAGCAAGAAACCGAAATGCACAAAGCATTCAAGTAAACAACTGTAGCTAGCGTTAACAATACATGTCGTACCTACTAATTGCAAATCCAACAGGCAAGGAATGTAAATGGTTTGGTAAAACGTGTAACGTTCTCGATAGGTTAAAAACCCTCAGCGATATCCTCTTAGTGTCAAAAGACAAAAATTCCTCGGAATAAGCCTCATATAATTCAGTCAGTTAACTAATTCAATGATACGGAAAATTAAAGCTACTCTATAATAAATGGAAGATGATCCCAGAGACTTATAAATATTTTGAAAATAACCCCATCCGAAACGCATATCAGTTCAATGGTCGATCAATATACACTCGAGTACATGTCAGTATTTAGACCATGCAACTTCGTACACCAGAACAGATGGCAGGAAAAAGAGACCTCTGTCATATAAAGGCTTTAGTAAAAACAACCGCCCTCCATCCTTGGTAAAAATAGCGTGGGTGCCTGCCTCTGCAATACATTTTCACTCTAGCCACAAATTCCTCCTTTTCTCTGAGATAAAAAGGATATTTGTCATAGATTTTACAGTACAGATAGAAATAGCAAATATTGTCGAAATAGGGAAATGAAACGGCATATGACAGCAATTTCTTCACCTCGAACGCTATTGAACTCCCTTTCAGTAGTTTTCTGATGATATGAAAGGTATGGGCTCATCATTCCGTCCTGGTCTACGTAACTTGCTGTTCAATTTTGGCTCAGCCAACGTTTTTATTTTCATGGTTGCCGTGCGTTTCCGTCTAACCTAAACGGGAGAAATTTTTAAAAAAACCGAATATACTTACAACCGGTCAGTCATCAAAACATATATTTGACCAAAAATCGACTTTAACATCAAAAACAGTGGATACAGATAAATGCTCAGAGCGAGGAGAACGTTGAACCGTTGCTAGACTGCATTACTGCACGCTTTTTGAAAACTTCGCTCGAATGAAAAAAGCAATTCGCTGAAAGTCAACCCACGACTACGAAAAATTTGATCGCGGAATTTCTCAAAAAAAAAACATTTTACGCTCTCTTTGAATATCTGCCCAGGAAACGTGAAGAGGAATTTTTATATGGCACGCCAAAAAACTTACCGTATCTGTTTCCATCCATGGGATGGCCGGCGTATCCAAGACCGGCCGCTTCGATTGAGCAGAAGGCGTGGCAGCTGAATCCATATCTCCACTAGGACTAGAGCACTCATTGACAAGAGTCTGGCGGAAATCATTTTCGTAATCTGTAAAAATGCTGTAGCTCGGCAGAGGACATTACTCTTCCGGATTTGCTGCACATTGATACCAACATCAAATATTCATATTAAGTGGAGGGAGGCGTAAAAAATATACAAAAACATTTTAAACATAAATGAAACAAAACAACGGCCTTCTGCGGAGTGACAACCACCTCAACCTTGCAAATATTTGAATAATGAACACGATAAATTTACCTCCTCCATGGATGTTGTGATTTCGAACGAACAGTTCACTGCGACGAGGTCGTCTAGTTATGAGCGCGCCCTTCAAAGAAAACTTGGACTAATCTTATTGGCACCTTATATTGCCTATTACATATGGAAACCTTGCGAAAACTATCCTGTAATGGTGCTTAGGTTAACTACTCAATAATCCTAGAAACCAGGAAAAAAACGTATAACCGAGCTGCTCGCGTCTGCCATGATCACACTAACAACATAGAAAAAGCAAAAAAACGAGTGTGTAAAAAGCGAGAATGCGTGAAAACATAAAAAGACATAACAACTAACCGTTGGAGTCTCGTTTTCATCAAATGGTCTGCTCGCTTCGCAACTCTCTCCACTTTCATGAACCGCTTGCAACTTCAAAACAAGAGGAGGTGATTCAGAAACTACAAAGCAAGAATATAAGAGCGAACATATTTCTAATAAGTGATAATGGTATGAGAGGAAGCTCACCAGGATCTAGATGGGGTTTCCCGCTGATTGTCAACCTCGCCTTTGAGTTATTACCCGCCTCCTCCTCAAGCGAGTAGTTCGCGTCAGGAATAAGTTCTATACTGTAAATCCAGCTGATGCTCTCATGAACATAGAATAATGACCGATGTATCACATACCCGAAGTCTTCAAATGCATTCTTCAAAGTCGAAGCACTTTTATTCAAAAAGGCGATAGTTCTCCTGCTAATGTGGCCAAGCTTGTCCATTTTTCTCTGAAATTTGCGGCTCTTGCACTCCATGATGCCTTATCGAATCAGCACACTTGAAAGATGGGGCTCTTCTAAGCAGGTGTTTGAATGAATAAATATGAAATAATCGCAAAACTCACCTTGATGCGCTCCTCCACTAACGCCTCTATCTTCTCCGCATTTTCCAAACCTCCGCATTCCTCCATACGCTTTTTTAACAATTCATTCTCCTTTCTGAGTTCTTCAACTTGTTTTCGACTGTTAACAAGCTCAGCCTTGAAGAAATTTCATCCATCAAAAAATATGCTAGGTTTGTAGAAACATCTCCAAAAACTCATAAATGGCACTACAACCTCAGCCAGGACCAGAGCACCTGCCATTCTTCCCCGACGCAGTGTTATCCATGCACTAACTACGTTCCCCAGTTCTCAGACAAGCTTCAGCTGCATTTCCACTGTAAATCACAGATGCAATGCCCAACTACCAAAATCGCTCACCTCAAGCCGGAGAATTCTCCAGACCAAAGACTGGTTTGTTTCTGCGTAATAACCTCGCGGCACATCTGCAAAACAGTTAGGAGTCACTATCTGAATGTTGTTCCTCAAGATTGGTGACAATTCCCAAAATCATATGAAACGTGAAAACAAGACATAACGGAAGAAACTGTAATCGAGAAAGAACAAAGGGCCAAACCTTAACCTTTACTATTTTGACGCAATGAAGTTCTATTCGATGATCCACATCCAGAGTTCCGTGTTTTCGCCCCAAAGAATGACGCCAGATCATCCTTCGTGACACCTTCTGACATTTATATGCAGGAAAAATCTGTAAATGCTGAAAAAAGCCGAGGACGAGGATTTCGACTGACATGAAACAACTTCATTAGGACTCGGCAATTAAACAAAACATTGTCTGACTGTCATTTGACGTCGGCTTCAAAAATTCTACTTCATTGGCCAAGTGTCTGTTGATGTTAGATATAACTTGTGATACGAGGAATCCGATGAAAACTCTATTACTGCTACAGCCCTGCTGCAAGATGTTTCACTTGAGCTCAATTCGTGCGTGCTCTTAATCGAGTTGCAATAAAAAAGTAACGACTGCTGAACCACCAAGAAATCACAGACCAATATGCTGCTTGAGCTCCCTGCGGTTATTGCCAGGTTAGCTTGTCTTGCTTAGTACTGCACATACTACGCTATAGGACTATGTAATATCAGTTCGAGCACTACGAATCAGGGCGTGAATGGCCCTTCAACGTTCATTCAAACAACTCATTCGTTTCGAGTAGCGATTGCTTGGTTGTAAACTTAGATACTGCGACCAACATTGGTACGAAAAATAAACAAAAATAAGAGTCAGTATTGGGAACGCCGGTGTGTTCCACAGGGTACCACAGTTTAATTTCCCGCGCGCGCAGGTTTGAATAGACACAGCCTTACATGGTGATAGCTCAGCCCTGCTGTTTTCGCTTTACATCCAGCCAATTTTGCGAATGTTGCAAAAATGGGAATTCAAAATTCGCGATTTTGCGACATTGCGGTGTCGCGACTCCGCACATGAAGACGTTGAGAATTTCAAATCGTGTTATGGAGTATGACACCGCAAAATCGCGCATCCACAAAATTGCGATGTCTAAACATCGGCTTTTCTCATAATCTTGACTATCGGTGGAAAAAAAAATCCAAAATTCAAGTTGGTTTTTGTAGTTTGCAGGAAAAAACATTAATCATCCTTCAAAGTAGGCTCCTCTTTAATCGTTAAGCTACTGCGATTTGACTTCAATCGCAAGGTTCTGTAATAGCACGAGATGCACGCTGAATGCATTACTCTAATAGTGAATTAAACGAGAAACACCCTCTACCACAAATCAAAGTTTGTCTCGGGCTGAATCGCACCCTGCGCTCCACCTCAAAGGCCGTGACGCAGCCGCGAGTGAAATTTCAATGCTAGTAGCAGGACTGGTTCTTCCGCCATGCGCTTGTTATGAGAATGTATCATGAGTCATTTCTGTGTATTGTTGGGCATATGTTGGCGTGAGTGGAGTTGGGAGAGCTGCTGCCTAAGGAGGGACGAAGGCTGGCGAAGTGGATAAACTTCTTTAGCTTGATGGATCCCGCTTTTCGAACACTATTCTTTCACCCTAGAGTAGGATTCAGTAGGGATCCCAAAAACTTTGTATATCGAAAACTGTCCCTTCGGTGATATGAATCATTCCTCGTTTTGAATGTTCTCATTATTTTTTTCTTTGGTGATTGCGACCCTTATCCCAGTGAACTTAGGTTCAACTCCTTGTTTCTTCGCTTAACTCATTGTTCTATCGCTTTCTTTTAATTTTATGTGACTTTTGAAGGGAGGTTGTATCTCTCTCAAAATCAGACTTGATATTATTCTCACTGTGAAGTTCGTTCGCAGAAGTGGATATTAAGCTCTGCTGAAGCTCTTGCTAACGTTTTTGCGTTGTAGCGCGTCTTTCAAGCTCGCTAAATAAGTGGTAAATGCATGTTTTCGACATTTAATTTGAGCTTGTCTCACTTGTGACGGTATTCTGACATTGCCTTCCCCAATTTTTGTGTTGATCTGAATGTATACCAGCAGTGTGAGACTTGAATCTTAAATAAAGGAACCTAGAAGACCACAACAAAAACTGCAAAAGTCTTTTAAGCGTCGTCGGATAATTTTTCCCACAGTATTCAAGCAAGTTTTGTTCGAATTCTGTTTTGTAGACTTTTTCAATAGCCACGTACTTGTCGTACTGACCAACCGACTGTCATCAATAAAGCCCTCTACTTCACCGGCTAGCGGCAATGCTTTCGTCGTGTATTTGAAGTGAAAGTTGTGTTTCTCCGATATTTGGAGTTGTGGCGATCGAGCCTACGTTTTTGCTTAGATCACCTGAAAGTTACTTGTAATTTAACGCAGTGGGAATAGTGGTAATGAGAAATAAATCCGCTCTATGGTGCGCAAATGATACATGGGGCCCGTCACTAGTTTTGCAGACGTCTTGAAAATGGGATTACAAAGGTGGTGCCTTTTTTAACTATGCTGAGGGTATTTGCGTACATTGACTTTATCACGCACGTCAGTTGGAGCATTGAATAGATGTGATCAGCAACGAGGAGGAAAGAAGAATCTCGACAAAGCTACTGGGAGCGATATGCGCGGGATATGGACTTGTGATGTTCTGTTTGAGTACATCTTCTTTCCAGCTCGTATATTTTTAAACGAGCTGCCATCTATACTTTGTTGAGCCTCAGATGTACCACTATATCTTTCGTGTGCTATGCATGCGATATAAGAACTCAGGCATATCTAGTGTCTAAATTCTTTTCAATTGATCGACGATGCGACACGAGCCTCACAGATTTTGAAGTACTTATAATTAATCCTCGAGACGAACTTATGACCGGAATGTGAAGCGACGGCGATTGTCATCATCTGAATCTTATCCATTTATGCGTTGTTTTCGATATCTCTATGAAAATGTGGCTAAAATATTTGCCAAATTGATGTCGAGATGCCTTGCATGTAGTACTTTCCCGACCCCTATTCTTTAAATGATTTTAGTTAAGTGATTCTTGGTGGCGATGCCGCCTCCACCACCTCCACCACCCCCGCCGCCAACAGCTTTATTAAGCAGCAGCAGCTCCGCTTCAGCTCCATCTCTCAAGAAGCCCGTAGCCTTGTTAGCTGACATACAGGTACGTTCGCGGCATCACCCGTTTAATGGATCGTTTAATGGATCTTCATCTTCAAGTGATGTATTTTCAAAATTTTCAAATATAGAATAATGAACTCCCCATGAAGCTGATGTATTTCGATCATCTAATACCTTTGCATTGGCGCGGTGCGGATATTATCAATGGGTTACATCGATGGTTTAGTTGCATCGCTTTTTTTTTCAAAGCTCCTCAGAAAGGGCCTTGTCGAGTCCTTTGTACGAATGAGCTCTTTGAAATGCGCGTCCATGTTTTGCTTGTCATTTTTGCCTAGGAATCATCGATAGTTGTGTTATTTGGTGGCTCTGTTTGTAATTTATTGAATGTGCTTACCTTGGATTTATTTGCTTTTTGCACGTGACTTTGGTTTCCTCTTTTCTTGGGCTTGATTTAGAGTTACGTCCATTGAAAATTCGATTTAAGCTCGGTCTTCTGACCACTATATTACACATTGTCATCTTTGTAGTATGATGTCGAAATTTAGAAGGGAACCAAGCTTAGAAAAGTCACTACAAATGATCGTTCTGCACCTCTGGTCACAGGAAAACCCAGCTCAGTATCATCTGGAACTCCTTCGATAACCAATCAGTTAGAAAGGGAGCCGAAACCGGGTTTGTTCCGTAAGGTACTGTACAGTAATAAATTAAATTATATTTCGGTTTTTTTAGGTTCTGGTGGCCGTACATACGGTGGTGGTGGGGCTCCAATTGGTGGTCTTTTTGCAAATGGACTTCCTTCAAAACCAAGTGAAAACAAAATACGACGAGCCAACACATCGGTTACTCCTGCAGCTGCTTCACCTCCACCGCCTCCTCCAATGCCCTCTTCAGGTCTGAATTATTTTCCTACGCTTCATACTTTGATCACAGAAGGAAACGGGGAATGGCAAGGGAGTTGGAATCTTTTAGTTACATTCTGTCTTTCTTTGTATTCAAAATGACACAACAGTAGTTTTCCATGACAGTAATGTCGGTTTTATGAGTAAGAGCGAATAAGTAAGTGAACATTGATGTCAGTAATTGAAGTTTGTGACACGTTGAGCTATGGGCGAGGATACTGTGCGTGTCGGTATTTTGCAATCCATATACTATCTCATTCGTTGTTGGTGTCAAGATTCCATAGCCCATGCCAGGTAGTTTCAGGACGAACGTTTGCATCTGGCAGTAACAATTCTGCACCCCTACCTCCCTCTGTAAAGCCAGATTTAGCTATTTCAAGTAAGCCCTCTCCTCCACCTCCACCTGTGCAGACGGTGAAGCCACCTGTGAGTTTTTTCTTAAAATGCATAATCTTTTGGGCCGGCAGGGCACCCGAGGTTTTTTTCTCAGATCAATTCTTCTTCGGGTGGTCGTGATCAATTTAAGACGATGCGGCCAGTGAAGTCAGAAACGAATCGCATGAACTCGGGATTGAGAAGGAGTGGCAGTTCGGAGGTCACTGTTGATTATCTTTGATATATTTTATGTTGAGAATTTTGACCTATTTGAGAATGTGTACTTGTCATGTCGTACACTGATGATGTTGCTAGTTTTATAACTCACGTTATGACAAAGTCGAGTTGGGCTTATTCAAGGATTTTTCCTCTCGTGAGAGCACGCCTGCTCGCGCACCACTGGCACGTCCAGCTGTTCCACCACCAAGTAGACCATCAGCACCACCACCTCCTCCACCAACGGCGCGCACTAACGGTAGCTACACTTCGGATCCACCTCCACCGCCTGCTGTTCCTCCTGTCACTTCAGCTCTGTCCAACAGGTATGTCGGACGACTTTCTCATTTATGCTATTCCAGGCCGCCGTTAGACTTCGCGGATTTGCATTTTTTGCGATTAAGTGGCGTCGCACTTTCACAGACGATACTACAACCTGAGATTTTTACTGCCGTAACTTCACGTACGAAGCCGCGAAACCGCATTTTGAAAGATCGCAAGGCCTGACGACGGCCTTAGGTTGCATTGGCTGATGTTAGGTTGTATGTTTTCAGATTTGGAAGTGCTCCAGTTATGGACGTTCGATCAGAGGAGAGTGCTCCTCCACCTCCTCCTAGAAGTGCTTCAAAGGCTGGTAGTTCTGTTGGTGGTTCTCCTTCAGGGATGATGCCCAGATTCGCAAGCAAAGATGCCCATCCTCTTGACCGGTAGGTAAATTTGAATCTTGTGTTCGAGCTTTTGAAATGGATTTCGCAATATTCTCAGCACTGTTGGCTGATGAGCACAAATATAAATTTGACGTTTGAGTGCCCTGAAATGCTTTTCATTTTAACGTGGTAAGAATTTCATGCGTGCGAAGAGAAATGCATTCTATAACTACCAAATAAGGTCAAGTCGTGAGCTTATTGATTTTCGAAAACAGGTTTGTCGCATGTATCCCCGCGCAAGCGGTGCAAATGGTAGCATAGCTGGATTCCTCCTAGTTGGTTTTGGAGCGTACTCATCCAGCTAATTCACTGACAACTACCAGAGATCTTATTTAACACAGTGCTTGTTCTTCGAATGTGTCAGAAGCCGTCGATTTGACCTCATCGTGACTGATATTCTGTTCTTCCACTTCAACTAAATAAATCAATGAATAACAGGGCGGATATCATTGTTAGTGTTCTTTAAGATTCATGAAATGCGTGCTTCTATATCGCTGTCAAACAGTAATTTTTTTCGAGTTCGTTGTCGGTATTTTCTGCCGCCTCACGAGCAAAATTTTCAGGTTCGTTTTCAAACCGCTGTCAAGTCTTCCGCCTCCGCCTATTCCTTCGCAAGGTCATGCTTATTAATCGCTTTCCGCTCCAGGAACATAATTTTGTGCCTTTTTCATTCAAGAGTTCTTATTAACTACATGATCCGATTCTTCATTCTGAACACATTTGTCACTTAAGAATACTAAATCACACAGTTTGTCAGTATGTGCTTATATTTACTGAGCATTTAGAGAGTTTTCCTCTGTAACATGTACCTAATCACTTATGTTTCTTGATTAATTTCAAAAGTTTCCTAGTCGCTTCTGTAAGCTATTTAGTGCCTTATCCTCGAAGAGCAGTTATATCTGTGATCCGCTTGTTAATTTGGTAGATAGTTTGCATGTACATCCTTATATCAGAAACATTTCACTCATCTGCTATTAATTATTTTATGACTGCGATTGTACTAAGTTGCTTGTTTATCTCTACGAATGAACCTGTATGGTTTTACGAATTCCGGGATTCATTTGAGTGGTTCTTTTCCACTTTCTTTTTGAATAAGGAGTCGCGACTTCTTTGTTCTTTTACCCAGAATTACAAATTAAGGGGTGGACCTTGTATACAGTAAGAAATGACCAGTGGACGAGGAGCTGGATCTGATTTGGTTCAGCGGCTCAACGCCGTTTCGGAAGTTGAAAAGTCGATCGGAAATCTTCTGCGGCATGCACAAACTTGCATTTCGGAATTGTCCAAGGAGAAGCAAATAAGCAAGGTCGGAGGTTGCTCATTTACAAGGGAGGGTCATCAGGTCGGTCCGGCCTTTTGCGATGGGATGTATACCACTGTACTCGTCTTGGGACGAGAAACTCAAATCTGCCTTCCAAATTTGCGAAACGATTCTGTGAGCAAAGTTATGAAGGGTAGTCTCCCAACATGGTCGACTCTCTCTCTCGCATGTTCGCATGAGTGGACGTGGAATGCTAGCTCAGCAAGGTGAGTTGTGGTGTACTGGATACGAT
Organism: Trichostrongylus colubriformis; assembly: GCA_963978905.1. NCBI lineage: Eukaryota > Metazoa > Nematoda > Chromadorea > Rhabditida > Trichostrongylidae > Trichostrongylus > Trichostrongylus colubriformis. The sequence goes on from OZ022259.1 coordinate 42,858,850, forward strand.
GGTTGTTTCGCAGGAGATGGGTCGCAGGTTCGGATCCTTTGTGCGATTGCTCTTTTGCTTTTTCTCCCTTCAGCTCATATGAACCCAGAAAGTGCGTATTAGTAAGTATTTGAAAGGTTTACCTCTTCATTCAACATCAAGAGGGGACAAAATTTCACGTTTCCTGATTTATGCATTTTTTCAAGACATTCATTTATAGAGGGCATGTGGTACGTTATATCCTGTAGACTTGAACAGAGCGTACAGTTGTACAGATAAGTATGTGGTATAATGTGACGTAGCGTTGTCTAGCAGAGAAAACAGTAGTTTCTCTCATACTCAATCCCAATGTTCTGCCCAAAGCTAGTGTTGGCGTACTTGTTGAAGGACTTCGGTTCCTGTGAAGTGAGACGTCTGCCTTCTCGGAAGGAACAAAAAGTTATCGAAAATCTATCCTCCGCCTTTTGTCTTTAGTTTATTCTCAGTTTTGTTCGCCCAAATTTAAAAATTTCTTATCTTATTCCTGGTATGCGGCGGGATATTTTAGTGCACACCCTGGCGAATATGAAACACCTCTTCAATATTGTTTCCCATCTGAAGTGGTTGAGGCCTCCGACTGCTGTGTGTGTGGAAATTTTTTCTTTATTCGTTGTGCACACTGTGAGAGATTGTACTGTTTCGCCCACTTTGTGCAGGAATACCACATGTGTTCGTAAATTACTGGTTTTCAAATATTCTTGTATCTCCCATTCACCATATGCCCTCTATAAATGAAGATCTTGAAAAAATGCATGAATCAGGAAACGTGAAATTTTGTCCCCTCTTGATGTTGAATGAAGAGGTAAACCTTTCAAATACTTACTAATACGCACTTTCTGGGTTCATATGAGCTGAAGGGAGAAAAAGCAAAAGAGCAATCGCACAAAGGATCCGAACCTGCGACCCATCTCCTGCGAAACGACCATCGTATCCAGTACACCACAACTCACCTTGCTGAGCTAGCATTCCACGTCCACTCATGCGAACATGCGAGAGAGAGAGAGTCGACCATGTCGGGAGACTACCCTTCATAACTTTGCTCACAGAATCGTTTCGCAAATTTGGAAGGCAGATTTGAGTTTCTCGTCCCAAGACGAGTACAGTGGTATACATCCCATCGCAAAAGGCCGGACCGACCTGATGACCCTCCCTTGTTAGTCTGAAATCTCTTCTAGGCTTGTGAAAATTCAGTGGCGGTCTCGTTAGTGTTTCAATTCTCTTGAAGCTGTTTTTCTGAGGAAAATGAGAATTTCTGGAGAAGTATGATTTTCAACATTGTGTCGTCATGGTGGCCTTGAAATTTTTTATCACCCGACTATGATTACTTTATCCCGTAATCATTTCCATGTGTCTTTCCAACCGTGTAACTCCTGAATACTCCAGGGTAGCCAACCCTACGCCTTTATTCTCGCATGCACAAGCTTAAAACGTTTTCGAAAATATTGTCGTATGCCACTGGGTATATGCGTTACTTCCGCAGTATGTGCCTGTAATCAAGGTTAGATCGATGTAAATGTACCATCTTGCATACCAGCTGCTAGCTACAGTGCCCTATCGATTAGGTGATTAGCCAACCTGCCCACAGTAGCAGCTACTTGGCTTGTGATACAGCTTAGATCGAACAGAGCGAACGGATCGATCACAGAACGTTACAACCAGTGGATCGCTTGGTTACGTATTGCTGTGTAATTTGGTCCATTTTTTTAGACGAAAATGGAGGAATCGTCACAGGCCTTCAAAAAGACTTTAACTCAAGTTGAAAAGGAACTTTCCGAACAAATGCTGTATCTGTCAAATGTCTGCGTCGGATCGGCTCACCAAGGTTAGTTGTTTCTATTCTCTCCTGTTTTCTTATGGGTGGAAATTGGCAAGTGGCGCTGTCCTCACATTGTTACCCCGTTTTCATTTCGCAATTTTTCCTGCTCGATTCGAAGCCTGCAATTTCACATAGCCAGCAATTTTGAAGACAGGATTATCGACGAAACAGTCACTGTTAAGTGTCGGTTTCTGCTCAGTGAGGCCGCACTTACAATTGATACAATTTGCACGTTTGCAGTTCAACGGCAGATTATATGCGAATCAACCCAACAATTCTGCCGCAAGGCATGATCGCGAAGCTTTTGTCATCAGGTTGCTGTGAACGGTACAGAGAACCGACCGTGAGAACGATGGAAGACGGAACGCTCATGTGAGAGTGCGCACCACTCTCAACTAGTCGATCAGTGCGCCACTTCCGCGCGTTGCGGCAAATGCGACTTTGCGATATATTCCGCAAAATTAGCTACTGATAAATACCTGCAGATTCAATCTTATAGTCATGCATAGATTTTTAGGGTCAACTTTCGCCTCCCAGCAGAATATCTCCCTAGCAGAAGCTACTGAATTTGACCTTCATCGAGAACTTGCCAATATTATTGAAAAGCACTTTGGTGAAACGGATATTTAATCGTCTCTTAGACATGTGGATCTTGGAACAAGTTCTTAGATGTACAATTTTTCCTTAGGCTCTTCGAATTGGATTTTCATTATTGTCACCCATAATCATACTTATCTCAGGGTGAACCATGTTCATGAAAGTTAATGTTGTTTGATTGTGACTTGAGACGAACCCTCTCTGACTTTCATGTACGGAGAAGCGTCGTGTCGAGAAATTGTTACAGGGGTCGATTCGCCACGCATCATCGCCTTTAGAGAGGAGGGTGTGTGCACTTATGACGGAAAATCGCGTGGTTGCCCGCGGGGAGCGGCGCGGCGAGTGCAAGTGCCAGTGGCAGGGCATGGCGGCCTTCAAGCGAGGCAGCGTGGCATGGGAGGAGGAGGCAGGGTGGCATGGGTGCAGGAGGCAGTGTAGCATGGGAGGAAGTGCAGAGGAGCAGAGGTGACGCAGCCACGCTCTGCTGGGCTCCCAAGGGCAATCGATTCGGCAAGTGGTGCTGATGGCGCCGCGAGTGCGACGACCTCGAAGCGGATTTTCCGTCATAAGTGCTCACACCCTAGAGGGGAATACGAGGCGCGCCCGTTAGAGCTTGACTTCCAATAACGATGTCAGTGCGGATTCACCTTCGGCAATCGTAGGATGTATCTCTAAGGTCTGCCAAAAGGACTGTTCTCCACAGCATCCTTAAAAGCTGTCGTCGAGTTGGGAAAAGCTCCGTGAAAAAAAGTATTTCCAACTGGGTAATGTTGTAGTGGCGGCGCAAACGCAAGCCATGACCCGTGCTATTCTCATGCCGAAAGATCGTGAATGAATCGAATATGACCTAATCAGCCTCTTCACCCATTCGAAGTGCGACCTTCTTTGAGCCTTTCCCCTCTCTCCTCCCTTCTTCCTTCTCCATCAACGCTTGATCCTACTTGCAGGAGCGCGATGGACTTTACTTGAAGGGTTGGAGGGCCGCGTTAATATGGCAATCAGTTTCTCTTCCCCGTGCCTGTTCCCTTTGCACTTTTGCAAAACATCGCCTCTCCCTGTGCTGTATGGCTGATGTCATATTTCGCGATTTTGCTCGCGATTCTGCCTAATTCTGTAACGTTGGAATTTCGCACGCGTAACGCAAAGCGCGAAGCCTTCGTGGAATGTGTAACCGGTATTGGTAGCTTTATCATGCCGATCTTTAGAGCACAGCAGTATCCAGTTATTCAATATTTTGTGTGACGGACGTCAGTCCGGATGATCCATTTGGTGAATAAAGTGTTTTATACTGTGTTATCAGCCTCACAGATTGCTTACGCTTTGAACTAGAGCATAACAATTAACCTTGTTGTAGTTCTCTTCCGCTGCATTTTAGCTGTTGAACTTATTAGATTCTGTAACTGCTCGTTTTTTGTTTTTACTTAGCCAGGACTAGCAATGAAAAGGGAAGCTGTACTCGTCTTCAAGTGGGGGTCGACTGGTCGTAACTCCAAACGACTCGTACTGACGGCGTCGCACTCGCGGCGCCGTCAGTACGAGTCGTTTGGAGTTCAGCTCAAGACGCAATGGGCTGGCACCGTGAGGGATCCTTGCAGAGTGCAGTTTGGAAGCTTCGGAAGCTCGCTTATGCTGTTGTTGTTGCTGTTTCAACAGATAAAGCTGCAAACGACACGCACTCGCTGCGCGAAAATTCGACCAATCGACCCCCACCCCTCATCTTCTTCGTATGATTAGTCAGACACTTGTGAACTGCTGTCAAGTGCATTTGACACATCAATTTAAGTGACCATTCCCAACAACAAAGCAATGTGAAAAACGATTCCATCAACGAAGAATGTGAAGTTATGTGTGAAACCTCATGCAAACCCTTAAATAAGAGGTGATTACACTTCGTAAGCACCGTTGGGATCGCTTCGCATCCGATAGGAGAGGATGCAAAAACAGGCAAAAACGTTGTTGTTAGGGTGCGCGTATAGGCAGTGTGAGGCGCTGCTGTACTTGGGAGAAAAGGCTACGCATTTTTCGCGCTTTCGGGAGGGGAGTTGTGCTGGCATAACCTCAGCCAAGTAGGATGCGCCCCACAGGTTATGAAACATAAAGCAGGCGTGAGAGTACGGTAGCCGGGTGCGATCCGCAACTGCGGCCTTCGCTGTTTCGACATGAACTTGCTTGCAGTATCATAAGCCTGCAGGCTTCTATCTTCTCGTGTTTTCATTCTCTCATGATTTTGATTGTGTGACATGAGTGGTCCGTGTAAGTGTGACACAGTTGAGTCGGTTTACGTATGAACGCCTCAGTGGGCCGGTACAGTTGCATAACAGTAGCAGACGCTCATGTACTATGGGGGTGGCACTCAAAAACATTTGAAATTATAACAGAGAATTAATTCTATTACAGATTTTCAAAACATGTAATATCAACGTGTCCAATTGTCATTAGGATGTTTTTATTTTATAATGTCAAAGGTAAATAAACAAAATCAACTGTAACTGCAACAAAATCAACTGTAACTATGGTCTCCCGTGTGTGAAGTGTTCTCCTCCCCCAAGGCTTAGGCTAAATGCTTGCTCCTAGTTATTTCATTGTCTCTTTTTTGACCTTTGGGTTTTTATGCGTGTCTGTTCTAGTATTATGTTTTTTAATGTGTTGAAAGGTACTAAGATATCAGTGCTAACCGGGGAATGTGGTTTTTGCCTAAGCCTTGAGAGGGAAGGAGCTTCGGAATGGGTGGATATTTTTTAGAGTAGCAAATATTTTTTCATCCTTTCTCTGGTTGAGGTCACTCCTGGGAGCTCATTCTTAACCTCTCAGGGTGAGGAAAGAATTTCCACTTCCTAGAAATTGTTTTTGAGTACCACCCCCATAGTACATGAGCGCCCAGTAGCGACCATCGTAACTTGCGGCGAAGTTTTTTAGTCGCGTCTGCAACTCAGTCGAGGTGCGCTACTCATGTATCGGTCTTCGCGAAGTTCTGAGTTTAGTATGATTAGTCTGATATGACTTCTACAGTTTCGGGTGCAAAGGGAACTGAGGGCACTTCACTGGGTTCTGCCCAGTAGGTCCAACCGGGTGAGCGTGGCGAAGGGATCGTATATGGTCTTTTGGAGATGGATGATCAACTTTGTTAAGCGGGCAAGTTGATGAACACCTCAGAAAACTGTTTGAGGGTTAATCGCATGGGTGCTAATGCAGCGGGGAAGAGGACCTCTCTTGCACGCTGTCATCTTTCACCTGGTACCACTCCACAAACATCAGTTTGCATAATTCACAGTATTTTTTACTAAGCCTAAGTTGTAGGGACTGAGGTTTCCCAATGCTAGAGCTCAGGCTAAAAGCCAAGGCAAATAGCGCCGGTCGCCGAGCAAAGTGGAGAGCTCCCCCCTCCCCCTAACAACATGAGCATCATTTGCTGAGCAGTTACGTCCTCTCCACGATGCTTGAGCCTGCTTCTAGACTAAGGGCTAGAGCATAGAAAGAACGGGCCTCGTACATACCAGACCAAGTTCGTGTGGAGAAATGATTCCGATCATGGAATGAACGTCTTCACCCAAGGTTAAAGGGTATTCTGCTGTCCTATCTCACGCAGAAAAATGAGCTCGAAGATCCTATTGGTTCTTGTCCTATGCATAAAAGAGTTGCATGGAAAGCAGAGCAAAAGCGGAAGAAATATATAATGTTCCAAAAAACAGCAATCAAAGCGGAGAGCATCATGAACGATATAGTTCAGTGAAGTGAATACGGTTTCGAAATAGCGCCAACACAATATTGGAACTAGGCGTGAGACTACGGTATAATTTCAAACCATGGTCTTATACGTATAGTTTAGGATGTGTTCTACATTTTGCTCGCATAGGCCCATGCGCAAATGAATAATTTACCCAAGTTCTTTTGCAGAAGCATAAAATACACTCTCTGTTCCAATGGAGTGCCATAGCGTCTTTTCTCCTTGCACTTCGAGGAACGCTAATTCACGACGAAAAAGAGAAAGTATGTTCTTATTTTGATCCGTTGTAGCTGCTCAAAATCCATGTTTTTCAAGAACCATACAGCAGAATGTCGGACAGCGATGGGACGCACATCAGAGTACTTGTGTCTGGAGTACAGGTAAATGCGGTTTGTTACAAATCTTTCATTTTCCTTCTTATAGCGTCTTAACGTTTTGAAGGATCCGGTGGTCACTAATACAAATCGACAAACGGTGGTCGGATACCACAGACGAGAGACAGCTCATGCTTACGTTTCTGAAGTCGCAAGGAGATATGCCGAGAAGATCCGAAAAATGGTAATCAGTTTTCGAACGTAGCCCTAGACAAAATCTGTGTTTCTGAAGAAACTTGTGGTGTGCAGCAATGAGCTACGATGTGGTGTCAGTTTTTGGCATTGGCAAACGTATCCATATGCTTCGCTTTAGCTGTTCTTCCTACTTTTGTCCTATCAGTCAATTCCATGTAGAAGTGGTATATGGTCGTAATTCTAATTACTTGTAAGTTTGTTATTCAGAAGGAACGTTCTCTGCATACGGATTTTGAAGGTGAATCCACATCTCTTCCTCTGATAAAGCAGAGATTACGGCGTCTCACTGGTGAATGTGATATTGAAAGAACAACCTGCTGTGTTCCTATGTGCGGTCGCGTATTCACCTCTGTACAGGTTGCTGTGTAGGGAACAGTCTCTTATGCAAAGTAGTCTATAAGCTGCATATTTCAGGTTCTCGCATGGCATATGTCATACTCTCATCATGATTTGGCGCAGCAGTCTGCGTATGGGAACCTTTGTTTCGTTTGCGGTATTCGCATGGACAGTGCGAAGGTGTGCATAAATGCAGTTAGATCAATATCAAGATTACAGCAAGCGACCTCACCATTGTCACACTACAGAACGACAAAGCATTTCTGTGTACAGGTTTCTTCGATTTCAGGGTAAAACTATTCATCTGATGAGTAAGCATAAAGATCTTAGTATAGCTCACAATGAACAATGCGTATATCAGCGACTGCCAGTTATTTCTCCATTGGCTCCTGCTGCTATGCGACTCTTGCAGTTTACAGATGAGAGGTCAGTATATGCCCTGTGCATTTTTTTTTACAAAACAGTTCCTATCACAGTACGACAGCGCAGTGGGCCCATATTCTTACGAAGAGAGCGAAGAGTTACTGATCAGGTTGCTTTCATACTCGTTACACAGTCGCCGACTCCGTCCATGTCGCCTTTTGCTGTGCGCTGACCCAGTCACTTTCATTTTACTGCGATTTCTTTTTCTTCCCTCTTTTAACCTTCCCATATTTCGTAATAGTAATAGTAATGGATCATGTACTTTTGAGTCTCCATTTCTTTGCCGCTCGTTTGCTATTTTGTTGTGTTTGTGGCTGTGATTTGAAATACTCTATGTAAGTTGATATATCTGGTGAGATAAAATGAGAGCGATCGGGTCAAAGGACATAAATGGACGCATCGCAGCACGCATCGTCATCCCGTTGGTTTGGCAGAGCAATAGATAGTCGTACGTGGATTTCATGTGCAACATGGAGATTCCTTTCTGCTGTATTACCGCCACAACCTGCTATCGCGCACGGTCGTCACTGTGATGGATAGTGAAATTAGTGTACAGGAGAACAGCGAACTCGATCGGTTTTACACACAAAGGCATGAAACCTGTAAAATTCATTATTTTCTTTCCATCCTTTTTTATGTGCTGTATTTAGGGTGGCGGGTGAAGATCCATACGAAGAGGTGGAATACAACAGCTATAACACGAGCCCTTCAACTGAACATATAATTGATGGTGAAAGTGTGCATCTTGCGACGAACTCCTGAAAATAAATTTTTGATCTATTCCTAAGAAATATGCCATTCCTTGAAGATTAGTTTGTCATAAATATCTGATTCGCTCATTTTGTTATTTCTTTTGAATATGTGGTGTTGGCCGGGTATATGTACGGAAATATTCCAGAATTTTGCACAGAGATGATTAATGAGTGGTGTAAAATGTTCATGATACTTAAAACACTTAGTAATGATCCCGCGGATCAGCACTCGATGCTTTGGAAACAGGGCGATGCTGGCGAAACGACTATTCAACAATCATGAAATGGCCTACGCGGAGAAGCGGCTCATAGGGTTTGCCACTTTTTTCTGCTTGTGAGGGCGTGTTTTTAAACTGCTGGAACAGTTCATCACTGTTTCAGCAGTATATCGAATTTTTAGCGAAAATATAGAGTTGTGGCCTAGCAAAGGTCTACAGTGGCCCTGAGGCATGTCATAGGTTCAATATTCAAAAGAGGCGCTCATTCGAAAGTTGTGCAAGTGTCAGCGTCATTGGTTTTAGGTTGTAATAGATAGCGTTACTTTACTTGCGAAATCCATGGCATTATAACCCAACGATATTCGCACCGTAGGTTTTGCTTTTCTGAGACTGAAAGAAGTGTTTTAACGTGCAGAACTGCATGTTGGTTGATCAAATAAACATTGCTGATTAGCTGCGGATGGACAGATAAGGTATCCGTTAGGCTTCGCAATTTTGCGTTTTTGTGACTTTGCCATATTGCGATTTTGCGGTGTCGAGGCTCCGCACGCGAAGTTGCGGTATTGCACAACTCAAGGATATAGTATCGCGTGCGAGAATGCGACGCCGCAAAGTCGCAGACTCACAATCGCGAAGTATGACGGCGGCTAACATAGTTGCGCTACTCACTCTGTCCTCGGCTGGACATATGGCTGCATTGAGTTTAGGTTACCAGTTCTCTGATGGATGTGTTAGTGGCTGCGTACTGAGTCTATTTTCTTGACCGTACCATTGCAGTTATCCACACCTACTGTGTTGCGAAAGAGTTCTGTTCCACATTGTGCTTCGGCCGCCTTGTAGTTCCGCGCACGAAATTCCAGCTTTTTCAAAGAATTACATTCCCCTTAGACGACATAATGAAAATTATCAAAATGCTGTATGTGGTGCCAATGTTTGCACGGAGTAAGGCAACTGTTGTAATAACTCTAATCTGAGACAGAACTTGAGCGTTTTCCCAAGATCACGGAGGGCATTGAGTGGTAATGCGTGTCACTTGTTCATCAACGCTTTACTCGGTCACTTCATAGTGAAATCTATTGAAGTGTTCCTATGTAAATATGTGAGTACCTGGTTAGTGTTTTATAAAATACGGTTGTTCACGTTTTCGGCTACGAGATATCACTCTTTTTGTTATCCATATCAGACGCCATCATTTTCTAAGCTAGTGTTGATAGATTCTACAGGAAATAGAGGAATGCGGGCCGAATTCTTTGAAGTTACCAAAATCTCCCTTTTAAAAAGAATGCTGCAAAGAATGAGACGAGGTGGAAAGTACGGATTGAGATGACGGAAGGACGACAAATAAATTGTTGGGTTAGATAATTGAAAGTAATTAATCTTAGACCATGAAGTATTGTAGCAGCTATGCTATTGATTGGTATTACGTTTTTCTCAGTTGGTTGATAGTATGTGCAATGATTTTTGATGGTGAGAAGGCTTAGAAGAACTACTACCTAACGTTCAGTGTCTCGTCGTGGTGAACATTATCTCGTTTCGTCGTAATAGTGACTCTCGATAGTTATGCCGACGCTGGTGTTGTCAAGGTATTATCGCAGCGTTGTTGCGAAGATTTCAGTAGAGAAGTCGACATCACGTCTGCCAACGAAAAGACATATCCCGAGTGAACTATCTCAATAATAAGAACTTTTTTCATTATGAACAAAGTAGTAATAGCACATGCTTCCTTATAGTATACCTACAGTTCCAGATTCTCTCGTGAGCAAATGTTTGACGTTGTCGCTGATGTCAAGCAATACCGACACTTCATACCATGGTGTCGACGATCAGACATCCTTGAAGTGCACGGAAACGCCCGTATAGGAGAGCTCGAGATCGGATTTCCACCACTAAATGAGAGCTACCGATGTCGAATAATCACCGTGCGACCGTCTGTGGTTCACGTACGTTCATTTACCCAGCTACCGTCTTGCGTGTTTATGTGTTTTTTATAAAAGCGGCTTGTTAGGTTTGAAACTTTTCCGTGACAGTGAGTACCCCTTGCCTACTATCAGCGAGGTCTAGTTCTTGGCTTGAACGAAGCTTTTTGAAGTTTTTGTTGTCTTTTTCTTAGCACATTCTTCGCTAACAGTAACTTCCCATTTCGTCGTCACGGATTGATGCGCTGCACTCTGCGGTGCGGCTTTCCATCCTTCCCGAACACGTTTATGGAATGCATTTTAGAAAGTATGCAGTCACCGGTTTGCATGGTGTCGAATAGAATGTATTGAGATGTGCGTGAGGACGCTCTGTTTCATTTCACCTGAAGATGCGACCGCCTTTTGGCGGCGACCAATCTGCAACAGACTAAAGGCAGTTGCCTGGTGCGGTGATCTAACTGGCGTAACTTGTTGGCCCAGGTCGAGTGTCTTTACCCACAAACTATAATGCCATAAATTTCGCCACGGTATCTCAAAATCGTTTCCTACAAAGGAACTAGGGAATGTTAACCGAAAGGCACTCGCATCAGCTGTTGTGAGCACTGTTCATGCTGAAAGCAGCGAATAATTTGTGAATTGCCTATCCAAATCACCTCAACTGTCTATAAAATTTATACAGAATAAGGTGATATTAAATATTTTTTTACGTTTTGTGCTCGAATAAGAGTGTTCCACTTTTTTTGCAGTCTGTTGCCATCGGTGAATCGATATTCAACACTCTGGAGACGACTTTCAAATTTGCGAAAGACACCGACGACTCTTGTGTGTTGCACTACGATCTGGTCTTCGAATTCAAGTCGAGATTACATTCTCAAATGGCTTACTTATTTTTCGATAAAGGTATACCTTCATCCACCCATTCGGATTTAACTTCAAAAATATTGAACCCTTTTACCACGTTGAGTAACGAATCTGAGAAATTTGTGATAGCCTTGATTCACTTAGCGGCTAGGTCACCACTTGGTTGGAATTGTTCAGAGTGCGCGATTCAGGCAATTACGCTGGGTGGTAAAATAGAGGTACGTACCTATCGAGTGATTCAGGCATCGCGCGATTCAGACGCAAGGGAAACGATACATATCGATCAAGTAATTTTGGCGTCAGTGGATGGCTTAATCGCGAACTATGAACAATGCCTCACTATGCTTACAGTTTCTATTGAAGCTGTAAAAGCATTCCATTAACCAGTATTTCATCTGCAATTTCAGTTGTTAAAACCATGGTCAGAGCGTTTTTACGAAGAGCAGAAAAGGTTCATGGAAGACCGTCTCTACCCCATGGCGAGCCACAAATCCTTCGATATACGAGATAGCCGAAACTAGCCTTATGGTTTTGTTTGTATATTTTCTCCTCAGTAATCACATCATATGTTACGACTTTGTCTTGATTTCCTCACAAATATTGCTCAGCAGTCTCAGATAGGTTATGATTCATCAGCAAATACATCAATTAACAAGTATGATCTAAACCAGACTCGGGCGCTCCACCATTACGAAGTCATAGAAACAATTACTGCTTTTGTATAGCAGGGTGCATTAGCTAAAGATACCTGGCGAGATTTGACGGCAGCGCACAACCGGTTAGAAAAAAACGTGTTAAAAATTTGAATAATTTTCTCAAAATTATTTTGTATTTCTTTGAATTACCGGTTGCCTTGACAGGATAGAGATAAATTGTTCTTATATTATGGTCATGTTATAAATGAAACACAAATAACAACAAGGTTGCTAGCATGGTCGTCCCAGACAAGAGACAAGGTTTATACTCCTCAACACTGTCAGGGGAATGTCGTGGCGGGCTCTTATTTAACGGCAGAAAATCAGGTGACTAGCAAAAAAGACAAATCAGTGGTATCTCTACAGCTTTGGACACTTGACCAAGAAGCTACTGGTAGCGTTTTCCTCTTATTATATTTTGAACCATGCAAAGAGCCTAGAGCTTGATTCTGGTTTTCAACCTATACAGTTTGAAGTTATGGTCCTTGATCGGCTTTAGGAATCGTAGAATACATCTAATGATGGTGTGGATTGAATATCTTCCTAATGAAGTTGTTTTTTTTTTCAAATCAAGGCAATCAGAACTGTGACAATCATGAGAGTCACCATAATTCGAATTACCATATAATCTTGATCCAGCGCTATCAAAAAAAGTTGCCGGAAGTCGTCATTCATTTTCATACCTTGCGTAAATGGAAACCAACCAAACTATGTAGGAAGGTTCCATCCGTCAAGGACTAGGCCGTGTGCTTTTCTCTGGCTGCCGTTCAAAACGATGTAGATGACCACCCGTTCTGTTTAGCAGCTGTTGAATGGGCATCATCGAAAGAAAAACGAAGCGCAAAAGGACCTGACCCATAGAAGCGCTGAAGGCGATCAGAACACTCATCGTGAACCATGCTCTAAGGTATGGTTACTCTCATTCTGTATTTTCTTCCGTTTATTCTTGGTGAGATAACTTATTTTGAAGACTCTGAAGCCGTTCATGATATTATCCAAAGTAGCCATCGAATCCCTTTCAACATAGACACTGGATGAACCGCATTGTATGGCGCACTGCAGACTGGCATTATCTTATTTGTTTACATTGGAAGGGAAGGTCACTTCGCATTCACATATTTCATATGTCATAACAGTTGAAGTGAATGACTCCAACAATCGCACCTTTCTACTCTGCTGTGTCGGCGGCAGGATGTGGCTGCGTTATTTCTGCGCCTTACCGCCATCGACTATGAAGGCGACCAACACTCCCCGTTCATTTGAATCATCTTTTTTGAAATACAGCATTAATAAGTTTAAGCAGTAACATAATTCATTCACCGGAACGATATGTTAACGTGAAACAAAAAATTTACTCGTCTATAGTTAAAAATGAAAATCAACAACGTTTTGAGATGCAAAGGTTACTCCAATGACAACGTGTAATTTGACAAAAAAAAACCGAGTAACAAGAACTAGCTAGGCCTACAATAACAACTACTATCAACCAAATCTACAACGTACAACAATTGAGCACAAATATTAATAACGTAACAAGTGGAGTCATAACTGTTAAAATAGAAAGCACCTAGGACGTAGAGTTTAGAACATTCCTCCTCCTCCCATGCCACCCATTCCTCCCATGCCGCCCATGCCACCTCCCATGCCTGGCATCGGCTCTTCCTTGGGTAATTCGGTAACAACACATTCTGTTGTTGCAAGCAAGGAGGCTACACCAGCCGCATCTTGCAGTGCTGTTCGGACAACCTAAGGAGAATGACCGATAGTTTCAATGAAAGCGTGGTAGCAAAATAACAAAGAGCAACTTTTTGAGCTAAACTCATGAAAAAGCTGAAGCATTGCGCATACCTTCGTAGGGTCAATTATACCGGCTTCGAACATATCCACAAACTTGTCGTTAAGGGCATCGTAACCATATCCAGTATTGTCATTTGCCAGGACCTGCAATGATGGGCTTCGGAACGAACCGGTAGTCGCCGTGAACGACTATTACTACACGATTACTGCACCTTTTCAACAATAGAAGCAGCTTCCAGCCCAGCGTTCTTTACAATGGTGGTGATTGGTTGACGAACAGCCTTTTTGATGATGTTCACACCCATCTGTTGGTATTCATTCGGGGCCTGCAAAGAAAAGTCGAAAAATCTAGACCAAACCGAAAAGCCATTCCAAAAAAGGCACCTTGAAACCGTCGAGCACCTTCAGTGCTCGGAGAAGCGCGACCCCTCCTCCGGGTACGATTCCTTCTTCAACAGCGGCACGGGTAGCACAAAGGGCATCAGTAACTCGATCCTTCTTCTCACCAACTTCTACCTCAGATGCACCACCCACTTTTAGAACAGCAACGCCTTTAGAAAGCTTAGCAAGGCGCTCGTTCAGTTTTTCCTGGAAATTGCCATGTTTTGCACGAACTGCTTACATACGGCCTCAAAGTACAAACCTTCTCGTAATCACTGGTGGACTGCTCGATCTCGTCAGCAATCTGCTCGATTCTCTTCTCAATTTCAGCCGACTCGCCTTTACCACGCAACAGAAGAGTATCGTCTTTGGTGATTGTCACCTCCTCGACCTGACAAACACAGATTGAGTACTCGTCCAAACACCGATATTTCAACTCGAATAGTACCTCTCCGAAGTCACCAAGTTGGATGTCTTCTAGCTTAACCAAGTTCGAGTCGTCTCCAAAAACAGTTCCCCCAGTAGCAATCGCCATGTCCCTGAGGGTGTTCTTCCTATTGTCACCGAAGCCGGGTGCTTTCACAGCCACCACTTGGAGTCCAACCTAAGGAAATATACTTGAAATATCGATCCACGCTCGACGTATACGGTGATATACCTTCAGACGGTTCAACACCATGGTGGTAAGCGCTTCGCCATCAACGTCCTCTGCGATGACCACGAGCGGTTTTCTTGCTTTGTTGGCGAGCTCAAGGGCGGGAACAATATCTTGGACATTGCTAATCTTTTTCTCGCTCAACAGAACTAAAGCCTTCTCATATTCAACCTGAAAAAGTACTCCTTAGGCTGAAACTTCGAAATATCCCCTAAAACCTCAAACCTTTGCACCCTTTGATGTGTTAATGAAATAAGGAGAGATATATCCGCGATCGAACTTCATGCCTTCAATTAATTCCAGTTCATCATTTAGGGTCTTTCCATCCTTTACAGTGATCACTCCTTTGTTTCCAACCTGAATAGTGGAGCTGAGTAACAGCAAATTCTTTGAAAGAAACACTATATGCAAATAACCTTTTTCATTGCTTCGGATATAAGGCTTCCGATATTGCTGTCCCCATTTGCTGAGATAGTCGCAACCTGGGCAATCTCTTCCGGTGTAGTTACCTGTAAAACTCTCACCTAATCATCGAGAACAACAGTGAAAATAGAAAGTTCTCACTACCAACCTGTTTGCTTTGCTTTTTCAAGTCCTTCACGATTAGCTCAACAGCAGCCATTACACCACGTCGTATTTCTACGGCATTCGCACCCCTGCTAATATTGTCAAAGCCTTCCCTAGTAATAGAACGAGCTAGAATGGTGGCACAAGTTGTTCCATCTCCGGCCTCTTCGTTGGTTTTGTTAGCGACATCCTTAAACAGATCTTTTCTAGTCTTCCCATTCGTCCTACAATATCGTACCACCGAAGGACCCAACCTGTATGAGCTTGGCTCCCATATTGTGGTATTTATCCTTCAAGTCGATGGCCTTCGCAACAGTGACTCCATCCTTTGTGATTTTTGGGCTTCCCCATGACTGCTCGATGATCACGTTTCGGCCCTAAACAGTATACTGACATAAGATGTGCAAGGAGCATAGTAGTGTGTACACCGCCGTTATCCACTTTACCTTGGGACCCATAGTTACTGAGACCGCATCGGCAAGAAGGTCAACACCAACGAGCATAGCTTTCCTTCCTTCTGCACCAAACTTGATGTCTTTTGCATAGTTTCGTACAATTGTGCGTGTAACACTTGCACCGGCCAAGCGCAACATCTTGGGACCTTAAAAACCTCAATGTAAAGATTTAGTCAGTAAGGTTATCATAGGTCATCCCATACCTGCAATAACCACTTCAATTGGGTTATCAATGCGGAACAGTAAGTTAAAACGGTGCTATGCAATGAAGGGGGGGGGGCATCCCACTAAGAACATTACTTTTACCTAAGCCTAGAAGGGGAAAGGAACTCTTTCTTTCCTTCATTAAGGCTTAGGCAAAATATAGGTCTGAATGGCAGATTGACACCTCAAGGATCTCTCTACGATTCAGATAAGGAAGTTTTTATATGATGCCCACCTCATTGCGATAAAACCAATGATTAGTGATTGCCATCACTAATAAGTAGAGGAATTCACATCCTGCCTACTTTGTCAGATTTCAACTGATTTCCTAACATTATAGAGGGCCTATGCGCGGGAAGAAGAACGAGAACGAGTATACATGGACAAGTAAACAAATAAACAAGGAGAATAAAAGGAGCAGGAATCTCCTCAGACCAAGTGCAGATAAAACAGAAATGATGCAAAACCGAGCCCAAACGTTCGGCAGCGAATATAAAGGGCGAACATTCCAGAACGCGGTTGCCATTGGTCGGTCCCGCCCATTTCGACGTGCTGCGGGCGATTCGTTTCATTGCGTCAGACGTCTGTCCATTCCCCATTCCTAAAGTGATGTTCTTGACCGCCGTTCGACGTGCAATTGTGAGTTTTTTGTTATTTAAATATTGCTAAATGTTAGATAGGGTATACGTGAGAAAAGGGCGGCAGAACTGCAGCCCGCTGGCAGTTTAGAGGGACCACTCCACTGTTTTGAGGTTCTGCGTTATTTTTACCTAAGCCCTGCGAGGGGGAAGGAATTCCTTTCGACGTCCAAGAAGGTGTAGCAAGAGTGTATTTCATTGTGCAGATTTACACGATAGTGAGATAGGGTTTTCTTCAGTTTGTAAGATTTTCTCTTACTTCGTTGTTTTAGTTTATAAGATTCTCTGGGTCAAATCAAGTCGGGGGGGAGACGCAACTTTGCGTCAAATTTTCACCGACGTCAAGGCTTCTTAGGCTAAAGCAGATGAAACCTATGTTTTGACAGATGCTTTTTCATGTGGAAGGAGAGGATATCAATTTTAGCCTAAGCCTAGCGAGGGAAAGGAGCTTCGACCTTGACGCAAAATTGCGTCTCCCCCCTGACTTGATTTGACCCGATTCTCTCTCACTTCATTGCAGTAGCACCAGACTTGGGTCAAATAAACGCACGGGGGGAGACGCAAAATTTTCACCTACGTTAAAGCTTCTTTTCCTCCCTAGGCTTAGGCTAAAGCAGGTAAAATCTATGCTTTGACAGATGCTTTTTCTTGTGGGAGGAAGGAATATAAATTTTAGCTTAAACCTAGGGAGGGAAAGGTGCTTGGACCTCGATACAAAGTTGCGTCTCCCCGTCCCCCGACTTTATTTGACCCTAGGACGTCATTGGAATTAGGAAAAGGAAGCTTGAAAACGTGATGTTAGCTTTGTTAAGGCTGGGGATCTCCTCAAATCCTTCAAGCCACTTCATGATCGAGTATTGGTTGAACGCGTCGCCGCTGAGACGAAAACTAAGGGTGGAATAATGTTGCCCGAAAAGGCACAAGGGAAGGTATGCTTCCGAATAAGCCTCACTTTATTGGCCTAGATGCATGTGTGGTACTAGTCATTTCAGGTGCTTGAGGCAACTGTCATCGCAGTGGGACCTGGCGCACGAAATGAAAAAGGTGATATCATCCCCATGAGTGTTAAATCAGGGGACCATGTGCTTCTTCCAGAGTATGGCGGCACTAAGGTAAGAGTTCCAAGAGAGATTATCAACAAAAGCTTTTACAAGTTCTTTGTTATTCATTAGTCTACATTTCAGGTGGTTGTGGATGAGAAGGAATACTCGATTTTCCGTGAACAGGACCTTCTAGGTGTTTTTCATTAGGTTTGCAATTTGACACTGACATCATCTCGTTACATGTATTAGATATTAGGATTGTTTAGATACTCACTATTATTGTTACTTGTTACCAGCATGAGCTATTGTTGTGGTTTTTTCTATTGAAGAGTAAAGGTATACGACCTGATCACCTCTGTTCAACGGCAGCAGGCAATACAACGCGGGTGTCAGTGAAAAATTGCGCTGCAGTCAATTGAGCGATGAGATCTGATGCGTTGAGATGCACTGTGTGCGCTATAAGTTACTTGGTGGACGAAATAGGGATTACTAACAAAAGGGTGGCACTTAGTTAGGACTTAGTTGTAATCGTAGGTTGGCTGGAAAGTAGGCGCTCATGTACTATGGGGAGAGCACGCAAAAACGCATTTGAAATACAGTAAGGAATTGATTCCACTACAAATCCTAAGAACATGTGATGTTAGCGTGTCCGACTATCATTACGATAGGTGTTATCGCGATGAGGGGGCATCTTATGGAAAATGGCACACCTAAGCATCTTGGAGAGAGATCTTTGAGGGAGCAGCTTGAACAGTAAGGTGTATATTTTTGGCTAAGCCTAAGCCCTTCCAGGCTTAGATAAAAATAGTGTCTATAGTGGGATAGATGTTTTTATTTTGACATGTGTGGCATTGATGGTTGATGATTGGCCGTCTGTGAAGTGTTTCCTACCCCAAGGCCCAGGGTAGATCCTACATTCTAGTTGGTAAGCATTTCTTCGTACCTCCAAAAATCAGATCGCATGCAACTTTATGAAGGAAACTGAAAATGTGATGTGGGATTAATAAATGTCTTATCAGGGCCTGTTAGTGAACGTTAGTATGGAATGGATAGCGCGGGCACTTGCTATTAACACGGTGTCATCTGTGTAGGGAGTTACATCACACTTATTAACTGACTCCCTTTTGCCCTTCAGTTTTTTGAAGTGTGTCTGTTCTAGTGTTATGTCTTTATGTGCTGGAAGCGGGTCAATTGAAGTGGGGGAGAGAGACGCATTTTTTCACCGACGTCGAAGCTGCTTCATTTCCTAGGCTTAAGTTTAAATTCCAATCTCCTCCTCCTACACGAAAACGCATCTGCCAAAGCATCTGTCTCATCTGCTTCAGCCTGAGCCTAGGCATCGGTTGAAATTCCTTATTGTGGTGGAGGCAGTCCTCGGAGCTCCTGCTTACCCTCTCAAGGTGAGCAAATATTTCCTACTCTCGAGTTGTTGTTTTTCAGTGCTACCCCATAGTACGTACATGAGCCCAGGGAAATGTTGTGAGGGTACGCGATACGAAGATCGGTCGCTCTCTGATTCAAACTGAGGAAAAAGCTGGTTTTTTATCAATGTTCGCTGTGGGTGCACTCATGATTGGCTCGGTCAGCGGTGTCAGCAAAATACACAGTGGTGATAAGGTCATGTGGCCTGCGTCCTACTGTTTTAAATTTGCGGTTTTTTGAATTTCAAATGTTGCGGAAGAGACAGAATGTTATCATGAAAACAAATTAGGTCATAGACATATAGTTCAAGTTCATATTATATTTACATAGATTCATTATTGGAGATCTGAAAAAATCCGATTAATTGTGCTATGAGGGTACATTGTCTATAAGCTCACCGAAAAGGCATTAGACGCATTTTAAATCAAACAAGAAGATGAAAGGGAAGCGGTGATCAAGGTGGTTCTGTGAAGTTTGTTTCTATACCGCCGTCAGTCTTTGCGATTTTGTGCACGCGATAATACGACCTTAGGCCGCTTCCATACTTTGCGCACCGACGCCGTCACGCGCGTGCCTGCGTCACGCGCGTGACGCCGGCACGCGCGTGACGCAGGCACGCGCGTGACGGCTTCGGTGCGCAAAGTATGGAAGCGGCCTTACTAGGAAAGGGTTTCAACTTCCCATGGAACTTTGAAATGAGATCCAGGGGAATCGATAGAGCTTCGAACGCTGATTACAACGGTGAAAACCAAAATTGCCAAATGGCATTCTGAAGCGAGTTACGAGAGGTCAAAGTTTGCCTGTGACACCTCACTGGCGTGGCACTTTGCCATCAGCATGGCCGTTGCCAGGCCAGCATCGACCACCGTGGCTTACTGGTGGTGTTCCAGATCTGTAGGATTGCGTTGGACACCACCAGCAAGCTACGGTGGTCGATGCTGGCTTAGCACGGCCGTGCTGATGGCAAAGTGCCTCGCCAGTGAGGTGTCACAGGCAAACTTCAACCCCTCGTAACTCGCTTCAGAATGCCATTTGGCAATTTTGGTTCTCACCGTTGTAATCAGCGTTCGAAGTTCTATCGATTCCCCTGGGTCTCATTTCGAAGTTCCATGGGAAGTTGATACCCTTCCCTAGTTAGTGCCGCTCCGCAGCGAAGCTGCGGCATGGCACTAAGGTCGTGTTATTGCATGCGAAGGTTCCACGTCGCAAAATCGCAAAGTCTGATGGCTGCCTTAGTTCTCAGTTCTTAATTTTCTTTTATTACACTTCGAAGCCAATAAGAGTTCCTGTAGCGCCAGGAAGTAGAGTGTGGTACCGAGGAAGTCGCCCACGATGGTGGAAACCTATCTCTCAATCACAAAAGAAAAAGGGAGGGAGGAAGAAGGTTTTCTTGACCTGTTTCCGGAAATGCGTTGCCTTCAGTGCACTTTGAAAAATAACTACAGATTTACACATCGTATTAGGTCTGTGCAGAATAAATGGCCAAAACGGACTACTTTTTTCAAAACGCCATACCT
Organism: Trichostrongylus colubriformis; assembly: GCA_963978905.1. Taxonomy (NCBI): domain Eukaryota; kingdom Metazoa; phylum Nematoda; class Chromadorea; order Rhabditida; family Trichostrongylidae; genus Trichostrongylus; species Trichostrongylus colubriformis. Next base: position 42,879,454 of record OZ022259.1, read on the forward strand.
TCGCTCAGACACAACTTTATTTGTCGAAATAAAAACCATTCGAATCTACACGACCTTGCCAACGATCTGATAAAGAAAATATGCCATCATGATCAAATTCTGGATTGCGAAAATTAATGAAGTCAACGATGGCATTTCCAACCTGCATAGTTTCGCCGAATTTTTTCTGACGCAGGTTTGCATCGAGAACCGGGGAAAGGTGGTAATTCGTCAGGGATAGGTCTGGGGAATAAGGGGGATGAGGGAGAGTCTCGATCAGTTTCTGCCGGGTGACTTGCGAACTGTGAGGTTTTGCGTTGTTTTGCGCACCCAGAAAAAATGATGCGGTTAGGCATCGAGCCTCTCCCTCACTCCGCTTATTCCCCAGACCTATCCCCGACGGATTACCACTTTTTCCGGGTTCCCGATGCAAACCTGCGGCAGAAAAACTATGCACGGTAAAAATGCCATTCTTGACTTTATTATTTCTCGCAATCCAGAATTCGATCGTGATGGCATATTTTCTTTACCAGATCGTTGGCGAAACTCTGTAGATTCGAATGGTTTTTATTTCGACAAATAAAGTTGTGTCTGAGCGAAGTTATGGCCAGTTACGTTTCGGCCATTTATTCTGCACAGACCTAATACTTTTCTCGTATCGTCTATAGCGTTCTTCGGGTGAAACTTTTCGCTAATACGAAAATCAGTCTAAGAAACAGTGGATCACTGGTTTAACCAGGACACTCGAACTGGGTCAGATCGTCGGAACTCGCGGCGGCCACGCATCCCGCACGGCCACTTCACGACGGACATTAAAAAAAATCCTTCTCGCTACCCGTGGCACATTTCGCATAGCACAGTGACTCAATTAGAGTGTCCTGGTTCATATCCATGGATTTTTTCCTTTCTAGATAAAATCCATTCAGGTAGTCTTGTGCGACCACTCGATTATGTGATATTTCTGTCAAGGATGAATCTAGAAATTTACAAATTATACCACCATCAGTTTGGTGGCTATTGAAGATAAGGTGCGTGAAAATTTCTTAACTTCATCTCTTCCAGAATTAGTAAATCAATCACAGAATTTCATAAGCACTACGAAAATAAAAAATTGGTGTTGTGTTTTATTACAGCATTCCAATCGCGGCATAGTGTGAGCAACTTGAGCAATAATGCAAGCGGAAAGACTTCTTACAAGGGAAGGACCACAGGTCGAAGTGGCCATTCGGAATGGGATACATTTGATCCGACGTATTTTCGGACGCTGATCTCGAATCTGTACTCGAAATTTGCAAAACGATTCTCTGAGCGGAGTTATGGAGGTTTTTTTGAAAAAACAATACTGTTATGGTAGGTTTGGAAGCCCATAGCACGCGAGCCAGACCTTCTTGCGCAAAACCAGGGGGATTTTCGTGTTCAGGGAGTCAAATAACCTCAGAAGACAAGTTTTTAGCCAATTCGAGAATTTGACCAAATTTCGGAAAAATTCACGGGCTACAGGGTGGCAGCCCATTGAACAAAGGAGAAGTCGTTGACCCCTGCCTAGGAAATGCTCCTAATTGACGCTTGTTTCGTACATTTAGTGCGATGGGCAAGTGTAAAAGGTATGTGTGGGCTATCTTGTTCAGGTTGCAGGGTTTTCTGTAGAAGAAAATTCAAAATCTACCACTTTATAACCTGGCCACCCCCAATTTTCCGAAGTTGGACCAAAAACTGGATTTGGCTGAAAATTTGCACAGAGGGGTAATTCGACCCGCTGTGCACGAATATCATAATCTTTTCACGAAAAAACGCCTAATGCGTGTGGTACGGGATTCTCTTCGACTTGGTATCCTTCCCTTGTGAGTAATGTTAGCAGTTATAAATAAAGTGGCAGAGTAAATGATGGTTGTGATAGGTACCAGTCCAAGGAAACGTTTAGAAGTGGAAGAAAAGCACTTACTGACAATGAAACACAAAATGCAAAAAAACCCGCACTGACGGGGGGCAAACCCTCGCCCCCTCTCCTGCAGATCCGGAGCACTACCACTGAGCCGCTGAGGCCGTTGACTGCTCTGCAACGAGCCATGCTGATGAACCGTTCATTCAAAAAACCTCCATAACTCCGCTCAGAGAATCGTTTTGCAAATTTGGAATGCAGATTCGAGATCAGCGTCCGAAAAGAGATCGGACCATATGCATCTCATTCCGAATGGCCACTTCGACATGGGGTCCTTCCCTTGTTAGTGCAAAATATGGTAGGATTCCGCCAGACTTGCTTCTCTCGCTGTGTTTCTCGGTTTTTGCCTTCTTTTTGGGTTCCAGTCCTCCACTTTTCTCCGACTTATTCATCCTGCTACCTAAAATTGAGCTCTATTTAGACAATGGTACAGAAAATGGAGTACCTAGGCCGCAAATCGCCACTTTCGTCACCTGCTGTTCTTATTCACCGACCAGAATGATATAAAACCGCGGATAAACTGTAGAGAGTTGGTTTGCCAGTTCCCAGAAGGTCAACTTCATCTTAAAAGACACTTCTGAAACCAGATGCCCTTGAAGACATCGGAAAGGGTAAAGTTGATATATTGTGGAATATGGAAGTAGGGGTGCTCAGCCAGGGTCAAGCGTCCAGTTGAGGGAAATTTTCAAAAAATACGACCCCCCCCCCCCAAAAAAAAGGAGCCCCCAATACGACCCCCCCATCCTGGCTTAGGTAAAAATAATGTCTAGAGGGATGCCCCCTCCCCCCCCCCTCATTGTGACAGCACCAGATGAGCTTCCCATGCATATACTCAAAAAAGCATTCTACAAACTATTATATTATGGACACACATTGACTCATGTCCATCAATGGGCTGTGATTGAATTAAAACTGAATCAGTAATAATGAAGGCACGAGAACTGGACAAGTCTAGAAATGATCCAGAAGGGGCTCTCGATCGAAAAAACAAAAACAAAAGACTGTTACCTTTGAAGTTTCGTTTCAGGCGACGGGCGACCGCCCGTTTCGGGCGACGTGCGAAGCGGTCGCGTTGGAGCGCGTTATCTTATTATCACCCCATACTAAATTCCGACATTATTAAAACACTTCAAACGTTACCTAGAGCCCATCTTTCGAGCAGCTGTGACCTGTTTTCCCAATAACTTCCTTAGACCTATCTATTGACTACTTGCTTTCCCTTATGGTTGCTTAGTTCTCGATATGGGTTTCCAGTTGAGGGTTAGTTGAGGGGAATTTCGGAGTGTTTCACTTCGAATGACCATAACTTCCTTCAAACTTAACTACATGAGTTCGTTTGGGTGAAGCAGAGTCTGCGAGGTTTTTGCTTTCGAATGACTACCTGAGCTATGCCATACCTCTGAAAGGAAGCAAGTTATTTTGAGGGAAGCCAGTTGAGGGCCAGTTGAGGGGAATTTCGGAGTGTTTTACTTCAAATGACCATAACTTCCTTCAAACTTAACTATATGAGTTCGTTTGGGTGAAGCAGAGTCTGCGAGGTTTTTGCTTTCGAATGACTACCTGAGCTATGCCACACCTCTGAAATGAAGCAAGAAAAATTCAGAAAAGCTAGTTGAGGGGACTTTTTTTCGTCGAATTTGCGAGATCTTCCCACGAATCTTCCCTAAAATCGATTCATTGTTGCTGAAATTTTTCGAGTATGCATCCTTCGCTCTCGGAGGCCTAGTGGGAAGGCGAGAAGCGTCGGTCAGCTTTTCCGTGGGATGCGCCATGCATGGGGATTTCATCCACATTCTCAATGAATACAAACGTTTCTCCGGTCCGCACAGTGGCCGCCAACACTAGATTACGTACTTGCGATCGTAGTAAGATATGGAAGAAGTCCATATCAGCTAATTTTCCGCTTTCATCCCATTGTTTTTGGAGTGTCCATCCACGGTGGTACCCGCTGATAGATATCGCTTCCCACGACTTATCGGTGAATTCCGGAGGTGTCTCTGTACGTGGTTTCGGTGTCAGCGGACCAACAAAAGAGTTATTGGTACTGGCCGGTTTCGTTGTGAATTGCGCCATGCATGAGGTTTCCATGATGATTAAGTTAAACTAGTTTTGGGTAAACCCATTTAGTCAATTTGATCACTTCTCCCTTTACACTTTAGACCCTTAGCCTGAGAAATTCTGCTGATCACTGCCTACCTCGACAATTACGACCCCCCCTCCTAGCGGACCAAATACGACCCCCCCTGTTGAGGATTCCTCAACGGAGGCTTGACCCTGTGCTCAGCAGTGTGACAATAAAGAAAATGAAATAAAACGGTGAGAACCGAGAAATAGGAGTCTGAAAACCCCTTCTTTCTTCCGTCCCTCTGCGCCATTAGCCAGGGTAGACTGCAGACGGGCGGAGAGGCTTAATCAGCCTGCCGCGAACGTTGTCCCGCCCTCGCCGGCAACTCGCCCGGCCCATTAACCGCAGATGAACTGTCGTGTTGCGTGGTCGTGATAAGGCCCCAAACCGTGCCTTTTCAATGCGAATTTCGCTACACATCACCTCCTCTGAAGTGGAAGGTTTATTTATAGAAAAGTATTCCCGGTTCTCACTTCCACCGTGATCCTTCCGGTGCCTTTCAGACCCATAACGAGCTACGAGGGGTCCTTATAAAGAAAAAGGGCCGTCAATGTTATCGAAAATTGGCTGAAATGATGGCATGTGCTCATATGAAGGTCCTTAGTCTTATTAGGACCGCTATAAGACACTTATACCGCGACAACGAGCACCCACACGCAGCAAGCATTATGGAAACAGTCCTACAAGAATTTGCACGGGAGGTTCTTTAACATCGCCGAACTCACTGACACTGTGCCCATCGCATCTTTTCCGTCCATTAACGAACCGTATTGTTCGCGTGACCAACTGACCAATTAAAGACTAAGTCACTAAGCTTCTGTACATTTTTATGACTGCCACTAAAAGCAGGAAAAACAGGATCGCATTTCCTGGGTTCTTAACCATTTCGTTCTCCTTCATTTCTTGGCATCCATATTTCCACATTCAATAATCATCATCCGATCTGCGGTGTGTGCAGATATGACAGCGAATCGCGTGGCCGCCCGCGGCGAACGGCGCGGCGGGTGCGAGTGCCAGTGGCAGGGCATGGCAGCCTTCAAGCGAGGCAGTGTGGCATGGGTGGAAGCGCAGAGGTGGCGCAGCCACGCTCTGCCGGCCTCCCAAGAGCAATCCATTCGCAAGTCGTACTGGTGGCGCCGCGAGTGAAACGCTGCAACGATTCACTGTCATATCTGCACACACCCTCCGATCTGCTGCCTTCGGGGCAGTTGTTGTGGAAATTTTCCGTCTTCTTTGAGATTTGGACTGCAGTATTGCAATAGTAAGCAAAACTGTTTGACACCCAAAGCATATTCTCAGTCAATTGTTCGAGTCGCGAGAATTAAAAGGAAAGGATAGCGTTCGTTGCAATACCTTAGCTCTCTATTAGCAAGGTACATGATCGGTAGCTGTTGCACATTTGTGTGTTTTCCTTACGGTCACATTCCCCTATAGGTGGAAATGAAAGGTTTGTTAACTATGTCTTGTCAGAGACTACGAACGCCCATCCAGGGGGTGCCAAAAAAGTAATTTTGCCCACGGGTCACGCGCGCCAATCGTACAAGACAGAGGGTGATGAAAGAGATAAAAGTGTTGGGGCAAAATATTCATGGAATGTTCCCCTGAGAGCAGGAACAAGCCGTGACTCACTACTTTCGCCGTCGTAAAAATATGAACCCTTCAGTTGTCACAGTCGGGCCATAGGGCACCACGGCATTAAGGTCCGCCCAAGACAGCGGAGCCACCTTCCGTGGTAGGTCGCTTTTGGCAAGCTTCCTGAGGACTGACTTTCATTTCATAGAAGTCACAGAGCTCGAGCTGCTTAGACAACGCTGCTGTGATCCGAAGTGTCATTTTTTATGCCTCAGATCCCGCTCGGTGGGGGTTTTGATGGTAATGGATATTCAAAAACACCACCCAGTATGAATCCCCTCAGGTATCCAGAGTGAACCGACCTTAGCAAGGATGTGAACGAAGGTGACGAAATCTCGGATTTTGCCGAGTCAGGGTGACACACCATGTTCACTCGGAAGAAGCACCCTATTCTGCTCATGTGGAACGCTTCTACGTACTTTAGTGGTAGTGTGAGGTGCGTTCTCGAATCTGGGGATGGAAATAACTTGTCAGAATCTGCAGTCCGACTAAAATAGAGTCGAAAGTGGAGGAGAAAAAATTACTCTTTTTTAGCACTCTCTGTAGATTGATCCACTGTTTATGGACCGCAGAAGGCAGTGTAATAAAGTATTTGTTCATAAGAAAGTTGTATAACCTCCACTACCGTCTTGACCATAACTACTCCTATACGTATTGCTAATGCCGCTTTCATACTTTCCGGCAATGGTGTGCTCGATAGCATTCAAGAAGAAGAGGGGGAGCGGCGCCATTAGTCATTAAAGGATATGTGATCTACAAGCGCAACGAGCCTCGCGACGAAGGGCGCCAAAAATGGCGCGAAGACATCCACAGGAGAGAAGAAAATCCCAAAATCTCATTCGACACCGCTCTCCTTCCTCATCGCGCCCGTGGATTAAAGTCTCCATTCTTTATGCTTTCAGCGCATCATGGTTAATTCTCATTGCCACTAGTATTGTTTCTCATTTCCGCATAATTCATCTCACTTGTCGTTGTATAGCGCAATCATTTGAAGCTAGGTATTCATGTTTCATTGACATTGATGTTCATTGATGTTTCATTGACACATCACCTTGTTGCAAAAGTTTACCTACTCGCCGCGGCATCATCGGAGGGATGTTATTCTTACTATGTTATAGTCCATGCACGTTTCGCCGCATAGCGTGTAAGAAAATCATTTTGTTTCCATTCATTCGCTTGCCGCTGCGCACTAAGAATTTTAAGAAGTACGTTGTTTGGTGAAAAAGTTATTTCACTCACTCGCCATGTTGTTTACCGTCACCTCATCGAGTTACCATTTCGAAATAAATGTTTAATTACCCAAATTTGAGATTGTTCGAGCTGGCGGTGCTCGAACCGAGCCTACCTGTGGTGCTGTGATTCGTTGCCGATATTCCAATACTGTTTTTTTTGTAGTCAACGTGCCCGCGTGGCGAAGTAAGCAACGGCGAGAACGGGCGGACCAGGCGCCGAAGTACTTGGTACGCAATACGACTGAGCCAAAGGAAGACGACGTCGATAGAAGAAGTCAGCTACATTTAATATCCAAATCAAATAGCGTCAATGGCGACATTCGAAGTATTTGCCACCGGGAACGCCGGCTATGCCATATTTGTAAAGCTTGATCGAAATATAACATAGTATGATGATCGTAGTGGTGGCCCGCACGAAACCTGTTACGGTTTGGTACTATGCCTGAATTCTCGCCAAAATTCGAAATTCGTTACAGATTTGCGTGCGCTTTCGCAACGATCCGTGCTGAGGTATGGTTCGGTCGAGCGTTATAAATGGCGTGCCTCGCAATAGTGCTGGCGTTGCCGGTGGCAGCGCCGTAAAGTGTGGGAGCGGCCTGAGCCTGTTTTCCCAAGGATGAACGTTGTCGGGCGGATTACTTCATTCCGTATTACATGTATTATACTATTCCTTATAATATATCATTCATTCCGCATTCCGTATATTATATGTATTATACTAGTCCCGCTCCTCAAAATTTCGAAGGAACAGCACTGCTCGAGATATTCGGTTCCTGCGTTTTCTATTCACCTTTTTAGACCAAATATGGACCACTTCTTAAGAACTTTTCGACGATTTTTGATAATATTTGAGGACTCCGCACCAGGGTATACCGGGTGCAGGGTCAAGCCTCCGTTGAGGAATCCTAAACGGGGAGAGGGTCGTATTTGGTCCGCTAGGCGGGGGGGGGGGGTCGTAATTGTTGAGGTAGGCAGTGATCAACAGAATTTTTCAGGCTGAGGATCTAAAGTGTAAAGGACTTAATCATCATAGAGACCTCATGCATGGCGCGATCCGCAACGAAACCGGTCAACGCCAATAGCCCTTTACTTGGTCTGCCGACACCGAAACCACGTACAGAGAACCTCCGAAATCCACCGAATAACTGTGGAAAGCGATATCTATCAACGGGTACAACCATCGATGGACACTCCAGAAACAATGGGGTGAAAACGAAAATTAGTCGGTCCGGACTTCTTCCATATCTTACTACGATCGCAAGTACGTAATCTGGTGTTAGCGGCCACTATGCGGAGCGGAAAAACGTTTGTATTCATTGAGAAAGTGGATGAAATTCTCATGCATGGCGCATCCCACAGAGAAGCTGACCGACGCTTCTCGCCCTCCCACTAGGCCTCTGGGCGCGAAGGATGCATACTAGTGGAATTTCAGTAATAGTGAATCGACTTTTCGAAGGAATCGTGGGAAGATCTCGCAAATTCGACGAAATAAGGTTTTCCTCTACTAGCTTTTCTGATATTTTCTCTTTTCATTTTGAGGATATGGCATAGTTCTGGTAGTTATTCGAAAGCGAGAACCTCGCAGACCCCGGGCACCCGGAAAAGCACTCATACGGTTGAGTTTGAAGGAAGTTATGACCATTTTAAGCGAAACACTTCGAAATTTTTCAAAATTTTCCTTGACTGGAAACCCATATCGAGAACTACGCAACCATTAGGGAAAGCAAGCGGCCAATAGATAGGTCCAAGGGAGTTAGGAAAGTATTAGATTACAGCTGTTTGAAAGATGGACTCCAGGTAAGGTTTGAAGTACCCTAAAGTCTGATAGATAAGTCCGCCCGCACGCGGTGTCGCGCGCGGCAGGGCGAACGCAGGCGCAGACTTCAAAGAACACAGGATCGCGATGCACCCTTCATTATTGAAAACGGCAGAACTGTAGAAACTGTTCATTAAATTTTATTTCTAATTTCTAAAAATATTGGGTTGGGGAATAAGTTCCTGCGGTTTCTTTTAAACCCCGTTTTTCACATCGTGCCCTTCATCTTTCGACAAAGCTTATATTTGCTTTCGATAGAGCTTTTTTTGCGCTACAAAATGCTGCTGTCTGTTTTTCGATTCCTTGAACTTCCTAATATTTATGAGGTTTGGAAACGAAGTAAGCTGAAGGCAAAAATTGGCACTCTCGACACCTCCTCTTTCTAGTCTATCATCTAGATCGAAAAATGCATTTGTATATGTTTTGGATAGAGCTTTCTGAGCTCTACAGAATGGTACCACTCTTCATTCAAATCGCTCAAGTTTTTGCTGTTTTTAAGACTCACAAATGCAGTATTCGCAAAAGTGTGCACTTTCGTTATCTTCTCTTCCTTGCATACCATCGGGATTGAAGAGGATGTGCATGTACGCATTCGATAGAGCTTTTTCTGCTCTACAAGATGATACCACTTATGTCTTGTATCCTCTCATATTTTAGCATGTAGGGATAAGTTTCCACCTTTTTTCAACTCGAAATTGCGTAATAAAAATAATTTTTTTGGCACTATGTTTCATAATATTTGATAGAGCTCTTTTCGCTCTACAAGATAGTTGTTACGGTTTTTGTTCTAGTTAATTTTTGCCATTTTTTAGAATATTTAAAAAGAGTGCCAAGTCGACGAGATCGAGCCTGATCGATACAAAAATGCTCGATTTCGTCGACTTAGCACTCTTTTTAAATAATCTAAAAAATAGCAAAAATTAATTTATACAAAAACTGTAAGCACTGTCTTGTAGAGCGAAAAGAGCTCTATCAAATATTGTGAAACATAGTGCCAAAAAAATTATTTTTATTACGCAATTTTGAGTTGAAAAAAAGGTGGAAACTTATCCCTACATGCTAAAATATGAGAGGATACAAGAGATAGGTGGTATCATCTTGTAGAGCAGAAAAAGCTCTATCGAATGCGTTCATGCACATCCTCTTCAATGCCGATGGTATGCAAGGAAGAGAAGATAACGAAAGTGCACACTTTTGCGAGTACTGCATTTGTGAGTCTTAAAAACAGCAAAAACTTGAGCGATTTGAATGAAGAGTGGTACCATTCTGTAGAGCTCAGAAAGCTCTATCCAAAACATATACAAATGCATTTTTCGATCTAGATGATAGACTAGAAAGAGGAGGTGTCGAGAGTGCCAGTTTTTGTCTTCAGCTTACTTCGTTTCCAAACCTCATAAATATTAGGTAGTTCAAGGAATCGAAAAACAGACAGCAGCATTTTGTAGAGCAAGAAAAGCTCTATCGAAAACTTATATAAGCTTTGCCGAAAGATGAAGGAAACAAAGTGAAAAACGGGGTTTAAAAAAACCGCGGGAACTTATTCCCCAACCCAATACCACGCATCGCATCAGATCTTCGTTTAACCCGTGTATTAATGATCGTTCATCTTAAATTTTCTACGCAATCTCCATTTCATCGTCACGAACATTCATAACATCGCAAACTAAAGAAGCTAATACCTCTCCGTAGCTCCTCTCTACGTGGATTTATCGATGAAATCTCACAACAACTTTATTATTGCTCCCGTATACTGCTGATCATAAGTTGTTCACGCATTTCAAAGAGCTCGATGACTAGAAGGAGGGCTTACATCAGGTGCAAAAACTTGACTCGGCAAGCAGAAGCGCGGTTAGCAGGGGAAAAATAAGGTGAAAGACGCATATCTGCGAGGACTTGTGCACCGTTATCATAATAGGAGTAAGAAAAAGTTCTTATTCAACCGCTATTTCAGCCAAAACCATCGTTGCATTGAAACCCCCCTTGAACAACGATTCTCCTCTCATTGGCTCACTTTCCTCTGAATACTGTGAAGTTTCCGTGTTCACCTTTCGTACGACCCCAACTTTACTTGCTTCTCGCTTTTATATTAACAAATACATATATGATACAACATGAACTCGTTATTAATACAATCCACAAATCATAACTTCCTCAATTTCCTTCATCTCTGGTTAGTTCTTTGAAGACTACGCCCGTCTGTGCCACGCGCGACACCGCGTGCGGGCGGACTTACCTATCAGACTTAAGTAATCAAAGGTGTCCAAATTTAGTATGGAGGAGATATCGTGCTCCATCGTGTTCGCCGCGTCGCAGCTGTCGAATAACATGAAATTTTGAACTTCTCTAAATGTGTAGAGTATTCTGAATTATTATTTGAAATTGTTCGATTATGAGATAGAAGCGTGATGCGATCTGTAATCTAGGATTAATAGATTATATATTGAGTGTATAGTATTGGGAATTCCACCTGTACCACATATTTTTTGGGTTTTTGTTTCCATTCAGTTGTATATTGGTGATGAGCATTCAAAAAATCGACAAATGCTGAATTGATGGTTTCCACGCAGAGAAAGGGGGGGGGGGACTCGTATTGGGGCCCCCTTTTTTTGGGGGGGGGTCGTATTTTTTGAAAGCTTTCCTCAGCTGGACGCTTGCCCCTGACCGGGAGTCGAGGATTCCTCGACAGGGGGGTTCCTATTGGATCGGACAGAAGGGGGGGGGGGGCGATTCACAGCCATTCCGTAAGAGGAAATGTGAAATATCTCGTTGCTTCATTTAAGAATACATAGCAATAAAACACTTTGCAACCATACAATTCGGCAACACTTGGTGGTATTGGGAGGTGGCGGGGGTCGTATTTGTTACCTTGGAAGGGGGGGGGAAGGGGTGTCGTACTGGAGCGGCTAATTTTCTCGACACCTGGGAATTCCCCGTTTGGGTTTTTTTTCAGTACACATGGATCTGATAGGCCGTGACCCTTTGACAGCCTGTGGCCATTGCCCTGTGACATAAATAATTCAGACAATTTGTTCATGTAAATCGTGTCCTCCTTGTAAGTCTGTTCCGTTGTATTGATGAATGATGATGATTCAAAGGAGGTTTAGGATGATTTGAGGGATGTGCATGATCATCGCGTGACCAAGTGGCCCTACTGGCAGCCTTCGCACGCGCAGAACTAAAATGGCCAGGAGTTGTGCTTTCTGTGCTGGGGGTACTGCGCTCTTTTATAGCTATGAAGAGCTTGAGGCTACTGTACCCAAGTACCTGCACATGTCTGTTATAAAAGGACGCCCAAAATGAAGGCTGAGATATTTAGAGGCAGCATTAGGGGAAAGTCGGACGAAAAGTAAAAGAAGTAGTGCATATGAGAGTCGAGAAGCTTAGTGACAGGACAGTGGAGAAAAAACGGATGGAGATGGCCCAAAACCCGAGAAATAGGACCCCCTTTCCACTGTTGATTCTCGACGCGGACGACCTGTCCGACAAGAGGCGGGTAGTCTGATCTAGCTTTCCATTGGCATGTTTCCAAGTAAACACAAGGGTATGTTTGGAAATACGACAGCATCTACTTTTTGGAGTGAGCTTCAAGCTAAAACTGCGAAAGCGCGCCGCAAAAACTTCGATCCTGCCTCATCTCCTTGACCGCTCGCACCCCAGTCAATCGGGAATTACGTCATCCGGAGGCGGGATCGACTTATAAAACGGCGGGACAGATGGGCGCTTGCGGCGTTTCTACAGCTCGGAGCGGCGCTTTTTCACCGGGATTTCGCCACAGGTAGCCTTATTAGGCCCAGGACTACCATGTGAGTGTCTTCTTGTAGGAATTTCTCTATTACCACATTACCCCTAATGCTGTCTGTGTCAAATTATAGATCAAAGTAGTATTTGAAGGGTAGTGTTCCGTGAAAGAATTTTCTTCAGTCTATGGACAGAGAGATTCCACCATCACTCACACACGACTACTACAGCATTGAATGACTAGTTTTTGCTTCGCTTTAAAAATCTGGTGGCCGATACCGCTTTATATGAGAGCGACGGTAACCGTAAACAACATGATTTTACTTCATGGTTCAGAAAAAGTAAATCTATAACATAACTAATGCTCAATCAGCAAATCGGAGCAATGTCAACAATCAAAACGGCTCCAGGTCAAATTGTGAAAGAGCAGCAGATAAGAATGGCTTAAAAGGGCAATAGAGGATGAGCAGCGGGAAGTTGACGAGACTAGAAAGATCAGAATAGAGGCCATCAGTGCTCATGAGCAGGGCTGCCGAAAGTTGTGGAAACATGTCCATATCACAGAACTGCAGCTTTCTTTGTGTCTTGTTGTGGGAAACACTGAATTTAAAGAAGTTAAGCATCACGATAAGTAGAAAAAAGGTGGGATAGGGTCTTATCTATGCAGAAGATACTGTACAAAATCGACTCCATCATGGAGTCATTTCTTCACAGAGTACTCATGTTCCCATGCTTGTTGAAACAACATTCTCTGAAATGACGAAAGCTCCAGTGTCGAATGAGAATTCAAAAAAAAAGTTTTAGAAAGCGTAAGGGAACTTGTAAAAAGGGTCGAAACTTCGAAAAAATTGATATCAGAAAGAAGGCCATTAAGCCAATAACGCAGTTTTCCCTTTACAGGGATAGTGTTTCAGCTCTCTGAATCGGCTCTCCCCAAAGACTTCGTCTGCAGCGACGTTGAAGTTGACGTCGAAGACCTAGTAAAGTCATGTCTGACAATATAAGACATTTCAATCAACTCTCTATTGAATATCGAGTAACTCATGAATTGATTCCCGCTCTTTTGGGCTCCGATGGATGCGTTTCCACCGGTAGTTAAGCCGTCTTCATACTCTGCGGTGCCAGCGGCAAGGCGTGGCTACGCGTCTCTGCGTCTCCGCCTGTGCCACCCCGTTCCCTTGCCCTTGTCTCGCTGCCTGTGAAAGAACCATGCCCTGCCAGCGCAGAGTGTAAAGTCGGTCTTAGCCAAACCAATCAAGTTTGTTTTAGTATCTATTTCTGGACAATTTAAGATATATGAGCGGTTTCGGATCAGTTAGCATTATTATTGACAAAACCGTGCCGTGATGTCGGAATAGACGCGTGCACAAATAGCTGCTTACGGAAAACAGTTTCCCCCTTTCAGAGAACAGGTCTTCCCCTTTTTTCACATAAAATGGAAAACAAGCGGTCGAAGAAAAGCCTGTACTAAACCGCTAAGTAAGCCTTCATACTTTGCGGTGGTGTTACCAGCGGAGGGGTGTGGCTGCCTTCCGAGGCAGTGAAGAAAAGTGGCGCGGGCGGAGACAGAGAGACTACCTACAGCCACGCCCTGCCTAGCACCACAGAGTATGAAGACGACCGAGGTCTTCTTCTGATCAAGGAGCTCAGAAAAACATCACTTCAGTAACACTTATTACTGCCAGTTTATGCTGTTAACATCTCGACAACGTTACGGCCTCACGTATCAGTACTTATTGTACTTGTTCTTGTTGCACCCACTTGCTGTTGCAGTACTTGTAAAGCCCCTTTTCGGAAATGCATGAAATTCAAGTACGATTCTTACCGCAATACCGCTCATGTACTGCCTGCATGTGAGATTGTATTCGTTGACTTATACCCTCGATGTCTCTTTCCGAAGAGGTAGCCCTCTGAGTCTCGGAGAGCACAGACCTGAAAGACAAGAACTTCTTGGATTAAAGACAGCATTAGGGGTAATGCGGTAATGGAGAAATCCCTACAAGAAGTCACTTACATAGTAGTTCTGGGCTTAGGAAGGCTACCTGTGGCGGAATCCCGGTGAAAAAGCGCCCCTCCGAGCTGTAAAAACGCCGCAATCGCTCATCTGTTCCGCCTCTTGGATACAACAATCTCACTTCCCGATGACGTATTTCCCGATTGACTGGGGTGGGAGCGGCCAAGGAGATGCGGCAGGATCGAAGGTTTTGCGGCGCGCTTTCGCAGTTTTAGCTTGAAGCTCACTCTAAAAAATAAATGTTGTCGTATTTCCGAACTTTCCCTTGTGTTTACTTGGCAACATGCCAATGGAAAACTATATCAGACTACTCCCCTCTTGACGGACAGGTCGTCCGCGTCGAGAATCAACAGTGGAAAGGGGGTCCTATTTCTCGGGTTTTGGGCCATTTCCATCGGTTTTTTTCTCCACTGTCCTGTTACTAGGCATCTCGACTTTCGCATGCATTAATTCTTTTACTTTTCGTCCGACTTTACCCTAATGCTGCCTTTAATTCAACGATTTTAGAGGGCCTTTGATATTACAAAGAAGGCCAGCATCATCGAAACTTTGGACAACTGAGGTTCACGAAAAGGCTTTTCGAATTCTACAGCAACAATAACAAGTAACAGAAGGAAATGCGAGAAGCGTCACCGATCATGGGGATATGATCGTTTCGTGAAAGGCTCAATGTTAAAAGGCTCCGTGGAGCGCTGCTTAAAGGCAGCATTAGGGGAAAGTCGGACGAAAAGTAAAAGTAATAGTGCATATGAAAGTCGAGATGCCTAATAACAGGACAGTGGAGAAAAAACGGATGGAAATGGCCCAAAACCCGAGAAATAGGACCCCCTTTTCACTGTTGATTCTCGACGCGGACGACCTGTCCGTCAAGAGGGGAGTAGTGCGATCTCGTTTTCCATTGGTATGTTGCCAAGTAAACACAGGGGAATGTTTGGAAATACGACAACATCTATTTTTTGAGTGAGTTTTAAGCTAAAACTGCGAAACGCGCCGCAAAACCTCCAATCCTGCCCCATCTCCTTGGCCGCTCCCACCTCAATCAATCGGGAATCACGTCATCGGGAGACGGACCGTTGTGTCCAAGAGGCGGAACCGCTGCATAATTGCGGCGTTTTGGAGGGTTTCTACAGCTTGGAGGGGCGCTTTTTCACCGGGATTTCGCCACAGATAGCCTTCTTAGACCCAGGACTACCTTGTAAGTGACTTCTTGTAGGGTTTTCTCCATTACCGCATTACCCCTAATGATGTCTTTAAGCAGCGTTTCCTGTGCCAGCAGGGTGTGGCTGCGTTCACAGGCTACGAGGCAGAGTGGCACTGGGAGGGTGCAGAGGCGACGCAAGCAACGATGCAAGGTGGCATAGGCGGCGATGCACAGACACGCGGTCACGTCTGCACTAGCACCGCGGGTGTGTGCAGATATGACAGCGAATCGCTTCGCGGCGCCACCAGTACGACTTGCGTATCGATTGCTCTCGGCAGCCCGGCAGAGCGTGGCTGCGTCACTTCTGCGCTCCATCCATGTCACACTGCCTCGCTTGAAGGCTGCCATGCCCTGCCGCTGGCACTCGCACCCGCCGCGCCGCTCGCCGCCGGCGGCCACGCGATTCGCTGTCATATCTGCACACACCCCTGGCACCGCAAAGTGTGGACGCTGCTTCGATAGAACCTACTCATGTATTCTCATACATACCTACTCATAGAACCACGAGGCAGGGTGGCATTTCCACCTCAAAAAGAACAACGTCCTGCTCTGCGTCTGAATCTTTGAGCTCGCTGCACACTGCCTCAATGAACTTTGAACGTGCGCAGGCAGGATGAACATGCGGTCACTCAACCGCATGCTGATGGAGGGCGACTATGGTATTTTTTAATGCAAGCAAAAACAAAAAGGCAAACAAGTCTTTGAACTTTTTCAATTGATGGTGAATGTAACGGCCGCTGGTTCGCCAGAGAATCGAGAATAAAGAGTCGGTCATACAAGCTAGTGAGGCTATTTGAACTTAAAGGCGTAGTTGGTATAGTGGGCTGAGTGGCACTTTTACTCTTACTCTCATTGTGCGGGGATCAAATCTCGCACCAACGCCCGTTCAGGCCAACCAAGCCTTCCATTTCTCCGGACTTGGTGAATTGGTACCAAACTCGTCTGGGTGGATAAAAGCACTGACTTGTATGTACATCGGCTGGCCATCGCAAGTCACTGTGAAGGCCAAATCGCATTCACCCGGCACAACGATTCTGAGTGGAACTAGCATGCTCGGCACATCTTACAGGGGGCATTAATTACCCGCAAAAACTTTACCTTTCATCTTTCATTGAATCTTAACGATTACCAACTGAATTTCGAGTCGTCATCTCCAATATTTATTTATTTATTTATTGTGCGCCCAGAAGACGCACTATAACAAGTCAGGTAAAAGGCACTCAGAGGTAGCAGCTGTCATGAACTTCAACAAAACTAACGGAGACATAAGAATTAAACCAAATTGTAAAGCATAGAACAGTCAAGCGGACCGCATTGCAGTGATGCTAAGATAAAGAGATGAGACGGTGAAGAATGAGACAGTATTGAGGTACTGAATGGTCCAAGTAGGAAAGTAGAAAAGTCTTGGCGAAAAGTCATCTTGCACACAGCTGAATTCAACCTTATGACACAGACCCCCATCAGCCTGCAATGATGCCCTCCAGCCGCAGGCGGAATCATGTGAGCTTCCCGAGACTACGGGACAAGGGTATACCGACTACCCACGTGGAAACGGTAAACCGGGTAGGTGTCGCGAGACTATTGGCATCCTAGTAAGCATCGCACTCGCCTTCAAATTTTCATGGAGGACCAACATACCAACAGTGTAAAAGTGATAAGTGTCATGGAGAGTTGACTCAATTCTTTCACTACTCCTACCGGAGCAGGAATGGGATCACTCTATACAAAGCGGGCTGAAGGACTGGTAAGCTACTACAGTCAAAAACGGCACTGCTGAGTAACGAGGAATAGCAGAATCAAGAGACATCGGCGATTCCCTAAATGCCTGGTACGTTGACCTTTCTGATGTTGTTTTTGAATTCTTTTGAAGTACTGAGCCCGAGAGGATAAGAAGGCAGCCGCTCCACCCAAGGCAATACCGAAATGCGAACACAAAGTCTTCACCCCGTTTGGTACTTGTCTACTCAGCACCTTCCTTTGTACTAATCAGAAGTGTGCAACAAGGATTTCTCCGTATCTGAGCTAAATCTCGTTTTGTGGAAATATCCCTCTAAACATACCTACTGCGTGTTGAAGAACTACCGATGACAGATCCATCCATCGTAGAGTGATGGGCACTGGTCAGTGCGAAATTGGGCTCATACTCAGGTAAGAATGAAGCTTCGTTCTCATCAAAAGACGTATCCACGGCTTGCCGCCGACTAGTAATTGTTTGAGAGCTCCTGACTGATGCGTAGAGTGGAGGTGGTTCATCTATTTTGAACAACTGATCGTAACGAGGAGGTAGATCAGCAAAACCATAATTCGTCACACCACCATCTGAAAATCGTCATATGATACTGTAGCAAAAGGATCTTTATCCCTAAAAATCCTACCAGGAGCGAAGCTTAAGCCGGGATCTTGTTCCGTAATCACTATAGCGATGCTGGCTTGAGTATTCCTGTGTCGTTCGTCTTGCTGGCGTCTAAATGGCAGGAATGGTGTACGGTTAAGTCAGAAATTATCATTCATTCCCAATACGAACCATCATGTCGCAACTCCTTTCTATAAATCCTTCCCAGCACTACTCATATTGATACAGCCTCACACTCTCAAATTTATGCCATTGTGGGTGTGAAGAGGCAGGAGGCACACGTGGGAGACAGGTACCACTCTGTTATGCGAGCAATTTACGTACAGTTAAACCTGTATTGCCTTAGGTATGGAGGAATCATATTTCGATGTGGAAATGTGGAAATGCATGCAAGGATGCTCGAATTGGGCAAGGAGACGAGGCTGCCACTTCGTGCGGCTTAATGGCAGCAGGGAGCTCGATGAAGCACGACGCCCATTACCTTCCAACCCTTCAATGAGAGAACTTCTCCAAACGTCCTCGAATCTCGCGAGTGCAAAAGAAAATACAGAATGAGTCCATAGTTCCTTGAATGACTTCGTTCAAGGAAAAAAAATTACTTACAAGAGAATTGCTTGCATCATTTGCAAGACTTCTTTTCAATTTAGTTTTTCTTGCGAAAAATAGAGTATCAAACGGACCGCTCATGTCACACGATGTCACGGCAACCACTGGACCAGAAGGGTGGGGCGTGGATTGGTCGAATATTCGCGCGACCGCCCGCGGCAAATGGCGCGGCGAGTGCGAGTCGTTTGGGATTCCGCTCAAGAGGCTGGTAGTCTAAGGGGCCTTTGGCAATGAGATTGCACATATTTTCAGCGGGGCGTCTATTTGCTTTTGTTCTCATACTTTCTGTGAGAACTGAAATAACAAAGGTAATCTTAATGTTGGATTCATGGAAGTTTCTTCAGGGGTATTAACAGTTGACGGAACCTATCAGTATAACACAACAATCAACAACAACCTCGGGTACAATAGGAGCAGTGATAGTTATGCCTTTATTAGCTTTGAAGGACGATGAAGAGCTCATATTGCAGTCTTAGGAAATTATAATTCACAACATATTGCTAAAAATCAGTGCAATCCTTGAGGATCACTGACGGTACCAGCCGGGTGGGGGGAAATACGCCAAAAAATCGCGTCAGCGGCGTCGTACTCGCGGCGCCACCAGTACACTTGAGAATGCTATTCTCATGAAAGTCAGTTTACGAAGGTTGATGTCTGTTTCCTTCGTAGTACTTTCGCCATTTCAAAACCTATACAAAAGCTATGAACAAGACAGAAGTGGGTAAAAACTATAAAAGAACAGAGCTTGTTACCAGTTGTTTAAGCAGACGTTAGTAATGGAATGGAAGAGCCTATCTGCCTTCATAATAAGACAATACTTGACTAAACACAGTTCCGAGAATACATTATCACTTACTACCACTTATTGAACAATAATTATTCACTGTAAAAATGGTCCTTTTTCAATAAAAGAAGAAGTCCGCCTTTACGATTCAACTCTACAGGGGGTGCCAAAAAAAGTAATTTTGGCCCCTCCACTTTCACTCCCCCCACTTAGTCGAACTACAGCAAATTCTGTTGAGGTACTTTCATCCCCAGATTCAAGAGCAGACCTCACTCTATCACTATACTCCGTGGCAGCCTTCTGCACGAGCAGGAACGGGAGCGAGGAAAGAGTGAACATGTGTCACCTTAACTGGGCAAAATCCGAAATTTCTTCGCCCTCGTTCATAACCTTGCTGAAATCCGTTCACAATGGGTACCTAAGGGGATTCATACTAGGTGGTGTTCTTTAAAATTCCATCCTTCTTGGGTTCGCAGCGCCCTTCGTTTCCAAGAACCAGAACGTACCATTACCACTGAATCCCCTCCGGAGCCGGATTTGGGCATCATAGCAGCCTTGTCCAAGCAGCAGCGGCTCTGTGACTCCCAAGGAATCGAAGGGCCAATCCTCAGGAAGCTTCCCACAAAAGACCTACCACGGAGCCTGGCTTCACTGTTTTAAGCGGACCTTGATACTGTAGGTACTCCGAAGCCCGACTGCGCCGAATGAAAGCTCTATATTTTAGAAAGGTGAATGTAGGGAGCCACAACTTGTTCCTGCTTTTAGAGGAACATTTCGGGGATACTCTTTCGTTTCCCTATGTTTTATAATTGGCAGGTGCGAGCCGTGAGCAAAATTACTTCTTTTTTTGGCACCCCCTGTATATCCTGCCATCTTGGCCGCGAGGAGAGGAGTGCGACGCCGCATGCCCCGCCCACTAGTGCGGCGTCGCGATCCGGGTCAGATAGAATCGGCCCACACCCAAAATTCGACCAATCGACCCCCATCCGAACCAGAGCTGTGACCGAGTGACTCTCTCATCTCTGGGAGCTCAAATAAGCTTCATGATCGCCGTTCCGTTAGTTAGACGTCCTTGTGGAAGCTTTCATCAAACGACAAATGAGAGTGGCATGAAGAACCTATCGGGATTCTACAAACAAGAATGGCTGGAAATGTTGCCTAGGATAAAAATCACGATGAACGACTTGCTCACGGATCTTGTAATGCAAGGGAAATCCTTTCAGGCTCCCTCTAAACCGCTTGCATTATACCTACGAAAATCATTTTTTATTTTATTCAACTGCCCATGTTCTTTATGGTATTCTGATTCTAGAATAGCATGTCCTGTTATGAGTCGCAAAAGCTAAAATCACCTTTTATATGAGCAGTAGACAAACAGTATTCTTGCAAAGCACATTAACCCAGTTAATGTGAGGATCGTGGAGACCAGGAGAAGGAGGAACTGTGTGTATTTATCGGCTTTGTTTTCTTCAGGCCTAAAATTCAGTACCATCGAGGTTGAAAAGCTCCGCTGATATCTCTCATTTGAATACTTTTTTAAACTTATTAACGCGTGAGATGATGGTCAAAAGTATACTTTCAATCAATGTCAGTCAACTCGCCTCGCATTCTCAATTATGCATATGTACACTAATAAACGTGGATAAAGCGAAATGGCCGTAGTCGATACAGTGTTTCTGCTCTACAGGGGGTGCCAAAAAAAGAAGTAATTTCATCACTTCCACTTTCAACCCTAATTTAGTCGAACTTCAGCAAATTCAGACGAGGTATTTTCATTCCTGAACCTAAGAGTAAACCTCACTCTATAACCAAACCCGTAACAGCCTTTTGCACGAGCAGGAATGGGAGCTTGTTTCGAGTGAACAAGATGGTCATCTGGACTGGGCAAAATCCGAAACCTTTTCGCCCTTGTTCACAACCTTGCTAGGGTCCGTTCTTTCTGGGTATTTAAGGAGGTTCATACTGGGTGTTGTTCTTGAACATTCCGTTTTTCAGGGTTCCCAGCACCCCTAGTTTCCCAAAACCAGAACGTGTCAATACCACCGAAACCCCTTCGGAGTCGGATTTGAAACATGAGAAATGAAACTTCGGATCATAGCAGAGTTGTCCAAGCAGCAAGGCTCTATGCTCCAAGAACCGAAAGGTCAATCCTTAAAAAGCTTTCCACAGTAGACCTACCACGGAACCTGGCTCCACTGTTTTAAGCGGATCTTGATATCGTAGGTGCTCTGAAGCCCGACTGCGCCGTCTAAAGGCTCCATATTTTTAGAGAGGTGAACGTAGTGAGTCACAGCTTGTTCCTGCTCTTAGAGGAACATTTGGGGAGTATTTCGCCCCAATATTTTTATCTCTTTCGTTCCCCTGTGCTTTGTATAATATGCGGATGTGGGTCGTGAGCAAAATATTAGGTTGATTCAATATGAATCGGACAAATGGTAGTGATGACTTCCAGGGATCGTAACTCAGCAATGAGTTGACGAAAATGGATGCGCGATGGGTGGGGTCCACGAGGTCGAATTTCCGCCCGGCCGCTCGCGATGAGCAGCGCAGCGGGTGCGAGTGCCAGTGGCAGGGCATGGCAGACTTCAAGCGAGGCAATGTGGTATGGGTGGAAAGCCCAGACGTGACGCAGTCACGCTCAGCCGGCCGATCAAGGGCAATCGATACGGCGAGTCGTACGGGGGCGCCGCGAGTGAAACGCCGCGAAGCGGAAATTCGACCTCGTGGACCCCACCCGATGCGCGATGTACCGCTGGAATGAGTATATTAGGTCGGCAACTAAGTCATTGCGGATTTCACTCATAGATGGCTTTGGTTGAATATTTAACTTTACTGGCGTAGGCCAAATGTTAAACACATATTGTCATCTAACAGTAGGCAATCCTGTTATCAATCAGTAAAGAAAGCTTCTTGATCGGTTGCATTATATTCGTTTGGCGTGTGCTGAAAAATGGAGAATCAAAACATTCATTTTCGTCATGTATTGCTTTATTATTTCCTTAAAGGGAAAAACGCATCACAAGCTCTCAAAAAGTTATGTGCTGTTTATGGTGCCGAAGCCTCAAAAGATCGGTAGTGCCAAAATTGGTTTGCCTGATTTCGTTCTGGTGATTTTTCTCTCAAAGATGAGAAACGCTCTGGTCGTCCAGCTGGAGTTGACAACGACAACCCAATCAAGGCAATACTTGATTCGGATCGTCACAGTATAACACGCGAGATTGCAGAGAAGTACAGGTATTACATACATGTATTGAAAAGCATTTAAAACAACTTGGGTACGTGTCAAAACTGGATGTATGGGTGAAACGCATTTAATGCAACGCATTGACATCTGCCATTTGCTAAAGAAACGTGATGAAAATGATCCACTTCTAAAACGAATGATCGCTGGCGATGAAAAATAGGTCGTTTACAATAATGTCCAACGAAAAAGATCGTGGAGCCGCCCAGGTGAATCAGCTCAAATAAGAGCAAAAGCTGATATTCATCAAAAGAAGGTTTTGTTGTCAGTTTGGTGGGATTACAAAGGAATTGTCTACTTTGAACTCCTACCATCCAACCGAACGATCAATTCTGATGTCTACATCGCACAATTAACAAAATTAAGCAATGCAGTTCAAGAAAATCGACCCGAATTAATTAACCGAAAAAGTGTTGTATTCCATCATGACAATGCAAGGTCACACACATCTTTGGCCGCTTGGCAAAAATTAATGGATTTTGGTTGGGATGTTTTGCCACATCCACCATAAAGTCCTGACCTTGCACCATCGGATTACTTTTTGTTTCGATCATTGCAAAACTCATTGAGTGGTAAAAATTTCAGTAGTGATGATGAGGTCAAATCGTACCTGACTCAGTATTTTACTGATAAAAACCAGAAGTTTTATGAACGCGGAATTATGATACTACCTGAAAGATGGCAAAAGGTCATTGATAAAAATGGGCAATACATTACAGAGTAAAGTTATTTAGTTCTATGAGAAAAGGTCTTTGATTTTCTAACAAAAATCCGCAATTAATTAGTTGCCAACCTAATAAAAAGCTCCTCAAAATACAGTCAAGCAAACAGCTAAACTAGTTTCATTCCGCCACATGCCGCAGAATTTCAAGCCGTCCAGAGACCACATCCGCAACGTCATACTATTTCTATCGCTATCTGGCCAAGAACCCGCGGATATTGAAAGACGCCTCAAGGTAGTTAACAAGGAGCATGCCCCTGCCAGAAGTACAGTGTACTTGTGGCATTCGAAGTTTGCGTCAGGCGACTATTCCATCGAAGACGAAAACCACGGTTGGTGGAGCGTACACTGCGTAGAATACTGGAAGCTGCTCGATGAATGTACATCAGTATCCGCCGACGTCTACATTCGTCGATTACGAGAATTGAAGGCAAATGTCCAAAATTTGCAACGGCGGCGGTCACATGTTTACTTCCAGCACGACAACGCGAGACCGCACATTGCAAGATTGACCAAAGCCGAGCTGCTTTCGTACAGTTGCTCCGTGCCCCTACCGTACTCCCCAAACCTGGTCCCTTCGAACTTCTACCTTTCCTCCCACCTCCAACGCCACCTGGACGGCCACGACTTCAAAACTCGCGACGACGTCAAGAGGAAACTCGAGAACTTCTTTGAGGCCCAGCCTCCGGCCTTCTGGAGCAAGGGCACCCGCGATCTACCTAACCGGTAGCAGATGGTCATCGATACAGATGGAGCATATTTCAAGTGAATTCCAGTTGTCGTTGAAAAGTTGTACGATAAATATAAAGTTTTGTCAATTTGTCCGATTCAGATTGAATCAACCTAATACTTTTTTGGCATCCCCTGTACACAGCTTTAATAATCGTCATAGTGTTCCTAATTAAAGAAAATGTGCATGGAAAGCCGGCTTTCCTGTTATACTTAAATTTGTATTGTATTTGCTCAATGAGGACAGCATGCGAAATTCCACGCGAAAAAGTGACAATCCGCCTGAAACACAGCTTCTCAAAGTGGCGGCCAAGGGAGCGGCCTCATAATAAATGCCCGTGCCGTCGTTCACTTCGGTCAGGGACGAAGAGCGGGACTGTTTACGTGACTTTCCGTTCCCACCATGCGTCTCCGATCACGGCGGACGACGGGACTGGCATTCACTCTTGAGCTCTTCCCCTAGACTGCCACTTTGAAAAGCTTCATCTTAATATCAGGCAGAATCTCACTTTTTCGCCTGAAACTATGCATGCACCCCTTAGGCCGCTTTCATACTTTGCGCACCGACGCCGTCACGCGCGTGAAATCAACGCAAATGACGGCGTCGGTGCGCAAAGTATGAAAGCGGCCTTATTGAGCAAATTCAACATAAACATGTGAATAATAGAAAAATTCTTTTTCGTGCACGTCGTTCCATCGATCAGACGTTTGTAACAGCTATGTGAAGAAATTCTTCTACTCCTTGTCCTCACTCGAGCCTGAGGATCCCAGAAGCCATCCCAAGAGAAAAGATGTGGTAGAATGGGTAGAGGTAACGGGTAATGCTCTGTTTTTTGAAGCAGCCGAGTGGTAAAAGAAGACGGTATAGAAACCTGCTTCGATCCCACATGGTTCGATTGTAGTTCCTGTTTTACTTATTCATTTTTACATCATAGATTTTACTTCATCGCCATTCAATATTTGCTCCATCAGTGTCGATTAGTCGGTATCGATCGAGTCCAAGTTATTCACTTTTTCGTGCGATAAGCGAAGCATTTTGACCCAGCCAAATGTTTTGATAGGAGTGATTACGTCAACAAGGAAATGTCAACAAACTGTTGTCGGACATTTCTTATGGGCTTACCTGGGCGTAGTAGTGGAGATGTTATAGGATTGTTGTTGCCCAAGCGGTCCCATTATCATCAATATGTTGAAGCTACTTCTTCACAAGGCTCAGAGAACGCTTTGCAGACTGATCGAGAAATTTGAAACGTGCAGAGCGTGGCGACGGCTATCTATAAGTGTACTACTTTTATACTAAGGCAATGAAAGCGATAAGTACACGATGCTAAGGCTGCCTTCATACTCAGCGATGCCAGTAGCAGGGCCTGATTGCGTTTTCTCTGCGTTTCCGCCCGCGCCACTCTGCCTCACTGCCCGTGAACGCGGCCACGCCCTCTCGCCGGCAGCGCCACCGCGAATTATAAAAGCAGCCTAAAAGGGTGACGGTTAGGTGAGATCATCAGATATGCGTGCTGCCAGAGCAAAGAATATGTATGGAAGTCTGCCGAATGAGAAGTTCCTTAAGGATTTCAACAAGAATACAACATTTCCTGTTCTTTCATAATGAAGGCAGTATCATTTTGTAGGGCAGAAAAAGCTCAATCGAAAACTCATGCGCGTAAATTTTTTTATCTCGATGGCAGACAAGAGATAAAGTGTAGAGAGTGCGAATTCATTTCCAAACCTCATAAATATCAGGCAATCGAAGGAATCGAAAAACAAAAAGCAGCGCTGTATAGGAAAAAGCTCTATCGAAAGCATATGAATGCCTTGTTGAAAGATGAAGGGAACATTGTGAAAAAAATTGTGAAAACCAACAATCACATTCAATTGGGAGGAGGCATCCACCTGTTACTTCGCGGATGCCTGCATATCACTGAAAATAATGGTGATAGGTACACAATTATTCACTAGTCTTTTCAAGCAAATTAAAAATAAGCCAAAAAATCATAGAAGTGAAAAACCATGCGGGGCAACAATGCATACTGAAGAAACTTCTAACACTATTCCTAATCCCGATTTTTCCTATGTACATATAGGTTTCCCGAATATATGAACAATAACATAAGTTTCGCGCAGATATGATCTAATTCAGTGACTGATACCTGATAAATTCGAGGAAAGTGAAACCGCAAAAAATTTAGAAGTGCTGTAAGACTTATGCCAACCTTACATTATCTCAGATATGTAAGGCAGCGTCTATATGGGCGGCAATAACACGAATTTTCTTGCGGTTACACATAGATGGAGAATAGAAGTAACAGAAAACAAAAGTATTCACAGATATCTGCAAGTTCTGTCACTACAATATACATAAAAAAATTATTTTAATACCACAATAACTATGATTTTCGACAGCAATAGCCTCGGAGTTTCAAAAGTTTCAGGGTTTTTTTGGACTTTTAGAAGGGCAGAAATTTCATTGGAAGGGATAACTTATCGCCCTGATTACTTTAGCATTCGCTTCTAGTGTAGGCGTAGTTCCTTGTCAATGATGCCTAACGTGTTGGTCACATTCTGGTGCGAAAGGCAGCGATACAAAAAATGTCATACTAGTGATCTGAGTAATGAGTAGCCCGCATGGGTAGGTTCCCACTGTGAAGATATCCACAATTCACCTTTTATCACTTTTTGTAGAAATAAGTCAGAAAAGTTATGGCATCAAACTGCGCCAAATGGCACCTTCCACGAATGGCACAAAAAGCAGATGTCATATGCGTGAACAGTGCCCCAAATTTTTATAAAGAAGATTCAGCAAAGGCTTTTTTGGGCGTCACTAACGGTTTCTGATTGGCGGTGTTGATAGTCGAATAGTAAAAATGGCTCATTAAAAAAGGCATCGGTGCTGAAAAATATACAGCAAGCACTCTGTGATGTAATATTAATATTGTATTCTGCGAGTGTAAATGGAAGAAATCGGCAAAGCAGCTGAGTCCATTAGCAGCTGCACATGGGAGTCGACAAAAATGGGCCCCGTGACAGCATCATCCGGGTCGAAGAGATAGCGTTCACTGATAACGTACCGGCACTACCTATGGATTTTTCACGCCTACTTACCCATCAACGTACAAAAGTGTCCATACCGTAGCATATTGAAAACATCACGTGTTCCACCCCTCTCACTTCACCCTGGAACAGCAAAAAGAAACCTACTGACATCAACCATCAAGAGCTCTTGCAAGAAAAATTGGACTCTATTTCAAACTCTGCTTTGGCACAACAGCAGCGTCGACGTTCTCTCTGCTGGCACTATGACCAACAGGGGAGATACGTGCTTACCTTACGGATTGATCAGGCACTATAGTAAAGCAGCCTTATATTTTGCGGTGGTGCTGCCGGCGGCAGAGCGTGGTTGCGTTCACAGAGAGACAGAGTGGCGCGGGCAGAGACGCATGGGCAACGCAACCACGCCCTGCCGCCGGCATCGCAGAGTGTGAAGGCTGCCGAAGAGCCAGATTCAGAGACGGTACTGAGAGATAGACAGCAAAGGCATATATTCATATATCTCTTTATTTCCGAGTATATAGCAAAGTTTCGTGCCAAGGCGACTGCACTACAACGCACCTCGGCATATACAAACTGTCAATCAAGATTTATTAGTCTGGGTTTCGAAATACACTAATCCGCCAAAAAGGAAAAGGTACCTCAGAGAAGCAAAAGAGATTCCTCATCACAACAGGCGTCACTGGCGTCGTGTACACTCCACTCTGACAGCCGCGACCTCTATTCCAACTGCCGCGACTCGATTTCACGGTAGCTGGCCGAACTACAAGCATATCCTGCCTACATTTGAGCTTTCCAATAAAATAAAAACAATACCACACTCAATCAACTTACAAGATCACGAAAGCAGCCGCTAGTTTCATAAACTATCATCAAACAAATGAAGTCATTTCATACTACCATAGGACGATAATCCCACGTTCATTTAAAACTTTTGCTTGAACGCGCTAACAAGATTGTCGAGTAGGTACATAATTCTTGACAACCGGACCTTCCTAACAAGTTGCCTTATCCAAAACACCTGCATAGTAACAAATCGGAAATTGACAATGGCGTCCTTCCTGGCCTAGTCCCTTTCTTCGCTCTCCGCATCCTTATCCAGGAACGCCAACTTGATGAGAATCGCATCACCCGCCTTACGAGATTCCTAAAAAGGGAATTATCAACTTAAAGCTAAAAAAAGACGATTTATCTCTTACCCTCTTCGTGCGATCCCGTATTTCGCTCACGTTCCAGTCCAGGCCGAGCAAAAAGTGCTTGCGCTCCTTGCCTAAGGCCCTCTCATCAGCTATGGCTTTTTTCAGTCGCGCGATGCTCCCTTTGGCAGCACGAATGCGCTCCACTGCATGTGCCAGTCGCACATATACGGATCCGCAATCGGGATCACTGCACTCCTTCGGCTGAGAAGAATTGACCCAATAATAATATTTTCAAAGACCACTCAAAATTTTCGCATTGGAACCCCTCTTTTTTTCACTCACCGCTAGCATGCTCATCATTTTGGTCTGATGATCACACGAATCCATATTATACTGCAAAGAAAACGTACTCAAATTCTAAATAATCAGAAGCAAATACGACATAGCCACATATATTTGGTCACAACCAAAAACGATCAAACAAACACTTTTCTCTCCATTTTTTATTAACAACAAAAAAAAAACACACAATCAACAAATTTTTTAAACAGAGCTAATCACGATTCTCCTACTGACGAGGGATTGCATCACCCATAACCCCCAAGTTAAAGCGCGCGAGGTCGGTGCGCAATAAGTCGCACTTCTGAAACGGAAAAAAATTGATAGGAAGAAATGCTCGCATTGAATAAATCAACAAATGCTTACTAACCTCAAGTTCATCTTTGAGTCTAATTCGTTCCATCTTCTGCCTCATTAAAATGAGGTCCAGCTCCTTCTTATTTTCTAGCCTCACGGAGACGAGCTCCTTCGCTGCCAATTCAGCCTGGCGCTCCAGCTCAGCTGCCCTTTTCAGCAATTTCTTTTCATATTGTCTGGCCTCTTTGCACTGGCAAGCAAAAGACAAGTCCTATAACAAAAAAAAAATATGAACAACCGCATAATCTTTAACCCTCTCATTCTATTCAAAAATCCTTCATTAAAACACTCACCTCCTTTTCAGGAGTAGGCGAGCGCGTGGGCTCGTATCAAAGGATCGATGCTTGAGGATGGATCCTCAAGACTCGTCATCATGCGCCAGCAGCCAATCATGAGACGACACCTCGACTTCGGAGCTACTTAAGCTGCTGCCAGCCGGTAGTTCCAGTCACTCTTCCCGGTAGCCACTTCTCCACTTCTCCTTTTTCCCCCCTTTTCTTATGTAATCCTATAAGTAATAAATATATAGCCCATGTGTCTTGAACTACGTCCTATACCCTCACCGCTACACCTACACCCCTTCAGTAATAGGCCCGATCAACCGATTATCTGATAGCGCCGGCACAGCGTGGTTGCGTTCACAGACTGCGAGGCAGAGTAGCATGGGGAGGTGGAGAGACGACGCCGCCAACGAATCAGCATGGTATAGGCGGAGACGCAGAGACACTCAGTCACGCCCAACCGCCGGCAACTCGAAGTATGAACGCGGTCAAGGGAAAACATTAATTAGGTTACCGGACAATCGCACAACCGCCCAAAACGCCTGATAGCCTGAACCACGAACTTCCAATAATTCCTCAGCCATCTTGGGTCGGCTGGTGCCACTTGATCAACGGAGTTTGTACCAGTTTCTATTACCGTCGCGCTGCGGTAATGGTAAACGCGTTGTAATTGCGGAGGAATCTGAAACCGTGATACCCGAATTACCGCTAACTGTGCTTTTCAGTACTCGTTAGGTGCAAATATTTCATTACTAGTCCAATATCAACAGCAAAAAATTAACTACCACTAGGCTACCTAAATTCCAGAAGCGGGATGAGTTCTTGAAAAGATAAAGAAATGCAGGAGTAAATTCCTATCTTATACCTATCAGTTTGACTGACGCATACTACTGCACACAGGACACAACGGAAATAATCAGATATGGATGGTCGATTTCGACAATTTCACCAAAAAGTTACATTCACGGTCAGTACGGAATCCCATAATGAGCTTTAAGTAGGCTTCAACGACATATCACGGCATAGGTACTGAAGATACACGTGAGCAGTGAAAATCTCTCATATCGTAGTATTTGGATTACTCTTCGATTCTGCATCCAAAATTTTTTAGCATCACTCGATGTTCTGAAAACCATAAGCAAAAATATAGACGGAAATACATGTAGATAAATCGGAATATCTCGCTCTCGCAAGACGTACCGTCATTATGTCTGATGATTTGGAAAACGCAGGTGTCGGAATGGATCATTTGATGTACTTCTGCTCTCAGATTATCAGGAAAGCTCGGTAGTTGTCTCGTAGCCTATATGGAAATGTATGAGAGTCTGCTTTTAAAGCATAGTTCTCTATGCAAAAGGAGGATAGTGCTTGTGTCATGTCAGGTGATCCGAGACGCACGGCTAACTCCTTATTCGCTGAGCAATATTTGCACCATTAGGGGTAATTTTGGCGGATTGTGGAATCATAATGGAATACGGAAGTAGGGGTGATTAGTGGTGCAACAGGAGAGAAGGAATGGAATCAAGCGGGTATAGGAACCGAAAAACATCTCTTCTCACCGTTCATTTTCGCACCCTTTGTATCACTGACGCGTGAGAGGTAGATGCAGACGGGCGAGGGAACAAGTAACGAGCAGCGAACGTGGCTCCGCCCTTGCAGCAACTCTCCCAGCGGATGCGAGACAACGTTAGTGGCAGCGCTGTGGGACTGTACTAAAAGCCTCAACACGCATTTTTCCTGCGGGATTTTCACCACAGATTCTGTACTGGACTGGAATATTCGTTAACAAGAAAGATCTACATCTGCCACAATTTTTCTTTATTTACACGTCATAGCTTCCAAGTGTATAAATCCAACAGTGACTTGGGACAGATAACACGCACAACGGCTAAGCGCAAAATGCGGCCGCTGCTCCCTTAGCACTTGTCCAAAATGCGGGCTAGGACCTTCGATTGTTATCACGCCACACTATATACGCCAACGCGCGCGCGACAATTGCCTTGCTGCTCACATTGAGAACTGGCTATGCGGGAAGGCCTGACCACAACGAATTGCGCTGTCCCGACCAATTCGATTGTCGTGACCTACATCCTCTTTCGCAACTTTCTTAAATTGTATGTTGCACAGCAGCGCGCTTGTTTCAGATGTCCACAGCCTACCATCTATGACAATTTCTGAGAAACACCCACTGCTTTTCTTTTCATAGCGTCGTATATACTGTGAGATTATGAAAAGAATCAGAGGATCACTGAAAAGATATACCCACAACGTTTCATGGCAATAATTTCTCATTCGATATTACGCGGTGTGGAAAGTAATTCAAAATAGGCAACGAACCATCCAGTCGTCTTCAATTTCTCGTTGAGTCAGTGGCCTTTTGTTTTTGTACAGAATGGAAAACAATACGGCTCGTGCTTCCTTTCTCAGTTTCATCAATGCTACAACACAGAAATTAATAAGAAAGGAATAACCTATACCCGATGCGTATACACTGCACCCCTAGGCCGCGGTCAACCTTCGTGCGCCGACGCCGGCACAAATTGACAAAGGTCTCGGCATCAATCTCATAACGCGCTCCGATTGCAAAATTCTTGACCCAATCACACTACAGTCAGGAGTCCAAATTCTAATATGGCATAGTATGGAATTATGTCAAGATTCGAATTTGACACCGGCGTCAATTGGCGTGTGCGCAAAGTATGACCGCGACCTTAGGCAAACATAGGACTATGCAAGGAAGGTCAAGCAACGCTATGTTACCAAAACTAGTAATGCTAGTCCGTAATTCTTAACAACCTTGCCTTTATCGCTAGAAACTTTTCTAGAAAGTTTCGCTTTCATTAGCCTGATAACGTCGTTATTACCTTCTGACAAAAAAAAAACAAATTTTGCTTGATTTCCCTGAAACAGGGGTAAACGGAATGCCTTGAGAAATTACCTGCGTTCCTCGCCTTTCTGCGAATGAAATCTTCTAGATGTTTGCTGTTCTCCTTTATGATATGGTAAATGCATTCATTGAGTCTCCTAAACCATTAAGCATCATCAGGGGTGGTAAATCACTGAATGACCAAACAAGTGCACAAAAAACAGACAGATTCGAGATAAGAATTCCTTGCGTATGTCTGCGACATTCAGGACAGCGATCATCGATATTAACGGCTCCGTCAAGGCACAGTTGACAGAACGAGTGTCCACAACGCAGTACAGTAGCCTACAAGAAGGGAAGGTATTGGGAATGTTCGCCTACTACATACTTGTCACAGAATACTAATATAGAGTTTTTAATTGTACATTGTGTAAATTTTGAGGTGATAAGCAAACGAACGGCTTGCAAAATTGTGGTTATCACGCCAGAGCTGGTTGAGCTCGCGATTCCATGTTGAAAAGCAAATGTGGTCCTTAGCTGAGTATGGAAATAAAAGTGCCAGCTATGCTACAGCAGACAAAGAATAGAATTAAACCCTGAAAATCTTACGAATAGAACCTTTTCCTGTAATTGGTTCACATTAAGAACGACCTTTCGCGCTCTTTGCATCGCTGGAAGGTTGACACAGACGGCAAAGCCGTGACCCCGCCCACCAACGCTACTGGACTGGCGGGTGACGGTTGGGACACACGAATCTAGGCCGTGACCCTGTGACAGCCTGTGGCCTTTGCCCTGTGGCATGAATAATTCAGACAATTTGACTATACAACGGAGCAGACTTGCAAGGAGGACACGATTTACATGAACAAATTGTCTGAATTAGTTGAGGCTTAGGTCAAAGGCCACAGGCTGTTACAGGGTCACGGCCTAGATTCGTGTGTCCCAACCTACATCCCTGGACTGGCTGCACCACACCGTACCACCATGCATCACACCAGGCCCACGATGAAGAATAATAGGCCTACTTTTAAACGCGAGTTCCATATCCGAGCTCCCACACATACCGCCCTACATCATTTTGCTTATGGAATACGTGAGTGTGATGTCTCAGAGTAATTGGGCTCTTTGAATTGGCTTTGCACAGCTGGTTCAGATTTAACACCAAGGGTCTCTTGTCTTCCATGCCGCGGTAACAGTACGGCAAAGTCGCTTTCATACTTGTGAAGCCGATGGTGGCTTCGTCTCTGCGTCTCCATCCATCCTACCGTGTATGCCTGTGAACAGCTACGTCCTATTACCCACGTACGCTGGCACTACCGCAGAGTATAAACGCGGTCTAGGACTGCAGGTTATTTTAAAAGCTAATGAAAGTGCTGTTCCGCTTTCGTTGAGCCGATTGAAAACTAATAAAGCACATTGTGACACACATCTCTTTACATTAACTACAGCTATGACGCAAAAGCAGCTAAAAAGAGCACAGAAACAACTGAAAAGAGCAATTAAGAGATGCTTCATGTAATACTCATAGATGACATACAACACCACGGTGCCGTGAGGGTTCATGAAATTCTTATTTTCCTCATTTCCAGCCTATAT
The DNA here is from genome assembly GCA_963978905.1 of Trichostrongylus colubriformis. NCBI lineage: Eukaryota > Metazoa > Nematoda > Chromadorea > Rhabditida > Trichostrongylidae > Trichostrongylus > Trichostrongylus colubriformis. The sequence goes on from OZ022259.1 coordinate 42,913,187, forward strand.
TTCAATGGGGAATCTGCGGCTGAAAATGAGTTACGAGATGGTTTTTTCAACAGTATAGTATACACGGAGGCACTGTTTAGGGCCACACCAAGAAACAAGGGTTCGTCTGAAGTGAGTGAAACTCTGGAATTCCTACACAGCTGTGAACTTAGATCAGGGATGTGAGAAGACTTCGCTGCCAGTTCATCAAATTTCGAAGAAATTTTCCCTCAAACTCTTCAGAATGTGAAAAGTGGCCTAGTACCCAATTTGAGAAAATTAAAAACTTGTGGTAGCATCTTGTAGAGCTCGACGAGCTGATTCTATTAGGTTGATTCATAATAAATCGGACAAATGGTAGTGATGATCTCTAGAGATCATAACTCAGTAACGAATTAACGAAAATGGACGCGCGAGGTACCGTTGGAATGAGTATGAAGAGCTCTTCAAAGTACCGCAATCACTCCAAAGTAAATTCATTCCGCCACAATGCCGCACGATTTCAAGCGGTCCAGAGACCACATCCGCAACATCATACTATTTATATCGCTATCTGGCCAGGAACCCGCGGATATCGGCAGACGTCTGATAGAAGTTCACAAGGAGCATGCCCCCGGCAGAAGTACACTGTAGTTGTAGCATTCGAAGTTTGCGTCAGGCGACTATTCCATCGAAGACGAAAACCGCGGTTGTTGGAGCGTACACGGCGTAGAGTACTGGGAGCTGCTCGATGAAGGTACCACAGTATCCGCCGACGTTTACGTTCGTCAATTACGAGAATTGAAGGCCAATGTCCAAAGTTCGCTACGGCGGCGGTCACATGTCTACTTCCAGCACGACAACGTGTCTACTTCCACAGACCGCACTTCGCAAGATCGACCAAGGCCGACCTGCTGTCGTACAGTTGGTCCGTACTTCTATACCCACCGTACTCCCCAGACCTGGCCCCTTCAGATTTCCACCTTTTCTCCCACAGCCAACGCCACCTGGACGGCCAAGACTTCAAAACTCGCGACGAGGTCGAGGCGGCACTCGGCAACTTCTTCGAGCTCCAGCTTCCGGCCTTCTGGAGCAAGGGCATCCATGATCTGCCTATACCGTGGCAGAAGGTCATCGATAAAGATGGAGTATATTTCAAGTGAATCCCTGTTGTCGTAAAAAAATTGTACGACAATGACTAAATTGGTCAATTTGTCCGATTTATCATGAATCAACCTGATAAAACATACATATATATGTTCAGTGAAAATAATCAACATCAATCGTTTTATGGCGAATAAACGATAAAAAAACACGTTTTGCGCGATTTTTAACACTCTTACGGCACTACCTGTAATAGCACAAACCGAGATTTAAAAAGGTTCGTTACAGTTCACTAATATAATTTACTCTCAAAAACGACCTAGTGCCGAAACCAATTTTTCCAAACTTTCACCAACAAAGGAAATACAGACGGCTAACACAAACTTTTGCACTGAGGTAAATGTGAAATAATCACACCACTATGATTTCTACCTTTTTCCTCATGGATGCTTAACTTAAACTAACCTCAACCAAAATATCTAAGCATATGGGGCATTTGATGCTGGATTCCATTTGAGAAGGCTGTGCAGGAGCCGCTAGACGCTGATCTCAGAAGGAATGAATGAGTTGATAATACGAGGAATGGCTGTGCTATACCCTAGAGTCTTGCCTAAGGTTATACAGGAATGAGATCTCACCCTACTTAGGAACGAAAGGTCTTGAGTTTGGTGACATGCCCCTTTCACGCCAGCACGGAGTAGTTGTAAAAGAGGTCAGTACTGCAGAAGTCCGGAGGAAGAAAAGTTGTTTGAATTTGAAACTAAGTGCCTCCTCATCCAGCGCTATTATTCTTCTTGGATATGTCAAGTAGTTGTTAGGTTTTTTGAAATCTTGAATTTTAAGAGCAATGAAGGATGACATTAAGTGATTATTTGCTTCATTATGACTGCTCTATTGAAAATGAGAGAGTATTTCATATGTGCGAAAAACAATGTGATACTCTAAAATCTTCATTTCGAAAAACTCAAAAGATTCCAAGAATTATTGTGAAAGAAATTTGTGTATCGACAAGCCGTCGGCGCCTGGCGCTATTTTAAGCCTGGAATGAAGCAATTTTTCTTTTTTTTATTCTGTGTATTGACACCTTCTGGATGGAGCCAGCAGATAGGAGACTTATTGCCTCGACGGGAATGGTGCAGAAGATGGCATTTTCTAAGGTAGACTTGATCTTGAAGGGAAAAATCGTCCAAAAAAAGCAAACTAAATTTTATGACGTTATACAGATCCATTGTCAGCTATAGCTGAAAGACCCTCAAGAAGAGTTCGTATAATCGGTTGGGAAGAGCGAGGGTTGTATTTTGGGCGGTATCTCAAAAAAACCTATGCGGCCACTTGTTTTTGGTGGGTTTTGGGGCGGTCAGGGACTTCCAAGAAGGGTCGCCAGATGCGAAATTAGTATACAAACAAAATCAGTTAGGAAATGGTCAGAGAATCGTATTTCTCAAAAAGATTTCTTGACCTGTACAGCATATTATGTACATGAATACCGCACACATGATTCGTACCTTCTGAACCATTTCCGCTCCACTCCCATTAAGACGGGAAGGATAAGGTACGTGGCACCGGAGAGTCACTCTGATGCATATCTGCTGGCCCTTTCAAAAAGTGTCAATATATAAAATAAACCAAACTGCTTACTTCGGGCTAGAAAAAGGAGCTACGCGCAGAAAGCTTGCTAAAGCCGCGATCATACTTTGCGCCGTCATGGCGTGGCTGCGTTCACAGGCAGCGAGGCGGAGTGGCACGCAGGAGGTGCACAGACGACGCAGGCAACGAGACAGGGTGGCGCAGGCGGAGGCTCAGAGACATGCAGCCGCGTTCTGTCGCGGGCACCGCAAAGTATGAACATGGCCTAGTACGCTCCAATTTCTTTCGCAATATTTTGTGGAAGCATTTGAGTCTTTTGAAATGAAAATTTTAGAGCCTCACTTGTTTTTCACACATTTACATTGGCATGAGGCTTCGGAACGGAACAATACTCAAAGTATTTTATGTATATTATTATTTCAAGGGGGCTTCTATCAAAAACCCGCTTTGATTTCCGTTTCACACGGGCCATTACACGGGAATCAAGCAATTAGAAGTATTAGGTTGTCCCAAAAGTCTTGTAGGATTTTTCCAAAAAAAAATCAATGACTCTTGTCTACTTCGAGGGAGGTCTAGGCGGTTCAGGAATATGATAGAACATTCTCTAAGCTTTCTAGTAGAATATATATTGACCCACCAGATTCCGTGGGGAGAGCTACAGTGCCCGTAGTCGATACCCACCCAACACGCGGTGCCATCTACTATGAGTGGTCTTGGGGCAGCCAAGCGACGGAAGCTTGCGACTCGATCAACGCTGCATTGGGCAAGGGATGTGTGAGCTACGAGACCATGGCTGCTGGTTCATCAGCTTCAGAAACGGCGAGATTGACAGGGAAGACACACTGTGCTGGTTCTGGGACGCGGAAGGAATGCTTTTCCGCCAGGTGCTGATACAAGGCGAGACACTCACCGCTGCCGTATGCACCCACCAGCTCCAGCAGCTCGCCGTCGCTGTTCGAGAAAAGCGCCGGAAAAGGTCGGCGATCACCCTCCTTCATGACGACGCCCGCTCCCATTTCGCGAAAAGTACCCAGGGCAAGCTATAAGAGCTCGGCTGGGATGTGCTGCCCCACCCGCCATACTCTCCAGACATTGCCCCTTCGTACTATCACCTTACCCATCCTCTTGAATCCCTCCAGGCCAAGAGAAAATTCGCTGATTATGACATGCTTGCAAAGGTGATCGCTGACTTCTTCGACTCTCAGAACCCAGAGTTCTGTGAGGAGGGAATCAACGATTTACCCATGAGGGGGCAGAGTGTTGTCGATAACAACGGTGAACACGTTGTTGCCTGATTGTTGTTTGTTGGAAGGAAAAATAATAGAAAGTGATGATCGAAAAAATCCCACAAAACTTTTCGGACAACCTAATATCTTCCCTCTCAGCGCTCATCAGTAAGGAAAAGGAGGAATATCAGCACTGCTACACCAGCTTATTTTTATTGTACCATGTATAATCATTTTTATATAACAATACAATTTGGTCCATGGAGAAGTTATCGAGATGGAAATTCGTACGCTATAACCTAGTATTATACCGAATGGTTTTCTAAGTTCGTCTTTGATAGTTGATAGTCTAGTATTACCTAGTATTTCGTATCAAGGAGTGGAACTATCCATATGCCGTTCAAACCAAGATTTAACTCGTAGTCACATGGCAATTGCATGAGAAGCTGGATTAGTTTTTTTTTTCTGCACGGTTCCGGACGTATTCATTTGAAGGGTAAAATGTCCCCCTCCCCCCACACGATAAATGTCACTATTTGTTCGCCCGTTGGTTTGTTTGTTCCACTTGCAAGTCTCGGTAGCATAATGGATAAACAGGTCCGCGCAAAACACAAGCGCATTCTTCAGTTCCCTAATTTGACCTCTTTCTGACATTCGCGTAACCACTTACCCATAACTGGAATTTTCAGGCGTCGTTCAGTTAAAAAGTTCCAAATCATATGTGCAGTACTCTATTTACATACAGATGAAGCATTGGGTCGGGAATTTTTTTTTGAGAAATACGTCCTTCCCCCCATTTCCATAACCGGTTTTCTTCATATATCAATGTTGGGTCTGACGATTCTTTTTGGAAATCACCTGATCGCTTTAAAATCCACTAAAAATAGGTGACCGTCGAGGGTTTATCGATGTATATCTCCCAAAATACAACTTCCTCTCCTTCCCACCCAAAATACGATTTCACCTTAGGCCGCTTCCATACTTTGCGCACCGACGCCGTCACGCGCGTGACGCAGGCACGCGCGTGACGGCGTCGGTGCGCAAAGTATGGAAGCGGCCTTAGAGGTCCCTCAGCTCTTTCTTGACAGTGGATATACATAATGACAAAAAAGTCTGTTTGCTATTCGGGACGATTAATCCCCTCCGAGATCAGGTCAACTTTGGAAAATGCCAGGTGCTGCGGCCAAGGGGGGGGGGGGAGAAGGAAGAGAACACGGTCTACGGTTTGCTTCCACAATGTGGCATACGGATGATGCACTTGGACGAATTGTGTGAAATTCCTCTGATCAAGCCTCTTGCGTACTCAGAATATTAATCCGACGAGACGTGGCCGGGGAGCTAGCGCAGTATCAAACCTGGTGTTGAGAATAATTTTTAAGAATTTTCAAAGTATGACGTCTCCCCGGTCGACGCTTCCGACGCTGTTGTTCCATATCCTATACTACAGGTATCACCTAAAAAAAGCTGTCAATCGACTGGTATATCATTACTGCCTAGCACAGAGCACGGGTCAAATAAAGTCAGGGTACGGGGGAGACGCAACTTTTCGTCTATGTCGAAGCTGCTTTCCTTCCCTAGGCTTAGGCTAAAATTCATAACCCCTCCTCCTACATGAAAATCATCTGCCAAAGCATCTGTTTCATCTGCTTGAGCCTGAGCCAAGGAAGGGAAAGGGGCTGCGACGTCGGCAAAAATTTTGCGCTCCCCCCCCCCCCCCTCCCCTCCCCCGACTATATTTTACCCCATAGCACTATCAACGACGACTGACGACCTTTTTACATGTCACATTATCGTTCCCAAAATAGCTCGAAAAAGGGTGATCGCTGAGGATTCTTGGAGAAACGTTGAAAACAGACTTCCCTTCTACCAGCACAAAAGACCTCTGCTCCTCAAAGGTTCCTCAAACCATGCTTGACTTTGGCTAGGAGTCCGGCTGCTAAACACATGCGAACAGACGAAGAACCACCGTTGTGAACCTCCGAACCCAATACAGAATGCTTACGTTGGCAGAACCAATAAATTCAAGCGCAGGACACAGTAGCAGCTCACAATACGCAATCACACGCGGCCGACGTCTCGTACAAAAAATCGCGCGCGCCACATGCGGCGGCGCAATTTTTTGACGTAGCTACGCATTTATCATGGACGGGCTAGGGGCACACAGCTGCGTGGAGTACTGTAGGATCTCCAAGATTATTTCCACCTGATGATTTTCTAGGTCTGACAAGAGCAGCTGAGCTAATCTACACCTTCAACCCTCCAAACATGCGGCGCCCTAATCGCATTTTGCGCCCGATGCAACCGTTAAATGAACAAAATTACGGCGCTGCGAACAGTCACGAGGCGAGTCCTGTATAGAACATCTGATGAATCAGCCGGCTGTGGCTGTTCCTTGTTCTTTAGTTCATAATGATGGATGTATCATTGACAAGTTTCTCCTCTAAATTATTATTAGTTCGCTCCAAATGCTGAAACCGTGAAATGAGGCCTAAAGTCGCTTTCTGGCTGTTAAAATTTACGAGCACGAGCTTCTTTTGTGTTTCAGTCGTGTTTGTTTCATTTGGGACTCATTTAGGGTCAAATAAAGTCGGGGGGGGGGGGGGGGGAGACGCAATTTTGCGTCGACGTTTCACCTACGTCAAAGCTTCTTTCCCTCCCTAGGCTTAGGTTAAAGCAGGTGAAACCTATGCTCTGACAGATGCTTTTTCATGTAGGAGAAGGGGATATCAATTTTAGCCTAAGCCTAGGGAGGGAAAGGAGCTTTGACGTCGACGCAAAATTGCGTCTCCCCCCCGACTTTATTTGACCCCTCATTTAATCATTATTGTTCAGAGGCACAGGCTCATTTGCATAGTGTGTTTACGTGTCTGACCTCTGTCTTCATGGACCGTGAAGCATTCGTCAAGGGGCAGGTAATTTTTCGCGAAAGCAACCTTCTTTTGTTTGCATACATTTTTCTTGCAGCTCGAAGCTGTCCATAAAGCACTTACCAAATATGAAGTGCCTCTCAAACCAAAGCATGCACGTCGTCTCATCGTTGGAACGCATCAGGAGAGGTTCGATGATTAATGATTATTGATTTGTCTCTTACTCGTGAAACTGTTAACTTTTTTAGGTCTGCAGCAGTATTTTGGAATGCTGTCAATCGAATTCAGTTAGAGAAAAACCCCGTTATGACATGGAAGGTATTCACTTAAGTTCCAGAAATCTTTCGACTCAGTATCTCTTCTATGAGCATATTGTTCCAGTTCTGTCATCTTCTCCATAAACTAATTCGAGATGGACACAGAAAAGTACCTGATGAGTCACACAGGTTCGAATTCAGTTAGTCTGATTTTGACGTTGCTCAAGTAGTTCTCAGTAATTATGGCTTAATGGTAAGTAAATAGTAGTCGTATAGTAATAACTATCAGTAATTACAGGTTAATGGTAAGTAAATAATAAGTCGCGTAGTAATAACTATATAGTTATGCACTAATATAATATGCAGTCATAAAGTATGGGGCAAGTAGTAATTGCAGGTTCCTGTCAAGGATAAAGCAGTTAGGACAATTTTGGAAGCATCTGAATACTTCGGGTTATGGAATCTGCAATGAGACATATAGTAGGCTACTTTCGGAGAGACTAGAATTTCATAGAAAGGTAGGGTCCACTAGTAAAGCATACTCCTGTTACTTCTAATATTTTTTCCAGTACCCTGTGATGCCAGGCAGTCTGATCCTGAATGAATCTCAAATCAAAACCCTGGAAAATGATTTGGACAACGCTTTTGAGATGACGATTGATATGTTGGATCAAATGGACAACTTGTTAAATCTGCAATCGAACGGTGCGTGTTTAAAGTTTTTGTGGAAGTTTGTGCTTCATTATCTGCTGCATGCAGTGAGCGTGAAGGGTGAGGTGATCCGTGAAAGCGCTTTTTCTTCTGTGTATTGAAGGGTGGGGTGATCCATGAGATCGCTTTTTTTTCAGTGTATGATGCAATGGAGTGCCTACGTTGGAGCTCTCTAGTTCCTCAAGGGCAGTGCTTGCTCGCACCACTTATCTTGGTCATTCTCGATACGAGCAAATTTTACGATTATCTCGTGAAAATGATATTCAAATTGCATGGACAGCTACCGCCCGATGCTCTCGAAGGGCATCGTACCAGATTTAGAGTGAGTTGCTGTTGCGATTTTGGTTTTTCTTTTAATTTTGTCATTCACAAATGCAGTTGTCGCAGATATAATGACATCTCGTTATAGTGTGCAATGTTACTGAATAGGTTTCGAGTTTTGTGCTCAGTTGCATAAATTACGTAACATCACTCACATTTATACATAGCAGGATATTGTTTTATCAGTCGTTTCATGGAATAAAAAAAGCTGGCAACCTTTCATATCAACGAAATTGAGGTCTAGGACGTTCGCCTTTTCGCAATTTAGATTTAAAGGAACCTAAGCTGTTACGTTTTTCTTAAATCATTCGAGATTCTCCTGTTGTCGGAAAACCAATCATCCGGTCTGGAATGAATTTGGCCGTCAAATTCTCTTTGCTCCGACTACGCTTCAAGTACTTGAAATTACATTTTCAGGAAGTTTTTCGCAGGACCAAGAAGTTCTATGAGGAGTCAAGTAATCTGCAATATTTCAAATATCTTGTTTCTATACCAACATTACCTTCGGTATGATTTCCAGTGATCGTCCTCGTTCGCTAAAAATTCCCTCCTTTCAATTTTCAGGCAGCCCCGAATTTCCTTCAAGCTTCAGATCTTGACAGCTATCAAACGCCACATGCCTATCTTCGCTCGGAGGGATCTGAAGATGGACAGTCCGTTGCTGCTGATGAAGTCTTACTCGACTTGGGGTCAGACGAGCAAAGATTTGAGCAGCAAGCACATTCTGCAGTACAGTCCGATCCTAGGTCAGTAACGTTTAGTTTTTGGTAGTCACAGCCTCGCTTCCCAAATGCAAAACTGCATTCGCTTCTCGAGATCTATTTTGCAGGACCGCTAACTGTTGTATACCGCATTCTTGTCAGCTTTTTTCAGTAATTGCTCCTTTTCGCTCAGTTGGTTGAAATGAGCGTAAGAATATGCTTACTACGTAATCAGGAGGCGAAGCTGCGCATTAGCCCTCTGATAAGAGTTTGCTGGATTTTCTGTTTGGCACCGCTGCAGAACCAATCTATTTCCCACACCTGCATGTCGTATATAATCATGTTAAAAGAATGTTTGAGTGTTTCTACATAATTATTTTCGACATGCAGATTGTGCTTAGTGTTTGGAATTCTTTAGGGATGAGCACATTCTGGCTCTTACTCGGGATCTAGAGGACGAACGATTTGCTAAAGAACGACTAATAGCAGAGGCACGCTCTCGTATCGAACAGTACGAAAATAGGTTGGCTCAAATGCAGGGCGATTATGAACATGCACGACGAGAGGCTGACGAAGCGCGCGAGGAATCTGAACGATTACGACGTGAGTACCTTCGTGATTTACGTTAGTTCGATTTGTGAAATCAATGTTATCCTTTCGGTGTGCCAAGGAGAAATTCAAGTAATCGCCAGCTCTCCTTATTTTGTCATATTTCTGTTATTTCAAGGTTGTTAGGTGCTTCTAGGTAGCCGTCTTCTTCAGGGGTCATGGTTCCACTGTTGCTAGTGATTGAAGTATAATATTTTAGTAGCAGATTTTCTCCATGTGCGGTGCAGTCTTGGTCTCTGAAAAAGATTTCTGTCCTGCGACGTCATGCTGTTCTCAAAACACAGAAAGACGAGCAGAGCTGTTTGTGTTTGTTCTAATTGCGTTTTGTAGGTGACTTGGCCACTAGAGATGCAGAGCGCATAGAAAGTGACGATGTGCGGGTGCAGGAGGCTCAAGAACAGGCGCGATTAGCAGAGCAGCGTTTTAGTAAAATGAAGGCAGCATATGAAAAGTTCCGGACTGAACATGTGACGGTTCGTTATTCGTTGAATTTTGTGCTATTATCGCAAACTTAGATGGTATCCAATTTTCAGGCTTTAATGAAGTTGGGAGAATTGCAAAAAGAATTTGAAGCAAGTGAACAGAAGAGACTTGACAAGGATGAAGAGGTTCGTTTTTGTATGGGTCTTTGTACATCGTTGTTTGAATGCGCAAACTTCACCTTTTACAGTTAACAAGTATTAGTCGAAAACTCGAAGAGAGTGAGAAAAGCCTCTCGATTGTTTCATCGAAAGCAGAAAGTGATGCAGCTGCGGTGGATGAAATGCGATCGCAACTAGCGAAGGCAGACATTGAAATGGAGCAATTACGTCAGGTATGTGGACCAAATGTTTGAAGAATACCTTCAATTTCGCTTCCACTTTCGACCATTGACTTTGTGTTGTTGTGTCTACAGTTGGTCACGTGAATGATAATTCAATTTATATGACTGTTTTGGTAGTTTTCGAAAAGCGATGAATCGCTCATACATTGTTTATGCGCTGTGGTTGAGTCGTGGGCGTTGTCTCTTGTGTACTTTACCAAGTTCTCGCTTTCAGTGATTTCTTCAGATTGATTTTTTGGAAGAGTACATTGCTAATGTCTATCTATGTTTTCATTGCATTCAGAGGCTCGAGCATCTTAAAGCTGAGCATAAGTCACAATTGGTCAGTGCTTCAGATCGCTTTGTGGACGAAAAAGCTGCGCTCGAAAAGAAAATAAATGGTGAGTTTTTCACAGCTTGATAATTTCGTGGCTCTCAAAGTCACGGTGCGTACGAGATAATGTTCGCAAGTGCGGCACAGGTGTAGTGGTTTGTTTTCGCGGAAAAAGTCCTTTTCTGATAAGCTGCGATTCAATCGTTTATCGACCCATCACTATGTGCGTTATAGATTTCAGAATTCCGGCGATTGCAACTTGGCTTTTGGAGTGGGGCTTTTGGAGAGTCTTATTGTTTGCAATTTGCAACCTGGTATTGTATTGGGTTCCATGAGATTTTACAAACAGATACAAGAGAGTCAACCTATCGGAAACAATACTATTAGTATTATAATATACGTTTACTCCCTACTCAATAAAGCGACATTCTCACGGATATTCCATGAGTTTGTGTTAGGTTTCCTGTTGAAATAACTCAAGTTCAAAATCTCTTGGCACGTTCCGAGCAAGTTGTTGGAGTAGTGGAAGCCACCTTGTCTAATTTTCAACCACTCCACTTCAAATATTTTTCAATGTATTCGTTTTCATTTGAAGTGTGTGTTACCGCTTCATGTAGTGTTTGCACTATAAGTACTTTCAAGCATGTATTTGCGACTGCTACTATTCTCTGTCCTGAAATAAGGTGTAAGTTGTTGTTGATCAGGTATTTCGACTTTGTTATTTAGAAGAAATCCGCGCTGCTGTGTTAGCTGTCCTCCTCCGTTGCGATGAAGAGCTCCCAAATGTCACTTCTATTTCTTATCCCCCACGTGAGTTAAAAAGCGGAATATCCTTCAAATTCGGAGGAGCCACTATCGGCAATCTTTCTTCCGTATCGTTTCAGATCTTGCGCAGTCTGGACTGAACGCCTTCTTATCGCTGTTGAGTGAGAAGGATTCGCCGACAGAAGCTGACATGATAGTGCTGGCGCATTCCTGCGTTCTGTCTGTTAATGCATGTGCTGCCGCTGCTTACACGGCATCTATTCAGCACTTCGATGGTAGGTCCATTCTCTTTATAGGCTGTTATTTTTGTAAACCTTTCCATTTCGTCTTTTCTCGGACACCTTGACATTATTTCAGAAGTGAACGAACAATGTCATCTTGTGACACGCACAGCAAGAGAGGCCTTCTCCTCGCCCACCCTAAACATTGGGTCGTTACTTTCGGAAACAAGAAATCTTCAGGAGATGATGACCGGGTTGCCTCTACAGACAGATGTGGACAAGGTTGGTTGTTTTAAATAGTACTTTTCTTGCTAGCAATCAACGAGATTCATAGGTTCCAAAATTCTTTCCAAGAGCCGGAGCTCCATTCTGGAATTCATGAAGGAGCTTTTGGTTAACCTAACCCACGGGCCTCTGACCATTGCTCACTTTCATTGTTTTTTTTATTTTTCCCATTCGTTCATTATATTATTACATCGTTTCGATCACAGAAGGGTGTTCTGAAGCTCTCCTTCGAAAAGTAAGCTCCGCCCTTTCACTTACAGTGAACATGTTTTCTCAGCTCCTGGTTAGTCAATTACTGTCGCGGTGCCTTCAGCGGTCGGGGTTGGCCTCTTCTAATTACCTGCAACTTAGAGTGGAGTAAGCGGGATCAAAAACTAACGTTTTGAGGCTCTCCCGACCACTTCTTGTCTCGTCCTGAGAAAAGCGATTCACTTAGGTAGAGCTGTTCAAAACGTGTCAAAAGGTAAAGGATAATAGGTCCGGCGTCAGTGTCTTTCTGATGGGAGATGTACCACGCTCCCTATATACGCATGATCGTAGCAGCGTCCTATGCGATAACTTCTGGGAGAGATGTACAATTGACTGTTTTTGTCCTCGCGGACAGGTCTGGTACCAATGCGATGACCCTGGAGATGAAAGGCTTGGTCGACCTGGTCGGGCATTAAAGTGAAATTCAATCCGCAACTGCAAACGATAGTGCACCATTTATCGCTACTCCACCTCCGCTCTCCATTTTTAATGTGATTCTCATCGAATGCCCTCACAGAGGAGGGTGTGTTATTAATGGCGCAACATCTTAAAGCTGTGGTTCATTGGTAAATGCTTGGATTCGAGACGTGAATTTCGTACTTAAACATTTTTTACTGAAGTTATTTTAGGATATTGTTGGTGCTGAACTCGAAAGTGAAATGAGGCGCATGGGTGAAGCGATTCGTGCAGCTGTGGAAGAAATCGAAAAGATTCAAGAGAGGGCACGCGTGAATACAGAGGGAATTAGGTGGGTTTTGCTACAGTGCGGCTCACAAGTTTGATCAGGAAAGTGAGGCCGCTCTTACCTAGTGTTTCGGGCGAATCGAGAACCCGTGCAAAATCAAGAGTATGTATCGGTCAGGAATTTTGGCAATAAGTATTTGATACATATTGATCATGTTAGAAGAAGAATCGTTAACTCAAAGAATTGGGGATGGTCGAGTAGGCCTTAAGAATAACATGAATATTTTTCTGTTGACTTTACCCGTTTGATGGTTTAGGCGAAGAGGCTGTCGATCGATACTTTTACGTGTCAGTTTGAACCATGTGAAGGTTGGAGTCTGCAAAACTGATACGTCCCTCTCTTGTTTGCTTAGAAAGAGGAAGACGCAAGATTAGCTAGAATGAGGAATGGCCGCTACCAGACTTCGCTAGTTTACGGTGTCACGGCTCCACACGCGAAGTTGCGCTAATGCAAGCTCCCAAGATCACAGCATCGCGTTCGAAAGTGCCTCGCAAAATCGCGAACTCTGACGGCAGCCATATAAGTTAGGTGGTTGGGTGAGACCCGCATTCGAATGATCAAATTAGTTTATAAAAAGCGGATTCGTTCTTTTTTTCTTCAATTTCTTGGACATTCCTCACGTTTATGCCGTGGAATATAGTTAGACTGATGCTCTCACCCTGTTTACCCTCAGCAATTTAATGGCTATTTATATACAGCAAGGCGGGAGGAGGGAAAAACATTGACTCGTTATCAGAGTTTACGCAGAGTGGCGAGATATATGATGGAACTGAGCAAATGTTTTGAGGTCTTTCTCCTCGTAACGTGGCGACAGAACTGCTAACTTATGGAACGTTTGTCCTAATCACAACATTATCCCACACTGATATTTCGCGTTGATTAATTCTCCCTTTTGACATGAATAGACGGCTTCTTCCATCTCTTTCCTTTTCATAGTGAGTAAATTTCGGGAGCTGATATGCAGACATTGGGAGGCAAATGGTCAAACTAGCATTTCCGGCAACTATAAGTCATTGATCCTGTCGGATGTTATGTAGGATAGTATGTAAGTGATAAAAACTGGTAAAATCCGATATTATTTGTGTTCGGTTTTTACACTCTCCTATTTGCCCTTCTTTCCGGTGTTGAATGCTGTAACTATAGAATGCTTTAGATTGGAAGTGAATGAGGCAATCCTTGGATGCTGCCAGCAGCTAATGTCCGCCATTATGGCATTAGTCATATCATCTCGTGAACTTCAAATGGAAATTGTGGCTGCTGGTAAAGGTGGTGCTTCTCCCCATGAGTTCTACAAGCGAAATCATCAGTGGACGGAGGTATACCCGACTAACTTCTTGAATGGACATGGTTCTTTACACACGAATTCTTAGCTTCCTTATTTAGGGACTTCTTTCGGCAGCGAAAGCTGTCGGTGTAGCTGCACGTGTACTCGTGGAGTCTGCTGACGGTGTGGTCACAAGGCAAGGTGAGGAAGTCTCCAAATTAGTAGCATTGTAGTATTTGTTATATCTGTTCAGTTTTTTTTCTGAAGTTTTCTACTGTACCAATTTTTTCAAGGCAAATTCGAGCAACTTATTGTCGCTGCTCAGGAGATTGCAGCATCTACAGCACAGCTTTTTGTATCTAGTCGTGTCAAAGCTGATAGAGACTCCCAAAAGTATGCCCACCCTCTCTTTGCGTTTGGATTGTTTTTTCGAAATTATACAGGAATCCGTACTTTATAGACTTGCTGCCTTATCTGTTTCTTCCAAAAATGTTAACCAGTGCACTGCTCATGTGGTGGCCGCTGTGAAGAATGCACAAACTACTCTAAATGACCAAGGTACCGGTTTTGTTCCCTCGACTTTTTTTTACTGTTTTTAGTCACCATCAGTGCGACCAATTCACAGGACTAGATAGATGTTTCGCTAGTAGCATAGAAGTGGGATTAGGAAAACGACTCTCACCCCATCGCAACTGTCCTCTGCAGGAGAATTTTGATAAAACGTCTCATTCTGTTTAGAAGGGGATACTTCCTCCATTTGCAATCAAGGGCGAAGTAATTTTTATTTTTTGCGTGTTTTGCGAGCGCATCACATGCTTACCCTATATGTTTCGGTCACGTCCTTATCAAGGTCTAATGTGATTATCGACCATATTTTGCTGATTATTTATTGATCGACCCCATAATATTTCGGGGCGCACTGTTTGTGTTCTTCGAATTATTCTTGTGTATTGATTGCATTTCAGTGAATTTCTATATTCTTCTTCAGACAACCTTGATTTCTCGCATCTGACCCTTCACGAAGCAAAAAAGGAGGAAATGGAATCTCAGGTAGCCGCAGTAATACAAACCTTCATCATGCTATTCAGTTGCTAAGTAGAGGCATGAAAGCCGAAGGGTGAACGATTTTCAGGTTCGCATGCTGGAACTAGAACAGCAGCTAGTTATGGAGAGAAAGAAGTTGGCAGAGTTAAGAAAACAGCATTATCACATGGCACAGCTGGCTGTAGCCGAACAGGTGAGCAACATATGTAATGAATATTTGGTACTTCTTAGAGTTGTTTTGCTTTTTTCTTTGAGTATGCTTTCTTTTTCCTGTCCATAAATATTTTTTTATTATAGAATGGAGCAAATGGAGAACGTGATTCATCTTTTGAATTCATTGGGTGATATTTACATCATTTGTCATGTCTCCATGTTCTCTCGTACGTTTTGTGATATTCACGTGTGTACATGTGACTTTTTACATATGACCCTATATTTTCATATTTTTCACATTTACTTCTCATTCCTTCTGTTTCAAGTCATACCCTTCCTCTGCTGCAGTTTCAAATGACAAAACAATATCGTCCGTTCGAACTTTTACCTGTGTTGTCCCATGTACAGCGCCAGCTTTATTGAGCTTCAAGTAGATTTTGCCATTTTCTTTTCGTTGTTCTACCATTGATGATGTCGCACGTTAGAAACTTTACGACCCTGACAGCTATGACTACTTATATTATATAGTTTTATGAAAAGAAATCTCATTTATTCGATACTTGTTTCGTAGAAGATGTTCACTTGTTCAGTAATCTTGCAATGCTGCTATTTTTAAACCTTGCTTTTATTCTCATTGAAGCTTTGTAGATTTGAATTCATTTTTGTTATGGTGCAATTTGGTAACCTTGTGATAAGTGTGAAATGTGTTTTCGATGCTGATATGAATATTTTCTGAATTCGGGCATTGCCTTCATAGTGCTTTCTTTGCACTTTTTATTTTGCATTATTTTCATTTATATTGTTTTGGCAATGTCGAGTATAGCGATGAAATGCTTATGATGCTTTTATGTAGGAAATGCGATGACATTTTCATAATTTCCCATCTATCGCACAGTAATGCAAAATATCGTCTAGAAAACAGACCTACCGCATGGATCGTGAAGGTGGTGGAAATGAGAACGCTCCACTGCTAAGAGATGATCAACGTGGTCAGTCGTACTTGGGAGGAGGAGACGATCTTGAGGCTACACATCGTGGAAGTGTAGAAAATGTGGATGATGCCAACGGAAGACGCTCAACTGGTTCGTATTTTATTAAGTATCTCTATAGCACGTATTGGTGTAATTACAATTTTCTCTGCTACGCGAACGTGGTAGCTAGATTTAACTTTTATTGACGGCCTGGCGTTCGACCAGATCGCCTTCCTTGAAGACCCAATCTACCACCGAGAGAGCGGAAGCCACTCCGTGTCAGTTATTGTCAGTGAAATGAAATGAAATTCACTGACAGTGACTAATACAGAGTGGCGGCGTTCCGCTCTCGTGGGGGTAGACTAGGTCTTCGAAGAAGACGATCTCGTCGAAATGTCAGGCCGTCAATGAAAGTTTCACCTTACAACACTGGAATTCAATTCATATTGGTGTGACGTTTCATTATTTGGCGTTGACCCAAACTTAGCTCATATTCCGCAAAGTTAGTGACCCAAGCCTACTGGGCTATGATACGTGGTAACGGGGCTGTAGAAGTGTTGCGCGACTAAGTGATTGCTGAGCGCAGCTCCTGTACAACTTCGTACCTCCATTTTTCCTCCTCTCCTAGCCTCGTTTTTCGTTTATAATGTAAGTAGGCGGGATCCCTCTTTGAAAAAAAAAAACGAGTTGTTTCTGTGTTGTGTAACTCACTCGGTATCTCCTACAGGAGTAATGTGAGAACTTGAACGGCTAATCATTAGCAAGATGAGAGGGCATTGTGAATTGGAATCACAATGTGAACGTGATCCGTAGCTTCATGGCCTTTATGGGTTAAATCATCAAAATGGGGTATCTATATTGGACCTTTCATGAAAGCAGTGGTCGTGGACATAAATACAATATACAGAACTGCGTGTATTACTTTCATGAGGAGATACGCTTAAATTGAGTCCATACGGAGAGAGAGTCTGAAAATAAGAGAGACAGTGTTGAAGATAAGCGTAATTACATGTTTTGTTGCGTTCTTGATTCATCTAGTGGCAACATCAGGTGCAACGGTTACTTGTCGTGTTTGTGAAGAGCAAATCGAACTCAATGGTCGTGATAACCAACATGTAGTCAAGTGCGGTGCTTGTCATGAAGCTACTCCAATTCGTCCTGCTCCGGCTGGCAAGAAGTGTGTTGGTGGTCTCCATTGATCCTTTTTGCTTCTTTTGTGGCGTTTATGATGTTCATTCATATTTTTAACGGTCAAAGCCCTTATATATTCATATTATGGGATTTCCAGATATGTTCGCTGTCCATGCAATTGTCTTCTAATTTGCAAAGCAGCATCTACTCGTATTGCCTGTCCTCGCGGAAATTGCCGTCGCGTAATTACTCTTGGTGAGACCATTTTCCGTCATCCATCATTATTCACTTTTGTAAATATGTCTGGGTGCTAGGTCCTCACACGGAAAGGATCCAAGTCGAAGTGGCCATTCACAGTGAGACAGATATCACTCAACGAGTTTCTGGACGCTGATATCAATTTGTACTCCAAATCTGCCAAACGATTCTCTGAATGGAGATAGGAGGTTTTTCCCAACTGCATCAGTTCTACATGTGTAAAGCGTATTCCTCGCCTACGTCGCAATGAAAAAGAAACACTCAATGCTTGCTGGCAGCAGCATAGCGCAGAGGTTGTCGTAGTGGTTCGCGTGTGGTGGGACCATGGATGGAGTCTCGATGGAGGCACTTTTTTGCTTCTCGTGAAGACTTCTCTTTCATGTCTGGGAGCCATCCCCAAAAGTGTTGTCGTGTACAGTAATTGCTGTATTCGTATTCTGCGTACCTCACTAATCCTATCGTTAAGATCGCAGATAGCTCTGTGATTCAGCTCGTTTTATGAACAGACTCCTATAGCGCACGAATTAGGCGTTGTTGCGTAAAGCGATTATGATATTCCTCTAAGGGGCTCGAACTACCGTTCTGTGCAAATTTTCAGCCGAATCAGTTTGTGGCCCAACTTCGGAATCATGGCTGATTCATGTAAAATTTTTTTTGGAATCTTGTTTTAAAAAAATCGACAATGACATTGGTAGCCTGAGTATATTTATTACATATCTCATGACACCAAATATACGCAAGCAGTAAATAAAAGCATTTGCTCGGCAAGGGTCAATGACCTCCCTCTGTTCAAGGTGTTGCCACCCCATAGCCCATTATTTTCCGTAATTTGCTCAAATTTTTGAACTGGCTGAAAACTCATTACATGGGGTGTTTGGTTCGCTGAGCAAGAAAATCGCACCGGTATGGACTTTGGGACGTACCATGTAACAGTATTATCTATTCAGATAAACGTTCATAACTCCCATCAGAGAATCTTTAGGGAGATTTCGAATAGAGATTTGAAATCAGCGTCTGAAAGCGCATCGAGTGATAGCTGTCTCATTGTAAATGGCCACATCGAGTTGGTATCCTTTCATTGTAAGTAGTGCTCTTGAACTTATTTCAGGGCATCGCGAGCCACAAGGGAGCGCTATTCGTGCACCAGCTGGTAGTTGTCGTGTGCAGTGTGTTCACTGCAATGAAGTATTCTTGTTCAACACACTGAGTAATTGTCTCGCGCACTGCCCACATTGCAAGAAGAAGTTTGTTCCTCTCTCTTTTCTCTCTTCTAATTATTGTAAAGTAGAAAGATGTGCGATGTGTGGTAAATGCGATAGGTCAAGTGAAGGGCAAAGATTTTGAGACGAGTACAAGGAAAATATCTACAATCAAGGGGTAAAAGAACGGTAAGAACTGCGCTCATTCCCAGTGTTATGGGAAGGTTCTATCGGTAAAGTAACGAGAAAGGTAGCTGCAATTCTTGTGTCATTAGTTTCGTTCTTGCAGCTCAACCGTCGGAGGTTTTGCTCGACGACGTGCTGTCATATACCTTGTCACCGCAGTGACTGCTCTTCTCTTCAGCGTACTATTGACTATCATGACAACGACTACTGTGAGTTAAGAGGGTTTTAATTTTTCGGTCGCTTTCGATTCATTACCATTGCGTTTAGGCCTCTCATCATCCAATTATGTACGGAGCATGGGCGCTTGCTTATCTTATTGTAATCTACCTTTCCTATAAATTTATCAAATTTTGGATGGTGAAGTTGAGTATAGTGCTCGGTCCAATCTAAAGCCTTCTACGATCCGGAATGTTGAGGTTTGGTGAGGAATGCATCGGGAAGTTTTGTTAAGCTAGTGTCTTCTAGTGTACAGAGAAGTGAACATCCCAAATATGAGAATGTTCTGTATGGACTTATATGGTGCTAACACTTCCAGTTGCTCCCATTGATTGTAATAGAAGCGCCAGTTGTCTTTGACCGAATATGTTCATCCTAAAGCGTCCTTGTGATTTTTAGCTCTCGTCATGTATTCATGTTTTCATTAATCGCTATGTCACTTGTGATAGATTGACCAGTACTGTTCATACTTTCATCAAATATTTTTTCTTGATGTAACAAATGCCGTTTAATCCTGTGCTGGAGATCTAGCTCCATATTACGGTAATGTTAACGAAACGTGTAGCTTTCGATCGTGTATTACTGCTTCATTCATTCCCCCATTCGTCACATTTTGATATTTCTCATGGGAATGTTTTCCTTATTTTGGTTAAATTTTCAAATCTCCGGACAGGGTTGTTTTTGGCAATGGTTGTGGCTGTTGCTGCACTTCCTAATTTATTTGAAATTGTTTTCATGTGCTTAAAAATTAATGTTTAATCTGTTGTTGGTACATACTTATGTATACAGATCTTGGTTGACCAACTCTCCGAGCCAGGGTACCTTCTTTTGGTTGTTTTAGTTCCATGAGACGTGTTGAGGTTCGCAATTTTTATTCTTTCAACTTTGGTGAAGCTTCGTTTTTCATAAATGCTATTAGAGATGATCGGAAAAATCAGGACTGGAAGGAAGATTGCCGTGAAGAGCGAGTCTCATTATTTATTGCGGCATTGTTTGGGTGCATCTAGCCCCGATCGGTTGACGACAAAGTAGGCGTGGAGGCGATGCAGCGTTAGGCCGCGGTCATACTTTGCGCAGTTGCGTTAGTTGACGCCGGTACCGGCGTCAACTCACGCAAGTGTCTGCGTGAGTTGACGCCGGCACCGGCGTCAACTAACGCAGCTGCGCAAAGTATGACCGCGGCCTTACCTTCATTCTCTGCATGTCTTCCTTCTGTGCAAAGACGTGAAAATTGCTATTAGAGATGACCGGGAAAATCAGGATTGGAAGGAAGACGCCGTGAAGTGAAAGTCAATGGAAGAACAAGGCTTCAGCTTTTCGTGTTTTTTTATTATTTCATTCCTTTCTGCGCACTGTAGCACTATCTCATTATCTGCTTTATTCCACAACCGGCCAAAACCTCTGACGGGTTCCTTGAATCTATCTCAATGTGTTTGGCTAAAGTGGAACTGCTGCGATGGGACTGAACGAAATATGGAAGTAGATCATTTCGTGTGCAGGTGCTGTTTTTCAGGTGCACGAAACATGCACACCATGATATGAAAAGCATGGATGAATAAGGTTTGGGTTTGGAAGATTCGATGAAGGAAGATGGGTTCTAGCTAAAATTATGATGCAAAGCATCAGATGTGTCCGCATTGATCTCGCTGGATTGTTACACATGCTAAACTCTACGGTAGATTATTATACGACGTATCACAAAGTACGGAGGCATCCATATTATAGTGTAAAACGGGTGATAACCATTAGGTAAAGTAATTGCGCCGCGCTGGATGGCAGTGGAACAACCACCGCCGTATGTGCGAGAAACCGTTTGCAAAAGTTATGTCTTGAGACCCACGACAAAAGATACCTTTAGCTACTATCTGGGGACTTTTAAGGCATTGGTAGAGGCAGTTTGGTCGGATTATGGATCATGAAAGTGGAGATGCCCAATGGCGCAACTGTAGAGAGAAAACCCAATGTAACGGCCAAAAACACAAGATGTAGGAAAACCTCCTCACCACTGTTCATCGTCTAGGAATGACCTTCGCACTCTTATTTCTTAGAGGTGATTCATCATGCCTTCCAAGCTCGTGAGGCTGAAACATGCGTGTAAAGGGAAAAGTCGATCAATTCCGAATTTCAAGAGAAATCTAAGGCTGGACAACATATTGAATTCCGCTGATTTCATGGGATAGATAGAGTTGTAGATTGGCACCTCAAGCTGGATTCCTTGTGATGATGCTTAGATACTTACTTAGATACTTAGACGGCCCGTCCTCACTGGTTGTGCGGGCCTCAACACGACTTCCATTCGTTTCGTTCTTTCGCGATCGTCATCCAGCTCGTTCCTAGACTCCGTTGGTGGCGACCACGAAAACCAGCCATTCTGGAATTTCTCATTAGTTTGACGTTTAACGAACACATCTCCCCATCGTTTAGGAGGTCTTCCGCGGGGACGTGGGCAATCCCAGGGGATCCACTCCACTGTTCTTCTGTCCACCTGTCGTCTTTTCTCCGCATTATATGGCCGGCCGATCGGTGTTTGGCCTTCGACGCGTATTCCGCTGGGTCTCGTAGACGAGACATCAGCCTCAATCGGAGCCGCGAAGCCCGGCACGATATTGAGATCGCCGGGCGTACTTCGAAGACATCTGTCGAGTGTAAGTCACCTGCAAGGACTTCGCCGTGACTGACTATCAGACCACGTCTCGGCAGCAAATCGGAGCCGCGAAGCCCGGCACGATATTGAGATCGCCGGGCGTACTTCGAAGACATCTGTCGAGTGTAAGTCACCTGCAAGGACTTCGCCGTGACTGACGTATCAGACCACGTCTCGGCAGCGTAACATAGAGCAGGAAGCACTGTCGAGTCTCAGCTGGGCGGTGGCCTCTTTAATAGACCCGTATGCTGACCATGCAGCTCTCTTTCTTCTGTCGAGCTCTTCCATGTCATTGTCCATGTTCATGAAACGCCCCAGATAGACGTACGACTTCGTTCAGGCGATGGGAGAGTCGTCGATTTCGACACTTCCTCCATCGCATTAGGCATTCTTCATGAACTGTGTCTTCATCCGATTGATCCGCTCCGATCTTACTTCCGACTTCGTTCAGCTCACGGAGCTTCGTCTCTGCTTCATTGGTACTACGCGAAAAGATGATGACACACATATGCCCTTGTCGTCCCAGTCGAGCGACTTCATCACCCACTGCAGTACGGCAGTGAACAGCTTTGGCGAGATGGCGTCGCCTTACCTAACACCCTTTCCGATGGAGATGATGATTGGGCGTTGAAAGAGCTGTATTGTCGCAGAGCAGCGGTGGTAGCAGTCAGCCAGTGTTCGAATATAGGACGCGTCCACTACCTAGTCGACCAACGCAGACAGGATAGCATTCGTTTCGACGCTGTCAAAAGCCTTCTCGTAATCGACAAAGGTTAGGACGAGGGGAAGATGGTATTCTCTGCAGACTTCAATGACCATCGCAACGGTTTGAATGTGGTCCATGCGGCTGAATCCCTCACGGAATTTAGCTTGTTCGTATGGCTGGGCCTCATCCAATGTGCGCGATATTCGCGTTAGGATGATCTTTGCGAAAAGCTTTTAGGGTACGCTCAGCAGGCTAATCGGTCGGTAGTTGTGAAGATCATCCCTGTTACGTTTCTTGTGCAAGTTAAGTGTGCGCGAACTCCTCCACTGATTCGGGATCCGTTCCTTCTGAAGGTAGGACGTCATATGTGCCACGAGTAGTGAGTGCAGGACGTGGTTTCCTGCTCGAAGAGGATCGGCAGAGATCTTGTCTGGCCCTGGAGCCGTGCCGCTCTTGATGATGCTTCGATGATTGTTTTTCCAGCTCTCAAGGTAAGGTGAAACTCCTAAGGTAGCCGCTTGTCGCCCCTCCCCTATTTTTAGAGTTCAATGCCACACCCCTGTTTGCCTCACGATGGAAATATCTTCATTGCCCTTAATGGTGCCTCTTAGATACGTTAGTGTAATCAAAGCTTTCTCAAAAGACAGTTTGAGACCTATGCGACTCCTTTTCAAAATATCAACTCGTCTTTACCAGATTCTCACATTGTATCGTGATCTTCTGCGTTACTCGAAGACCCTGAAGTATACGGATCAGACGTACTTTTCTTCGAGAATTCGCCAAGCTTTTGAGCGAAGTAAAGGAGGATCACCGGAAAATTCCATGCGTAGTTATAAGGTGAGTCGTGTTCGCGTACGATCCATTTTTACTGGCAAACAGTTCGAAACCTCTGAATTTATGGTTTGCCGTAGTTAAGCTGAGTTTATGATTTCCGTGATAGTGATGCGGTGCTATGGACGTGGGGATACAAAAAGCAACTACTACAACAACTTCGTGTATTTGGAAAGAGCTCCTGTGTGAGCGGACAGTCTCTAACATAATTTGCAATTCTCTTACAATGCATAAGCAAGTTGTTTCACCTAATAATTAGCCCTTTTCCTTCGAGCTTAGGCAAATATCCATGTGGTGTGATGTTGGCACCTTTTCCTACGCCCATAGCATCCGTCATCCTTCTGGAGAACTTCATGGGGTTGAGGACTGTGCACTAGTTTTCTATATCGTTTTAGGATTTCACTTAATACAAACTTTTAGTTGGGACAACAGCTTCTCCTGTTGAAACGCTTCATCTGAGAACATGGTTTGTGTGTTAGGGATTGAAGGCTCAGCAAACAAGATCGGAGTCAGTCACAGTTTAGTCAAAATATAGATGTTTCTGAAGTTCACTGTCCAATTCATTCGTTTTCCTTATTGAGCCTCAGTATTTCATATAGATTGGCATAATACGAGACGGTGAAGTTCTGTCCAATCCACGTGCAACATTTCATGCGCCTATTGGAGAGGGTTTTAGACCCAGTGAGACAGCTCAACACCATCGTCAACATGTACGTGAAATCATATTTCTTTGTTCTTTCAACCACATGACATTTCTACTTTTTTGCATGTATGCTGGACCAGCTCCTCCCTTTTCAGATCTTGAAATTACTCAGTAAAGCTCTGGATGAGGCCAATATCAAAAATCCTGAAGAAGAAATCGATGCAATTGCTTATACTAAAGGACCGGGGATGGGAGCACCATTGCAGGCAAGTTTCGTCAAATTCGTTGGAAATTCCTATGAAACAGGAAAGGCATCGTCATAATTCCAGGTTGGTGCCGTGGTTGCACGCTCTTTGTCCTTGTCTTGGTCCTTGCCATTGATCCCCGTCAATCATTGCATCGGTCACATAGAGATGGGTAGGCTCATAACTGGTGCGGACAATCCTGTGGTTCTGTACGTTAGCGGCGGAAACACCCAGGTAAAGACACTTCTCGTATTTCTTCTATCTCAAAGATTCACCAACCTTCCAGGTCATATCCTATTCACATCATAGATATCGTGTGTTCGGAGAGACTATAGATATCGCCGTTGGTAATTGCCTTGATCGATTCGCTCGGGTTGTCAAACTTTCTAATGATCCCAGCCCGGGCTACAATATTGAACAAGCAGCAAAGACAGGTAACTTTTATGATTCCATGAACTGGTTGGAGCCAAATGCACTTTATTCAGTGAAAGCTAGCGTTTTCGAGGAAAATGTATTAATGTAGGCGGATTGTACGTAGAGAATGAGTCAGTGTTAGAAATCTGTCAAGTGTTTAAAAATCGAGGTAAGGGCAAGAAACTTGGTCTCAAAGATTCACAACGTGGTGAGAATGGAAGGTAAAAATGTAGTGGAAATAGCTTTTGTACAACGTCAGAAATGACCCATCTAATCTCAAGTTCCGTGGCGGCTTCTACTCCTCACAATCATGTTTGATTGTTCCGGATATCCCTCTGAGGTTCATCAAGGGCAGTGTGATTAAGTGAGGGAGTCGCATCCTCCCTAGAATCATAAGGTGTCCTATTGCTGTTAGCGAGTTAACGAGAGAAAAAAGATGGGGGACAAGTGACTAATAACACCTACGAGTTCCTGGACGCCATGAAAAAAAGTGTAAAAGGAATGGCCACCAGCGATCACGGTATAAATGCTGCGCAGCTGCCACCCTTTCCCAGCTCAAACCATGCCCATTCCTCCTTTTCATTATTCACATCTAATCACTTATACTATTTTTCACTTTTAACCATTTGTGCCTCAGTAGTTAAATTACCCAAGTTGAAGTGCCTTTGCTGTGTCGGTGTAAACTGTAATAAATTGGTGCAATGTTGTGACGGTATTAATTGTTATATATTGGTGTATTTTATCCTGGGTACCGTGTGGCAGCAGCTAACATTTTTATGTTCTTCATCCTAGCACAAGGTTTGCATTTGGGAAGTTTTCGAGAAATTAATCCCACTCAAAGCGAGCCTGACTATACGTCTCCTTTTTCTAACCGAAGGTACGATTCCCCTTTTAGGATGCATGAACCCATTCGACCCCAGACCACATTCTTCCTGTTCCACTCCGAACCCACCTCAAACCTGACATCACCCATCTCACACATGAAGCGATACGTCAAGTATCGATAGCTTTTAATCGAAGCTAGATTTTTAGTTCCCAGGAAATAAACTGCTTATACACACTAAGAAAAGTAGGTCATGAGTTGCCGGGGAAGACCCTTTTTAAATAATAGACTTGATCCTGTTCTTGATTAGATACTTTGCAGGGAAGAAACTCTTAGATTTGCCATATACGGTAAAGGGAATGGACGTTTCGTTTTCTGGTATACTGTCTACTATCGAAAGTAAAGCACCCCAAGTTTTGACCACAGGAGAATATACCGTTGAGGATCTCTGTTTCTCCCTGCAGGTACGTTTCTGCCTTGTTATATTTCATAGAGAGGACTTGCGCTAAGACATTTTCATTTTTTCTTTTGAAAGTGTACAGATGTAGGCTCTGTTACTGTAGGAGACGGTGTTTGCAATGCTTGTGGAAATAACGGAAAGAGCAATGGCGCATACAGGAAGTCGAGAACTGCTCATTGTAGGAGGGGTTGGATGCAACAAAAGGCTACAGGTGAACATTGTGCACCATCACCGGTTCGATGTGCCGTTATTGGCTCCAGTTTCTGTTTGAAGGAAATGGCCGAGTCCATGTGTAGTGAACGAGGTGCGCACCTTTTCGCCACAGACGAACGTTTTTGTATTGACAATGGGGCGATGATAGCTCAAGCTGGGTGCCTCATGCACGAAGCAGGACTCAGATGCCAGGTATATATTTTTCGCTTCAGGCTGTCATGATTTTGATCGAAAGATTAGCAAGATGTAACTAAAGGTTGTTTTTAGTTGGAAAAATCTACGATTACGCAAAGGTATCGTACTGATGATGTCAACGTATGCTGGAGAGGAAAATGACACTGAATGTCGATATCGTTTCACCTGCTGAAAGCCGTTCACACCTGTATGTGAGACCCTTCAAAGGCAGTACTCATGACTAGGTCGTTTGTGACGCTTTTGTCATAATCATGATCCAACGATAACTACGACGTGAAAAGTAATTTTACTAATCTTCTCCTGATAAACGTTGTTTCGAAGCCGACTGGAATTCATATGGCGCATATGTATTCCATCACCTTTGGAAAAATTTCAAATTCATATTTTTCGCAGCACAAAGAACCGTCCAAGGGATTATGATTCTTTGTTCTCTGATGCAAATGTGTTGCGGGCATGAATCGAAATTCAATTTTCTAAATTGTGTTTGTTATCAGTCTGTCTTGGAATTGTTGTTTTCATTGGTTTGTTATCGTTGGCTTCGGCTTTTTAATATTTGAATAAATATACTACGTCAGATTAGCAAGTAACCTATATCATTTCATTAGCTGTGCGGAAAACATTTTATTTTTTGGAATCTATCTTCTACGTCCTGAAACATTGAGCCGTAATCATTTTTGAATGCGATTCTGTGATTAGTCTTCATTTATATTGATATATCGAGATATAATTAACCAGTTAGGCTGGCGCACACAACTTCGCGCGTCACACATGGAAGCGTGCTGATTGGACCTGATCGATATCGATCGATCGGTATCATCACTCTAACGGTTTCAGAAACGGGGAATTCGCAAAAACGGAAAAAGGAAACAAAATTTCTCCCGTCCATCTCGTCTTATACCACTTAAGGAAATCAGGGTCCCAGCTTTGCTGTGACGCGAGATATCACTTTTTCGCCGTACGCCTTTCGAGGCTCCCTATCAGCCCTTATCAGTTGCTATCGCTTCTGGTCCCTCACCATTGATGTCCCCTTACTACCCCCTACATCATTTCTAAAATTCAGGGTCCCATCTTTGCTGCGACGCAAGATATGAATTTCCTACCATTCACCTTTCGAAGCTCCTTATCAGCCCTCATCAGTTGCTATCACCTCCTTTCCCTCACCACTGATGTCCCCTAACCACCCCTCATATCACTTCAAAAATTCATAGTCTCAGCTCTACTGCGACGCGAGATATCAATTTCCCGCCACTCGCCTTTCGCGGCTCCTTATCAGCCCTTATCAGGCGCTATCAGTCCCGCTCCCTCACCATTGATACTCCTTTACCACCCCTCATATCACTTCAAAAATTCATAGTCTCAGCTCTACTGCGACGCGAGATATGAATTTCGTGACAGACGGACAGACGAACGGACGGAGGGACAGACAGACAAAGCGTTTTATATAAGTACCAGTTGGCTGGCGCACACTACTGCGCTCGATTCATGTCGATGACGTGCAAAATGGATTCGATGCAAAGCGACTGAAGTATATTTATACCGAAATGATCTTTCATCACGCCATCTTCTCTACTTTTTTCCAATTCAATAGCTCTGCTGGAGGTAGAAGAAAGAAGATTTCCGCTCAGATACACACCTGTGGTCGGGTCGACCAAACCCATTTTGCACAACATCGCCATGAATCGCGCGCAGCAGTGTGCGCCAGCCAACTGGTAGTTTTATATTCGGTTGCATCGATTGGTAACAATTTGTTCATTTGCTGAGCATCTAATTCCTACACATCGATAGTAGATCCAAATTCCAATTATCGACGTATATCGTTTTCGTAAACATGCTTCACTATTTGGTATTTTGCGCAGTTTAGCGGTCGATACTCAGTGTTGCTGCCAGTACCGCATTAAAAATGATTCAGAGCGGAAGGTTTGCTTTGTTATCACAATATAGGTTGCATCATGGTTATCAATGTAGATCGCAGTATCAAGAGAAATGCACCATTTTCTGGGATGCTAGACAATTCAGCGGTCGATACATCGGCCAGTGATATCAGAACATAAACAAAATATGTTCCCCAATGGCAGTGAGCATCAGACGCTTTTGCTAAAGCGGTCGCATAGTAGTATCAAGCGATGTAAGAGTTTAATCTCATCCAATTCCTAACGGTTTA
The DNA here is from genome assembly GCA_963978905.1 of Trichostrongylus colubriformis. Taxonomy (NCBI): domain Eukaryota; kingdom Metazoa; phylum Nematoda; class Chromadorea; order Rhabditida; family Trichostrongylidae; genus Trichostrongylus; species Trichostrongylus colubriformis. Next base: position 42,941,686 of record OZ022259.1, read on the forward strand.
TATCAGCCTCTGTAAGTCGTTATCAATTTCACTGAGGCCCCTGTACCCAACAATACCACTGAGGTTCCCCTACCCTGCAATACCTGCGGATGTCCACTTTTAGCCGCAAAAGCGTACCGGCCTTGGTGACATTTTCCTTCTCACGCTCCTAATCGAATCTTTTCAACCATTATCAGTTTGGTCCACCCACTTATGAATGTCCCCATCTTACTCTGCTAAACACCCATGAGTGTCAGCGCTCTTGGATCAACGCGAAAGGCGAAACAAATTTAGCGACATTCGCCTTCTCATGCTCCTTATCAGATCTTATCAATCGTTATCAAAGTGGATCACCCACCGTCATTGGCCCCGTCTTACCCCGCAATACACTTGTGAGTATGAACGCTCCGGGACCAATGAGGAAAGCGAAACGGATTCGACGACTCTACCCTTTCCACGCTCCTTATCGAATCTTATAAACCGTTATCAATGCGGGTCACCCACCATTAATGTTCCCGCCCCATCCCGCAAAAACCCATGAGTGGCAGCGCTCTGGGATCAACCCGAAAGGCGAAACGACTTTGGCGACATTCGTCTTCTCTGATCCTTATCAAATCTTATCAACCGATATCAAGCTGGACCATCCACCGTTATTGACCCCGTCTTACCCCGCAAAACACTTGTGATTATGAACGCTCCGGGACCAATAAGAAAAGCGAAACAAATTTGACGACATTCGCCTTCTCATGCTCCTTATCAGATCTTATCAATCGTTATCAAGGTGGATCATCCACCGTCATTGACCCCGTCTTACCCCGCAATACACTTGTGAGTATGAACGCTCCGGGACCAATGAGGAAAGCGAAACGGATTCGACGACTCTACCCTTTTCACGCTCCTTATCGAATCTTATCAACCGTTATCAATGCGGGTCACCCACCATTAATGTTCCCTCCCCATCCCGCAAAAAAACCCATGAGTGGCAGCGCTCTGGGATCAACCCGAAAGGCGAAACGAATTTGGCGACATTCGTCTTCTCTGATCCTTATCAAATCTTATCAACCGATATCAAGCTGGACCATCCACCGTTATTGACCCCGTCTTACCCCGCAAAACACTTGTGATTATGAACGCTCCGGGACCAATAAGAAAAGCGAAACAAATTTGACGACATTCGCCTTCTCATGCTCCTTATCAGATCTTATCAATCGTTATCAAGGTGGATTATCCACCGTCATTGACCCCGTCTTACCCCGCAATACACTTGTGAGTATGAACGCTCCGGGACCAATGAGGAAAGCGAAACGGATTCGACGACTCTACCCTTTTCACGCTCCTTATCGAATCTTATCAACCGTTATCAATGCGGGTCACCCACCATTAATGTTCCCTCCCCATCCCGCAAAAAAACCCATGAGTGGCAGCGCTCTGGGATCAACCCGAAAGGCGAAACGAATTTGGCGACATTCGTCTTCTCTGATCCTTATCAAATCTTATCAACCGATATCAAGCTGGACCATCCACCGTTATTGACCCCGTCTTACCCCGCAAAACACTTGTGATTATGAACGCTCCGGGACCAATAAGAAAAGCGAAACAAATTTGACGACATTCGCCTTCTCATGCTCCTTATCAGATCTCATCAATCGTTATCAAGGTGGATCATCCACCGTCATTGACCCCGTCTTACCCCGCAATACACTTGTGAGTATGAACGCTCCGGGACCAATGAGGAAAGCGAAACGGATTCGACGACTCTACCCTTTTTACGCTCTTTATCAAATCTTAGCAACCTTATCAATTTGGATCACCCACCATTAATGTCCTTGGCCAAACCTGTAAAACACCCATGAGTGTCAGCGCTCTAGGACCGATGCGAAAAGTGAAACGGATTCGACGACTCTACCCTTTTCACGCTCCTTATCGAATCTTATCAACCGTTATCAATGCGGGTCACCCACCATTAATGTTCCCGCCCCATCCCGCAAAAAACCCATGAGTGGCAGCGCTCTGGGATCAACCCGAAAGGCGAAACGAATTTGGGGACATTCGTCTTCTCTGATCCTTATCAAATCTTATCAACCGATATCAAGCTGGACCATCCACCGTTATTGACCCCGTCTTAACCCGCAAAACACTTGTGATTATGAACGCTCCGGGACCAATAAGAAAAACGAAACAAATTTGACGACATTCGCCTTCTCATGCTCCTTATCAGATCTTATCAATCGTTATCAAGGTGGATCATCCACCGTCATTGACCCCGTCTTACCCCGCAATACACTTGTGAGTATGAACGCTCCGGGACCAATGAGGAGAGCGAAACGGATTCGACGACTCTACCCTTTTCACGCTCCTTATCGAATCTTATCAACCGTTATCAATGCGGGTCACCCACCATTAATGTTCCCGCCCCATCCCGCAAAAAAACCCATGAGTGGCAGCGCTCTGGGATCAACCCGAAAGGCGAAACGAATTTGGCGACATTCGTCTTCTCTGATCCTTATCAAATCTTATCAACCGATATCAAGCTGGACCATCCACCGTTATTGACCCCGTCTTACCCCGCAAAACACTTGTGATTATGAACGCTCCGGGACCAATAAGAAAAGCGAAACAAATTTGACGACATTCGCCTTCTCATGCTCCTTATCAGATCTTATCAATCGTTATCAAGGTGGATTATCCACCGTCATTGACCCCGTCTTACCCCGCAATACACTTGTGAGTATGAACGCTCCGGGACCAATGAGGAAAGCGAAACGGATTCGACGACTCTACCCTTTTCACGCTCCTTATCGAATCTTATCAACCGTTATCAATGCGGGTCACCCACCATTAATGTTCCCTCCCCATCCCGCAAAAAAACCCATGAGTGGCAGCGCTCTGGGATCAACCCGAAAGGCGAAACGAATTTGGCGACATTCGTCTTCTCTGATCCTTATCAAATCTTATCAACCGATATCAAGCTGGACCATCCACCGTTATTGACCCCGTCTTACCCCGCAAAACACTTGTGATTATGAACGCTCCGGGACCAATAAGAAAAGCGAAACAAATTTGACGACATTCGCCTTCTCATGCTCCTTATCAGATCTCATCAATCGTTATCAAGGTGGATCATCCACCGTCATTGACCCCGTCTTACCCCGCAATACACTTGTGAGTATGAACGCTCCGGGACCAATGAGGAAAGCGAAACGGATTCGACGACTCTACCCTTTTTACGCTCTTTATCAAATCTTAGCAACCTTATCAATTTGGATCACCCACCATTAATGTCCTTGGCCAAACCTGTAAAACACCCATGAGTGTCAGCGCTCTAGGACCGATGCGAAAAGTGAAACGGATTCGACGACTCTACCCTTTTCACGCTCCTTATCGAATCTTATCAACCGTTATCAATGCGGGTCACCCACCATTAATGTTCCCGCCCCATCCCGCAAAAAACCCATGAGTGGCAGCGCTCTGGGATCAACCCGAAAGGCGAAACGAATTTGGGGACATTCGTCTTCTCTGATCCTTATCAAATCTTATCAACCGATATCAAGCTGGACCATCCACCGTTATTGACCCCGTCTTAACCCGCAAAACACTTGTGATTATGAACGCTCCGGGACCAATAAGAAAAGCGAAACAAATTTGACGACATTCGCCTTCTCATGCTCCTTATCAGATCTTATCAATCGTTATCAAGGTGGATCATCCACCGTCATTGACCCCGTCTTACCCCGCAATACACTTGTGAGTATGAACGCTCCGGGACCAATGAGGAGAGCGAAACGGATTCGACGACTCTACCCTTTTCACGCTCCTTATCGAATCTTATCAACCGTTATCAATGCGGGTCACCCACCACTAATGTTCCCGCCCCATCCCGCAAAAAACCCATGAGTGGCAGCGCTCTGGGATCAACCCGAAAGGCGAAACGACTTTGGTGACATTCGCCTTTCAAGGCTCCTTATCAGCGTGTATCAGCTGCTATCACTTTCGGTCCACCACCGCTGGGGTTCCCTTGGCACCCCCTATATCACTTGTAAAATTCATGGTCCCAGCTTTGCTGCGACGCGAGATATGAATTTCGTGACAGACGGACAGACATACACACACAGACAGACAGACATACTAAGCGAATTATATATAGTAGGATATTTCAACACCGAAAACACTCAAAGAACTGATACTCAAATCAAGAGGAAGACACAATAATGTGGTGGGCAGTTCTTTGTTATTATCTTTCCATGGCTTCGTCGTTCCTGTTGGAGCTTCAGCGACATTCGTGGAAAAGGATTGGTATTACGCCTCTTCTGAAAATCATTTTTATCGCAGGTGTAAAGACTGGAGTAATCCAAATAAACTTAAGTTGGACTCACAGAAGCAAACAGAAAATTGCGAGGAAGATATCGAAGAAATCATCCAGCCACCTAATATGAATATTCTCAACGCAGAATGATTTGTGATATCAGCTGTGCGGAGTGTGTGCCATTTATTTCGTCAGTGCAGCTGGTGTTAGCCGTCTCTCAAGCTTATTCTATTCTCAGTGTGGGTGCTTTGAAAGATATCGTTCCTAAACGTGCGTGGAACCGTGTGAGACCCCGAAAAATTTCTGGTATCCCACTGCTTCACCTTTTTTCATCAGCTGGAACAGTGAAATTTGTAATCTCCATGTCCGTCTTTCTTGAAACCTGGGCATTTCTTCAAATGTGTTGGTGTTTATTTTCTGCCGTACAGGTTTGTTAAGGTGGAACGTTTATTATGCCTGACGTTTCGACAATCTCGTCGTTATCAAAGGCCTGAAAGCATTTCACAACTTATCGCTTCTGCTTATCCTGCCCACATTTCGATCCGATACAACTTATAAGAGAAACCAACGAGGTCGAAATTCCGATACTAAACTGCTCACCTTGGTTCCACCAGCACCGAGCTTGCTTGACTTCAAGAACACAACGGAGCAAGTGAGACTACCCGGTCGCGCATTGCTATGTTTGGATAGGATGTGTACGTGCAATGCGTTACATACTCACTATCAGAGCTCACATAGTGGAATGTAGGGTAGAAATTCGTCAGTTACTGAGATGCACTCGTTTCTATTGTTCATGCGTGGACCCCGGTGCTTTATCCAGAAAGTGAAATTTGTTTCCCTAATTCGCGTTTGCTGGAGTTGTAAAGGTTAAATATCCTGGTTTTCTTAGAAGCAAGTTCATACTGGAAATTGTATTTTTGCGGAAATGCGGAATCTGCGGGAAAATAGAGGTTCGTATTGATGACCTTGTCCAGTCGCGGTCATCTGAATGCCCATCTCAAGATCCTCATTTCAGCCGTGTACAGCTGAAATGCCTCTCAGGCAAGATGCCTCCCGTGCTTCTTTGTTATGGGCCAGCATTCGCTTCCGTACAGCACTGAGGGGGTTTACCACCGTTCAGCATAGTTTGCCCTTGAGCATTCTAAAGCACCGTCGATCGCACAGGATCCCAGTGCACTCCCTCAATTTTATCCATGCCGCGTTTATTCGGGCCTTCATGTCCTGGTCCACTGTACCTTAAGCCGCCAGATCACTCCCTAAGTACCGTAAGTTTTCCACCTCTTACATGGTTTCCCCATCGCAGTCCACTACTGGTTCTGGCCATGCTGCAAAGCTTACGAACATGGTGTTCTCGAAGCTCAGTCGGAGTCCATTCTTAGCCAATCTGTTCTGCTTTTTCTGTACTTTCCCCTGAAGTTCTTACCGCCCTTCCCTACCACAGCAGTGTTATCTGCGTACAGGATGGTTTTCAGTGGTCATTCCATGGGATCTTTCACCATAACATCCAGTAACATCCAAAGTGAATAGGAAGAGGAACGGGCTAAGGGACGATCCTTGATGCACGCCTACCGTAATATGCACTTTATTCGACAGCCCGTGCGGAGTATATACATAGCTGCCTTAGCTCCATCGTACATATTCCTTTGAGGGGGATCAGACGTTCGGGAACATGGAGTTTTGCACGCATTCCAGAGTACTGGCCTGGGGGACGGTCTGAAGCCTTGTCGAGGTAGAGGAATGCCTAGCACGATCGCCGCTTTTCTCGATATTTCTCCATCACCTATCTGGTGATGAAGATATCGTCGGCTGTGGATTTCCATTTTCATGATATGAGCTGTTAACTTGATCTTTGGGTAGTTGAAGTAACCCAATACACCCACTGGTCAAAAATGGGGACGATCGTACTGGTCCTAAACCCATCTGGGATCCTTCCTCCAACGGTTACGGTGTCGAGGAATTGAGTGAGCCACACTGTAACATACTCTCCTTGCGCCTTCCATGCATCTACTGGCACCCCATTTGGACCAACCGCCTTCCCTGTCTTCAACCTTCCTAGCATGCGGCGGACCTCTCCATTCGTGCAGATTGGAAGGGCACCAGCCGTAGACTCCTTTTCTGAGCTTTCTTCACGAGGAGACTCCTCGTTTAAATGCCCATCGAAACATTCCTGCCACCTTCTTTTCACCTTGGGTGGTTTCCTTAGAATGACACCAGCGATGCTTTTAATGGCGTTTACCACCTTGATGTCTTATCAAAATGTATTGTCTACATGACCACTAGAGGAAGCAACTTTTGATAATTCAATTATGCATCGCTTATCACTGAAATGAGCGCAGGTACTATAGTGACAAGTGGGACGCACTTCCTTTCGACTGATGCGGGGATCAAATCCCGTATCAATGCCCGCTCAGGCTAACCAAGACTTCCAACCCTCCGGAGTAAGTGAATCGGTACGATTGGCGAATTAGTGCTCTTATCCTCCCAGACTCGTTCGCCACCCGCTACCACGATTCTCGATGGAGTTAAAATGTGTAGCATTTCCACAAAGGGATTGATTAAGGCTGAGATCATCGGTGAAGGAGTACAACCGAGATATTACATACAAATTATACGTAATCGTTGTCATTTACAGCATATAAAGCGATGGCATCGCATAGTAATGGGTGAGTTGTTTGGCACTAACAACCATTTATTGGAATTATGGATAAGACTAAGTTGTCATAAGTTGTTACTTAATAATTTTCAAAAGTAATCATTTTACAACCGACCAATAAAGGCACTGAACAAAAAAACGTCGCTCTACATTGAATGTTTCAGGACTTCCGACGACACATGCCTTGCGGTAAGTGGGCGGCCTGAGATTTTCGTGCTTTCTGTAACTCAAGACTAACCAAAGAACTGGGAAATTCGAATTGAGTCAGTCTGCCGGGACTGCAGAAAGTTGTACTGACGAAGCCGCTAGTGCTACCCCAAGAAGCGAAAATTTAACCAATCGCCACACACCCGCTGGCAAGCTAAAAAGGACCAATGACATAAAAATAGGCCAATAGGTTAGACGTAGACCGTAATGGGTCAGGAACACAAGTGGTTATACTGAAGCTCGCTGCACTTTGATGAATGAGTCGGATCTAGGGTTGATAGCGGTTGTAGGGACTGATAGATAATTATGTGAAACTCATTTGTTGCTACTACCAATTCGATGCAAAACAGCCTAATGAAAGAAGAAATGATGAACCGTTCCAGCTCACGTTAGGAGGCGGTGACCGCTGACCACGAGTTCTCTTGTTGCGCACCGTGACGCAGTTAGCATAACGCGGAGATCAAGCGTCATTGTTCTGTTGCATCGCTAAAAAAATGATTAGGCCGCGTTTATACTTCGCGACAGGGCCTGGATGCTTTCGTAGGCAGTGAGACAGAGTGGCATAGGCGGAGACGCAGAGACACACAGTCACGCTCTGCTGTCGTCATCGCAAAGTAAGAACGCTGCCATAGTGGTTCAGTGAAGGTTTCTTCGACTCCTTCGCGGCTCTGTTTCCTTTAAGCGAACCGGTATTCCATTTCTTCTGAAGTTGGTAAGTATGGTGGATGACCAAAAACAACCTATTGGAATGCTGCTTTGAGGAATTGCAAAAATGAATAGTAGTTCACACCCACTGTTAAACTGCAAAGATGGCTATATTTGGATGTAATTCTTACATGGAACAAAGGCGATGCAGCGGCACGCGACGCGCACTCCCACTCTCATGGTGCGAAGATCAAATCCCACGTCGATTCTTGCCTAGGCCAACCAATCCTTCATCCCTTAGGGCTCGGTAAATTGGCATCAGACACTTTTGGGTGCTTTGAGAGGCCCCCGTAGGTCCATGCATAGGCCAAATCGCATTCACCTATCACCACGATTCCGGATGGAACGGTATGCACGGCGCATAACAAGAAGGAGTTTATGGACGCGTAAAATTTTGTCCTTCAACTATAATTTGTGTGACATTCAGGCGTATGAAGGCCTATCACTGTGGATAGTAATGAGCACGACGCTTCCGATTCTCATCAACTTCGGCACGATGTCCGTGATTGCTTTCACAATTTATCAAGTAAAGCAAGTAAAGCAACTCTGTGATAATCTCACATCCAGGTGCTGACCTTTTTGCATCAATTCCTCAGCTCCCTTCAATGATAGTATTTGTCTTTTTAAGCACTCACTGGCTGTCTCGTACAGCGGTACGAATAGGTATTGGACCGTCTGCAAAGAAGGCCCTCATCGAATACGCGAAAGGAAAACCCGAGTTCGCCAAACTTATGACGGCGCCTTCGTAAAGAGGTGCTATATTCAAAGTTCCGTAATGTATAGTAAAAGCTCAAATTACGCCCTGAATCTCGTCTTCAATAATTAATAATTGAGACAATAAACCTGCTCCGAAATCATAATATTCGCATATACAAATGTGGCCTAAGCCAGCGTTGTGAGTATCTCAGACGAACAAAGAACGATAATAGAACGTGATAGTTGAGATGCTTGGTGGTACGAAAGTGAAAGAAAACGAAGTGGAACGGTCAAAAATCTGAGAAATAGGACCCTTTCCCACCTTTACATCCAAAAAGGGGCGGGGCTGAAGAAAGTTGCCGCCTGGGACGAAACGAGTGACAGCTGCTGAAAAAGGCTCTTCCAAGATTTGGGGAGTTCCTTTCACCTAGGGTTTCGGTCATTTGTGTGGCTCACTTCGATAGTTCTCTTTACTCACGTCATCCCCTACCACTGCCGTCTTCAAAGGCACATCACGCGGTAATCAAAATAGGCACATACTTTCTCGGGGCAGATAGACCCCTTGTCCAGGCCGCACCCTTTTTGCTGCATCACGGCGCACCCTCGCGACGATAAGGCCGCTCGATCTCAGCTGAGCCCCACCCATAGAACCGAATTACCCAGCGTTGGATGAACCGAATCCCCATGTGGCGTTTACGTGGCGAAGGAAGCTTGTGAACCATCGTGAAAAACTGTGAAAAGTTGAGACAGAAATTCTCATGATGAAGACAACGTTAGCAGGACGAGGCGTGAATCGATATGATATTGTTGAAATGCTAGGGATACTACCAAGCAGTGTTGCAGTTCTATGCTATAGTACTCGTACGAGGACTGTATCAGAAAACCTCAATTCTGGCGTCCTAGAGCTTAGCATTAGTTTTTCTTCTGTTGTGTGAATCAAGACCTCTAATTTCAGTAATAGGTGCGACAACGCTTTATCGCGAGGTGTACCTTTAATTTGACAGTCCATTTCGGAGCGCTTGATAGGGCGTGGCCTGAGTGGAGAGAGTGTGTGTGTGGCGAAAGTGAGAGTATGTAGAGGGTGAGAGAGTTCAATACACTCTCACACAAGTCCATAGACCACACCCTATCAGGCACTCTAAAATGGACTATAGGCTTACGAGCCTGGGGTCTTCTCAGTCATTACTAAACAAATTGCACACTTTGATTTCTTTCTAAACTTTATCCTTGATAGAATAAATCTACCAGTATCTATACGACAAAAGCTAATTTGAAGCGGCCTTCAAATATTCTTGAGCAGTAGTCCTGACGCGAAACCACTAACGGTTTTCATCGGGCCGCAGAATTCCATCAAACGGTGTGTGGAAACGGCATAAGCCGTGTGCAAGCCCTTCGTAAAAAAGTCATATTTTCACGGGGAGAACGATGAAAGAGGTCTGTTGTTGAAATCGAGAGAATCCCCTGGATTCTTTACCCGAAAAAATGCCAGTGAGGTGGTTGTATCAGAACCTTCGGTGAGAAGAATTATTCAGGAGATATTGTGTTGACGATCTTATCAACGTTTTAACACCTTCCTTACTCAGAATGGTGTGGGAAAACCCAAGAAACTCGCTTGATCGTTAATCAAAAACAAGAAATTTGCTTGATTTTCTCGTGTGAGGTGTCAGCTCCTCCAGCCATCAATCCCCAAGGACTCCTCATCATGCGCCGATAGCCAATCAGGCGGCGCCACCTCGATCTGCGGGTGCTTAAAGGCACATTTCAGGATTATTGGGATATCACATCTCCTGCCATGGATGGATAGTTCGACCCAAGCCGCGTAGGCTGTACCTTTACCGAAGCGTGGGTGTCAGTTCCTGGAGCGTGCAGAGCCAAAGAATCTAGCGCAACAACTCGGACCTGCCCACCCCAGCCGTGGTTGTGCTGCAAGTGTTCCGGTGCCTAGTGTGGGGTCAGGTCACTCAGTAGTGGGTTTGCTTCACGAGGAGATTGGTTTACGTAATTTCAAGATCTTGGCTAGTGGCTGGTCTACCTATGTCAAAGATAAGAGTCGAAGAGTAAAGGCAGACCCGCGGCTGGGGTGGGCGGGGCCGAGCTGTTGCGCTAGATTCTTTGGCTCTGCACGCTCCAGAAACTGACACCCACGCCTCGGTAAAAGTACAGCCTACGTGGCTTGGGTCGAACTATCCATCCGCGGCAGGAGATGTGATATCCTGTTAATCCTGGAATGTGCCTTTAAGCTGCTGCCAGCAAGCAAAGGTGGTCATTCCCGGCGGTCACCACTTCACCTCCTCACCTTCCCTTCTTCCCACTCTTATGTAATCTTATAAGTAATAACATATATAGCCCATGTATTCTGTATCCACATCGTACTATTATACACCGCTACACCCCTTTTCAGATTTAGGTTGGGCCAGCCTATAATCTGACAATGATGAAGAATCCATTGTTAGCTAGGAACAAACACTAATCACATAATGAAACCCTTGCAACGCAGATAAATCCATCACATATCAGGTCCAAACCAAACAAGAACCAAAACCACACATGTCTTTTCCAATTTTTATTAACTGATCAACAACATATGGGAATAACAGCACCACGATCACAATGTTCCAACAAAAAAGAACGATACCCTCAATTCAAAACTCCCCACAAACGCTCTCACCCATTATTAACAAGTAGAGACTGTATTAAACCTTACCACTGCATCTACTATACTACCACATGAAGACAGCACGGCGCAATCCTAACATTTGACAAGGATCTTTCTGTTTCCGACAATACATCATCGAGGATACATTTTTTTTCACTCATTTTGGACAAAACTCATCTAAAAACCCTTTTATTATGCCATATTATCCTTATTTTTCCTCTCTTTCTCTAACCCAATCACATTTTTTTTAAAAATTAACTCCCACAAACTTCAACTATAATAACATCAATCCCCTCTTCCAGAATGCTGAGCGTCTTTCTGTACTTGGAATTCACGAGCTCCCCCACCTGCAAATAGTTCATAAAAACACGGATAAAAATACAACAAAAAAAATTTTTTCGCTTCTCTTCGCCTTGTCCAAATAGTTCCGCAGAAGGCTTGTGCTTCTGTCGATGCAACGGAAGTGGGACAGGCGGCCCCGACGTAGAACTTCTCATTCTGATGCGGTTTTCCTCACGCCAGTCTCCTTTCATTGGCTTGGAGTCCATCCGCCTTGTTCGCCACGAGGGCGAGCTTGGCACGGCATTTCGGGCACTTTGTTGAAGGCATGTTAGACTGAAAAAATAATATATACATTTACCTATAAACTTTCAACAAAAAAAGGAGTCTCTAGCAGTCTTGGGAGTTTGCACTTGACACAACAATCAATTTTATTTTTTCTTCAGTCTATTCATAAAAAAGAACGGAGGAAAAACAAACTTACACATTGCTTCGATACCAGAGTGGACGACCAAGTGTGACCTCACAAAACTTAGCTCCTCCTCGTATTATACATAGTTCAATGCAACACACCGTCTGTTTGGATTAGATATCAAGTCCAATCAAAATGTCCCAATAGTGGCGACATATGCCTATGTCAACAATTTCCAACCCCACTCAATGGCAACCAAGGAGCCATACAAAAACTTCGCAGAGGACCCTGCGTGACGCAGTCCTGATTACCTTAAGTGATATCCATTACCCAATCTATATATTCCCCTCTCATCCATTCACATAAGTCTCACAAAAAAAAGATTGTAATAAACTTTCACAACATATCAACAATACAATCGAAGTCGAACAACATGGCGTAATCGCAACCCCAGTTGTATCTATTTCCTAGAATCATCATGCCACATCTTTCTAAGTTTCTGCCCAATCCCGATAATCAACCTTCCCAATACATTAACGATACCATCAGGATCAAACCACGTGGTGCAATGCCAAGATGTTAGATTCCTGGACCATCACATTACACTTTCAAATTCCGACCACTCTCAATTAATATAAATAATCATTATCCTTCCAAATATTAACAATACCATCAAAATTGAAGAACATGGCGCAAACCATAAAAAATAAGCGAAAATCGCATTTCCCAATAACTTTCTCAATTTTTGTCCTCTATTATACTACTTCATTGCCACGATGTCAAAATATAACCCATCCACAGTCTCCAACCTTTCAAACAATTTTTAAATAACCGGGATCCCACCTCACGGCACAATCTTGACAAACTCATTGATTCGCCTTGTTTCCTACTCTATTCTTTCCTAATCTTGACCCATCCTTTAAAAAGCGAGAAATGTGACTAATTTCATTAGTAACCCATATCCAAAAACCCGTTTCCCCATCAAAATGAACTTATAAGTTGATTTCAAGTAAAAAATCAACTATATTCATGTCTTATCTCAAAAAAGCATTTCTTTCACCAACCATGAGTACTTTTCGGACTAAATTCTCTCAATCATCCCCTACTCTTCATCAAGTACATATTGTTCGGATTTATAAAAGGCCCATATAATCCCCAACCAACAATTCCAGCAAATTAGTCCGATCAATAAAACCTACCGTACATACTCCGCGCGTCAATCAAGTATGGAATCCAGGAAAACTGGTCACCCACTGCATACTACTCCATACCCAGCCAATTTTTTTTTGACTTTTCACCATCGAATCCTTATACTATCGTCTGAAGTTCTCCATTCGGGGAGCCCTACTTCTATCTCTACTCCAATTCTCTTTAATAGCTGAAAGAACGTGGAACACAGCGAAATCCAGCCCCAAATGATTACCCTTCCTTAAAAAAAGCCATTCTACGTCCATAACCCTACATTTTTTCGTCCAACTACCTTCTAAAACTACAAACGCTCTTACAATTTTAACATTTTTTTGAATAAACGCCCCTATAGTTCCAGTTTTAAAGAAAAATCATTAATCACCGTAATTAACTACAAAACAACTTTCGGCCACGTAATACGGTAGCATTTGGCCCCTACAGTAAGCGTCTAGAGATCAAAACCAATTACTTCCCCAAACCAAGGCATAATTATTCAATTAAGCCATATAGAAAAATTATAGAAATTTTTCATAACACTTTCGAGTTCATCCTGTAACTATCCCAAATCATAAGCCACTATTCAGTTCTATCCTTTTCTTTTGTGCTTGCTAGTGTTTATCCTCTCATATCACCAGCAAGTACTTATTCCCTCAAGTAAGCAATTGTGTGCATTGGCTAAATCAGGCTGGTGCATCGCCTATCCCGACTCGATACAATGCATACTTGATTAGAAATTTCACCTCAATCTTATAGTAAAATCCCATCTGATCAACCAAAACGCTCTACCATTGGAATACAAAAATTCGGAATATATTCTTTACGGAATTGTTTTTTCATAGATCTACTTTCTTTCCAAATACTCAACCCTCCAGATCGCTCAAGGACTCGCCGTCATGCACCGGTAGCCAATCAGGCGGTGCCACCTCGATCTAAGAGCTAGCCTGCGGGTACTTAAAGGCAGCTTTAGGGGAAATTCGTACGAAAAATGAAAGAAGTAGCGAATATGAAAGTCGAGATGCCTAGTAACGGGACAGTGGAGAAAAACGGATGGATGGCCAAAAACCCGAGAAATAGGACCCCTTCCCACCGTTGGTTCTAGACGCGAACGACCATCCCGTCAAGAGGCGGGTAGTTCGCATAGGTTTTCCATTGCCATTACCAAGACGTAAACGAAGGGATGTTCGGAAATGCGACAGCATCTATTTACATGTGGTGAGCTTCAAGCTAAAAGTGAGAAAGCGCGCTGCGATACCTTCAATCCTGCCGATTTCCTTGACCAACCTCACCGTGACCAACCACTAATCACGTCGCCTGGAGGCGGGCTGCCCTAAACCAAGGCGGCTTGCCCTGACGAGGCCGCCTCCGCCACAGCTCAAAAGGGCGCCTTCCGCGGGGAATTGCATCCGCCTTGCATTGGCCTTTCAGACCCGTAGTTTTTCACTAAATGACTCCTTTTGGGATTTCTTATCACCCACATTATCCCTAACACTGTCTTTAAGCTGTTGCCAGCCATCAGTGGCGGTTATCCCGGCGGTCACCACTTCAGCTCCTCACCGTCCCCTTCTTCCCACTCTTATGTAGTCTTATAAGTAATAACATATATAGCCCATGTGTCTTGTACCTACAACCTATAACGCACCGCTACACCTACACCCTCAGTTATAGGCGTCGCGAACCTATAATCTGACACTCGCTAATGCCTTACACTGCTCGAATCCTCTTTCTGATGAGGTTTTCGTTCACGACCCAGCTTAGCGTACTCGCCACGAACATGAAGGGAGCACGAGCATGGTCTTTCACAGGCGGTGAACCAGGGACCATTGAAAGTTCGCGACCACTTGGGAGAAGCTGTTAGTTTTCGTCAGCACGCAAGAACGTATACCGAAACGAAGGACATGTAGACGTACTGCATAATGCACAAAATATGTAGTTGCTATGAGGAAGTTTGTGGTCTCGGACGGATTCGAACTCCCACTCCATGCCTCTCGGGCCTATGTGATAATCCATGCATTACCGAGATCGCATACACCACGTGATCATGAAGGCTCCGGCTTCAGTGTAATGTGGATCAGCCCACTGACAGGTTTCCTTAACCATTCCTTGTAACGATTCAAGATCCTATCTTTAGCTACTAAGTACCAGCAGGTTTAGATACGTCTCCATAACGCTGCTTAGGAGTTACCGCACTTCTAAAGAACGCATTGACTGGACTAGGGCTATCGCACGCGAACTGCTCTCCGCTAGTTCACTAATAATGAAGAAGGTCCATGTTCCTACGTCCATTATGGGGCGAAATGAACGACGTTTCGCGCCGGTTGGTTTCACGATACTGTAGTTACCAGTTGTACGCAATCACAGACGATATCTAAGAATGGCCTCCTAACACTTTGATTTTTCCCACTTTTTGCCACCTACTCAAAGGTTATTTCTCCGTTGTTCAAGTGTTTCATTGATTTCTCTGTCCAGGAATTAGTTACGTTTGTGGTTTAGGCTAACTGTAGATTATTGAATTGAAGAGAATTCTGCGATGAGAAGATTCGTTTATGTGATTACAGTTCGATTATAACGATGTGGTGTCACAATGAATTCAAGGCAATAGTCTTCACGGGTCAGTTAAAGTGGTGGGGGGTATGGGAGACGCAACTTTTCACCGACGTTGAAGCTCCTTCCCTTCCCAGGCACAGATGAGACAAATGCTTGAGCAATTGCTTCTTCCTGTAGGAGGAGAGGATATGAATTTTAGCCTAATCCTACGGAGGTGAAGAGCTTCGATCCGGTGAAAAGTTGCCCCCCCCCCACCCCCCGCCACTTTAACTAACCCGTCTTCGCATTTTCAAGACTCGCAGCTAATATATTTCTTGGGTTTACATAGCATTAGAGGTGGTGTAGATTATGTAACGCGTTTCCAACGTGATGAATCATTCAGTAACTATTTCAACTACAGAGATGCATGAAATAACTGCGAATGGATATGGAGAAGTGCAAAAGGCTTTGTCATCTATTGGCGATCGCGTCTTCGTTTTATTTACCGGATCGAAGGTGGACGGAAAGAGTTGGTGTCCAGATTGTGTAGCAGGTAAGTCTAAAAACGAATTGGAGCTGTTCGATGTATTTCGGAGTTAGAGCATTCCTACCGCAATTACATTACTATGGAAGGGGCTCAGGGCATTTCGGTGCCTGGCGATGGCGCTTTACTCAATATAAGCTTAGGATTAACATACAGCACGAATTTCGGGCATGTAATCAAAGTTCACTGTCCCATGATTACCTATGTTTGCTGTAACAGTGTCTTCCAAAGTTCCCGTGAGCGTCTTTGCAGTCGTTGATTTGATTGTTATAACGTATGGCGATTTTTCTTAACAGTTGATGCTCGAAACCAAGCTTAAAATTCGTTGACCTTGCATCTTTTCATATCGAGAAAATTCCCGAAGTTATAGCGTGTGTTCAGGTCCCTTAATACGTCTAGAACTGCGACATTATTGCTTGAGTGGGCTTATAAATGGAGCATAAACGATGTGCTTTGTTGATGCTCTATTTGCATTTATTACTCTTTTTGCTGATCTTTGCTGAAGCGTGCGGTAAAGAAGTCCAGTAAGTCAACAATCGCACCAATCGTCGATTTTCACTATGAAGGTTATGCTGATTGAGTTGTGCTAAATCGCAGTAAAAATGAAAATGTCTCAATCCAAAACTACCTAGGAGCATTATATTGGGCATAGCGTACAATTTTCGAGGTGTGGGTGTCGTTTCTGTAGATCCTGTTTTATGTAAGATTAGAGTGATTGTTCAGTGCAACACTTTCTGAAATTGGAGCGATTGAACACACGAAAGCGATCGTGGACATCGCGATTCTGAGGACATCAGTAGGGGCAAGGTGGGTAATCAGGGATTCGAGGTCATGTTCTCTTGTAAATGCACGTGCGAGTTTCAAATAGTCAGTTTGTGGAATCTGATTTCGTTTGGAAACACCAATAAAGCTCCTCTTTATGGGCCCACTGCGGCGCATCATGGTACGATCGGCAAATGGAGTGTGGAAGGCGGTGCGACAGTCACTCTTTCCCTTGGTCATTGTTCCAGTTTTTCCATGGAGGTAGAGGGCGGAGATACCCGTCGTCGATGAGCATCAATCGTTGGGAGGGGCTGTTTATTCCGTTATTTATCCTCTCACTACCTAATACCTTCTACTTTCATATTCAACGTCAAACGAAGTTAACCCTTCTGGGTTTGATAAATTTCTTAGGCGCCATACTTATCTGGTTCCTACGGCTGCTACGTTGTTGAGAATAAAGATTTTGTTCTGCTTTTAATTTATTGTTTACACTGATTTATGTCACTTATAATTGCTTTTGCAGCTGAGCCAACTATAGAATCAGTAGTTCACAGTGAAGATGCTAAATCACTCGATGCCACATTTATAACTTGTTTCGTAGGAGGAAGGGAATAGTGAGTAGCTCTCCGTTATTCTTTCTGATAATTCACAAATACCTGTGATTTCAGCTGGAAAGATCCGAAATGTCCATTTCGAACAGATCCAACATTCAAGCTCACTTGCGTTCCTACTTTGATTGAATGTGGAAAGAAGGTGGGGAGTTCCAGTTTCTTCCTTAAGTTGATTTTTGTGCAGTACATGGGAACTTGGACACTGCTTGATTCCTAAAAAAAAAGCCCCTCAAGATGAAAAAGAGAGGAGGGGAGGGAGTGGCGTGGAGAGCAGATTAGGAGCCTGGGATGCCGTACCATACGTGATTTTAGTATCTAGATGCACCGGGAGGGGTAAGGGAGAATTGAGAACTGTGATTACATGTTTTCTGAAAACAGACCTTTTACTTCAGAAGAGTTGATGTGTGGCGAAACTCGCTTCGGGAAGCTTTGAACTACTCTTCGTAACTTCTTCGGTTTCTTGAAATTATTCTTTCAGCACAAACGATTAACGGAGAAACAGCTAACTAATGCAGGAATGGTGAAAGATTTCTTTTTCGAAGATTAAATTATTGATACGATCTATTTTGTTATTTTCCGAATGTGATTTTCCGCTCAGATAAACTTTTATTCATCACGGTTTGGATTCTTTGAAACAACATGCATATGGTGAAATAAGTGGTTACTATAACAAGTGAATAGCGGTCGTAGTTATCGGGACAGACTTTCAATGTTCGCACTAGCAGGAAAATCACTGCAGGTATTTCACCAATTGTGAGCATTATCGGGCAAAAAAGTAGTAAAGGTTAATGTACTCGATGAATAGCTTCGCAATGATCATGACTATTGACTATTGATAATTCCTGATTTCCTTCGAAGAGCGCGATCGTAATTGCTGAGGAATCATTCTTAATGCTCTCGATAATCGGGAATGGTATCCTGCCATTATCCTTAATTGTGTAAATGGAGGTTATCGAAGGTTCGGATGAGCTCGTAAGACTAAACAGCAAAGTGACAAATGTGGTAAATCATTTCGTTTATCTGATACTTTCGCCTGGTCGACGTGGCCAGTCATCGACACAGTCCACAGCTGAAGTTTGTGTAGAGTTCCCTTTGAGTTTTTTTTTTCACTGAATCAGAACATTAAAAGGAGATTGTTTTCTCAAGAATGTTAGTTCTTCTATTTGGCCCCAAATTGGCCCCATGATTTATCTTATGAATTGATTGTAGGTTCACTACTGAGGAATGCTAACTGAGAAATGCCTAAATGGCATCAGATGTAACCAGTGTCGAAAGGAGCACTTGAATTTCGTAATCAAGACCGTCACTCACTTCTGCATAGTTGTGGATACAACGGATCTGAGAAGAGAAGTTACGGGACCCATATGGAGTTGGGGCCGGATAATCGGGATACGTAGATACTGCGGACTGCTGATCAGCATGTGAGAGCTGGAAACTTAAGATCTGT
This sequence comes from Trichostrongylus colubriformis, assembly GCA_963978905.1. Classification (NCBI taxonomy): domain Eukaryota; kingdom Metazoa; phylum Nematoda; class Chromadorea; order Rhabditida; family Trichostrongylidae; genus Trichostrongylus; species Trichostrongylus colubriformis. Next base: position 42,960,651 of record OZ022259.1, read on the forward strand.
GCTAAACGGAATTTCCTTCGAGCTACATCCTCACATGGAAACGCTTTTCAGTATTCAAAGGCACCGTAAGGTGTAAACGAAAATTGAGGACTGTGAATGCATAATCTCTGAAAACAAACTTTTTACTTCAGAAGAGGCGGCGGTGTGTGGCCATATTCGCATTGAAAGAGCACTGCTTGGGGTCTTATAACTACTCCGCAGCACAGCGTGTCGTTCCGCTGTCCTGCAGCCGGGCGAGTTGCTGACGAAGGCGGGACAACGTTCGTGAACGGCTGTTTTATCCTTTCCGGCTGTCTGCTGTATACCACGGCTAGTGACGCAGAGGGGTGCGAGAGAGAAAGAGGTTCTCCGGTACCTATTTCTCATGTTTTTCGCCGTTTTGTCTTGTTCTACACATTCTTTTCCCATCTCTAGGAGTGCAATGTCGTTTAATGTGTTAACGTATTCATTCTTGACCTTTTTAGAAACGAGAGGCTCCATCTAGTGGATATGGCTTATCAACCATAGCTAAAGCATGTTCACGGCAGCAATTTGCTGAAGAGGTTAGATAGTGAGAGAGCTGATGATATACGCCGTCCTCTCTAATCCCCGCTAATCCGTATCGATGAAAGGTGGCAACATTTAGATTTGCCTTAACCACAACCACGGCTGTCAGCGTCCTGGGCAAGAACCGTGCTGCTGACGCCAATGACAAGTTGATGCCTCCCGAAACTGCTTGAATCACCATATCAGTCATCGTCTGATCCCATGGTACTCACTGCAGAGCAATTCTCGCGACTCAGCGAATATGCCTCATGTAAGTTTTAATTTTTGTGTTTCATATAGAAATTTAATTTAAGAGGGAAAACAAACTATTATGAAGTAAGACTTAACAATAAAAGGATTATGGTTATGATATTACTGGAGAGGAAGGTTATGAAAGCGCGGGCACGTCGAATCAAACCAGAAATCAACGTGAACAAAGAGCTACGTGACCTTCTGAAGGTAATAATAGCACTCAGGCCACCTTGCCTCAGGGTAGAGTGGCGTCTCATTTTCTTATTTCCACCACCAGCCCGCTAAATCCCCCCTTCCTCGGTTCCTGGTATGCTTCAATGATGTCTTAACTTTATGCTGAAAGCTCATCAAGAAGTCCAAAAGCTTCAATGCAATCACCAAACAAAGAAGCAGCTATCAGGTACAGTTGTCGTAGTAACGACCTCCATTTAATTCAGTCGTGTTCTAGGTAACCGAGGTAGTCTTTTGCTGTCTCCATAGTAGATTAATGGGAGTTTTGTTGGCAGTTGGCATGAGGAATACATTAAATGTTTTGTAATCTGGATGGTCAGTGCTAGTATATTGGGTAGTCTAAAAAGTTTTTTCGTATTTTCAAATACCGTTTTTTCCCTCCAAACTGCTTTCCAGCAATCTCTTCTGTACATACTCATGTAGTACAAGTCCACACGCATCTATAGGTATTATTGTCTTCCATCTCCCGGATAACCCTTTTCGGCAAAATAAACATATCAACGGTCAACCTCATTTTCAAAACAAAAATTATAAATTTTTTTTTGAATGGCGTTAGACAGGGAAAGGAAAAGGTGATAATTCGATGGAGCAAGATCAGGGCTATTTTTTAAAATTTTTTTTTGAAAAAATTCTCGAGCTTGGATGAAAATTGCTGCCTTATAGCCCGATCTTGCTCCATCGGATTATCACCTTTTCCTTTCTCTGTCTAACGCCATTCAAAGAAAAAAAAATTGGAATTGGAAATGAGGTGACTTTTGATATTTTTGTTTTGCCGAAAAGGGTTTTCCGGGAGATGGAAGACAACAATAACTATAGATGCGTGTGGACTTGTACTACATGTGTATGTGCAGAAGAAATTTTGTGGAAAGCAGTTTTGAGGGAAAAAGCGGTATTTTAAAATACGAAAAGACTTTTTAGACTACCTAATAGATTGAATACGCATCAAATGCTTGTAAGGATCCGACTGGCAGTTGAGTAAATGCGCATCCCACAATAGTTCTTTATGCCAATAAGCTGATTGTCTATGTTTTTTTACGCCTTTTATGGACACAACTAGCCCATGAACGTGAAGTCATCCCGGCTGTAATTAGTTACAGGAAGCCTCGAGGTGTATTAGTTTGTTTGGCTTCTTCGAGAAGACTGCTAGTTTATTTGCCATTTCTGCAAACAGAGCCTCGTGTTCAACAGTTTGGTGTAATGTTGTACACTTGGGATGTTTTTTCTTCGCAATTTTATCGGGAATAGTTGGTGTAGTGACAGGTGGCGCGCACTCCCGCTCTCATGGTGCGCGGATCAAATCCCGCATCAACGCAATTCAAAACTTAGAAAACCTTCGATCCCTGCGGGATCGGTGAATTTGTACCAGACTAGCACGGAAAAGCTTTGACTTGTACATTGGCTGGCCCAGCAAGTCATATAGGCCAAATCGTATTCACCTATTACCACGATTCTGAATGGGACTACAATGCATGACGCATCCCACAGAAGAGATTGATCAACGTCAAAAACATTATCCTTCCTTATCCTTTAATTTTACCGGAGGGAGTGGGGTGCCAAAAGCGGTTTGTAGTCAGAGGTACCTAGGTGCTCTGGAGATTTAGAATTTAGTGAGATCACAATTCAGTCATCAATTTCCATATCAGTATGAAAAAAGGCGATAGCCAAAGTACACGAATGCCACGAATTGACGAATGGGTAATATCTTTTGGCTATGTGGGCAAAAAAACTCAGCCTTGTGTTTTAAACGTTTGGCTGGGTGTTCAGGCGCAGACAAAGCAGGTGGAGGCTGACTAGTAGCGCATAACGAGAATCATACACCAAAAAATTACTTGTGATCATATGAGGAGAAAGGAATTGAGCTGAGAGGAAGAGAAGGAATTCAAAAACGTCATATCGAGTTTTCTTAGGAAAGTTAACACGTACAAGTAACCCAGCCTCGTCTGAATTGCAGATTCAAATCGAAAACTCAAAGATATGCTTGCTGAATTTCAACCTCGAGGTAGATTCTACCGCTATACCCTTACCGACGATCAGGTTGCTCTATTTTGCGAATTAATCGCTTTACCCTTTTAATACTGACTATGCAGTTTAGAAATTCTATCTTAAAAGGAATTCGCTTCAGGGAAATCAGACAATAAATCTGGATGGATTCCGTACTTTTCTTTCCGAGTATTTCGACGCTGAATTGCCAGCAGATTTCATCGAACAACTATTTCATTCGTTTTCGAAGCCACGAGTCAAAGGTAATTAATATCACTGTTCAAGCTTCGGAAAGATAATACAATGTCATTTATTCTTGAATTAAAAAAGTGGAACCTGGGTTGTCATGGACTCTCTCGGTTCTCCCCTTCAACTCTCTACTCACAGCCTCTCTCCAACGCGTTTCACCACTCTTTCAGCCGTTCCATTCCGAAACAACTTAGGGCCTATATTTGAAAAATTTCTAGGAAGTAAGTGATTGTAGAGTAAAAACGAGTTTGAAAAAGTTGACGCGTCTTAGGCATCAATTACTAGGAAGTTTCAACGCTGCTTAATAGCAAGCCATAAAAATACGATATTTATTCATTTATTATTAGTTTTTTGATAGATGAAGCCATTCAGCAAGAAACAAAGGATGCTTTATCACATTTTCACCTTCTTTCCTGATGATTGCCATTGTCTGATTATAAGTGACGCCACACTTATCAACCCGTACAAGCCAGCAGGCCTAGGACTAACGCACCCCTTCCCTTTCTTCCTTCCGTATCCAGGGTTCCTCGTACTGCCATAGAGCTAGCATACTTTGGCTATTCTGCATAGATAAATGAAATAAATAGTTTTTTGTTACGAATTCAGTTTTACCAATAACTGCTACTGAGATTCCGCCAAAAGTGTTACAGAACGCCGTACGAGTGTTTTGGAAGAAGCGATATCGACGGTTCGTGCAAAGCTCTCCGATAATTTGTCCAAGTTTGAGAAATTGGCTTCTGTATCAGAAGCGATCACGCTTGACAGAATACCGGAAGAAGGTTTAATTTTGTTCTTGAATTATTGTCTCTGCAATATCGAAAATATTCCAGTGTTTTTCGTTTCGAACTGCGAGCCTCAGTAATCGATTTAAAGGAATCGTCCACGGAAAATGAGTTTTTGTGTTACCCATACGTTTATGTTGTATTTGCCTAATATGGGCCTCATGCAAAATTTCACGCGAAAAAATGCGAATCTGGCTGAGATACAGCACCACAAAGTGCGGTCCCAGTGGGCGGGGCTTAAGAGAAAAGCCTCGTTCCGTCGTCCGCCGTGGTCGGAGACGCATTGTAGGAGCAGAAAGTTTCGTAAACAGTCCCACTCTCCGTTCCCAACGGCGGCGGACCACGAGAAAGTCTCGCATTTTTTTTTGCGTGAAATTTTGCATGAGGCCCACATTAGGCAAATACAACATAAACGCATGGGTAACACAAAAACGCATTTTCCGTGGACGATTCCTTTCAGCAAGCTTCGAAAACCATCTCTATAGTAGCGGGAAGGGTAGGACGGTGAGAGGATAGGCTTCTGATGGGTGCGAGGTTTCGACGCGGAAGATGGTGGAGGAGCGAGGTTTCGACGCGGAAGGACGAAGGAAGAAGTGATGCGTTACTATTATCCACTGTTGAGTGGGAACTATTCGTAGTGGTGAAGTTCTTACGGTGGGCGGCGGAGTTACCGTTGAAATGGGCGAAGCCAAAGCTAAGTTACGTGAGATGGTGCCAGGACAATCTGGAAAAGGGAAAACGATGGATAAAAAGGAAGGGCTGTTGTTGCTCGTGTGGATGGGTCCCACCCCAGTGTGAAGCTCTTGAAACTGAAAATTCGCTAGTACGACGAAGCGGGTGGAGACTCTGAATATTTTATCATATATTAAAGAGAGGAGAGTCACTATTGCACCGCAGCAATGAGGGAACACAGTTGCGATAGGTAATGGAAGTTTGTAGAGTTGCGATTATCGATCAGTAGTTTTCGGTTTTTCTGCAGAAGGCCAGAAGTATTTAACGGATCGTTCCAATATGCGACAAAAGTCACAAAGGAGGAAATTCTGTGGAGTCATCAAGCCGAAATTACAGGTTTTCATTGAGAGAGAAGATAGCGGTAGTGGATCATTCCGATTGGTGAATAAAGCTACAAGTAGAGAGTTATATAATGCCATTGGCCATCGATCGATATATCGATTTTTGTGTAAAGGGTTCAACCGGGCATTGGGCATCGCCATTGGGTGAATTAGGCTACAAATGTGATAAATATATGGAGCTATGAGCCATCGAAATTACCGTCTTTCAAGTAGAGAGCCGAGAAATGGTGACCGTAGGATCGCTAAAGATGGCGCCTACAGTTCGAAACACGCGACAGAGTAGTGCAAAACATGCCGCTGTTGCCGACCAGTCAAGTGGGCATTATTGCACCCCACAGTGTTATACGTAGCGTAGTGCGCTCGCTAAACTGTTATGTCATAGTACCAAGGTGGCGTTCATACTCTGCGGTGCAGGCGGTAGGGTGTGGCTGCATGTCTCTGCATCTCCCACGTGCCACTCTGCCTCGCCGCCTGTGAACGCAGATACGCACTGCCGGCGATGAGTATGAATGCGGCCCAAGGGAGGTCCCGATGTCCAAAAACCGATTATACGAACGGAAATTTACGTTTTTCAGGAGCAGTGGAAGAATACATGCAAAACAATTCTGTGACCGAGGTCCGAATTGTTCTCAAACCATTGTTTTGCACACTATCACTTTTGGAACCAGATACACCACAAAATAAGCTGGAATGTAAGTTTAAAGGCATCACCTCACAAAATTATTTGTGGTAATCTCACATTTCAGTGGTATTTCATGTGTACGATTCGGATGCGAATGGCTTTTTGGACAAAATTGAAATCGATGGAATCATTGAGCAGATGATGGATGTAGCTCGACATCAGCAATGGGACACCATCGAGCTAGAACCGGTGAGTTTTCTGTGAGACCCACTTAGAAAATAATTGGGAATAATTGAATCAAAGACAAATGTCTCATCGAAAGGCTTCAGATTCTCCGTCAAATGATGGCCGATATAGATTCTAATAATGATGGTATTGTATCGTTGGAGGAATGGCGCCGAGGAGGTCTCACGAATATTCCTCTGCTTGTTCTGCTAGGATTTGATACGGTTACTCTTTCTTGAATGGCTATAATATTCTAGATTGCTGTGCTCTCTTTGCAGTTCATGCGCCACTCGCAACTCGGTAAAGTTGCTTTAGGGAGTCGTTAAAGACCGCCCTATCTGTGATTAAATCATTTGCATCACGGTCTCCATTAGGACAGATGACGTGATAAGGCAGCCGCATCGAAGGGACCAGTTAGGCATTCGTGGGATGCGCGGTGACCTAGTTTGGTAGTCCTGACTCATCTTCAAGAATCATTCTCATGCATTCGATAGCGAGAGAATCTCATCATAGATCTGCTAGTATATGGTGAAACAATGGATTGGAAACCTGTCGGCTAAAATTGCGCGGGTTCAGCAATTAGTTGAATAGGAAAAAATAGAACCCTAATGGGTAGGCGCAACTCTTTTGCGTTCTCTTATACGCAGAAAGCCCTCCTTACGCTCCCGTGATGATCAGACATGCTTAATAGAAGTTATTCGGAACTTCGGTTCTGCATGCCTCGGGTTGGTCGTACATTATTTTGTACCCAAAATGGATACCGGGTGCATCTCAGAGCCCCCCCCCCCCTTTTTACTTCTTCTCCCGGTTAAGGATTATGGCAATTCTCCCGGGAAGGTTGTTGATCCAAATGGATCTTATCAACTTCATAGTAAACCCTGCAAAGCAGAACGACCACCATTATCAAATACCAGTTGGCGGGCGCACACTACTGTGCGCGAAACACCATGTGCGTCAGTAGGTCGGCCTGTATTGCTCTTTTTCTTGAGGACAGAGTATTTCAATGCACACCCAGCCCACCGTGGGCGGAGCTTAAATTAGTCCATGTGTGGTCTTCACTTCTTGTCCCATGCTCTACCCATCCAAACTTGTCCCCATCTCCACAGGCCGTTTTTCATGTAACGTCCAAGCTCCGCCCACCAATTTGAATGCTACGCCCACTGTGCCCTGCCTTCTTTCCTGACCTTCAGAAATTCATCCCTGACCTTGATCCATCTTCTCCCTATGTTTGGGGCACATTCGAACCCAATCAACAATTTTTGAACATTCCACGACGGCCCCGCCCATTATGGGCGGAGCTTAACTTGGTCCATGTGTGGTCTTTACTTAGTGTCCCATGCCCTACCCATACCGCATTTGTCCCCATCTCCACAGGTCGTTTTTCATGTAACGTCCAAGCTCCGCCCACCACTTTAAATGCCCCGCCCACTGTGCCCTGCATTCTTTCCTGACCTTCAGAAACTCATCACTGACCTAAATCCATCTTCTCCCTACGTTAGGAGTACGTTCGAACGTAATCAACATTTTCGGGCTGAAAGCCAAACATTCCAGTGCACGCCCCGCCCCCGTGGGCGGAGCTTAATTTGGTCCATGTGTGGTCTTTACTTCCTGTCCCATGCCCTACCCATACCACACTTGGCCCCATCTGCACAGGTCGTTTTTCATATGATACCTAATTTCGTGACAGACGGAGGGACAGACGGCTTAGCGCTTTATATATAGTAGGGATACTTCACGGTTTTCATCAACTCACTTGAGGGATACGCAACAATTCGGAGCGTATAGCCAGTGCATTCTTGGTGGGCTTTACTGTATTGGCGGTTCTGCTGGTGTGCCTTTAACATTCAAAGAGATCCAGTCGATAACGCTCCGGTCCGCTCACAATGAATGTGCAGCCGAGCATAAAAGTCGGTGTGGTAGTCCGCGAACTGCAAGATCTCTCTCTCCTGTTCAGGTACTGATGTGTTAAGATTCTGGCAGAATACCTGTGGGCAGGGGGGGGGGTCTCATATGGTGCTGGAAGGTTGTGATCACATTATACAGAACACGTTCGATCAGATCCCATTTCTGCGAGCAGTCGGCCTTTGAGGCCTATCGTGTAAAGCCCATAAATTGGCTGCTACGAGGATAAATCGAATTCCAGACTGTCACCTAATCGAACCTTCCAATGTTTAGGAAATGAAAGAAGATGGCACTCACTCGTGGAGATTACGTCACTTCAGTAAACCAACACATTGCAATGCTTGCTGTAGTCTACTTGTTGGCTGGGGAGGAAAGCAAGGACTCAGCTGCTCTTGTGAGTTACGCTAAGCTGTGATCGCTAAGTGCGATGGCAGGCCTTCAAACAATTGAATTCTCCCGCGAATCGAGAAGTGGAACAAACTTGACGTCAGGTTATGAAATTCGAAAAGATGAGACTCGTTCCTGAAAAATGATACGTCACGAGCTGTATAGTAAGGTAGTCCGCGAACTGCAAGCCTTCCCTCCCTCCTAGTCAGTTACTGATGTGCTAAGATGCCGGCAGATCACCTGTGGGCTGGGGTCTCATATCGTGCTGGTGAGACCGTTTCTAAAAAAACTATACGTCACGGGCTGTATATGTAAAGCTCTTTCCTACCTTCCACGGCTTACCAACATCCTTTCCAGGACAAGGGGTCACATTCCGGGATAACTGCAGTGCTTTTTCTTCCTTCACGTTTTGAGACATATGTCAAAAAGGTTGGGGACATAGTGTCCTTCGGTCTGATGACGGCTACAGCTTCTGAGACTGTCCGAGGCTTATCTACGAAGAAAGTGCAGATCTTCTTCCACACTGATAAATGGTGGCTCTGAAAATAATCACTTAATATACTACTGAAAATTATCTGAAAAATAGTGGCAAAGCCGTGAAAATTGTTGTTCGACCGAGTAATAATATCACTTGTTACAGTGTGCAAGTACACAGTTCACGAAAGGTGTGTAAGAAGTGCCGCCACAAATTGCATTCGTACATATTCCAATCGGCAGCAGGGTGAGTTGAGTAGGAATCTGGAGGTGGCACATGCATGGTTCATCGGAAAGTTCATCCACACTTCAAATTATTCCTGTCGTGTTGATTTGAACAAAAGGCGTTATCATCAGTTGACGCGCCATTGCTGTCGCCCATCTGGCACTGGTGGCTGTTAAACAAATGGATGCCTTCTTTCAAAACTTATTGTTTTGTACTTAAGCATTGTCTTGTCCCGAAGCCTCATGTTTATCTGAATGTGTATAAGGCAATGTGAGACTCCCAAAATTTATTCCAAAAGACTCAAAACAGCTTTTACGAAACCGATTGCAAAAATTGGTTGCAAAAGATATTTTAGCCTTATAGGCAAGCTTTGTAAAATCTAACTTGTACATTTTCAGGCTTGATAAAGGCGATAGGCGCCGAAAGTTTGCCTATAAGGCTAAAATATCTTTTGCAACCAATTTTTGCAATCGGTTCCTAAAAGCTGTTTTGAGTCTTTTGGAATAAATTTTGGAAGTCTCACATTGCCTTATACACATTATTGTTTTGTGTTTAATTCTAAAAGGCAGCGACCCTCCCTGAGAACTCCAGAACATATCTGTGGTAAGAGACTAGAACGGTTAAAACGAATGTGCGTCAGGACACTCGATTTGGGTCACCGCGCGCAACAGCTGTCTTGGAGGTATTACGGATTTGTACTAGAAGCGCAGCTGCCGCTAAATTGGGTGCCCTGATGCACGTCTGCCAGATAAAAATGGCCAGGATGAGCCTTACCTAGCTCATCTCTGAAGACTCCATTGATAACGGTGGTACTGGTTCGGCATTAAATGCACGATACTGGCCTATGAAAAAGAAACACACCAGAAAAACCCTTGAAGCTTTCTGAATAAGGCGTCCCTGTCCACGCATGAAAATGGGGACGAATGCATCCCAATACCTGACGAATCCTTACCCTACATTCCACTATGGGAGCTCTGACAGTGAAAACGTAAAGCAGTGCACGTACGCATCTTTTTGAAGCACTGTAGCAATGCGCGTCCAGGTAGTCTCATTAGCTACGTTGTGTCCTCGAAGTTTGAGCAAGCGCTCGGTGGTGGTGGAACTAAGGTGAGCAGTTCGATGTCTGGATTTCGACTCGTTGCATTCTTTGGTTTGAGTAGTATCAAATCGCAAGGCCTTTGATAACGAGGAAATTGTCGAAACAACAGGCGATATAAAAATTCCTCCGCAACAAAACCTGTACGGCTGAAAATAAACACATGCACTGAGCACTGTTATCGCTTGAGGACCCATTTAATAGGGCACGCATAGCTCGCACCATCGCGTCGCATGCCCTATGCCGCAACGTGAATTTTCTGTCCTGCACACACCCGTTTCGAGCGAATTTGTCGGCGATCAGTTGGGTTCTGAGTCCAGGTATGTGAAGGTGTGATGACTTTCAGACAAGCTGTACCATCATTGGCAGGACGCCAACACAACGTCGAAATGCGTACGATGTCGGGGGAATGTGAATGCGTTCAAAGGAAAACGATGCCGTTGGTGCCGTAGCTATGTGAGTCAGCGGAGATAGAAAGTTGCAGTGTGGATGATTAATGTGACGAGCAACCGTTCAGGTTCATCACAGGTGTATGGCTTCGTTTGCGCAGGAATGTGGCCTAGGCAGCCTTGCCTACCATGTCCTGCCACCTACGCACATATTCCCTGCTTTTCTAGAAAGAAAGTCAGTATCGCTCAAAGGAAACCAACGACCAACAAGCTTACTACAAGTAGGTACTGCTACATGCATGTGCTTTCCACTTAAAAAAGAGGATTTCAGGCTGTGAGTCCAGGCGACCATGCACGACCTCTTCTTATTTTGGTAAATCCAAGAAGTGGCGGCAAACAAGGAATACGAATTCTGCAGAAATTTGCGTATCTCCTGAATCCACGACAAGTTTACGATATCTCAAAAACTGGGCCTGAGCCAGGGTTGGTGAAGTTTTCTGATAATCATTGCAATTATTTTGTGTGGAGCATACCATTGCAGGCCCCTCACGAAATCCAGGAACAGCCTACATATAAGAACAGGATCGAAATTGTCTGATGCCAACTCCCGCAATGACTTTAATTCCACAATAGAGGATTTAGTATGTAGGGAGCGCCCCCTCCCTCCTCCTCCTCCCTCCTCCACCTATTCCGTGTAGCTTTGCCTCTAGTGCATTTCCACACGAGGTCATGCGCCATCCATGATCGGGATCAGATCCCACATGGTCTCCTCTGATTTGGACGAATCAAGACAGAATGAGAAGTAAACGGCCTTATCAACTGATGGCTCATATAGCACACTTTATCGATTTCCCCGTTCCTCATTAACCTCAAACCCGCATTGAAAAAGGCGCCTTTGCAGCAGGCTTCAGTGGCTGAATTGCTTGCTGGCAGGAGGCAGAGAGGCCGACTCCACTGTCATTGGTTGCCGCGAAAGACGAATTTGGTTTCGTTCATGACGATGTCAAGCAAAGAAAACAACAAACAGCAGTAATCAGGTAGAATAATAAAAGAGAGAATAAGCGAAAGAGTAAGAAAAAGGTCTATCTAGTAAGAATAATCCATTTATTTCACACTCAACGTCTTGGCAAAGCGTCATGTGTGCAATCGCGGCAACTGAACGAACTGCAAGCGGTTACAGTAGGCCAAAATTGCTTCCTCCTGGTGCCTTTAACTATACTCATCCGCTCAGCTCTGTTCGGCTGCGTCCAGGGCTTTGGGCTCTTGCTCCAAGTTGCGGACATACCGGATTGGTCAAGATGTGGAAAGCTTATCGACCGCGATTTTCCCCCAAATTGGGAGAAATGCGTATTCTTTTCACATCACATAACCCTCACAGTCTAAAGTAAGGATTCTTCAGCGATGCCATGCGATGCAACGTCGCGAAATGCGAAATGTACATCCGCCAAGGAAGAGTACGTGGAAGGGACTCATGGCTCAGCTTCTTGGCCATTTTACTCCGTTTTTTTCTTTGCTGTAAGACTGCTTCGAAATCTAACGTTCATGTCCGCAATTGACTGAATCACCCGTACCTTTCAAAAAAAATCCACCTCATAATATACTATCCAACCTGCTGAAGTTTTACAATCTTTGTTCAGGCTTGAGCTCTTTTCCACAGTCAAGGATTGCAACATTTTGGTATGCGGTGGAGATGGCACAATTGGATGGGTTCTTGAGTCGATGGGTCAGTCTTTGAACCCATGGAACGGAATAGTAGTTCTAGTTTTTGACTTGCAGATAAAATGGAAGCTCAGTTTCTGCATGGAAGACCACCAGTATCTGTGCTCCCACTAGGCACCGGTAACGATTTAGCCAGGTGTCTGCGATGGGGCGGAGGCTACGAAAACGAAAGCCTTTACAAGATTCTCAATCAAATCGAGAAGGCCACTTCGGTAAAATTATACCTGGTGTTAGAGTATTGCTTTGATGTCATACACTCTTCAGGTGGATTTGGACAGATGGCTCATCAAAGTCATGCCAAAAGATGAGCCAATGAAAAAGGAAAAAGGCGATTCACAACCTTATAACATTATCAACAACTACTTCAGTATCGGAGTGGTTCGTGCTGTTTCGATGCCAACTATTAGGGCTTCCAGATGTGCGTCAGGACACTCGAACTGGATCAGATCACGCAAGGAGGTGGCGACCGCGCCCCTCAAAATGCAACCAATTCATATCGGACCAGCAAGGCACATGTCGTCCACTGGGCACGATTAGCGTGACGTTGCGGTCCATCACAAGTGTCCTGATGCACGAATCTTCCATTTTTCTGTCTTTTGATGATTGCAGGATGCCTCGATAGCCCATCGATTTCACGTAATGCGCGAAAAGTATCCTGAAAAATTCAGCAGCAGGATGAGAAATAAGCTTTGGTAACGAAACTGTTAGTGAACATCCGAACATCGTAACTTCTACTTTTAGGTATTTTGAGTTGGGTACAAGCGAGACTCTGTCCAGTTCTTGTAAAAACCTTCACGAGCACATTATTATTCACGTGAGTCAGCAAAGCAGGCCTAGTTTACTTTGTTAGAGTATCTGATGGCATTGATGTTCAAACTTTACAAAAGAGGATAAAGTTTTTTGGCGTTAATCAATCCCTTCTTGGGATGCGCCGCAAATTCTGGTTCCATTCAGAATCGTGGTGGCTGGGGAATGTGATGTGGCCTATACGATTACCTGCGGTGGCCAGCCGATGTACAAGTCAGTGCTTTTATCCTCCCAGACGAGTCTGGTGCCAACTTGCCGACCTCGGGAGATGGATGCTTGGTTCGCCTGGGCAGGCGTTGATGCGGGATTTGATCCCCGCACCATGAGAGTGGGGTGCCCTCCACCTGTCCTTACATCACCTCCGCCCGTCCAAACTTCAACAAATAATAATTGCGATAAATTACTCAGTACACACATACCGTGTATCGCAGTCATTTTGAGCTAGCTCCGATTCAGGTTCTTCGCTGTTCTTAATTGTTTCTAACAGTATTGGATAAATAACACCGTTTCTCCGAATGAGTGTCATATAAATATCTGTGTTAAGGGGACTGAATTATTCTTATATATAAGGGAGTTCCAAAGGAATACTGGGTGAGGCTTGGGTACTTAATTGGTATGAAAAAGGTGCTGCGCCAGAATGATGCAAATGACGCCTAAATAGTGCTATCGCTGAAAAGGGAGGCCATGTTAAAAATCAGCGTTCCGAATAAGTCCTGTGAGTGAAGTTTCAGCTAAATCCTTTTTCCCACTTCATAGTTCATGTGGAGGGGTAGAATGAAGCCGATTCTTCATTGGCTTTTCATGGACAATCCATCTGGGAGAGGTGTTGAAGTTTTCAATCGCTCATTCACATGTACCCTGATATCAAGAATGGTTTTCTTCGAAAGGGTCTTATTTGAAATTAGAAAAAGGGTTTGTATTTTGGGTAGGATGGTAAAGGATTCCTCAATAACGGGTGTGTACACTTATGCCAAATTTTCGCTTTGCGACGTCACACCATCAGCACAATTTGCCGCGGTCGGTTGGAATTCTCGTGGAAGGGACTTATACCACAGAGGGATCTCGTCATTATTTAAAACAATAACTTTGTGCCCTGAGAAGACAAAATTGTAACGTAAAAAGTAAAAAAACGATAGCATTACATGATAACAATGCTAATTAAGAAATAATCACTTCGGCGCAAGATTCCAAAGGGTGTGTTGCAATGTACGCAAATAGATGCGAAGAAATCCGCGGCGCCGCTCGTCGCGCGCGAAAATCCCACATAAGTGTACACACCCCTCAGTAACTTGCTTGCATTTAGTGAATTTCGCGATTTGGGAATATAGTTTGGTTTTTTTCTCTCATTGTGTAACTGATTTGTGCAACCTGCATTTAGTGTGATGGCGAGACAGTGGATTTAGGACAAGATTGTTCATTAGAAGGCATCGCATTGTTGAATATCCATTCCATCTATGGAGGCTCAGATCTCTGGGGAAAGAACCGTAAAGCAAAACCTCGTCTAGGGGTAGGTGATCTGTTGTTGATCGCCGTCGAAGCAAAGCGTCCTACCACACCCCTTCCATTTCAGTCACCAATAGCTCGCACGAACTCAGGCGAGATGGGTCCATTGCAATCGAGAGTGCAGGATATTGGGGATGGACTCATTGAGGTACGTGTAAGGATCTGCCTAGAAAATTGCTCGTGAATGTGAACAAAACTGGTCCTTACAGCTTGTTGGATTGGAATCAGCCATGCAAATGGGTCAAATCAAGGCTGGAGTCCGAGGTGCTCACAGACTCTCGCAGTGCTCCACTGTTGTTATCGAGTTTGCTTTCTATTTTTCTTCACTGACTTTCATGTTTCTGTGTCTTTTTTTTTTTTGAAATTTACAATTTTGGTATTTGAGAGGAATAGTGTATATTGAGATTTTGCTTGGTAACTGTACTCAGCTAGTGCTGTTTCAGAACGTTCAAATCTTTTCCAATGCAAATTGATGGGGAACCATGGAGGCAGTCACCTTGTATGATTCAAATCACTCACAAAAATCAGGTCAAACTACTGGTTGGTGGGTGGCAGATAGTTGTTCACTCGAATTTCGCAAAACTCTCTCTCCAATGAATATTAGGCATTTTAGCACCGAGGAAGAGAAGCTCATGGTCGTTGTTAAGCCGTCAGTCGACATCGGATGACTTTTGATTGTGTCGGAAGTTGCCTCATTTCCCATTATTACGATATGGACGTGAATATAGCGTTGTCAGCTCCGACACTAATGTCAAACTTAGAAATAAAACGAATAATATCTTGCGGATAAGACAGATCTTACACATCATACACACTAAATAAGGTGGTCTGTCAACATGACGAAACATTCGCATAAGAGTGGTGCGAGCTAGGATACAGGACGAATTTGAAGGAATCGTGCACGAGAAATGAGGTTCTGTGTTACCCATATATTATGTTGTATTTGTATAATCACGGCCCCATGCAGCTCCGCGCAAAGAGGTGAAAATCCGGTCAAGTACAGCTCCTCAAAGAGTGGCCGATGGGGCGGGACCTCAGAGTGAGTTCCGGCCCCTTCGTCCGCTGCGGTCGGAGACGCCCAGGGGAGACAGGAAGTTACAGTCGAGTTCCCGAAGGCTGGCAGGGCGGGGTGTGTTGCAAGTGTTCCGATTCTAGAGGTCGTCACCAAACTGGGTCACCGCCCTTCGCGAATTGTCCGAATGGTGGCGGGTCCTGCCGTCTGGGCTCTCCCAGATTAGCCTAAGCCTTTTCAGGGGAAGAGCTTTGGCAGCGTGTTCTTACCTGTCTTTATCTGATTCTAATCCACCGCGCAACCTGACCTGACCTCACCAGTCGGAACACTTGCATACCACCCTGGCAGGGCGTGGCCTACAGAGTTGGGTGAGAGTGTGTGGCGGGGTGAGAGAGATCGATACAAGTCCGTAGGCCTCGCCCTGCCAGCCGTAGTTGAAATGGACTGTACGTGAACAGTTCCAGTCTTCGTTTTCGGCCGATGCGGACGATGGGGCGGGTATTCACTCTGAGGCCCCGTCCCCTCGGCCACCACTTTGAGAGGCCGCATCCTAGTCGGATTCTCATTTTTTCGCTGACAGTTTGCATGCGGCTTTTACTAAGCAAGATAAAATATATGGATAACAGAGAATTTCATTTTTCGGTGCACGATTCCTTTAAGCTGGTACATAAGTTCTAAATCACTGTGTCTTAATCACTATTGAAGTATCCGGGGAAATCCCGAAATTCTGCTGATTATCAGACTACGTGATTCCCACCTTTGCTATTCAGGCTATTATACAAATTCTACATGGAGCTCTTTGCGGCCAATTCTTGCACTTATGATTTTTCAGGAGCCAGCCTTACGTAAGGTTGGCTCCTGAAAAATCATAAGGCAATGGGTGAAGGTTTGGCCTCTCAGCTGACGGTACCCGCACAGCTTTTTCGAAAATGTTTTTCCTCTTAAAGGCACACCTCGCGAAAAATTGTGAGAGCTATCTCGCGTGTTACAGGATGTAGAGGCCCTGGTTTACCTGCTAGTGAAGGAAAACGAATCAAAACCCTTCACTACCACCAAAAATAAAGCTCCCTACCCTCAGTGCTCGTACGAGTATTGGAGATTATAGAAGAGCTTTTCCTCGATGATATCGCGCAAAATGCTACGATATCGCCTGTTCTTCCCTGTTGAAGTTGCCTTCAAAATTGAAATCGTTGCCTTATCTTGTCTTATTGCAAGTTTCCCTCTCGTCTAAGCCGGGTGTATTCGGCTCGATGGGCTCAATTCGGCTCAGGTCGACCAGGCCGTGCGCGGCGGAGGTGAGCCGTGGCGCCGCGAAGGGGATGCATTCTTCACTACTATTCAAGGAGCTATCTGCCCTGAAAAGGTAAGGACCTCTTTGATTATCGCGTAGTGTGCCTTTAAATATTATCGACCCTCTGATGATCCCGAGAGTATCTCCGATGCTGCAGAATAACAACACGAAAGGTGCTCACGAGCTCACGAGGTCATGCAGATCTAAAAATAAAGTTGGTTTGTAACATGTGCTGCGCATGCGACAGCTCTACCCACAACTTGACCTTGCGATATCCCTTTTACGTTTTGACGGCCCTTTCGTAGTTGTCCGGCAACCATCGGCGATGAGGATTAAGGACTACAGGAGGTGCCAAAAAAGTAGTTTTGCTCACGGCTCACATCCGCCATGTACACAAAACATAGGGAAACGAAAGAGACAAAAGTATTGCAGCAAAACATTCCTCGATTGTTCCTTTAGAAACAGGAGCAAGCTGAGACTCACTGCTTTCACCTTCATCAAAATACAGAGCCTTCAGTCGGCGCAATCGGGCTTCAGAACATCTACGGTATTAAGGGCCGCTTGAAGCAGTTAAGCCAGGTTCCGTGGTAGCTGTTTTGTGGGAAGCTTCCTAAGGATTGGCTCTTTGGTTCATGGAAGTCACAGAGCCCTTGCTGCTTGGACAACGCTGCTATGATCCGAAGTATCGGTTTTCATAACTCAACCCCCCTCTGAAGATTTTAAGTGGCAATGGCACGTTTTGGTTCCCGGGAAAGAAAAATGTTGGGAGCCTGGAAAAAAATGGAATATTTAAGAGCACCATACAATATGAATCCCCTCAGGTACCCAAAGTGAATGGATCTTAGCAAGATAGTGAACGAGAGTGACGAAATCTCGGATTTTGCCGTATGAGGTGACAAATCATATACGCTCAGAGTAAACTCTGATCGTGTTCGTACAGAAGGCTCTCACGGAGTTTATTGATAGTATGAGGTGTGTTGCTAAATTTGAAGATGAAAATACCTTGTCTGAATTTGCTGAAGTTTAACTAAAGTAGCTGAAAGTGGAACAGAAAAAAATATTTTGGCACCCTCTGTATATGTACGACTTCCAATCCACAGGCTGCAGATGCTGTATTCAAATAATCTAGGAATTCCGACAGCCAAAAATCAAGGCCATCGCAAACTGAAAAAGCACCTTTGGATTTGCTGACGAAACATGAGGATAGCTGATTTTTTTCCATCTCTTACCTCTTCCTCAAGGAATCCTGCATCTAACAGTCTGAAGCATTGAACAGCCACCATTCAGCTGGACGAAATATGTGACAAATTTCATTGCTTGGTGGCCCAGTCTTTTTTTTCGTCGAGGAATCTATAGCCTTCTATAGGAGAGGGATCGAACAGCTTCCAATGCGTTGACAGTGTCGTAGGTACTGTGGTGCGTCCCATATTGAACGACATGAGGGCCAAATAACGAAAAAGAAATACGGAATCAAAGTCACTCAAGGAGTTTCGCAACATAAAGAATGACCTAACAGACAGGCCTTGAAGCGATTGCAGCTATCGCTTGGCTGTCGCTTTAGGACCCAACTGCGTAGCGCGTCCTTAGCTCTCACAAGGAAGGTCCATCAGGTCATGGTGAGCTTTTTCAAAACGGGTTTTCGCATTCTATACGGTCTCATACATAAAGCAAAAAACCGGTCTCAAATTCGGCTAAATGGTTTTGGGAGGCCCAAAACATGAGTGACAAAAGTTTCTTAGAAAGAAGCAATTTTGACCAGTTCGCTGCAATGCTTTACAGCTGCGGCGTGCAGTATATGCATATCAGAAGACTGTCTTCAAACTCACGCCAGAACCACTTCGAACTGGTTCAAAAACTGTAGAATCTCTTAAGGTAACTGCTAAAGGAAGCAAATGAGACTCATAGGGGGTGCACAGGTGGCTGTGCTTGCAGTGGTTGGATGGCAGAATGGATAGGGGGATGGACTGGCATTGGCACAGTGGAGGAGGCGACTGTAGTTCAACTCCTCTCGACGTCCACGTTTTGGCATTTTCTTAATTTCCTATGCCTAGCGCTAAACTACTTACGCACATGCAAAATGGGTGCGATTTTCGTTGCTGGTGCACCAAACTGACCCCGTTTACAAGTTCTCAGTGGCTAACTTATTTGGACTCTTCGGCGCCCCTGGCACGCGTACCAAGCGTTTTCGTGCGAAACTAGTGTAATATTCGTGCTCAGGAGACCCAATTAGCCCTAGATACAGGATATCACCCAAATCGAGATTTCGACCCAAACTCGAGACAATGGGATGGACATGGGCACACAGTCATTGCTCTACTTGCATAGACGAACAACTAGCAGCTTCGATTAAATGCAGTGGAGCATGTGCAAAATCAACGCACTCCAAGTGAACTGCACCCAGCAATACTATGTTGGAGAAAGATAGCAGACATTCCCTTATATCGGCTACCGACCTCCTTTCGTTGAGTGTTTTTATTCGACCCCCTGAGCATGAATATCACACGTGCTTTGCGGGAAAACCCCTAGTTTCCTTGTTATGGACGTTGGCAGGTCCAAACGAATCATTCGCCTAATACGCAAAAATACTGAAGATAGCGGCTCCCTGGCAGGATGAAAATTGAATTTGCACACATTTTGTACGTGCGGTCACACAGGAGCACAAATGGATGAAAACTAGATAAATGCAAAAATTTGGCCTCAGGGGGATCGAACCATTGACCACTTTCTGGGCCCCCCAAAACCATTTAGCCGAATTTGAGACCGGTTTTTTGCTTCATGTATGTAACCCTATAAAATGCAAAAAACCGTTTTGAGAAAGCTCACCATGACCTGGTGGGCCTTCCGTGTCAGATTTCCTTATTACACGCCCACGCGAATTTGCGCTTCCAATGGAACTCACACAGGATAAGTGTGTTGATTTTCAAGAAGACAAACATCATGCACACACGTGTGTACATACATAGATGCGTACATATACGTACATACATATGGAAACTAATGCGCAGCCTTCTCAGGGTCACATTTTCAGCAATATTTCTCTCCGCCTTCTTTCTCCCCACTTGGTTAAAGGCAGACTCCACGATAACCAGATAAGTCGATTTCTTGGAGCAGAAGATCCTTGGTTTACTATCAAGGTTGCACCTTTTTTCACACCACCACGGTTCACCTTCGCAGCGTTACACCTGCTTGAATCCAGTCCTATGCCAACCATTTTTCTTAGTTGTGCAATTAGAGAGCTCAAGCGGATGTGGTCGAAGCAGGTTCGAGCAGGTGTTGCGCCGTGAGGTCGCACCGTGATGGCACGAAAGATGTACAGCCTGGATAGTTACCCAAGGGCCTACCGCCACAAGAAAATAAGTCGGAGAGTGAAGCGCGCCTTCAGAGAATTGTATGAACGCAGGCCGTCTTCAAGGATGGGGTTTCAGGGAAACGTCAATTAACTCTTGACGGCATGAAATTGAAACCACACGACGTCATGCTGTGTGATTTCAAGGGGTGAGGCTACTTATTCCGGATAATCGCTTCGCGGCGCCATCATTACGACTTGCGAATCGATTGCTTTTGGGAGCCTGGCAGAGCGTGGCTGCGTCACCTTCTGCACTTGCATCCATGCCACACTGCCTCGCTTGAAGGCTGCTATGACCTGCCACTGGCACTCGCACCCGTCCTCGCCGCTGGCGGCCATGCGATTTCCGGAGTAGGTAGCCTCACCCGTTTTCGAGTATCTGCCAGCTACGACAGAAGTTTTGATGTCATCAACAGCAACTACACTAGTACAACCAACCACCCAGGCAGCTTTCATAACCAAGCCAGACCACCACTCAACATGGAGCGCAAAGCTTGGTACAGTTCGCCTCTAAGGTTTGAACGCTGGTCTTCGGCAGTTTGAAGTTAATTCATCTCAGTGCGTCACCGACTCCATTGCAACTACGTCCTCGTTTCTTCAACAATTTGAGTGACACAGTTCGTTCGCATCGCAAATAACCTATTACCGCTCGTCAGACAACAAAGAAATCAGTACGTTTAATGACCAAGTAAACACGATGAATCCAATCCAAGCATATGCTCACCCAATACCAAAAACCTTTTCAGGTTTGGGTATTCAGCATTTGGGTGCTTGTAAGGTAATAAATAAATGGTTCATTACATGATGCCATGGCACTATTGAAACACCACCACCACAAAAGCACCAAATCGCGATGCAGTTCGAAAAAAATTATAACAATCATCTCTTGAGTGTCACTGGAGGACTCCAACCCAAAAATTTTATTTTCTACAAAAAAATCAAGGGGTAATCAGTTACAACAATTCTGTGGTAATCAGTTATAACAATTCTGTTTAAAACATTTAATTCTAAATGTTGACACCAATATTTTAAATACCGATAACTCTTGAGTTGAATTGCCGTCCCGACATTTTCTTGTTTTTATAGAATGGATGGAACATCTCGGTATTATTTGGTCCATCTGAACATGTAGAAAAGATTAACGATAATTCTCTATGCCATAGCGTTACTGCTATGGGTAGACTGATCCAGTGAAGTAGAGTAAGGTCACCATCTACTGAATGGGCGAAGGAAGCGGGCAAAGGATGTGTGCACTTATGACAAATTTTCGCTTTGCGACGTCGCACTCGTGGCATCTTCAGCGCAACCTGCCGCGGGCAGTTGGAATTCCGCTCAGGGCGCAAGGGTCTGGTACCATGGAGGTTCTTTAAAAATAGCTGTTTATCTCATCATTATCTACAAAACAATAACTTTTGTGCCCTAAAAAGACAAAATAGTGGCATAAAAATAAAGCAAACGGTAGCATTACATGATAACAATCCTAATTAAGAAATAATTAATTCGACCGTTTTGACTCCGAAAGGAGTGATGCAATATCACGCGAAGAAATCCGCAGCGCTGCTCGCCGCGCGCGACCGTTCGAAATTCGTCATAAGTGTACACACCCGCGGGCAAAGCGCCTATGACTAGTCAGTGCACAGAAACAGTACACATCCTTGTTCTCGCTGCTTCTTAGGGTTAATCCTAGAATGTAAAAAATTGTAAAAAAAAAACAGTGGAGCCCGCTGAGTTGCTGAGGCTCATGGTGGAGAAGAGGTGTTGGGCGCAATTCGAGGAGGGACAACAATCCTAATTAAGAAGTAATTAATTCGGAGGTAAAACTCCAGGGAGTGTTGCGATGTACGCAATCACACGCGAAGAAATCCGCAGCGCTGCTCGCCGTGCGCGACCGTGCGAAATTTGTCATCAGTGTACACACCCGCGGGCAAAGCACCTATGGCTAGTCAGTGCACAGAAACAGTACGCATCCTTATTCTCGCTGCTTCTTAGGGTTATTGATTCTAGAATGTAAAAAACTGTGAAAAAAAAAAACAGTAGAGCCCGATGAATTGCTGAGGCTCATGGTGGAGAAGAGGTATTGGGCGCAATTCGAGGTGGAAGGCAGATTTCATTCAGGCCCTACCCTAAACACTTCGTAGTTGGCTTTTCCCATAAGCCGACGTATCATTTGATTGCACTTGCGGTCATATCTATTCCCATGGTTCAGTTCGATACGGCAGTGATGTGGTAGCACGCAGGTGGAATTCCGAGATTTCGCTGTTTGTGAGATAGTTTCGTACAAACTTTCAGCATTCCGATTAGCTGATCAGCACATTTGCCCAATGCTTCCCTTGGCTGCCACGAAAACATTGTGAGGAGCTCTTTGAGACCTTTGGGCACGAGCACTGCTTGGAATCTTCCAAAAACCAGGTTGAAGGGGAGATCAGCCAGGCAGCGACGGAGGATACCGTGTCTCAAATTATGCTTCAGCGCTGGCACTATCCATTCAAAAATGGACTTCTTCTTCTGAAAACTGTGGACACATTGTCAACCCCATTACATTCACTATCGATGCTCAAGGCGAAGCTCATGGAAGGGATCGTCGGCAGACCAACGTCGTATGAAAGGACCTTTCCTTGGCTGCAAGAAGACAACACTGAGACATACTCACGAGGTCGGAAAAGTCTCAAGGTATGCAGTTTGTTCTTCACATTTGCTGAGCACGCAACAGCTCAACCTACGACTTTGACACGACATACAGTTGCGCTCAAAAGTATTTGGCCGAATGGTTTTTCGCTGAGGTTTTTCACTTGTAACTTTTTTGCGACTGGACCGATCTAAGAGAAATTTTAGTATCTTGTACTTGGAGACACTCCATACTAAATATACTATTTTGGCGCTCAACGGGGTAAGTTACTTGGTTAGATGCAATTTTTTGTTTTTGGAGTGCCACCCCTATGCCGTCCCGCTGTGCCGCTGTCATCAAAAGTCGTGGTCTTTCTACAAAATATTGATGTTCTCTGAGGCTTGCTCGTTTTGTTTTTGTAAAGAAAGCCGTTTTTCTTGACCATGCCTTCTTCTCATTTTTGGGTGGTCTTATAGCAAATTCTTGTAAAAAACCATGAAAAGGGTCAAGCGGCACTCAAGTAGAAGGAAATGTTGACAGTAGGTTCAGGCACCACATATTAAAATTTTGTCAAATCTGGTCAAGTAGAAAAAAAGTTATGACAAAAAATGTTTGGCCGAATACTTTTGAGCGGTACTGTATGCCAGTCCTTCGCATGGTTACCAACAGTGATAAAGAGAGCGGATCGTATGATCCCAATCCACTAACGGGAGAGGCTCTGGTCAGATAATCCGGAAATTCCGACAGCAAAACGTTTAATAACAGTGGCCATGCACACACCCTTCTTGTTCCGCTATTAATTATAATAGAAACAAGTCGATTTCTAGGCTATAGTATTCCAAATAATGATGACTATCTTCAAAAATATGATGCGATGGTGAATTACTAGGCCGCCATTGACTACTATCAGTTCCATAATTAAATACACCGGCGGATGGCAATTTTGGCCTACGGTAAGATCTGCCGCGTTGCTTGCGGTTCGTTAGGTTTCCGACATTGCACACTCGCTACGATTCCAAGACGTCAAGTGTGAATTCAATGGATTTTTTTGCCACAAACACCTTTTGTCTTACCCTTTCGCTTATCCTCCCATTCATTGTTTCACTTAATTGCTGATGTTTGTTGTTTCATTTATTCCACATCATCATGAATAAATGAAATACACCCGACGAGACAACAAATGACATCTTCTACAATGATCAACTCGGGAAGGTGATATTGCTGTTCGGAGAGATGCGCGGGAGATGCGAATACGGACACAACGTCGCGCTCTCAAATTCGAGCGTCTCAACGGATTATCGCTTTAACCTCGACTGTTCCTTTTGAAACGATCAATTCTTTCTATCTTCCCCTTTCTCCCGACTCGTCGCTGTTCCTTTGATGCTCAGTAGATGAATACATCAACTCCGCTCGATATCGGTAGCATCAAAATGTTTTGACAGCTTAACTGCCTGAGCTTCCGAAGGGTTTTTGATGTCTAGGGAGATGCCACGCATCACGTTGTAGAACTATGCTATATGGACTCCGTTGTTATCGATCAGTCAGCATCGACCAACCCGGGTGTGTACCTTTATGTCAGCATTCCGCACCGCGGCGTGTCGCAAGTGAAACAATGCGGACAAGATAAAGGCGCCGTGTTGTTGGGTCCCAAAGCGACTACAAGTCATCTGTGTATGGCCCCTAGCATTACCATGTGATCGCTCCAAGACCCAACTCTAGCGCTCCGCATAGCTCGCAAACACCGCGTCGCACGCAGTTCGTTGCGGTGCGAAATCCTGACATAAGGGTACACACCCGACCAACCCACAATACCCAATTCCGTCGCAGTACTGTGCGATAACGAAACTGGTAAATCATAAGCCGATGCTTCAGTTTGTTACTTTAGTTTTCAATCAAACTGATGTCCCCTCAAAATTTACAATTTAGGTGTCGGCCATAATCTTGTGTGCTTGAAAACCGACCCTTACGTTAAAAGAGGAAAATTAACTGAAAAAAACTAAAGCTTTGGATTGGTCCTCACCATGACGTACGCTTATTATGGCTGCAGAATCACCGAAGTGTCTTGGAACTTCACCGACAGGATGTACAATTTGCCTTGCTAGGATTTCACTCTGAAACATGTTCCATGAACCTTTCGTAATCTTGGTGTCTATAAAAAAAAAAAAGAAAAATTGAGCGTTTCCCATTTATTTTTCGACCACTCTGGATAAAATTCAGAGACGAACCGGACTTATTAAACTACAGTCTCCGTAGCCCCATTGGTGTTTGTGGTAGGAGAGCCAACAGAGGAAAGGGTAGCAATTCTGACGGCGGTACACTCATGGACAAAGTCTCTGCTGTGCCGAAAAGACATGACAGAAGGGTGTGCGTCAGGAGTGTCCAATTAGGTCAGGACACGCGAGATCGCATATCCTGGCACCCGGCCAATTCATCACGGGACCAGCAAATTATTCGACGCACGAGGCAACGCAATTGCCGTGGTGCGGTAACCTACTTGCATAGCCCTGATACACACGGACATCATCGATGGTACTGACCCTTTGACGTGAATATTCCTTAGAAAGCGAAATTTTGCCCTTTTCAAAAAGGGCCAAGTTCTACATAACGCTCACAAGAGGTGAGGAATAAGATTCGCGATTTTGAACGCTTCTTCGCATGACTCTTTCTAAACACAACGATCGGCACAGTTGCGTGGTTTCAAAGTCGGAATTTCGAAGTACATGCACGCTGTACCGACAAGCCATGTTCATATTTTACGCACCGGTGCCGCGTCAAACTTCTGTCGTCGCCGCCGCTGCTGGTGCCGGTGTGCAAAGTATGAACACGGCCTTACCAACAGTGGTCGCATAGTGTGCTGTAGTGACAGCCATTCGGACAGCGGACTCAGTACAAGCTCAGCGACCAAGCGGGGAGGCTATTCAGTTCCCTTCTGTATTCGGAGGTGCAGTCACGAAAGCAAACTTCGGCTGATAACCTAGAGAAGCGGGTAAACAATCAGAAGAAAGATAACTCGGACCATCATGGATGAGTGAGGGGTCCAGGGACATCCTCATTGTCTCTTTTTCTTCTTTGGCACTCCTCTTTTAATATTACGACATACATTATAAGTACATCGGCCTTCCCTCGGCCTTCTTAAAGGAATCGTCCACGGAAAAATGAATTTCTTTGTTACCCATATATTTATGTTGTTTTTGCATGATAAGGGCCGCATGCAAAGCTTCACACGAAAAGTGAGAATTCGGCTGAGATACAGCTCCCCAAATTTTTGACCGGGTGGGCGGGGTCTCCCAATAAAAGTCTCGTTCCGTCGTCCGTCCCTCGGTTGGGAACGGAGACTGGGACTGTCTACGTAGCTTTCTGTTCCTACGATGCGTCTCCGACCGCGCCGAACGACGGGGTGGGCATTTGCTCGGAGGCCCCACCCACCCGCCGAGAATTAGGGGAGTTGTATCTTAATTGAAGTCTCACTTTTTTGCGTGAAACTTTGTTTGCGGTCCACATTAGGCGAATTTAACATAAATATATGTGTAGCATAAAAACTCATTTTTCCGTGGACGATTTCTTCAACGGTAAAAAAAATCAAAGAAAAATGCTCCTGATGTGTCGTAGTGTTTGCACTTACGAATGGATATCCGTTGTGAATAAAGGGCCCTTTGATGGATGGATATACCAAGGGATAAGCTACAGCTTCTTCATACTTCATATTGAAATGATGATGCATAAGGAGTGTGAACAATAAACGTGGTATCCCAATACTCAAGGTAGGGTATCCTGGGCTACCAGAATAAATGACATCAATCTGTAAAACTATTCCATTTAAAAAATCCCTAAAACCCTTATTTGATCGTAGATGTAAGAATTTACATAATAGTAATCCACAACTGAAGATATGCGTAATTTTAATTTCTTTTGGTATGCGCCACGGTTTGAGCTTTCGTCGAGGTAACGAAAGTTATGGATATGACTTAAGCTTGTACATGACTCGTGAGTGTTAGGTGAACTTCAAGTCAGTGCCTTTATTGTCTCGGATAGATCTGGTGTAGCAGCAACAACTAGCCATTCTCGATTGGCTTCTGGAAGTAAAAGGGAGACCACCGCTTACACATCGTGGTATGGTACCGATTAAAAAAAGGTATCAGATGATAATCGAAGAGTCATTTTCAGCGGATTAGACAAGTCATTTTCACATAATACTCGGGACAAATGGATGAATTGGCGATGCCATTTTATCCCAATGAGGGCTGAATAAAAAAACGTGATTGCTTGTCTTCAATTTCACTTATTCGTTCGGTTACAGCAACCAGGATGAAGTCTAGCGTTGGGGGAATTTTTCCGAAAACCGACCCTCCCCCGCCTTCTATACTCGGGGTCCCCTTAAAAAAGAGAATAAGGTCATCATCAATGATCATAGTATTGCTACCTAGCAGTAGATGTGATTATTGATTGCTTGACCTTTTTTTTAGGGAACGTATCATCTATTTAAAAATCACTTGAGGAGAACTGTCATAGAGGAATTGTCAATGATTCCTTAAATCACGTCCCCCACTTTCCGATCCTTAATGCCCGAGCATTCTTCGATCAATGCTTGACCCTAACCGAAGTTGTAGTACAGTTGATGTGGTGACAAAGAGCGCCGCTTCCGGGACATGGAGACACCAGAAATACTTGCGGATCAATGTTCACACAGACCAACAAAGCATTTCCTGTGCGCAGATCGATAAAACGGAACAGATTTGAGAGATTGGAAATATTGACTTGAAATGATGTGTAATCAGCTGGCTACCAAAATGAAAGTGAGCAGGCGTGGAGCATTTCAAAAAGGTTTTCCAATGCGCATTTCTTTACACCCTTGTATCGACATAGACATTCTTCACTTATTTCAAAGGATATCTGTGTGACATCTCTGCATCTGATGGAATTGAAAGACTTAGACGTTTACGAAATGGTTGAGTTGGCAAAATGATCCAAAAGAATCACGTGCTACGCGTCGATCTGAGATGTAATCCCTTCGAACCAAATTTGCTGATTCCATCACTTCTGCCTCTATATGTATTTTGCCGAACTGAGATTCGTACGATCGTGAGACACGCACCATCCTGCGCACACTCACTTGCGCGCACTATTTTCCCTCCGCAGCGCACAGCCCCTGAATGGCAAGTGGTAACGGATCAGCGTCGCGGAGAAAAAATAGCACGCACAAGTGAGAGTGGGCACGAGGACCATGCGATCGTGCGAGCTACAATTTTAGCCTTATGGCACAGTCCTTTTTCTGTACATGTCAATAGCAACGGATGAAGGCGGAATGTGGATGGTGAACTGAATCACTGATGAAACAGTTCCTACCATCGACATACAGTAGCGCTCAAAAGTCTTCGGCCAAAACTTTTTTGTCATAACTTTTTTCTACTTGACCAAATTTGACAAATTTTTAATGTGTGGTGCCTGAACCTATTGCCAACATTTCCTTCTACTTGAGTGCCGCTTGACACCTTCCTTTTTTACAGGAATTTACTATAAGACCACCGAAAAAAAAGTAAAAGGCTTGGTCACGAAAAACGGCCTTCTTTACAAAAGCAAAACGAGCAAGCTCCAGAGAACATCAATATTTTGTAAAAAGACCACGACTTTTGATGACAGCGGCACAGCGGGACGGCATAGCGATGGCACTCCAACAAAAAATTTCATATAACCGCGTAACCTATACCGTTGAGCGCCAAAATAGTATATTAAGTATGCAGTGTCTCCAAGTATAACATACTGAAATTTCTCTTTGATCGGTGCAGTTGCAAAAAAGTTACAAGTGAAAAACCCAAGTGAAAGACCATTTCGCCGGAGACTTTTGAGCGCTACTATACATCTGGCTTATTTTATGTAGCCCCGAGGTCTCTCCATCCAATGTTGTAAGTGAATGATATTGACTTAACCAATTACCGAGTCGTTTGCAAGTGAAATAAAAGGATAGACAGTGTTTGAATAGCCCTTGCTGTAGTTGAATTTATACGCGAAGTTATGAGCTAGATTGTTCATATAGAGGGTTGATGAAAGAGACCCAAACCTGCAAAAGATTCATTTATTGACTTTCATCGCGTTTTGGAAGAAATCGCATCATTTTCAAATCATTTGCTTTCTAGAAATTTTGTTGAATTGCAGTTAAAAACTTGAATGTGTGTATCAGACGCGAGTGCAACGTCGCAAAGCGAAAATTTGTCATAAGTGCACACACCCCTATAGGACAGCGCTCAGATGCCCTTGGCACAGTAAACCTTACGAATGTACTGAAATGACAGAGCTACGATGCTTTGCCTTGCCCGTTATACTGAGGCGGCCCAGTGTCCAATGACTACTTCTTATTGAACATAGTGGTACCTTCCTCGAAAAAAAAACTGCTTGAATCTATCATGAGCCTGACTCAAGATTCGATAATAGTATTCCTTTGAAATGGAGCTACGTTTCATAGCCTGTAACGGCTCTGATTTCTATCAACAACGTTAAAGACACCAGAATGGGGTAATTTTGGCTTACGGTAGAACAGACGTAGTGTGGACGAGTGGCCGCCATTGCACAAACTCGCCAATTTGACGCCTTGGCGTGGTGCCAAAAGGAGATGTTTTTTCTTTTTCCTTTACTTTTACTTTTTCCTTTGTTCTTTCTTTTACTTTTTCCTTTGTTCTTTCTTATATTGTTTCTGGATGTACTTACATGAATGCTGTTGTAGTGGGAATGGCGAATGGCCACTCCACTGCGCTGGGAGTCAGGTGCCACAACTAACGTTGGCCCACGGGCCGTCTCTTACAGCGGACAACTCGGAAGGTCTGTGTGTTGGATGCGAATAGGATACACTCCGCAGAGTCGCGCTTTTGAGTCCGGGTTTTTTCACCTATTATCGCTTCTAACCTTGAGTGTTCGTTACAAAATGTTCATTTCTTTGCATCTTCCTCTTTCGGACCCCTTCCGGTTCCTTTAATGGAGGAACATACGTGGGCTCGAAGTCAGAATTCAAAAACTGCAAGAACAGCACGACCTATGAAAAAGAATGGGACAGGACGTGATCGCAGGCAATAAGGTAGACCTGTGAAGGAGCCTCATACAGCAATTGCAAAAACCGTTTCCTGTGGTCCTCATCTTTCTCGTTGTTAAAATATTCTACCTGACCTGAATACCGAAATCGCTGCCTCAAAGGCGCATTCCACACTTTCGTCCAAGTGTTTCACTATGCGAGAAAAAAGGGGCTCGGTAGGCCGTGTGCTCGAGTTGCTCGAAGGTACAATATCCTGTAAGCTGACCTTGATCCGAGCGTTCCTACAAAAGCGTAAGCTTCGCCTGTAAATGCGAGCGTGAAGAAGTTGCCAGCCATTGGACGAATCTGAATGATTTTGAATACGATTATGCCATAAAATGGAAAGCTGAACCAGTTAGACCGTTCATTGTAATGAGGCACATAAGATACCATGCATGAATTAAGACCTTTCCTTTAAATTGTTTCCAGAGTGCAATAAATGACTCTTGAAAGAGTAATGACTCGCTTTCTCCTCAGCACTTTATAAAACTCAATGAGCCAAATCCAGGGAATGCTGACGACAAAACCTAGTTGCAATCACAGACAGCAAGGCAGTATTGCATACGAAGGGACGACACAGCCACGCCTTGCCGCAAAGTATGAGCCGTTTTTATGCATTTGGACCACTATACAATTTCGGTGGCGTATAATAAATCGAAATTATAAATGCGAAGGGAAGGCGTGGTCAAGTCACTAACTAGGGTAGGGTTTCAAAATAAAATGAAAATTGAACCTCCCATGAAAATATAAATTGAGATTTAGATTGGTCGATAGAGCTGAATACTGCTCATAACTGTGGAAACCAAATTTGCAAAATCCATTCCGACGAAAATTAGGAGTCAAGTTTGCTTGTGATGCCTCACTAGCGAGGTACCTCGTCCTCAGCTTGGCACCAACAACGGTCATCGTGGCGCAAGAATGGTGCGTCGGATCTGTAGATGGGGAGTCGCGGTGTTGCTCCACTCTGTTGCGGGGCTTTTTGCATTATGTGCATCATTGTCAGTAAGTTTTCTCTCTCCAGAGCGTTTCCTTGTACTGGCACCTTTCGCACCCACACTGCGTATTCTCTGAGCAACAGTCTTGCTCTTTTTCATCAATGTTTATTGTCGTTAATACTGATTGGCTTGGATCGGTTTTATTGATTTTCTAATTTTGAACAACAATGGATTTCGCCAATAAAATCGTAAAGATTCAAGTAATGTTAGTGGCTATGAACAAGGTAGCAGGGTAAATGATGGATGCGAATAGGTGCCAGCACAAGGAAATGTTCAGGAGTGAATGAGAAGCACTTAGTGACAAAACACAAAATGCAAAAAAGCGCTCACCAGCGGGCAGCAAACCCATGACTCCCAGCCGGGTCTGTACCCTAATGTCAGGATGCCGCACTGCGGCATGTCGCAAGTCAAACAGTGCGGACGAGCTAAATTGTTGGGTCCCGAAGTGATTAGAAGTCAACTGCGTATCGCACCATTTGCATTACGTTGTAATCGTTCCAAGACCCAACTACCGCGACGCGCAAAGCTCGCACACATTGTGTCGCACGCCGCTCATCGTCATGCGGCATCCTGACATTAGGGTACAAACCCCTCCCAGCCGGGTGGGGTTCACGAGGTCGAATTTCCGCTCCGCGGCGGTGCACTCGCGGCGCCCACGTACGACTCGCCTTATCGATTGCCCTTGGTCGCCCGGCGGAGCGTGACTGCGTCACGTCTGCGCTTTCCACTCATGCCACACTGCCTCGCTTAAAGGCTGCCATGCCCTGCCACTGGTACTCGCACCAGCCATGCCGCTCATCGCGCGCGGCCGCGCGGAAATTCGACCTCGTGGACCCCACCCCTCCCAGCCTACACACCCGCAACACTAACACTGGTTCACGATAGCCTTTTTTGGCTCAGGCATAACCGTCCCGATGACGAAGTGCCTCCCCAGTGATGCATCACAAGTAAAATTTGACCCCTCCCAACTCGTTTCAGTCAGTCCATCTGGGTCTCATTCGAAAGTTCAAAGGAAATTCGAAATCCTTCTCGAGGTGATCTGATCGCGTGTTTCTTGCTCTCATACCTGCGGAAACTATGCGTAAACACTTTTCAAAATTCTATCAGACAGATACAGTATTGTCTCGCCGGCACGGACGCTCGTACCACGCCATACCACATGCATCGGACCCTCACGACGGGATAGCGCCACTGTCGGCGTGAGGGTAAGTGTGACGGATAGAATGTACGCCACGTTAGCCGTCGTCAGTGCCTACGCGGGTGCGAACGGTAGGTTCTAGCTGCCCTAACTTGTAAGGCACATAGATTGTTGATCCCCCCAAAAAGGTACATCCCTTACGTATCCTACCGTACCTACCACCTAGCTACAACTGCGTGACGAATGGGCATGCGTCAGGCAACGACGGCTCCCTGATTAGGAAATATTACCAACACAACAAATTAAGCATCAAGTAAGTTGGCATCGTGACCCTGAAGGAAAGCCAACAATTACTTGCGCCATCAAGCATTCATATCTTACGATTGTAATAATAAAGATAATCAGACAAAGGAGACGTGGGTGTGAAAATGATACAATTTTAAATACGGACGGGTCAAAAACTTAGCTTGGGGGGGGGGGGGGGTGAGGGGAAGGCTCAGGCGGCTTCGTCCCGTAGAAGCAGAACCATGTGCCCGTCTATCGTAATTCCCTCAGCTGCGGTGTCTAGTAGTAGGAATACAGGCAAAATATAGCGGCGGTGGGTTGAGGACGACATGAGCGGCTGCCCGATCGGCTACGGTTAGATCGACGTACGGCTGATCGGCTTGGAAGAGAATCAGTAATAGAGACTGAGCCGAGGCGATGCGGAGGTGAGATCGTCGAGATGAGCACTTCGCACAGCACCCGCCATACTCGCCATGCTCGCCATACTCTCGTTCTCTGTCGTTTCTGGGAGCTTCGGCAGGTGTATAGCGACGGAAGCGACGCACGACCGATCAGGTGTGATATGCACCTAAATATGGTCAGCACTACGGTTATTTCAACCCAGAATGCTTTTCTCACCTTAAAATGGACATGCAGTGGATAAAGTGTTTGATCAACAACAGTTAGGAGGGGACTGAGTTATGTCTTTCATAGCATACTTTGAGAGAGGGCCGGCAACCACTGCGAAGGAGGTGGTAGTCAGAAGAACAAATGAAACAGTACATCGATTTGAAGAAATCATTGCGTGAATATGCAGAAACGTTTTAACATGTGCAAAGATTGCAACTTTTTTGAGAAAGCATATGAAACTTGATAAATCCGTCAAAATATACTGGAAGTGACGTACCCGCTTTTCATCGTCTTCTATTTGGTAAAACGCATTCCACACATCCGGCCTAAAAGCACTTGCGATGCTATCGAGGCACTGATAGCGTAACGTCCAAAGGTGCAAGTGGAATGCTCTCGTACAATAGTGGAAATTGTGTAAATTCCACTTTTCGGGCAGAAATGCGAAAGCGCTAGGGGTTGTTTCATGTAAGGATGCCAGTGAAACATTAGTTTCCGTTCTGAGAAGGGCGCACATGATAATCCACAAGGAATATGGCGATTACGCCAATTTTAGTTAGTGGGCAACCTTCATTACTATCACTACTTACTAGTATATATAATCGCCTTAGACTGTCTGTCTGTCACGAAATTCAGAAATACCTGAAGCGCAATTTATAAAGGTCGGGTCAAGTGTGGAATAGGTAGTGCATGCGTGAAGTATTAAAGGCACACCACGCGATAATCAAAGTGGTCCTTACCTTCTCAGGGCGTAGACTTTTGGACAGTTGTAAAGATTGCAACCTTTTCGCGGCTCCACGGCTCACCCCCGCCGCGTACGGCCTGGTCGACCTAAACCGAGTTGAGCCCACCCAGCCGAAACACCCGGCATGGACGAGAGGGAAACTTGCGATAAGACAAGATAAGGCAGCGATATCAATAGAGAAGGTAGCTACAAGGGATTATATCGGTGATATCGTAGCATTTTGCGCGATATCATCGAGGAAAAGCTCTTCTATAATCTCCAGTACTCGTACGAGGACTGAGAGCAGGGACTTCATTTTTGGTGGTATGGAGGGGTTTCGTTTCATTTTTCTTCACTAGTGGGTAAACCAGGGCCTCTAAATCCTGTAACACGCGCGATAGCTCTCACAATTTTTCGCGCGCTGTGCCTTTAAGGGGCGCCTATAAACACTGACATGCCTCGCATACAATAGTCGGGACATGCGCTGAAAATTCGATACTCAGTTGAATATATTCTAATTCATTTCCAAAATGGCAGATACGTAAGCAAGAGTTGGGACTACGTCGATGACTTGATTCTATATAGCTGACAATGAGTGCAGTGGGCCAAGCGCATTTTAATTGGGCGGGGCTTGAAGCAAAAGTCGTAGTTCGCTTCCAGCTCAGCTTAGAAGCTCTAGTCAAGGTAGGACAAGAGGGCGCACATGAACGATACCAAGAGAGCGCAAATAATTGATGCTACGCCCCGCCCGCTGGGTGCGGAGCGTGCGCTGAAACACTCGGTGCTCAAGTGAAAAGTTCTAATTCATTTCTAAAATCGCTCAGAGGTGGGGGAAGCCTTTAGAAGGTCAGCCATAGGTTGCTGGAAGCGATGGAAAACATCAGCCCATAGCGGGAGAAGCATGATTGAATGTGCCTGGTTAACAACAAAAATTCATAGTTTGGTTTCAGCGCAGCTAGAGGCTCCGTTAGAGCTGTAATGGGTGCCGCTTTAGTCAAGATGTGTGCATCTGTCACAAAATTCGAAACTGCTTGAAGGATAATCTGTTAAGGTTATGTCAGGAGTGGGATAGGTAGTGCATGGGTAAACACGTAAGCAGCGCAAATAGTCAAAGCTACGTCCCGGGCAGTAAGCGCGGCGTGCGCGGAAACATTTGGTACTCGAGTGAAAAATTTCTAATCCAGCACCCCAGTCACACTTTGGGAGCGCTGTGTTAAGATCAGCGACGAATTTCAAGGAGAGCTACGCTCGCAAAGTACAGAATTGCTACGTAGCGTCTGTTGTGGGAGCGGCATGCGCTGGAATAATTGGCACTTAGACCGACAACTTCCAATTTCGTAACGAAAAATGCCCGAACGTGAGGAAAAAGTGGTTTGTGGTCAGCGATGGGATCCGTCATGGGCGGAGCTATTCCCATGAACAGTGCTCAAAATAAAAATGCATGGTTGGGTTCAGGTACAGTGTAGAGACAAGTAGAATATACTGTAGGACACGGTCAGTCTTACCCGTCCCGAGTAATATGTAGCATAGACTCACATGGAGGTCAAATATCGCCGATTTTTTTATCCTGATGCACAAATCTCGCAACCCTGGGACTCCTTTCTATTTATTTATTTGATATGTCAAAACGACCTGACGTAACCAAGGTGGAAGTATTAGGTTGATCGGAAAGTTTTGATAGGGTTGAGATTTTTTTTCTATTACTCAGCAAGTAATGCAGGCTAATCAACAATATAATAACCATCGTTAGTTATAACACTGTCCCACAGAGCAGGTCAGCGATTTTGTTCTCCCAGAATTAGGAGGATTAGGAGTCAAAGAAGTCACCGACCACATGTTCAAGGTGACGAATTTTTTTTTGCTAGGATAGTCTCAAGGGGCCGGGACAAGTGGTAATCTGAGGGGGCAGTAACAGGTGAATAGGATGCATGTGGAACCGTGTCCCAACCTGCTCCTCCAATTTTCCTGACATTTCCCCCTGGTCCTATTCCCCTGACACTGCACCTTCAGATTACCGCATGTTCCGGCCCCCTAAGGCTTTCCTAGCAAAAGAAAAATTCGTCAACTATGACCACCTTGGAAAAGTGGTCGGTGACTTCTTTGACCCTAACCCTCCTAATTCTGGGAGAGGAGAATCACTGACCTGCCCGTTGGGTGGGACAGTGTTATATCTAACGATCCTACTATATATAATTCGCTTAGTATGTGTGTGTGTGTGTTTGTCTGTCTGTCACGAAATTCATATCTCGCGTCGCAGCAAAGCTGGGACGCTGAATTTTACAAGTTATATAGGGGGTGCCAAGGGAACCCCAGCGGTGTTGGACCGAAAGTGATAGCAGCTGATAAGAGCTGATAAGAAGCCTCGGAAGGCAAATGTCACCTAATCCGTTTCGCCTTTCGCATTGGCTCCAGAGCGTTCATATCCACAGATGTTTTGCGGGATAAGACGGGGGACATAATGGTGGGTGACCCGCATTGATATCGCTCGATAAGATTCGATAAGGAGCATAAAAAGGCTAGAGTCGTCAAATCCGTTTCCCTTTTCGCATTGGTCCCGGAGCGTTCATACTCACAGGTGTTTTGCGGTGCGGGACGGGGACATTGATGGTGAGTGATCCAGCTTGATAACGGTTGATAAGATTTGATAAGGAGCGTAAAAAGGCTAGAGTCCTCAAATCCGTTTCGCTTTTCGCATTGGCCCCGGAGCGTTCATAGTCACAGGTGTCTTGCGGGGTAGGACGCGGACATTGATGGTGGGTGACCCGAATTGATGACTGTTGATAAGAATCGATGAGGAGCATGATAAGGCGAATGTCGTCAGATTCGTTTCGCGTTTCGCGTTGGTCTAAGAGCGCTGACACTCACGGGTGTTTAGCAGAGTGGGACGGGGATACTAATAGTGGGTGATCCAAACTGATAATGGTAGATAAGATTCGATTAGGAGCGTGAGAAGGAAAATGTCACCAATGCCGGTACGCTTTGTCGGCTAACTGTGGGATTTTCACATTCGCAGGTATTGTAGGGAGCAGGGACCTCAGTGGTACTGTTGGGTACAGGGGCCTCAGTGATAACGGCTTACGGTGGCTGATAATAAGCGTTAGGGATCGGATGGGATGAAATCCTTTACATCGCCTGCTACTACTACACGACCGCTTTAGCAAGATCGTCTGATGCACAGTGCCATCGGGTGAACATATTTTGTTATATTCTGATATCACTGGCAGATGTATCGACCGCTGAATTGCCTAGCGTTCCAAAAAATGGTGCATTTCTCTTGATACTGCAACCTACACTGATAACCATGATACAACCTATATTTGTGATAGCGAAGCAAACGTTTCACTCGGAATCATTTTCTAATGCGGTACTGGCAGCAACAGTGGGTATCGACCGCTAGACTATGTATAATTCCAAATAGTGAAACATGTACACGAAAACGAAAAACGTCGATAATCGGGGTGCGGATCTACCATCAATGTAGGGATTAGACGCTGAGCAAGTGAACAATTTGTGACCAAACGTTGCACCCAATGATGACCTAAACCAGTTGACACACTACTGTGCGCGATACATGTCGATCACGTGCAAAATGGGTTCGATGCAAAGCGACTGAAGCATGTTGTACAACAACGTCATGAATTGCGCGCAGTAGTGTGCGCCCGCCAGCTGGTGGTTATTATACTGCATTACTCGCTGAGTTGTAAATAAAATAGAAAAAATCTCAACCCTATCAAAACTTTTCGATCAACCTAATATTAATCAGAAGGGAGTTCCAAAAGCAACCCCAACTACCTTAGCACCCTCTTTTTTTATGGTCGAAGGAATCGTTCCCAGTAATTTAGGTTCCTGTATTACCCACATATCAATGTTATATTTGCTCAATAAGAGCAGAATGCAAAGTTCAAACCCATATACAAAAGCCAGTTGTGGTAGAGCTCCCGAAAGCGATGACGACGGGTCCGAAGACCTGAGTAGCAAAGAGGCGATACCACATGGTCAGGGGCGCAGAGTAAGAAGCAAGTCAACATTGGGCGCAACTTTCGAACACCACTCTGACCGCTGGCGGTTGTTCGATTGTAGTGAAGGAAATCCACACGGATTGCTCTTCCTCCAGTTTTTTTTCGATTCCCATATTGAAATGGAGAAATTTTCGAATCTTTCCGTGTCTCTGCTTATGTGATGTATCGAATAGAGTGATTTCAAGACGAATTAGAATCATGGAATTTTCGTGGACGATTCCTTCAACGGAGATTACCCATTTTTCACTTCGATTGCATGCCGTCATTCGTCAGTCAAGGACAGCATGACGAAAAATTCTTAGTTATTCCCGCTGCTGCCTTGCCTGACTTACTGACTTGATGAGACATCCATCCAAACAGCCTACAGTTTTTGAGAGAATTACCATTAAGTAGTCTGCCAATCGTATTGGTGATCCAAACCCAATGCAAAAGCTTCACAGTAGCTTAACAAATGGCACCTGTCGCGGATCGCCGCGACGATGGCCTTGGGGGCACCGCGCTCCCCGGCCCGTCCGCGCTGCGGCGCCGCTCGTCGCGTCATGCGACACGCGGTGGCTCCGCCCTTTGTGGTCGAAGCCGGTATATAAGGGCCGGTTGCCAACTGCCAGTCGGTTTTCACCGGGCAACGCCATGATGCTGCCCGAGGACGGGGGTGCGGTGCACCCTTGGCTCTCGGGTAGTGGAGCGCTGGCACATGAGTTGGCCGGTGTCTTCCCCTGCTCCCGACTGGGAGCAGCCGTGGTCAGATCCCCATACCAGACACCGTCGGCCAATGGCTACGTGATACCAGCCGGATGGGGGTCTACTACGTATAGCCGACTGCCAGGAGTCGCCCTAGCGGAGGCGACTTGTGGGAGTCAGGTATGATATAGTATTGTCGTTATGGCGTGATAAATGTGTGTGATATTTCTTGTCGTGTAGTTTATATGTAGTTCATGTATTATACTTATATTTATGTTATGTCTTGTCATGTTTAGTACTGTGAGCAGGTTGTCAGTGATGTGACGTTCAGGGTTCGACAGCCCTCTCGGTATAGGGAATAGGTCGGTAAGACCCTTAGGTCCCCAGGGTGGGTCCGCCCCGCCGGTCGTTGTGGCGGCCGCCGGGGTGTCTCCGGTGAGGGCGTCTAGGGGGGCATCATCCACCATTGGGTGTCTCCTGGACGCGAGAGGCTTGTGTGCGCTAGGACGATGCAACACGCGATGTCAAAAGGATGCCTTTGATCCGCGACAGCACCAATAGTGAGTGAAGCATTAATATAAGCAGCTGTTTCTCATACTTAATCTTGTTGGGAAACCTCTGGAGTGTCTTCAGGATCATTTAGGGATCACACACTTGACACTTGTAATGAATCATGACTCTGGTGGAAGGGTCTGCAATTTGAGGCGTTTTTTGCTAAACTGCGGCGAGAGCACCTCATAGGCGTTTTGAGGGAATCGGAGTGTGCTACAACTCACTGTTAATACTATATAATAGCACCAGTTGGGCTGGCGCACACAACTGCGCGCGTCACACATGGAAGCATGCTAATTGGGCTTGATTGATATCGATCGATCAGTATTATCACTCAAATGGTTTTTGAGTTCGCGAAAACGGAAAAGGGAAACAAAATTCCTCCCGTCAATCTCGTCCTTATGACACTTTAGAAATTGAGTCCCAGCTTTGCTGCGACGCGAGATATCATTTTCTCACCATTCGCCTCGAGGCTCCTTATCAGCCCTTATCAGTTGCTATCACATCCGATCCATCACCAGTTATGTCCCCTTGCCACTCCCTACCTTAACAATTCAAAGTCCCAGCTTTGCGGCGACGCGAGATATGAATTTTCCATCGTTCACCTTTTGAGGCTCCTTATCAGCCCTTATCAGTTGCTATCGCATCCGGTCTCTCACCATTCATGTCCCTTTACCACCCCTTATATCACCTTAGAAATTCAGGGTCCCAGCTTTGCTGCGACGCGAGATATGAGTTTCGTGACAGACGGACGGACGGACAAAGGGACGGACGAACGGAGGGACGTAAAGACAAACGAAGCGTTTTATATATAGTAGGGATAGTTGATGAGTGACGTTCGACAGCAGTAAAAGCCTTAAAAATGGAAGTGTCGCAAGTCTGTGCATTCAGCAATCTAACATGAAGTAATATGAGACGTTATGAAGTACCGGACTGTTATGAGATGCTACAAGGTTTTATAAGCTTGGAGTGTTGAGATATTGTTTATAGGTTTCAGTAGCTTTCGAAGCATGCGGTCGTCAATCACCACATCCTTCCGTTGCTCACTATATTGTCGAAAAATTTGTATTTGAGTGTTATTTATGTATCTATGAGTGATAAGCTATACAAAAACAAATATTTTTCTTACGAAAAAATGCAGAGCTGAAAGGGTTAGGCTCGCTCGGATTTGAGTGGGTGTAGCGCAGTGATATACTATTATAATATCATGATAGCAAATGACCGTAATTGACCCCTACAGTCCATTTCGGACCGCCTGGCAAGGCGTGGCCTACTGATTGGATGAGAGTGTATCAAACTCTCTCACCCCGCCACACACTCTCACTCTCGCCTCACCCAAGTCCGTAGGCCATGCCCTGCCAGGGGCTCCGAAATGGACTGTACATAGCCGGTTACTGAAACCAGCGCGATCCCCCGCTGCACTTGCACATACTTGCTTTTGATGCTGACAGTAACAAGAATAAAATTGCGGCTACAAAGCAAAATTCGTTACGCAAAGGCCATCCTCGAGGGGATCTCTGACAGGTAGTAGAAGGAATGGTTTGCTGTACCGTGATGCACAGCTAATTTTGATGATGTTAAGTGGCACCGCTAGTGCGGAAAAGGCCAAGCCAACGGCGCTAGCTCAGGTTCGAGCAGTTGTGAATAGGTGTGGCGGCTTAGCAAGAGTCCAGCCTGGATAGCTACCTAGTGATCTATTTCCCAGGAAAGGTAAACCGTTGTGATTATCGCGAGTTGTGTCTTGGATTAATTTGAGCACTGGAGCGCTATTGTTGTGATGAGGCTGTATCCATCTGGGCATGGGAATTCCACACAACCGCTGGTATTCTTATCTCGCCAGTTTCGTATGGTTCGCATAACGAACAACATAATCCATGAGTGTTTCTAGAGCTTTGATATTAATAAGTAGATAAATAAAAATAAATTTGGTATGACAAAATTTCTCACAGTCCGTCGATTCTAAACACCCTATCGTAAAGTTTTCTCAAAATGTGCCACATAGCTGGGTAAGCACGATCAGCATCAGTGCCCTCGGTACCAAGACGATCTGAAATTTGAATACTATAAGTTTGTCACAGCAATGACATGACTTGTGCACGTACATTCTTCATGCTCTAAAAGTTTGAACATAATCGAAGCAATAGAAGGTTCCAATGGATAGCAGTACTGTCGTCCATTAGATTTGAATGTTTCCGAGCCAAACCATACCGGAGATGACAACATTTGTTCCAGTTTCATTTTATCATGAGTGAATGAAGCTGAAAAAAGAAATCTTCTACGACTCAACCTAACTGAAAGAAGAGGTTTTCTAAATATCATATCCTGATTCCCCGTCTTTTATAGAAGATCATAATTGTCATCGCTGTCGACTTCTTTCACTCATCCTCACACAACTCGGCTTTCAACGCGCTTCCTAGTTCGAGATTCTAGTGGCATCTCAGCGTTGCCAAAAAAAAGTTTTTTTTCGCCGGTTCCAGACACCTCGGGTCAATGAATCACTGTGGAAGGGGGTGGGAAGACCATGCTGAATTTGCTCACCATTCCTACCAATCAAAGCAATTGCTTACTCCTACAACAGTGGGACGAGTGCGCCTCACAAGAGTTGAGGGCTCATGCGTGGATTCGGGTTAGAAGAAATCGTCCAGGGAAATTCTGTGTTGCTAATTCCTCTCAAAATTACTCTAAAAGATTGTGCATGAACAGAAATATGGAGAGAACCGAAAAATTCTCTTTGTTCCAAAGCAGAACTCGAAAAACTGGAAGAACAGCAACTCATT
Source organism: Trichostrongylus colubriformis (assembly GCA_963978905.1). Taxonomy (NCBI): domain Eukaryota; kingdom Metazoa; phylum Nematoda; class Chromadorea; order Rhabditida; family Trichostrongylidae; genus Trichostrongylus; species Trichostrongylus colubriformis. The sequence goes on from OZ022259.1 coordinate 43,002,181, forward strand.
GAATTCACGGCAAGCAACCTTGGAACAGCTGTTAGCGGTAGGAGCGTAGTCCAAAATTCGGATCTACTGTTGATTCGTTGTCCACTTCGCGTTACTGATCACGCAATATCCTCCACAGCCCCTAACGTGCCCGACTCAACGGACAGCCTCATCTCAGCGGACCCTACTTCGCAAAATTTCGCGTATGACCTTTGGAATGTAAACCATTACAATCCGAATGTATGGGTAACAGAAGACCTCAAGTTTCCATCGACGATCCTTTTGACACCATCTGACGCGTCTCCAACAAAAGTGAAAATCCGCCAATGAGGAGGGTGCTAAGGTGGGGTCGATGCGTCCGCATATCCAACCGCCTCCGCTTTTGATAGCAGTGTGTATGATAGTTGAGCGAGCTCGTCCTGGCTGCGCATTCGATCGCTCACTGGAGAATCGCACCCTTCAATCCATGCGTAGGTGAGGCGGCGCGCTACTAAAATCAACGAGGGATAAAAGGTTCATACCAGGCTTCAGGCCCTCTCATTTCTATGTTTTGCAAAAAAGCAGGAGACTACTTTTTGTTTAATACTCTTCCTTGGGACATCAACTGCTGAGAGAAGCTAAACATCTTCTAGGTATGTTAATTACTTGCGCGTATTATCTACACCGTGCCTATTTCTCACCCACACTGTCTAGAAATCCTATTTCAAATTCCAAAATCAGTTGAATCAGTGTATCAACAGTTTGTATGAAAAGATAGTGAATAAAACAAATGCACACTTGCAAGAACCCATGGAAGGACCTTTCTAAAAACCTTACTTTTTTCACCCTTCTCCAGCAATGAGTCCATATATTGCTGAAAAAAAAATTGTGGAATATCCATGACGACGAAATATTGTCAATAAATATATACACATAAGTTAAAGGTACAGCTCGGGATAAATTGTAAGCGTTATCGCACCTACATATTAATGAGGGTAGAGGTTTTGATTTACACATTAGAGAAGAGAAATGAGCTCAAGGAACGGCGAAAACGAGGTCCCTTGAATACAGTTCTCGGACGAGCAGTAAACCCTAGAATCGAGGCACTGCTTAGTGGTATCACTCGGATTTCACCGGTACCACTTGTTTCGTCCTGCTAACGTTGCCTTCATCATTAGAATTTCTGTCTTATCTTAACTTTTCGAATGGGCGGAGGTGGTGTAGTAACAGGTGGCGCACACCCCCTCTCATGGTGCGGGGATCAAACCCCTCATCAACTCCCACCCAGGCCAACCAAGCCTTCTATCCACCCGGGGTCGGCGAATTGATACGAGACTCGTCTGGGAGGACAAACGCACTGACTTGTACATCGGCTGGCCACCGCAGACATTGTAATGGCCACATCACATTCACCAGCCATCACGATTCTGAATGGAACCAGAAAGTGTGGCGCATCCCGCAGAAGGAATTGATCAACGCCACAAACTTTATCCTTTATACTTTATTATCCTTTATCTTAGTTTTTCACAATAGTTCGCAAGCTTCCTTCGCCACATGAATGTCACATTGGAATTCGGTTCATCCAGTGCCGGGCGTAATTCGGTTCTGTGGGTGCGGCTAAGTTCAGGTCGAGCGATCTTATCGTGGCCCGAACAACTACCCAAGTGTCTACCTGCTCCTAGAGAGTAAGGGCCTATTTTAATTACCGCATGGTGTGCCTTTGAGCTATGCGCGGAACTGCGCATGCGAAACGATCAAATTATGTAATATAAACGGTTGATACTGACCGACCCACATCGAAGAGCATATCGCATAACTTCACATTGTGATAAACGCATTACCGAGCGCTAGCACAACTGGTATCTTTGCTAGTACCTATCACTGTTCGAAATTTCACGCAGTTTATTTATATAGCATGAAGTATGTTCATTTGTTGAGCGTTTAGTGCTTGTTGAATGTTCATCGATAATCTAGTCATTTATCACTGCATATCGCTCCCTCAGAAATGCCACCATCAAAAGGTCGGAGTAGGTGTAATTGGTTTTGCGGGTGACTCTTATTACGATGTTATCGACGTAATGTTAATAAGTTAGGAATGAAATTTCTAATCATTCATGGCTCATTTAACACATGCTGTAGTGGTCGCTACTGGAAGTTTGGATGGGTTAGCGATCGATAGTTGAATTCGATTGCATCGATAAGTAACTATTCATCCACCCAATGAAGGCTTAGTCTTTAAATATTGACCAGTTGAGTTATCGATCGGTTAGTAATGCGCGAATCGCCCAGTCGAATTCTGTAATGATGAAAAAGCTATCGAGATCGAAGAAGCCCATATCGCATAATTTCAAGTACTGTACATATTAAGCGCAGTAATGTGCGCTAGCTCATCTGGTCTCTACAGACATCCACTGCTTTTCTGGATTTCACGTAGTTTAGCTGTTGAACCATTCCACCCTTATTTCGGAGTACCAACCATGTTTACTTGCTGAGCACATATGTAAGCCTTGTTGTTGTTTGATCATTCAGTTGTTAATTCCACTGCATATCACGTCTGCCTTTTTTTCAGATGTCTAGATGACTTAGCTGTCATCCCTTTGATACAATCGGGAGCGATTGCAAGTCTTCTAAAGCTGCGTTCATGCCCAGCGAAGGCAGAGTGTGTCTGCGTCCACAGAAAGCAAGGCAGAGTGGCACGGTGGAGCTGCAGAGACGAAGCAGGCAACACGAAAAGTGGTATAGACGGAGACACAGAGACACGCAGCCCGCCTTGCCGCCGGCACCGTAGAGTATGAACGCGGCCTAGCAAGGCATGGTCGGTCGGCAGTCATCTCGTCATCGCACTGTGCGCGAACATGGAACGGACACGAGTAGTAAGCCCCATTATCAAGGGAGTACTGTTGGAAAACTTTATCCATACTATATATTAGGTTGATTCATAATAAATCGGACAAATTGACCAATTTTAATCATTGTCGTACAACTTTTTTACGACAACAGGGATTCACTTGAAATATACTCCATCTTTATCGATGACCTTCTGCCACGGTATAGGCAGATCATGGATGCCCTTGCTCCAGAAGGCCGGAAGCTGGAGCTCGAAGAAGTTGCCGAGTGCCGCCTTGACCTCGTCGCGAGTTTTGAAGTCTTGGCCGTCCAGGTGGCGTTGGCTGTGGGAGAAAAGGTGGAAATCTGAAGGGGCCAGGTCTGGGGAGTACGGTGGGTATAGAGGTACGGTCCAACTGTACGACAGCAGCTCGGCCTTGGTCGATCTTGCGAAGTGCGGTCTGTGGAAGTAGACACGTTGTCGTGCTGGAAGTAGACATGTGACCGCCGCCGTAGCGAACTTTGGACATTGGCCTTCAATTCTCGTAATTGACGAACGTAGACGTCGGCGGATACTGTGGTACCTTCATCGAGCAGCTCCCAGTACTCTACGCCGTGTACGCTCCACCAACCGCGGTTTTCGTCTTCGATGGAATAGTCGCCTGACGCAAACTTCGAATGCTACAACTACAGTGTACTTCTGCCGGGGGCATGCTCCTTGTGAACTTCTATCAGACGTCTGCCGATATCCGCGGGTTCCTGGCCAGATAGCGATATAAATAGTATGACGTTGCGGATGTGGTCTCTGGACCGCTTGAAATCGTGCGGCATTGTGGCGGAATGAATTTACTTTGGAGTGATTATTTTGCGGTACTTTGAAGAGCTTTTCATACTCATTCCAACGGTACCTCGCGCGTCCATTTTCGTTAATTCGTTACTGAGTTATGATCTCTAGAAATCATCACTACCATTTGTCCGATTTATTATGAATCAACCTAATATAAAACGCTTCGTCTGTCTGTCCCTCCGTCCCTCCGTCTGTCACGAAATTAGGTATCATATGAAAAACGACCTGTGCAGATGGGGCCAAGTGTGGTATGGGTAGGGCATGGGACAGGAAGTAAAGACCACACATGGACCAAATTAAGCTCCGCCCACAGGGGCGGGGCGTGCACCGGAATGTTTGGTTTTCAGCCCGAAAATGTTGATTACGTTCGAACGTGCTCCTAACGTAGGGAGAAGATGGATTTAGGTCAGGGATGAGTTTCTGAAGGTCAGGAAAGAATGCAGGGCACAGTGGGCGGGGGATTTAAAGTGGTGGGCGGAGCTTGGACGTTACATGAAAAACGACCTGTGGAGATGGGGACAAATGCGGTATGGGTAGGGCATGGGACACTAAGTAAAGACCACACATGGACCAAGTTAAGCTCCGCCCATAATGGGCGGGGCCGTCGTGGAATGTTCAAAAATTGTTGATTGGGTTCGAATGTGCCCCAAACATAGGGAGAAGATGGATCAAGGTCAGGGATGAGTTTCTGAAGGTCAGGAAAGAATGCAGGGCACAGTGGTTGGAGCATTTAAATTGGTGGGCGGAGCTTGGACGTTACATGAAAAACGATCTGTGGAGATGGGGACAAATGCGGTATGGGTAGGGCATGGGACACTAAGTAAAGACCACACATGGACTAAGTTAAGCTCCGCCCATAATGGGCGGGGCCGTCGTGGAATGTTCAGAAACTGTTGATTGCGTTCTGCCCCAAACATAGGGAGAAGATGGATCAAGGTCAGGGATGAGTTTCTGAAGGTCAGGAAAGAATGCAGGGCACAGGGGGCGGAGCATTTAAAGTGGTGGGCGGAGCTTGGACGTTACATGAAAAACGACCTGTGGAGATGGGGACAAATGTGGTATGGGTAGGGCAACACTAAGTAAAGACCACACATGGACCAAGTTAAGCTCCGCCCATAATGGGCGGGGCCGTCGTGGAATGTTCAAAAATTGTTGATTGGGTTCGAATGTGCCCTAAACATAGGGAGAAGATGGATCAAGGTCAGGGATGAGTTTCTGAAGGTCAGGAAAGAATGCAGGGCACAGTGGGCGGAGCATTTAAATTGGTGGGCGGAGCTTGGACGTTACATGAAAAACGACCTGTGGAAATGGGGACGAGTTTGGATGGGTAGAGCATGGGACAAGAAGTGAAGACCACACATGGACTAATTTAAGCTCTGCCCACGGTGGGGTGGGTGTGCACTGAAATACTCTGTCCTCAAGAAAAAGAGCAGTACAGGCCGACCTACTGACGCACATGGTGTTTCGCGCACAGTAGTGTGCGCCCGCCAACTGGTATTACATAATTAAGGATCGCATCAAAGGATGGGTCCTCTCGCATAACATAATTCAGTCAATTGCGCTATCTTTGCTAAATCACATCACCGAGTGCCTCCTGTTCAGATTCATGTGTAGGCCTCTTCTAACCATAACCATATTTCACCATAAAGCAATAAGGTCTTCTCACTCTTAATTTTTTGGTATTTATTCGATGATTTTCTTTGAGCTCAATCATTCGAAGATACTCTGTTTCCAGCCTGTATTTGAAATTGGGTATCAGAACCACTTCACCTCTCTGAAACATAGAAAATTAAAAGCAAAGATTCCATAGTGCAAAGTACTAAGCTCACTGTTCTTCTGGACAGTTCTTCTTCCTGGTCGAATAAGATGGGACTGAATTAATCTCATTACTAATGACAAATTATTCTGGATCTAGGAAATACCCTGCCACTTTCAAACATTTCAGCAAGCACAAGTTCGGATAGGAGCCCGTCTCAGGTGCACCGGTCGAAAGGTGCACCCTCGGAATTTTGCAGAAGTTCTCAAAGTAGTTTTTTGGATTTAGCAGGCACCTTTTTTTATATGGGGCGCTAGTGGCGTAGCTGTTCCTTTTATTATACCGTACTTGCTTGGCACTAAAGCCGATCATGGAGGCAAAGGAAGCACACATGTAGGTGTCTTCTGACTGACTATGTAACATAGGACCATATCGTGACTGCAAGTACATAGGCTCATAGCTCGGTCGAGGATCACGACGGGTAGTCGTATTTTGGGATGGAAAGGGGGGGGGTCGTACTGAGGATAGGGGGACGGGGGGGGAGAGTCGAATTTTCAAGAAATTTCGAGGCGTGTTGTACCGAACACCAGTGTTTTTGGTGAAAACGGTCGTGTTTTTGAAAATTTGCTGAAAACTGTGAAACGTGGCGGTGGAATCTCCGTTCGTTGCCCAGGGTCCCCATCCTAAACAATCACGTTGTTTGATTTGGCGTGAACACATGCAAAAAGTTCACATCACAATTGCACAAGGTACAAGTCGTTATTACGATGCAGCATTTTTTACTGGATAACAAGCAAGCGTGGTACTTGCATCGCGGGTCAGGCGATCAAGTATATACTCAAAACCATCCACGTCCTTCAGTTTTTATGGCGGTGAAAAGATAATTTTTCACTGGGAGCTTTCAATTTGGCAAGAAACTGGTATCGAGTGGTACCGAGGGTATTTGACCTTGGGAAAGAGTATAAAGTTCTCATAGAACTCTAAAATGAGACCTAGGTGGATGCACAATGTCTCGAATGCGAGCTATAATCGAGAGACAAACCACCGTTTACCATCTTCGAAGCAAGATCGCAGCCTGTGAACCACGACGACCGTTGTTGCCCAAATGGTTAGTGTCATAGATGTGTTGATCCCATGCCGATGAGTCATGGCAAGCAGACGTTGATCTCTCCTAACTCGCCTCGGGGCGTCGTTTTGAAATTTTGCTTGTCACAATTATGGATAACTAGCATTCAAGACCCTAGCCATCCACCGTGCTCTGATTTCAAAATTCCGCGGTTAACTTTGCTTGGTTAGAAAACGAATATGACACTCGTTTGGCAGGATGCCGCCTAGCGAAACCAACTGTGCAATGTCACGGTCACCATGCCTCATTGAAAGGGATCGTTCACGGAAAAATGAGTTCTTTGTTACCCATATATTTATGTTATACTTGCTTAATAAGGGCCGTATGCAATGTTTCACGCGAAAAAGTGAGAATTCGGCTGAGATACGGCTCCTCGAATTCTTGCCTGGGTAAGGGGCTTTCGAGTAAAAGCCCCGTCCCTTCATACGCCGCGCATGGGAAAGAAGAGTGAGACTGTTTACGTAACCTTCTGTTCCCTTAATGCATCGCCGACCGCGGCGGACTACGGGGTAGGCTCTTGCTCGAAAGCCCCGCCCACCCGGCCGGGACTTTGTGGTGCTGTATCTTATCCATTTGTCACATTTGTCGCGTAAAACTTTGCATGCGGCCCCATTAGACAAATACAACATAAGTATATGTGCAGCAGAAAAACTCTTTTCTCCGTAGACGATTCCTCTAATTTTTGAAGCATGTAGTTATACTGGAAGCACCGAATAACTGGTGCTTACTCTTTAACAAGAAATCCGACTTCAAGACCATCAACAGAGTTTATGGTGAGGGCAATGAGCCTGTCGCCATGCTCCATATACAGTAGTCCTGCCACTTCCTTTATTTCATCATACGAGGCGTTTCTAAGTAAGGCGAGTGTAGTGATCACGTCAAAAGGGATCAATTCGGAGTAGGGTCCTTAAAAACAAGTTCTCCATAAGTCCAAATCAATCTTAATAACTAAGCGATGAGAAGCTTCTAATACCTCTCGCTTCCAAAAAGGATTCGGCAAGGACTTCTTGAATGAATCTGTCGATTATTGTCTTATTTGTACTCATTTCGCTTTGCCCTCCTGTATACTCACAGCCAGTCTCCGGGCTGAAAATGAAACTTGAAAACTCATTGTGAGGCATCCTACTTTATATAATCGACTAAATGTGTCTGTTTGTGTGTGTGTGAGTTCGCTTCACCGGAAGATGCTGTACCGCATAGCAGAAAGGTGGGATCCTGAATTTTACAAGTGATATAGGGCGGTAAGGGGAACCTAGCGGTGGTGGACCGAAAATGATAGCAGCTGATAAGGGCCGATAAGGAGCCTCACACGTCGAGTATCACCTAATCCCTTTGCCTTCCGCGTCGATTCCAGAGGGCTGACATTCATAGTTATTAAGCAGGGTGGGACGAGGACATTAATGGGTGATCCAAATTGATAACTGTTGATAAGAGCCATAAGGAGCATCAAAAGACGAATGTTGCCACATCCGATTCGCTTATCTGATTGGTTCTAATTGTAAGCGTCAACATTAAAAGGTATACATCAATAGTGATGGTCCTAATTGATGATGGTTGATAAGATTCGATAAGGAGCGTTAAAAAGCAAATACCGCCACATTCCAAGGAGCGTCGGAAGGCAGGTCACCAAGTTCGTTCCAGGTTTTCGGCTGACAGTGAAATGATTACATTCATGGACATTGCAGGGTGCGGGAACCTTACCGGTGGCTTATAGAAACCGATAGCGGCTCACACGGGAGCTGATATGAGCCCTTAAGAAGTGGATTGGATGAAATCCGGTACATTGCTTACTGCTACTATACGACCGCAATAGTAAAAGCGTCTGGTCCTCAGTACCATTGAGTGAACATATTTTGTTTATGTTCTGGTATCTCCTGCCGATGTACGACCGCTAGATTGCCTGGCCTGCAAGTCATGGTGCGCGCCTTTTGATACTGCTTTCTACATGGATCAACAAGATATGACCCATATTTGTGGTAGTATAGCAAGTGATCCATTCCTTCATGTAGCATTAGCAACAATACCGGTTATCGACCGCTAGATTATGCAAAACTTCGAATAGTGGTGCCCGATTACAAAAAAAGATAAACATCGATAATTTGCAAATGGATCTACCCATTAGGCAGCGCTGATAGTTTTGGAAATTGCGGAATCGCAGAACTACGGAATCCACAGAAAACGATCAAGATACGTATCGATTGGGAGACTTGCGGAATTGCTGGAATTGTGAAGTTGCAGAATTGTGGCTTCACCACAAATAAGCTTCTTAGACTGCCCGAGTATCTGTACTACATGTGTATGTACAGAAGAAACTGCTGGAAAGCAGTTTGGAAGGAAAAAGGGCGTGTTAAGAAACGAAAAAACTTTTTTGACAACCTAATATTTGTTTTTCACAAGACTCTCTAATCGTTCAAAACGTCAGACGTAAATTTCATCACAGACTCACACTTTTCGCGATATACATAATTCATGACTTGCAGACAGCAAACGCTAGAGTAGCTATGTTTTCAGCAACCCAACTTCCAGACGCACATATAACAATATAAAAATGCAAACCGTGAACTAATTAAAAGACAATGAGCAGAAAACTGCGCATGCAGCTGGAACTTTATTGTTGTTTTTGGTGTCTTTGAGTAAAAGCTCTCCCCTCAAGCGTACCATGAGTGATCTGCCGTCTGCTCACACTGGGTAAATTACCAATATTTCACAAATCACAAAATCTAGGCAGGCTTGCTGCTTAGCAGGCATCGTGAAACACTATATATGTAGTGCTCACTTGGAGCTTTAGTACAGGCCTAGCAGTCTGCTTTCGTAAAATGAGCTCTCATTATACATATACAGTTTTGAAGGCTAAAATTTTTTGGCGTCACTCAATCCCTGGGATGCGCCGCACATTCTAGTTCCATTCTGAATCGTGGTGGCTGGTGAATATGATGTGGCCTATACAATGACTTGCGGTGGCCAGCTGATGTACATGTCAGAGCTTTCATCCTCCCAGACGAGTCTGGTACCAATTTGCCGACCTCGGAGGGATGGAAGTCTTGGTTGGCCTGGGCGGGCGTTGATGCGGGATTTGATCCCCACACCATGAGAGTGGGGTGCGCGCCACCTGTCACTATAACACCTCCACCCATTATACAAATGTATCTGCAACAGCGAGATAGGCAGATAATTTGATTGTCGCGATGTGCGAGGTTAAGGACGGTGATAGGGCTGATGCGGTTATTGAGACGAGGAACAGAGCTCTTGAAGGGAGTCATTCACATGAAAATTAGGGGTCCAAGCTTATTCGTGGCGAAATCTCCGACGGGCCCATGTCATACAGGGACGTGATGGATTACAGCTGACGCCTTTGTATGGCAGACCCTGCCTCCTAGGGTCGACTTTGCCGAATAATGGCTGAGGTATTGAGCAATGAGGTTAGCAGAAGGATACTTATCGTATCGTATTAGAGCCGTGTCGATCTAAATGGCGTGGTGCTTTGACGTGTCGGCGTTCGTGGTACAATTGTTCCCCGGTCAGTATCAAAGATTGAAATGAATGATACAATTAAATCACTCCCACCACTGTCGTTATGCTTTACTTATATTTAAGGGCACAGTTCACGATAATTTTTTTTTGTCTCGGGGCGCACCATAAACACTTTGAGAGTGCTGAAGAACACAAGTGTGAAGTAAAAACAAAGAAACTTGTCAAAAACCTTGAAAATTAAGTGTTTCTGACCCTTGGCTTCGACGAGTTCGCACCTCGGAGGCAAGCATATGAACAAGTTTCAACGGGATAATGGGCGGAGGTGGTGTAGTGACAGGTGACGCACATCCCATTCTCATGATGCGGGGATCAAATCCCGCCCGCCTAGGCCAACCAAGCTTTCCATCCTCCAGGGGCGACGAATTGGTACGGCTGGCTACCGCAACTCATTGTTTGGGCCACATCACATTCATTAGTCATCAGGATTCTGAATGGAAGTAGAATGTGCGGCGCATCTCACAGAAGGGATTGATTAACGCCAAAAACTTTATCCTTCTTAAGTCTCCTTTTGCAATGGAAGTTTTTCCTGTCATTCCTTACCACAGTCGATATCATGCCTCTCATACACGTCAAAACCACCGCTCCCCGCTGGTAGGAGCGAAGGTGGGTGGGGACCATCTTGAGACGGTGGCCGTCATCTTATTTGTACGTTCTTTACGCGTTAAGCACTCAGCCTCGCGCCACTATAATGGCACAGACTTTGCCGTTGTGGAAGGGCCTATCTACCCGCGGAAACCAAGATATCCATATTATCGTGAACTGTGCCTTTAATAGCATGCATCTTCATTACAGATAATAACGAATTTTAGATACGCGACGTGCCTCGCGCGTCGCATAGCACTGGTAAGCTGCAGATCACGCATAAGGCAATCTGGACAGGACTAACTCAGGTTCAGCAAATATAGGAGGTGAAATCATCCGCTGGTGTCACCCATTAGTCATAATCGGAGTTCTGCAACTACCCCATGAGGGCAAAATCCGCTATCCGTTCCCGACCCTCTGGCCACATCATGATAGCTTACTGAACCGTCCATGACTTAGTAAAAAGACTGCAATCGCCTTCTTCTTCGACTACTCACTCTGCGATCGGTCTACACGTATGCTGACACCTAATGCGACGTCAGCACACCGCAGAATGGCTGCGAGTTATGCGATACGTGTTCATATAAGTAGAAAGTACTATTACAACGATAATTTGGCCTTAGGTTGAGAGTCCAGGACCAATTTGTATCCCTATACATTGAGCGGTCGCTTTCTCCTATCACAACTACTCACTTGACGGACAGGCATACCCTTATATGTATAAACCGACAAGCCACACAAAGTCAGTGGTTTATATAGTAGAGGGATAGAGTGGTTCCGATCGCATACCAGTGCATGCTAATAAGTCAATAAGAGCTGCTATAACAAAGGCTTCCAGATAACTTATGGGAAGTCTCACCTGTAATGCACTACTACAGAGGATCCGTATTTGCCGCTCCGATCCGGCTGCTGTATATCCAAGCAGAACTTCAATGCAGAAGCGATCAAACTTGTACGAACCCCTTCCAAATACAGTGTTCTAAACAGCGGATTTCAAATGTCAAGAAAGATCACTCACGCCAATAACTACAACCCTATTAGGTTGCTTTTACACTCGCTTTTCACTTTCATAGTTGCGGGGCTGAAGCCGGCAGCGCCGCGAGTATGAAAGCAACTTTCAATCGACGCGCAACCCTATCCAAATTTCGCGGTATCGTATTTTCGCACCCGTTTTCGAGCTTTGTGATTCTGTGATGCTCCGTCTTTGCTTGCGTAATCCCGATACCGCAGAAAACTCCAGGTTCACAAAATCGCGGAGTTTGTTGTCTGCTTCGCTGGGATTTTGAGCTAATACATAGAAGTATACCACCAAAGTCACGTTCATACATTGCGGCATCGCCACCATCATCACGCTGTAGTATGGTTCGGTCGAGATTTACAAATGAAACGCGTCGCCAGAGTTTCTCGTGGTTGGCGGCGAGCCCATGATTTTGCCACCGTTCCGTTGGTGCCGCAAGTATTAGGTTGTACCAAAACCTTGTAGGATTTTTTCGATCATCACTTTTTATTATTTTTTCTTCCAACAAACAACAATTAGGCAACAACGTATTCACCATTGCTATCCACAACACTCTGCCCCCTCATAGGTAAATCGTTGATTCCCTCCTCCCAGAACTCTGGGTTCTGAGAGTCGAAGAAGTCAACGATCGCCTTTGCAGCATGTCATAATCAGCGAATTTTCTCTTGGCCAGGAAGGATTCAAGAGGATGGGTAAGGTGATAGTCAGAAGGGACAATGTCTGGAGAGTATGGCGGGTGGGCCAGCACATCCCAGCCGGGCTCCTGTAGCTTGGCCTGGGTACACTTCGAGACGTATGGGTGGGCGTTGTCATGAAGGAGGGTGATCGCGGACCTTCTCGAATAACGACGGCGATCTGTTGGAGCTGGTGGGTATATACGGGAGCGGTGACTGTCTCGCCTTGTGCCAGCACCTCTTGGAAAAGCATTCCTTCCGCGTCCAGAAGCAGTAGAGTGGAATCTTCTTCGGATGGAGATCAGACATGGGCTGCGTTGGCGGCTCGGCGTCACGTAGCAGCCAAAAGGCGCGAGATGCGTTGGTATTGTACATGTCCCAGCTTTCATCGCCCGTAGCCAGATAGACGAGTAAGTAGTTGCGATGCGGGCGGAGCAGCAGCGATTGACAGATGCTCACACGGGCACTTTCATGACCATTCGTCAGGGCATAAGGTCCGTCGCGACAGCACCTTCCGATAACCGTACTCGTGGAGGCGACGATTTACGGTTATGGATGCTTGTCCATTTCTCTCCGCCAGCTCGCGCATGGTGGTTTCGGGATCAGCGCGAACGGAGAAGAGTAGCGTCTCGTCGTCGAGTGCGTGTAGGCGTCCTGTGCGTGGCTTAGCTTCCATGTCAATCTCGCCGTCGCTGAAGCCTATGAGCCAGCGGCGCACGGTCTCGTAGCTCACACATCCCTTGCCCAATACAGCGTTGATGGAGTAGCAAGCTTCCGTCGCTTTGCTGCCCCAAGACCACTCATAGTAGATGACACCGCGTGTTGGGTGGGTATCGACTACGGACACTGTAGCTCTCTCCACGGGTGGGTCATTATATACAGTAGCGGTCAAAAATATATGCGGTTTTGGCCTTAACCATAATTTTAGCCGAAGTTTACAATCTCGTTCTTTAGTAATTAGAAGGCAACTGCTTCTCCATGAAGAGGGTATCTTAGCCGAGTAGGATGCACTGTGAAGATAATAAATTACTCATCTGGAAGCTCTGAAATGACCAAACCTTTCAAAAATTCAATTAGCCTTAAAAAGCTTATAACTCAACGAAACGAGCCGTTATGCAAAAAATGGAGCTGAATGAGGCTGAAGCATTGTTACCCTTTCGTTGGGATCCTGACAGCACATTACAGCACTAAAGCATGGTGTTGATCATTTTCAGTGTTTTCAGTTAAATAATTTTTCCCGCCTTCATACTGCATACTACTCGGCTGAGATACTTTCTTTCACTGAAGAACAGTTGCCTTCGAAACACAAAAAAATTGAACGAGATATGTAAACGCTGATCAAAGTTATGGTTAATATCCGAAACCGCATATATTTTTGACCGCTACTGTATTTTACTAGCAAGCTTAGTGAACGTTCTACCATATTCCGAACCGCCTAGGAACCGCCTAGACTGAACCGCCTAGACCTGCCTCGAAGTAAACAAGAGTTATTGATTTTTTTTTTGAAAAATCCTACAAGACTTTTGGGACGACCTAATATAAACGCGGCAAAGCTAGGTAAAGGCACCGCTATGACCTTGGAAACTCAAATGAATGTGCCCTGTCGAGAGAGTAGTGTGCGTCTAATTCCATATCGCACGAACCATGCACAGGGACGGCGTACAGTGTGGATCAGGTATCCTTAATAACAATTCCTTACTTGGCTCACCAGGGCAAGGGCGTAAATGTGAGGTTAGCAGTAAAAAAGATTGCCAAGTACTCAGGAAGAAGGTGGAATACAAGGACCATTTTGTAGAAGAGCCCACTGCGTGATAAAATGTGGCAATCCAGTCACCTCATTTGTGGATAAGCACACTACTACAAATAATCCGTAATGTTATTTGTGTCTGTTTGGGTGTGTGTATGTCTGTACGTCACGAAATTCAAGTCGAAAGCTGGGACTGTGATTTTTGCAGGCGGTGTAGGTGAGACGTGTGCATTCATAGTGAATGATCGGTGCTGATAACGGATGTTTACGGCTGATAAGGAGCGTGAGAAGGCAAGGATCATTATGGTGAATACAGCACATATTCCGATATCAGCAGGAACAAAATGCTTTGACCACCATGCTTTCTCAGCTCCCGAGGTTGGTAGATGTTTATTGTGGCACCAGCATTGCTACTTAGCCTACAGCACTGACCTATTCCGCCGTAGAACTTCCATCGATATCGATTAGATCCGATTATTCGCTTTCATAATTACGGGGTTTCACAGTCTGCTGTGCCCTAGCAAAACTGGTAGACAATTAGCTGCGTTTCATACATATAGGTCCACCCTGATGTTTTTGATTACCGACGTTCCTCTGAATTCTACAAGGCTGTGATGATTACCAGTACTAGACTTTTCGCACCGAACTTCCCTAGATAAAGTGTTCCCAGGGAATTTCAAGCACAAAAACCATTGGTCAAAACCTTGATCTCGGAAAATTTCTTACGAGAACAAGCAACAAGTGAGCAAGCAATAACTTGTAATTCCTTCTTTATTCGCAATGGCTTCAATCAAGCGCTTCTGCATGCTCCGTGCTAGATTGGCCAGGACGAGAGCAGTCCACACTTCGACAATGGACTTCTTCAAATCTTCAACGGAATCGTACTGCTTGGCATCGCTGTAGATCTATTGCACCATGATGGCCCACAAATTTTCCACTAGATTTAGGTCATGAGCATAGGCCGGCTATTCGAGAACGTTGTTTTTCTGGCTGCAACCCACGCCACGCCATAGTTGACCGACTTGCATGGGTTGCAGCATTGTCATGCATGAAGGTGAAACCTAGTATTGCGGCGACGTAGAAACGGAAGGAGACGGTCTTCCAGGACCTTCTGGTAGTCTTCTAAAGCCATGCAGCACGATACGAAGGCCAAGTCGAGCAGTCCATTCTCGCAAAAGGCACCCCAGACCAAGAGCGAACCTCCGCCGAAATTTCGTCTCGAACAAAAAAAAAACAGTGGTTCTCTCCGCAGATCAGTACTGCTTCCAACCGTTCGGACCGTCAAGTGAACTTTTTCTCATCGCTCCAAGTCACCAAACAAAATAGACTTGAGTAAGGCTTCAGAGATGAAAAGTTGCGAGCACCGTGCCTTAGACCAATCTATTCCGATGTTCTAGTCGCAAATTCAAAGCGAGCCATCTTGTGACGTGCTGTGAGCCTCGGGACTTGCTTCATAGTCTCTATGAGGAGATTCTCAAGGGCTGAGAGACCCTTCACACGGTTGTTTTGCTCACAGAAAAAGACATTTCGGGACATTTTCCCGATTGGGGCTCATCGTGGTGTTCGACAGGCATCGTCACCCTTTCATCTTGGGTGGGTATCTACCGTGGATGGCCACAAGGTTTTTCTCTCCGTACTGCTCTGGATTTTGCAGGTAGTTGCTCATGCAATTGTGTGACCGACCAATTCGAGCAGCGATCTTCCTCTGTAACCATCCAGCTTCGAAGAAGGCTTGCACTCGAGCTTGTTGTTTTGGAGTGAGACGCGAACCACGATGCGCTGAGAGGACGATGTTGACCACGACCGCATGCATGCCCAAGTTCAGATTTTGCCATACCTGTGGTGAAACGGTAGTTGTCATTAGCGCGCCTATAGTTTTGAAACGAACAACGTTCAGCTTTTAGAATAACAAAAATTATTTCGGAGTTCCGACAGCATAAAAACGTTTTCTGGAGATATATTCAAAGGATGAAGTTTTTGGCTTCAATCAATCCATTGTGTTTGATGCGCCACATTCTAGTTCCATTCAGAATCGTGATGGCTGGTGAATGTGATGTGGCCTATACACTGACTTGCGGAGACCAGCCGATGTACAAGTCAGTGCTTTTATCCTCCTAGACGAGTCTGCTGCCAATTTACCGACTTCGGAGGGATGGAAGGCTTAGTTGGCCTGGGCGGGCGTTGATGCGGGATTTGATCCCACACAATGAGCATGGGTTGTGCGCCACCTGTCACTACACCACCTCCGCCCAGAGGTATACATACCCTACCTTATCAGCACTCACACGCATAACGTTGATGTTGAGCCGGTTGGCCAGTATCAGCATCGATTTCGAAGGGAGGCGAGAAGCGTAAAACAGGTAGCAGCTGTGGTAAAAGACGCTACTCCGAGGCTGAGGGGCTGTCCTTCCGTCGGTGATTTTGTCAGAGATGATCTCTTGAGATTCCTTGTTTTACTTGGATGACTTTCTATAGTTTTTGAGTAACTCTTTTCTCCTATTCTCATTAGCCAAATTACCTCTTACATCGTCTTTAGAGTAACAAGGGACGGTCAATAGTATACTTCAGCCACTTACAGTGCATTGTATTCAAGGTGCGGTGGAATTTGGATATTTTTTGAAAAGCTCTGTAAGCAATTTTTGGTCAACTGAAAAATCGCACGTATCATTACCCTGGCTATATTTAGCGTCTAGTATATAGCTGGACACAGAAATCCACGTTACAGCTTTTCAATATGTATGGAGAGTCCATAGGGTATATTGACGCTGGACTATAGCTATGATCAATCTTTCAATCTATGCAGTTGTGTAGCAGGTTATCGTATCATTACCCTGGCTATATTTAGCGTCTAGTATATAGCTGGACACAGAAATCCACGTTACAGCTTTTCAATATGTATGGAGAGTCCATAGGGTATATTGACGCTGGACTATAGCTATAATCAATCTTTCAATCTATGCAGTTGTGTAGCAGGTTTCTAATCAAACACACCTCGCTATTTCACTGCAATGTTCTGATGATGACGACACCGCCATTTCCTGAAAACTGCCTATCCCGGGAATTTTCTGGAGATTCCATTGTCGCGGCTGAAGTTACATAATGTCAGTAGTGGCACGCCCGTTTTGAAAAAAAAAACACTTTTACTACCATAATCATGATCCTTCGCGTTGCGAGGGCATAGAAGGCGCAGACCAGGGCAAGTAGGATGATGACTTCAAACAGTATAAGAAACCATAAAACCGTCTGAACATCTCTGTAATGAAATTTGATAAAATCGAAAAACTGTAATGGTTACATATTTGAAGTAATATATACTCACATTGAACTTTCTTTACGCTTTTTTGAACTCTTCTTGGTCTTAGAAGTAGAAGTCCTCGAACGATAATCTGTGTCGTCACTCTAAATGTAGTCACAGTAATCGCGGTTCTATATTGCAGGATGGGAGGATGAAAGCCAGAGTTTCTAGCATCAATAAATCCCCTGTGGATATGCGCCGTGCACTCCAGTTCCCTTCAGATTCGTGGTGATTGGTGAGTGTTATCTGGCCTATACAAAGGTTTTTGACGTGATCTATTTGCATAGATCCCTACCCCATAAGAGTGGGATGCCCGTCACCTGTCGATATACCACCTCCGCCTTTGCTAGAAGTAGGGGAGCGTATCTGTCTGGAGGAAGTCACGCAACGTATAATGTACCGTGCGACGAGATGCGTGGGAGCTAGGGGTGCCGTGTATGATTAAGCACTGAGACTGTTATGCTTAAAGGCACTTTCCGCGATAATCGTGACAGCTATTTCCCTTGCCGCAGCCGATAGACACCCGGGTAACTGTCGAGGCTGTACTCTTTCAGCCACGCCACGAGGCCTCCTGGCAGCGCTAAGCCCGCGGGAAGCAACTACGACCCGGCCCATCAACTGCGACCACACCTGGCATTGGACGAAGCTTTTCCCACGTGACATTTATGTGGGCCTGTGATTCATACGATAAGATAAGATGAAGAAGAAATTCCAGTAGCGAAGGAAGCCTTTACATGGGCAAATAGGTGATATCTCAGGGTTCCTCATGATACCATTCAACGGGAACTGATTCAAAAGCTCGTTTTTACACGGTAATCTCGTACAAGGTCAGATGTCAGAGAGCCTCATTTTTGCCATTTTCAGGGCTTCTTTCATTCTTCTTCTTCGGCGTATTCCTTAGCACCTCTAATTCCGTAATTGAGCGCGTTCACCCATTCAAGCTGATCGCGGAAAGTTCCATTAAAAGAACCGAGAGGGGTCGGCAGAAAGAGGAGGATGGTAAGAAATGATCGTTTCCAAACGATAATTTGAAGTTGAAAACCATAATCGTTAGAGAAACCCTTAGATTCACAAGCGCGACGTTGTCTGTATTCTAATGCCCAGCTCATCCTCTGCGAACTGAAACATTACCTTTCCCAGTTGCTTGGTGGTGAATTTGTTGTCTCTTAGGGTGTAATTCGTTCATCCATGATGTGAAATAAGTTAAACAACAAAGCAACAACCAAGTGGTACAGGGAATGCGAGAATAAGGGGTGTGTATCCTTATGTCAGGACGCTGAGCGGCACAAAGCGGCGAGCGACTTTTCGCAAGAGTTCACTGCCCTCGGTGAGAATCGCGCGTAATTGCACCGAAGGGCGTCGACCGTATCGACGCCTACTTTTATTCATTTTGGCGTGATATTGAGCTTGCTTTTGAACTGCTTATATTTTAATAGTCGGAATTCGTATGAATTAGTAAACTTGCATGTTTTCAATTCACTTTTGGTTGATTATAGTGTTTTGCATGCAGACATTACATTTTCTATGCTGTGTTACCTATTATGTCCATTATTTTTACTCTCCGGAAATTTTCTTTTGTTACATATGTCGCATTATAGTTAAATTAATTGTATTATTTTGTATTGTTTGAATTGTATCAAGTTGTATCGTATTGTTTGAATTGTATCAAGTTGTATCAGTGCGCTTCTCGCGGGTCAAGTGAATTCGGGGGGGGGGGGACGCAATTTTTCACCGACGTCAGTCGAAGCTCCTTGCCTCCCTAGGCTTGGGCTGAAATTCATATCCCCTTCTCCTTCATGAAGAGCATCTGCCCCTCATCCGCTTCAGCCTATGCCTAGGGAGGGAAAGAAGCTTTGACGTGGGTGAAAATTTTGCGTCTTCGTCCGACCTTATTTGGCCCCATACTACTTCTAGTGTGAACACTGAAACACCAAAATGAGCTAAATTTATACATATTTATGAACACAATACAAAAGCAAGCCCAACATAGCGGCAAAAGAGTAAGAATGGCGTCGAAACGGTCGCCACCCCTTTTGTGCAACTACACGCGATTCCCACCGAAGGCAGACTACTCGCGCGCCAATGTCGCGCAGAGAACGTCGCGATGCGGCGTCCTGACATAAGGGTACACACCCGAGAATAAGCGAATGGGTAAGAGAAAATGTGTTCGTGGTAGAAAAAAATCCGTTGGTACCATACCCGACGTCTTCGCAGGATGTACTGTGTGCAATGTCTGCAACCTAACGAATTGCAGGCATTACGGTAGGGGTTATCGTAGGCAAAAATTGCTATCTCCCAGTGTCTTCGAAATAAGGCACAGTACACGGAAGCGGTCTCAGATCCCAACTGAATACACCACCCATAACTCGCATCCGTCGCGTCGCACGCCCACGCCGCTTTGAGAGATCTTGTCCTAACGGTAGTGCCAGAGCGACATGTAGCTTGGGATAGTATAAGGACTTTGCTCGTCTTTGATAGGGTGAAACGTTCATTATTTGAGAGGATTATTTGAGAAAATAATCTGGACCAGTGTGAGGCTTAGTGGTCATCCAAGTGTAATGTTGAGTTCTCAACTTACAGCATGGCTTGACCTTCGCTTGCCAGTATCTTTTCGGGGATAATTCGTGCTGTCCCTTCTGCCTGTAGAAGGTGTACCGTCTGAAAACAAGAAAATAACTGTAGGTTATAGCTGAAGTGACCCTCAAGCTTCCCATCGTGTCGGCGTTACTAGCTGAAGGATGCTCCACAGGAAAGCGGGTAGGGCCAGACGAACTTATGTCATGATCGTCCTGGTCAATCAGGCGTGTACGTTGAGACAGGATTGCGCACGGCCGCTTGCGTCGTACCACGCGAAAAGTGGCAGTGATAGGGTTAATGTGGGCGATAAGGAATCCCAAAAAGAGTCAATCACCGAAAAAATTACGGGTCTCAGAGACCTACGTATCGCTAATCCCCCGCGGAAGACGCCCCTTTGAGCTGTGGCTGAAGCGGCCCCATCAGCCCAAGCCGTCTTTCTTATACCGGCCCGTCTCCCAGGGTTGACCTTGCCGAAAAATGACTGAGGTGTAAAGTAAAGAGCGTGATAGCAGAATGATATATATCGTATCGAATTAAAGCCACATCGATCGGAATGACGTGGTGCTTGACGTGCAGGCTTTCGTGGTGAAAACGTCCACCGGTCAATATCAAGGATTGGAAGGAATGAAACAATCGAAACACCCCTAAGGCAGCGTTCATACTTTTGGAATTTGCGTTTTTGCGTTTTTGCGTTTTTGTGGAAAGAAGAATAGATACGTATCGATTGGGAAAACTGCGTTTTTGCGTTTTTGCGGAAAGAAGAGTAGATACGTATCGATCTGCGTTTTTGCGTTTTTGCGTTTTTGCGTTTTTGTGGAATTTGCGTTTTTGCGTTTTCCTTCCCTTTCTCTAATCCTCTCATCTCTTCGTGGCATGGAAATCGATACGTATCTAATGCTTTATCCACATTTCCACAAAAACGCAAAAACGCAAAAACGCAAAAACGCAAAAACGCAAAAACGCAGATCGATACGTATCTTTTCTTCTTTCCACAAAAACGCAAAAACGCAAAAACGCAAATTCCAAAAGTATGAACGCTGCCTAACACTGCCTTCAAAAGCATTCATCACTCCGTGTAATCCTGTAGGTGCATTTGTCACTCTAAGGTTCGGTCGGACTGGTTGTTTGTCCGTCAGTAGCATCGGAATTATAAAAGGAAACGATGGATCACATATCGAAAACTATTACATCCCGGCGCTCATGTCCTATGGGGAGTGGCACTCAAAAACACATTTGAAATTACGATGGCGAATTAATTCCACCACAAATCATCAAAACATGTAACATTAACACGTTCGATTGTCATTAGCATGTTTTTATTTTGGAACGTCGAAAGTAAACAAACAAACAAAAACCTACCTGCCATTGATGATCTCACGTGTTTGGAGTGTCTCCCCCTCGAAGGCTTAGGCTAAATCTCACGTCCTAGTTCGCACGCATTTCCTCGCACCACCAAGAATCAGCATGCAACATTACAAAAAAAAATAAAAGGAAATGAATGTGTGAAGCGTCAGTACGGCATGGATACGGAATGGATCGTGTCGCGGGGCGTGTCGAGCGTGCTCCATCTATTAACACGGCTTCACCTGTAGATCAAGCTACCAGTTTATTTTTTGTCTCTTTTTTGTTCTTTCGGTTTTTTATGCGTGTCTGTTCTAGTATTATGTTTTTTAGTGTGTTGGAAGGTACTAAGATATCAGTGCAAACCGGGGAATGTGGTTTTAGCCAAAGCCTTGAGGGGGAAGGAGCTTCGGAATAGGTGAATATTTTTTTAGTGTAGCAAATATTTTTTCATCTTTCTTTCGGTTGAACACACTCCTAGGAGCTCCTTCTTAACCTCTCAGGGTGATATCAGTGCAAATTTCACTTCTTATAAATTGTTTTTGAGTGCCACCCCCATAGGACATGAGCGCCTACATCCCTACACTGTTGCATAAACATGGATTATGTATACTCACTGCCAATCTACACTACATCAAACTAACCACGCCCACTTAGGCTCAATGGACCTCGGATTGGCCGGTGATGCGTGACATAGCGTCGTGATAGCTCTGCGCCAAGGCGCAGTAAGGTTGCAGCCGCTAGCTACCGAAAAAATCTCCTTTTATGAGACAAGTCCACTGATGAATTTTTTGAGATGCGCTTCCGGAATGCCCTTTGATTCTTTTGCACCTCACTCAGACCCAGAGTACACAAACCACGAGTAGTTCTTATAGTGGATCTGACAACCCTTCACAAGGACCCGACGATTGAATTGAAACTGAGCTGACTCACCAGACATGATTGCACGAAGTGGAACCTACCAAAGACATCAGCTCATATCATTACGATAAGCATGAACCTGATATCGGAAGTAGTGTCGGGAGTACATAATTCATCTATTAGGTTGTAAGGAAAGTTCTGGCCGCTTTTTCGCGTTCACAAGATAAATTCAAATATCAGAGCGCGTCAACATGAATCAGCTGACATATTGTACTCGTTAAATAGACAAAAAGTTGCTCTTTCAGAATATATGCTCTATTTTAAATGCCACAAGGTATTCAAATTATTAGGGAAATTTCAAAGTGCTGCAAAAATGGCACTTTTAAGATGACTCACTTCAAGAGTTCTTGTTTAGCCGAGTCCCAGCGACAAATGTGAATACTGCAAGAGGAGGGGGTGAATCACTGGATGGAACACTTTGTCCTTGGTTTCAGAAGTGCAGAAATGGGAACGAGCTGCTCGGATTTACAATTGATCAAATCGCTTTAACTAAAACGGCAGAAGGCGATAAGCGTCCATATTTGCAGGGGATATCCACAAGTATTGGCCCTCAACAAGCAACCTTAGTTGACCACCTCAAGTGCCCTTGATTTGGAAAAATTCAAAAAAATGGGTGCCGCGGGACCCCTCACGGCAGCCATGCGCAAGCGCATTTTTCACAAATCTTCTTCTAGTAATTGAAGCAGTTGCAGGGTAAGGCCCTTACTCGCCTATCATGTTCATCAGATCTAGCGCTAACTATGCCCCACTTCCCAAAACATCTGGCCAGCTCCTTCAGTAGCAGTATGTTCAGAAATAGTGGCGATTTGGAGTCGACTTTTTTTCATTTCGCGCAATATAAATTATCAGTCCTTCATCAAATTGAGATCTGTAGGTATGCGTAGTGTTGCCAAGAGTGTAGCGAATCTAATGTTGCTCATTCTGTGAGAAAAGATGCACTCTGAGCCGAGTTATGATCTCTCAAAGTTGAAATTTCAAAAACCGGTCAAAACTTTCCTTACAACCTAATAACTTGATTGCATACTTGCAACATGTGAAATAGTATTGTAGAATTTCCGCATCGATCCTGCTTCATGAAAGTGACTAACTGCGTCTTTTGTGTGTGAGTCAAGCGTACTGGATTCAACCAACAATTACTAGTCCGTGTCCAACCAACACCGAAAATCAGTTCTTCTTCGAGTGATGTAAGCGGTCGCAGGGTGGTGTCAATGGTGGGCGCCCGAAATTGATAACATCTGATAAAGGCAGTTCAAAAACCAAGTAAGGTAAAGGTCGTAAGATCTGTTGTTGCTTTCAAGTTGACCCAAAAGCGTCAAACGCTTGTTGTGTAAGGTGGGACGGCACTTTAATGGAGGGTGAGCAAAGCTGATAAAAATTGTGTAGACTGGTGAGATCCAGTAACATGACGAGATCCCGCGCACACAACAGCGCTCATGGCCTCTATAATTTGGGTGTTACATACCTAGCTTAGTAGCAAAAGGTAAAACATAGTTTCTGGCATAAAATCACGTTGCACACTAGCCAAAAGGAGGGACCTGGTTTGATCGTCATTGGTAGTCGGACACTGGGAACGGCCTCTTTTTCTGCAAACGAAAGGAGGAGACACGCCCTCAGCGCTTGACTATCAATGATTGTGCCTTTAATCAGCACCTTGTTGGGAAGAGCCGCGCACCCTAGTTCCATTTTGAATCAAAGTACAAGTGAAGGCGACTAACCGTGCACAGTAATCTGCGGGGTCTAAGGTAGAAATAATTCGGCCGTATTATTTATTCAGTTTTGATTACTGACCGGTGGACGGCTTTATAAGGAAAGCCAACACGTCGAACACCATGTACAGTTCATTTCACAGCGCTAGATAGGGCGTGGTCTAAGTGGCGAGGGTGAAAGTGTGCGACGAGAGTGGGAGTGTTTGACAAGGTGAGAGAGTTCGGCACACCCTCACCCAAGTCCGTAGGCCACGCCCTATCAAGCGCGCCGAAATGGACTGTAATCTCGTTTGATACGGCAATAATACGATACCATAACCATCGCTGTGCTATCACACCTATCACTCCACACCTCAGCCACTGTTGCAAAGTCGACCGTACGAGACGGATAAAATTGAGGAAGGCTGGGCCTGTCAAAAACGATGCCTCTTCTGTATCCTAGGGACACGGCTTTCACCGGTAACTGCGTCACATATGGTACTCCTACCATTGGTTCGTAGTTATCACTTGGATGACTCAATTCAAAAGTTCCTCCTCACCCTCATTACCATTACGAGCCTTCTACTCCTATTCACATCCTCCTCCTCAATTCTTATTCTGCGCACCTAGTGTGTAATTATCCATAGGTGATTCAGTTTGCACTTGCAGGACCAACACTTTGCTTGAAATTCGAATTCACGGAAGTGATATGAAGGCATAAGTAACGACATTTGGCGCATTCCTTTCTCGAATGCGCTACACATTTGTGTTCCGATCTGATTGGTGATGGTCAGGGTCAGCTTATATCCAGGTCAGTTATCACAACTTCCAGACCATTGTTTATCTGGAAAACAATGTCATTCCCAAATGAATTTCAATGTTATTTCATTTCATATCCCGGTTCTTCTAACCTAGCTCTCCCGGGAAGTCCCGCAACAAATTGTGCTTCTTCAAGAATTTCGTGAACTTTGAGTCGTGTGGAAAAAATGGTTAGTGGTGACCAGCTTATCAGTTGCCATTGTCCAGTCAGTTTTTTAGATAACAACCTATGTTTTATAGCTAGGTTCGCATGAGATATCGCACGGTCACCTTCAGTCACCCCATCCTTCCTTCTCCATTCACTCTTGATTCACTTAGCTCCTTTGACTTTTCATTTCAGAAATATGATAGGAAGCGGAGTTAATGTCAGGACCTTCGAAATTAACGATCGTGGAGTGAGTGGTCTTTTAAGGTTCATTATGTAATGTTTCAATAGCTAAATCATCATACATATGTAGAGGATACACGTGATCGGGACAGGGGCCGACAGCATGTCTACCACATCCAGCGAATCCAGCAGATTCGACGGAACTACGGAGATTTACAATGCTGTGAGTGGTCTTCTGTCAAGTTATCGTACAAAATTCTTTCAACGGACCACTGATTTCATTTCTCTTCAGCGCACACCCACTGAAATCGGCGTGACCAACTTCGACCATGGAAAGTCGCTTCGTGTTGTCATTGTTCCAACCAACAAAGGCCACAAATTCAATGTAATTTTTGATTGCCTCAGAAATAGTGTTAATTCCTGAAAGTGTCACTCCATTTCAGATCGACTTCCGTACTTCATCGGAAATTGCACTGCACTTCAACCCACGATTTAATGTAAGTAATTAATCATGTAAAAATGCAACATCAAAATATCCCCTTTCCCTATCTTACGTGAGAAACGCACACAGTCAGGGAACAGGCAAGTGATGTGTGCCAGGACTTTCCAACCAGGACATCGCGTCAACAGCAATGCGTCGTCGCGTGCGCCTTGTTCGTCTCGTCGTGAAATGGCCACGCAATAGCGATTGCGGCCGCCGCTTCCTCGAATAATATGACGGGCTTGTACGGTCCTGACACATCCGACAATTTAGCAGACACCACCAACAAGCATAGAGGACTTTGTCACTTCAGGGAACATCACATTAAGAGGGTGGCGCTCAAGCACGACTGCTGCTTCTCGATTGCTTCTATGCAACGGAAATACGCTCCTAGGTGATTCAAGAAATTGGAACAGAAGTCGAATACGCGGTTTAAAGGCAGCGTTAGGGGTGATTTGATTGTTTTCATTCCTTCCAGTCTTTGATACTACCGGTAGACGTTTTCACCACGGAAGCTTACACGCCAAGCACCACGTCATTCCGATCAATTCGGCTTTAATACGATACGATGAGTATCATTCTGCTATAACGCTCACTACTCTACACCTCAGTCATTTTTCGGCAAGGTCAACCCTGAGAGGCGGGATGGACTTATCAAAGGCGTCAGGTCTTATCTGCTACGCCGTCACTACAGCTCGGGGGGCGCGCTTTCCGACGGGGAATCCGCCATGAGTAATCTTCTCGGGCCCATAGTTTTATGTGAGTGACTTCTTCAAGGGATCTCCCATTAACCTTATTATCCCCAATGCTGTCTTTAACTAACGGGAAATGCTGTACCCTGCCTGAGTGAAAAGGAAAGGAAGATAGTTAACATAGTGTAATTAGAAGTAAAGAAATGGTCTAGTGGCTCGTTTCGCCTCCTAACTCAGACGAGCCAATGAATCATGCAGTCATTATAAATGCTGCCTGAAACAACTAAAGCATAATTACTATACAAGCTGAAGCCGAATATTCACAACACATAGATTGTCGTGGGCTCCTGCAACACCGTAATAGGCTCAGAGCGACTACTATTTCCCACATGTTAAAAAAAGACCTCTCAAGGCATATGAAGGCAGGAATTACC
The DNA here is from genome assembly GCA_963978905.1 of Trichostrongylus colubriformis. Taxonomy (NCBI): domain Eukaryota; kingdom Metazoa; phylum Nematoda; class Chromadorea; order Rhabditida; family Trichostrongylidae; genus Trichostrongylus; species Trichostrongylus colubriformis. The sequence goes on from OZ022259.1 coordinate 43,028,819, forward strand.
AACAGAAACCAAGCCAAGAAATGGTCGTTCGAAGTAACGTACCCATAATCTACATTAATTCAAGGAGAACACAGTCGTGTTCAATTCGACACGTAAAGGCCAATGGTTGCAAGAGGAGAGAACAAAGATGCCTTTCCGACAAGGACATGTCTACACTCTGGAATTCATAGCAAATAACGGCCGAATTCAGGTAAAAAAAATAGTTAGGTCTCATACTCAGGTCATTAATTCCAAACTTTGCTTCCAGGTCTTACTCAACGGAAATGCATTTTTCGAATTCGTTGAACGCCTACCTTCTTCTCACATCAGATCTATTGAAATTGCTGGAGATGTGCACGTGCATTCTGCTCAAATTCTGTAGATGGAAATAATATGATCATAGACATTGATTGTGAATTGTGTTGAAATAGGTGATGAAGTGCCGCCAATTTGATAAAAAGGAGCTGTTGGCAGTGTGGTAAAGACATCGGAAGGGGTAAATCCAGCAGTTTGTGGAATACTGGAGTAGGAGTGCTCAGCACTGCAGTAGTAGAGAAAGAACGAATAGAAACGGCGATAACCCAGAGAAAAAAAGAACCCGAAAACCCCCTTCTTCTCCGCTCCCCTCTGTGTCACTAACCGGGGGTAGGCTGCAGACGGGCGGAGAGGCCAAATCAGCCGCCCCCGAAGGTTGTCGCGCCTTCGCTAGCAACTCGCCTGGCTGCAGGCACCAGGACAACATGCCGTGCTGTGGGGTCGTGATAAGACCTCATTTTTTCTTGATCTTTTTTCTTTTACAATGCGAGTTTCGCTACACATCACCTCACCTCTTTTGTAATGGAAGGTTTGTTCTCAGAGAGCATGGATTCCCATTTCCCACCTTCTCTTCAGAAAACTTGCACTTTTCCCCCCTCGTATTGGAACTCCTGGTGGTAAAAAACTTTGCTTTTTGACATCGAGCTTCCCTGTGATCATTTTGAATATGGTTATAAGGTCAAGCATTTCTAGCATTTTATTCCGAACAAGCCCTTTAGGTATGGCGCTATAGTTGAATCCAAGCGCGCGGATGAGTAATTCCTTGTAAAGCTATTCTGCACGGCTTCAAGCTTTCTGATATTGCCTTTGGAATGCGGGTAGTAGACGGTAGTGCCATATTCCAAGATCGGGCGCACATACGTTTTGTATGCTTTGAGAAGTATGCAGGGATCCTTGGTGAACAAACACCGCAAGAGCTGATGTTGTTGTCCTGTTGCCTTGGCCGCAATGGTTGAGCAGTGGTCATCCTACTATATATAATTCGCTTAGTATGTCTGTGTGTGTGTGTGTTTGTCCGTCTGTCACGAAATTCATATCTCGCGTCGCAGCAAAGCTGGGACGCTGAATTTTACAAGTGATATAGGGGGTGCCAAGGGAACCTCAGCGGTGGTGGACCGAAAGTGATAGCAACTGATAAGGGCTGATAAGGAGCCTCGGAAGGCAAATGTCACCAAATCCGTTTCGCCTTTCGGGTTGATCCTAAAGCGCTGACACCCATAGGTGTTTTGCGAGATGGGACGGGAATATTAATGGTGGATGACCAGCACTGATAACGGTTGATAATATTCGATAAGGGGCGTAAAAAGGCTAGAGTCGTCAAATTCGTTCCGCCTTTCGGGTTGATCCTAAAGCGCTGACACCCATAGGTGTTTTGCGGGATGGGACGGGAACATTAATGGTGGATGACCAGCATTGATAACGGTTGATAAGATTCGATAAGGAGCGTAAAAAGGCTAGAGTCGTCAAATCCGTTTCGCTTTTCGCGTTGATCCAAGAGCGCTGACACTCATGGGTGTTTTGCGGGATGGGACGGGAACATTAATGGTGGATGACCAGCATTGATAACGGTTGATAAGATTCGATAAGGAGCGTAAAAAGGCTAGAGTCGTCAAATTCGTTCCGCTTTCGGGTTGATCCTAAAGCGCTGACACTCATGGGTGTTGCGCAGGGTGGGACGGGGACATTAATGGTGGGTGATCCAAGTTGATAATGGTTGATAAGATTCGATAAGGAGTGTAAAAAGGCTAGAGTCGTCAAATCCGTTTCGCTTTTCGCGTTGATCCAAGAGCGCTGACACTCATGGGTGTTTTGCGGGATGGGACGGGAACATTAATGGTGGATGACCAGCATTGATAACGGTTGATAAGATTCGATAAGGAGCGTAAAAAGGCTAGAGTCGTCAAATCCGTTTCGCTTTCCGGGTTGATCCTAAAGCGCTGACACCCATAGGTTTTTTGCGGGATGGGACGGGAACATTAATGGTGGATGACCAGCATTGATAACGGTTGATAAGATTCGATAAGGAGCGTAAAAAGGCTAGAGTCGTCAAATCCGTTTCGCTTTCCGGGTTGATCCTAAAGCGCTGACACACATAGGTTTTTTGCGGGATGGGACGGGAACATTGGATCAACGCGAAAAGCGAAACGGATTTGACGACTCTAGCCTTTTTACGCTCCTTATCGACAGGAACAAACCAGTGCCCAGTTTCGCCCAAAGCAAAAGGAACTGTTATTCAACAGAGCATCATCGCCATGTAGTACAGATGGACGTGGCTTCGAAGAGAAGTGGCTAAAGTGCCATCCCAATGTTCTAGCTGTTTATGCTTTGATCGTTCAATCTTGTATGCCTTCAAAATAAAAGTCAGCAATTATGCTGACGAGGAATCAATAAGAAGAACACCTAATCGAAAGGATTGTTTTCATAAATTTATACGTATTAAGTTACGGCTTTGATCAAAATGCAGAAGAACGATATTAGGATAGGCGACGCTTAATCATGGAATTCCAGCTACATCCATTAGGCCCTCACATGGGAAGACCCTCGTCCGTGTTGAATTGCAGTGATACTTGAACCTGGAAAATCCATCACTAGCGAATTTTATCCACATAAAACATGCTTCCAAAGAGGGTGAATCTAATGTCTTGTCACAAATATAATCCGGTGGTTCTGTGACATGCAACTTTGTGAGAAACTTTTGACCGCCTTCATACTTTCCGGTATCGGCGGTAGGGCGTGATTGCGCGTCTCTGCGTCTCCGCCTGTGCCACCCTGTCTCATTGCCTGCTCTTCTTTGCACCTCACCTGTGTCACTGTGCCTCGCTACCTGTGAACGCAGCCAACCCTGCCTGCGCAAAGTATGAACGCCGCTCTACCTTTCAAGCAACGACACATACATATATTTTCATCTCTACAAGTAAGACGTATTTATGTTTGGTTCATGCAGTGAGACAGATATCGCCTGAATCTTCTAGAACAGGGGAACATAACGATTTCTGTGGCTTGTGCCAAAACCGATCTGCCTGGCACAACTTCTGCTTTCACTGCTGGTAGCGATTGTTTAACACCTGCCGGGAGCATACCTTTCTCTTTATTCCCAACTCAATTCGAACGGAATGAACTCAAGTTACCAAGGAACAAATCGCCCTAAAGTTTCTTGTGACCGGTCACTAGTCTTCGGCTGGGGGGATTGTGAAAAGTGGTTTACACATTTCGGGTTCATTCCCTGTTCCCTTGACCTATCCTGAATGCCCATACTCAGCATTCTTACCTCAACGCCTTCCTTGCCTGTCGCATCGTCCATTAAAACCTTTGCCACATCGCTAACAAATCGAGCAATCAGATCAATTTTGGATTGGAGCTCTAAAAATGTATTTATGGGATTGGTTTACGGGGGAAAGGCCGAGCACGTTTGGTAAGATACGCTAAGAAACTATGAAATGTGAAAATGGTCACACCTCTTTGGACTGCAGATTCAGGAGCATAAAGGGCTCTTCTCCGTCCTGTCTTTGCGGAAAACACAGTTACACGTTTCTAGAAAGTGCGACTCTCTTGCAAGGCACATGTGGTAGGGAAAAGTGCAAGAGAGTGATGTATTACTTCGTCTTTCTTTAAATTGAGATACCGTGTTGATAAGGCTGTTTCGCCAGTTTCCCATTCATTATCCGAGAATGCCTGCAGTTTTTCTCCGGCTTCTTCGATTTTTCCGGTAGTATCCTGAAACTGATAGCGGAACGAATCATAGTCAAGCAGTGTAGGAGAACATGGGTGTATACCGTGACACACGAATTTTGACCTCGGCCCGAGGTCGGCTCACCGCGCGCGGCGACGCTTCGCGAATTGTCCGAGTGGTGGTGTGTCCTTCGCCGTCTGGGCCCTCCCAAATTCACTTAAAGACACCGGTAGGGATCAATCTGGCAAATTGGGGAATCAATCTGGCAAATTGGGGAATTACGAAAGTAGAGGTGCTCAGCAATATAATAGTAGAGAAAGAACGACCTAATATGACGAAAAATTAGAGAAATAGGAACTCCCCCTTCTCTTTCTCGTCCTCTACGTCTCTAGCCGGAGTGGGCTGAAGACAGGCCAGAGTCTGAACCCGCCGGCCACGATTGTTGTCCCGCCCCTCCACGGCGACTCCCCCGGCCGCATAACCGCATAACGACATGCCGTGCTGCGGGGTCGTCATTAGACCCGAAGCCGCGTTTTTTAATGCGATTTTCGCCACATATGACCTCTTCTGGAGTAAAAGGTTCGTTTCCAGAGAACATGTACTCCCAAATCTCAGCTTTCACTTACCCCTAATGGTGCCTTTAAGCCTTTCAAGGGGAGGAGCTTTCGTAGCGTGCTTTAACCTATCTAAACCTACTGCAATCCGCCGCGCGCAATGGGCGTGGCCACTGCGTCACTCAGTTACCTCACTGACCGTGTGTTCCAACCGTCACCCACATTAGCTGAGAGACGTATGTGCTACGAGCACTCGAATCGTTTAGGCATCCTTCGGAGCTCAGGCGTATCATTCATCTAATGGATACCTGTCTCATTCTATCCGCGAGTCACGCTGATTGCTTGATGGTATGTATCCTTACTCTTCGCACTAAGCTGTTGGTTTTGCGCGATTAGAGCGGAACGAAAAAGATACATAACGATTAGGTGAGTGATACGCCTGAAGATACGCAGACTATGAACAGTGCTTAATGGGCATGGTCACAGCGTTTGACGTTATAAGTACGAGCTGTCACTTATTTCATTGAAATTTATTGAGAGCTATACGAAATACGCTAGCGACACAAACCAGACACAGTGAGCGGTAGCACGCCATCCTGAAACAGTCTACCGATATCGGGAGCTCGCATACCAAATGAGTTCCTTGGCACTCATCCATGTCTCCGCATTTAGGCCCTCACACCACAGTATAAAATATGAGCATTTAGTTGCAGAAGCTTTACACCTCGTTCACAGTCCACAAGCGTGACCTCAAACTCCGCTCATCTTTTGCATTTGTCCGTGCTCTCTCCTCCCTACAATATCGTCTCAAGGGTACGGGAGGGTGGGGAGAAAGTGAGAACTGTGAATACATAAAAAACAAACTAGAAAAGCTGATGTGTGGCACAGAAAAAGCGCGGCTTGCTGTTTTACTACGACCTCGCAGCACGGCGTGTCGTCCTGCAGTCGTGCAGCCGGACGAATGGCCTTCGAAGATGGGATTACGCTCGCAGCCGGTTGATTTAGCCTCTCCGCCCATCTGCAGTCTACCCCAGCTAGTGGCGCAGAGGGACGCCTTATGATGAGGGGAGTATTCAGGTTCATATTTCTCGTTTCTTGGCTTTATTTCGCTCCTCCTCTACTGTTGCACTGCCAAGCACCCCCTACTTTCATATTCCACAATCTGCCATTCCGGCGGCACATTTACCCCTTCCGGCGTCTTCAAGTAAAATAAGTACGGCTGGAGTCATCAAGTAGAGAAAAGGCAACATAATTACTGACCTTCAATCCCAGCATGGATGGATCACGATCCTTTTTCGCTGTGGATTCCGATGAGGGTTGGTTGGAAAAGCTGTCCTCTGCCGACCCGGACTCCTCTGTTTCACCTGATAATCCTGTAGGACTAGGAGGTTGTGAAGAACGTCTTCGCTCCATGCTTTAACAAACCGCTTATGAGCCCACTGCTTTTAGGAATAAACGAATGCCAGTTAGCAGTTGAACTGGAAAATTCATAATAATCAATATCAGTTAGAAACCATTAACAGTTTACTTAGCTGAGCGATAGCTAGCTGTTGAATGACAACCGTGCCAGTTAAAAAAAGATAAAGTTTGAAGTTTTGACGATAATCAGAATGCGCCGTGCAATCTAATTCAATCCAGATCGTGGTGTCAGGTTAATGGGTTTGGCCTATGTATACAATGACCTGTAGGGCCATCAGATGTAACTATATATAAGCCGGAAGATGATCAGCGAGCCAACTAATAGATGAGCACAGTTGCAGAACTGGAAAATTTCTGAACTCATACTTGTTGAGATCTCGAAGTAATCGATAGTAGTGTAAAGTATCGAAATGGAGTTTGATATACCCTTTAGTAATTACAGACGGCGAATTACAGGGCGATGTGAAAATCAGTGCTTTTATCCTATCACATAACTCTAGTACCAGTTTACTTACACACGAGGGATGGAAGGATCGTTTTGTATGTGCGGGCACTGACGCGGGGTTTGATCCCTGCACCATCAGTGAGGGCTTGCGCCACTTGTCACTACACCACCGTCGCCCCATGCCTTTTAAAGACACCAGAAGGGGGTAATTTTGGCTTACGGTAGAACAGACGTAGTGTGGACGAGTTTAAGTTCCCGCCATTGCACAAACTCGCCAATTTGACGCCTTGGCATGGTGCCAAAAGAAGATGTTTCCATTATAAATTTGTTTTTCCTTTACTTTTTACTTTGTTCTTTCTTATATTGTTTCTAGATGTACTCTCATGAATGCTAATTTAGTTGAGAATGGCCACTCCACTGCGCTGGAAGTCAGGTGCTACAACTAACTTTGGCCCACGGCCCGTCTCCTACAGCGGACAACTCGGAATGGATGCGCTGATGCGAATGGGATGCGAATACACACCGCAGCGTCGCGCTTTTGAGTCCGGGTTTTTTTGCCTATTATCGCTTCTAACCTTGAGTGTTCATTACAAAATGCTCATTTCTTTGCATCTTCCTCTTGTTTCGGACCCCCTTCCGGTTCCTTTAAGGCAAACCTAAACATGTCTCGGATTGTAAAAAAGTTCTTTTTGATCTTGTCAGAAAAGAAAACACTGGAACCTAACCTTCTTTCTCACTCGAAACCAGAGATGATCCATTGATGTGAGGCTATTCCTACACGGAAAACGATTTCTTCTTGCTTGTCTAAAAAGGGCTACGAAATCTGGAGAAAATTGCCCTCTCCAGAAAAAAGGGACCACTTCGGTTGCAATGAGGCTTTCGTCAGCGAGTTGAGTTGTTTTTTCGCTGATTTCCTTCCCAACTCAGCTTCCACCGCTGATTGAATCACAGCATGCGAGGCTTACGTGCACACTGAACTAAAAGCTAAAATACTGGTGTCGAAGCCGATAAACAAACACGAATGTTTTCATTTGTTTATTCAGCTGAGATATCCATCACGTCTAGCCTTTTTTAGGTTTCACCGATCCCTTTCACATTGGGGCAACCGGTGTGTAGAGGTCACTTTACTTCACCATGGCCGCCTGTCCTTAACCCACGATCGCATTTTATTGATCGCCGCAGACCTGACGAATCTGCGCAACAGCCTGTGTGAGGACAGGATCTTGTGCTGTCTTTCCCTTTTACTTTCTTCGAATACTTTTCTTCTTGGATTTACTTGTATTATTTGCATATTTAAATATATCCGTTGTTGATGCCTCTTGTCGGCGATATTAGAGGGGCGCTAGAGGGGATGGAGCATTTCAGGACACAGCATTTGAATCCACATCCCAGAATAAGTCCATAAAGTAAAAAGGATGTGAGCCATTATACCCACCTATCTTCGAAGGGAAGGAGCAGCGGGATGGATAAATCTCTCTTGCTCCCTACGCCCTTCCCCCCCACTCCCCCCATATTCATATAGCGCCATGTCTTTGAAACAGCAATTTTGTGAAATGTTTGTTAAGGCATTTTTCCATTTTGATAGCAAGCCGCATGCCAAAGTAAAAAAAAGGCTGAAGGGCCATTTTATTCAATTAGACAAGTAGGATTTCACTTTTCCAGTAATAGAGCTAAATCGAGCACTTGTCATTCAGCCGAATATGATGAGATCTGCGTCATAATGGTGCTTAAATTCTTTGAAACTTCACATGAAGCCCCAATGTGTACCTCCTTCCTCTCTGCCTTTTTCAGGTGGTCATATCCATCGACTCCTTTCCATATTCAGGGCTGTCATAACAATTGGCACCCAACTATGAAAGCGCAAGACTGGAGTACTTACCCATTTTTTTTTCTTTTCACTTCCTTCCTCGACCCTCAGAACGTTTGAGTGGAATTTGTTGCCAGTGCTGGTGGTCCTAATAGCTTGTAAAGTGCGTTTAGTGTCCGAATCGCAAAGCGAGTTTTTTTGCCAGACATGGCCGGCTGCAGTCGATGGCCTTGCACTCTTTTTTGTGTCTCGATGTTCGTCTCGTCAGCATTTTTCGTCACTTTCCTCACAATCGCCTTATTTAATGCCTTTCAAGGTTCAGTGCTTGATTGCTATTAGATTTTTGAAATCTCGGACAGGTTTAACTAGTTAGTCAGCTTCAAAAGGATAGAGAGCATAGCCTTGTTGGGTAGGATTCGATCAATGAACCGTGCTCACGGCAGCGGCACTTGTTACTATTGCTCCATTCTTCTATCATTGACTCGTGATGATAATAGAAGAAAAAAGAACGATAGCGATTTCTCACGGTTTTTGCTCGCCTCAAAAGCTCAAATGTGCCATTGTCCTTCAGCCGCAAGGGGCAGATGAAGGTTGTTCGCTTTCGCACATCATAGCGCAGTGCTCACTTTTTATTATGTTCAACCACATTTATTATTGCATGCGTCATTGTTTCATCAGAGCATATAGAGACTCTGCGCCAGCTTTAACGCCAAAGAAACCTTTTTTCGGGAAATTTGAGGTGTCTCCCTGAAAAAGTTATCAACTGATAATCATATCGTTGCAGTATTGCTGCTTAGTACTGAGTAAATAATTATCAATTGACATTTTTTTTAGAGGCCAATTATCGCTCCAAAAATTACCTACTTGAAAAGGATTGATCATAGAGGAGTTTTCACAAATACGACCCCCCTCTCACACTTTCCAATTCAAAATAGGACCCCATGAGGATTCCTAGACTACTTCTTAATCTCTCTGTGCTGCCACTTTATGCCTCATTTTCATCATAGACTCATGAGACTTTGAATAATTTTTTTGCCTTTTTGCTAATTGGCTTTGTCGAAAATGCACTTTGAACACCTAAAGTTTTCCTTTATCCTTTCATATTTTTGATCTTTTCCGATTGAGGGTGGTGCAATTTGGATGAATTCCATTCATAAGCAGGATAAATGACGTGATCTGTGTGCACAATGAGAGAGAATGATGTGTTTGTTCAGATCTGTCTAGATAATTCGGACCAAATCCGACCCTCATATATCACCGGTTGATTGGCATTTTTCCATTCCTGTGCGCTCGGCATTTTTCTGCGTCCTCTGTGAAGAAGCACAATTGATGTTAGCCATTTTGTCACATGTGACTGCTGGTTTCCAGTGAGGTGCATGCTGCATTCGATAAGGGTAGCTCCATTGTCTTTCTATTGGTAGATTTAAAGGAATCGTCCACGGAAAATGAGTTTTTGTGTTACCCATATGTTTATGTTGTATTTGCCCAATGTTGGCCTCATGCAAAACTTCACGTGAAAAAATGTGAATCTGGCTGAGATACAACACCACAAAGTGCGGTCCCAGTGGGCGGGGCCTCCGTGTAAAAGCCTTGTCCCGTCTTCCGCCGCCGTTGGGAACGGAGAGTAGGACTGTTTACGTAACCTTCTGTTCCTACAATGCGTATCCGACCACGGCGGACGCGGTACGAGGCTTTTACACGGAGGCCCCGCCCACTGGGACCGCACTTTGTGGTGCTGTATCTCAGCCAGATTTACATTTTTTCGCGTGAAATTTTGCATGAGGCCAACATTAGGCAAATACAACATAAATACATGGGTAACACAAAAACTCATTTTCCGTGGACGATTCCTTTAAGCGGCATAGGTTTGATACACCGGAAGGGGTAAAGTTGCTAGATCGTGGAGGATGAAAGTGGGGGTGTTCAGCTGTGTGACAGTAACGAAAGAACAATGTAAAACGGCGAAAGTCCAGAGAAAAGAAACCCGCAAACAGGCGAGAGGCTGAATCAGAGTCCTCCGCGAACGTTGCCCCGCCCTTGCCGGCAACTCTCTCGGAGGATGAACGGCAGAACTACTCGCGGTGGTAGGGGCTTGAGATAAGGCCTCACGCCGCGCTTTTCAGTGTGAGCTCCGCCACACATAACCTCTTTAGAGAATATGTATTCACAGTTTCTAAAGCAATATGGATGCGCCATGAAAACAACTTCCTTCTGGTTAAGTGAATGTGCTCCGTTTCCAGAGTAGATTTTAGTGCGCCTGTGTCTCTGTCCGAAAAGTCTTACTTTTTATGCGCGGTCTATGGTAATGTGGGACCAGGGCTGCTTCAATCAATCAGTGGTCGAGGCTGAATGCATAACCTGTGCATATGTTTCCAAGTTGTGGGAAGGGTGCTGGAATACGGCGCCGAAGGGACACATACGGATCAATATTGAAGTTAAGAATTTAATATTTACAAGATGTAGTACATAAATATAAACAGAGCTCAGTACTTGCTCTTTTTTATAATCGACTTCTACTCAGTTTGACTGAATAAGTAAAAAAAAACTGATGAGCACAGAAGAAGATTATCTCAAAGTTTAACCTCTGTCTAAGGGTACGTGCGAAGCGGAGGTCCAGCTGAATACTTCTTTGCTTCTCCCCCTGGATCTTTTGAAACACGAAAATCTTTCTTTGACTATAATTGTTTATTTCTTTATCCATGGCGCTTACGATATACTATGAGTGCATGGCTCTATGTTTCATATCTCTGGCATTGCGCCCTGATCTAATCTAAACACCAGCGCATCAACCTATCCCTCCACTCATCCACAATACTTCCCATGGGGTCTTTTAAATAAGCACCACTGGGCTATCATTTCCTCATTTTGACCTGGTGATCAGTCCCTTTGCAACAATTCCTGCCGAATCCGACCCTATGCATGACGGCATTATTCTGCATCAGAAGGGCGACCAGTTGATCATTTTAATTCATTTTTGTGCTGTGCCTGGCTTTACCCAATTTTTGAGCGCTTTGAATTCAGGCATCTTTCGTCTTCATGGCACCATTCAACCGCTGGTGATTTTTTTATTTTGATCGGCTACCGTCGTTCTTTCTTGAAGTCTCCAGACTTTACAAGGGTGTCTCAGTTGAAGCTATCCAAGCTCAGCGATTCCATGATGGGTACCCCCCCCCCCCACCTCCCCCCTTCCTTACAGAGAACGCCATCGACATCAGCAGTAATTGAATACCTCTTTCGTTGGCTAGAATGAATTTCCCAACAAACAGTAGTGTTGCCAATTTTTCGGGTGCACTTTTACCATGCTACTTTATACCATATTAACAAGTTATTTCCCCATCAGCCGGTGTCTGGACTCCTTTGTAGTAAAACAAAGAATTTCGACCTGGGCACCAAAAATTTGCGCCACGGCCCTTCACCCTCATAGGGCGTTACCCTCCACATGATCCGTATCCGCTTTATACAGCTCGGCTTCTGCCCACCCTCGCGTGCCAAAAATAATGTCGTTTCGGAAATGACAGACAAGCAGACTAGCAAACTCGCCATTTTTTCCGCTCTATACACTGAAGGAATAAAGGTGTCAGTAGCATGCAAGGGAGCCACTCTTCATCGTTCTCAGCTTTTCAATTATGCGCCGGCCCATCAATTGCGTTTTGTTGCTAAGTCTTGCATGATGACTTGCTAGAGTTTGCTGTCATCTTCGCTGACGCATGCAGCGTCATGTGCAAAATCGTGAGACGCTCTCGTCAAGGTCACCTGATGCTCACTCGTGCCCATTTCAACTTTTTCTTGATGAAATCCAGGCAGATGTCTCACAAAATCGGTGACGTTTACAACTTGTCGTGACAAATCTAAAAAACAATGCAGATAGGAGCACTCGTCTTCACTGAAGTGAAAAAAACAGTGATTGTGAAAGTCGTGATGCCTAGTAATAGGACAGTGAAGAAAATGGTTGGAAATGGCCCAAAACCTGAGGATTAGCATCCCTTTCCACCGTTGATCTCGACGTAGACGGCTCAAGAGGCGGGTAGTGCGGACGAGTTTCCCATCGCAGCGTTGTTAAGTCGTAAATGTGAAGGGATGTTCGGAAATAAGAAAGCATCTTTTTTCTGGAGGGAGCTTCAAGCTAAAACTGAGAAAGCGCTCCGCGATACCTTCCACTTTCACCCCAGCCAATCTGGGATGGTCGTCGCCAGGAGGCGGCCCGAGCCAAGAAAGGCGGCTGAAGCTATAAAGCCGCTTCTGCCACGCTCAGAGGCGGGGATTTCGCCACAGCGAGGCTTCCCAAAGCCATAGATTGTAAGTGAATGACTCTTTTTAGCGTTTCCTCATTACTCACATTATCCCCCTAAAAACTCGTCTGGACTCCCCGCCTCTTCACGGGAAAGCCGTACACGTCAACAATCAACGGTGGGAAGGGGTCCTAATTCCCTGGCCTTTAGCCGCTTCTATCCGTTTTTTCTTCACTGTCCTATTACTAGGCGTCTCGAAATTCTTCACTGCTTTTTTCACTTTTCATCCAAATTATCCCTATCATTGCCTTTGAGTGTGAACGAGTGCCCTATCTGCTTGGTTTTTTAGATTTGCACGACAAATTTGTAAACTTCGCCGATTTTGTTGATTATCTTTGAAGAAGTGGATGTTTCTGGAATATGATTAAGAGAGATGGCGTGCATTGCGCATCTCAGGCATCCCTGCAAACATGTACCGTGAGCAATGCTCTTTGAACTCTCGCATCCTGCAAAATCAACGCGATAGGCGCCGCGTTTGGGAGAAGCTGGAGCACTCCTTTTATCATTAGACACAATCTCGGCTTTTTGAACCCATAGCGTACATTTAAAGCAACGATATTTTTCTCTCTGTGCAGTGTCTTTATCCCTCCTGCTGCCTATAACAAGGGATATTACTTGGCAGAGCCCGTTACCTCAATCATGCCACTATTTAATGAGGACGCGCTTGACTGGAGGCAGATAGATAGACGAGGATTTCCGCCTTTGATTCAAGTTTGTCACGCGGTATCACAGTTTACCCCGCACTACTGCATAATGTATAACTAATGAAGCGAGGTATTGAGAACGTGCGATAGAGTCTATTTCGTTCCCTACCCATGCGTGTTTCCGGAATTCATCAATTGAGTGTCCGTGGCATTAATGAATCTGTTTACCAGTTTCTCTTCCTATTTCATCGATGCGAAATTGAGAGGGTTGTTTTTAGTTATTGACTCGAGGCAAACAGAATACACTGAGTGCTTGCTTATGTCGTTTAGTTCTATACTCCACTTCATGCATTTTTCAACAACTTGTATACCCTTCGAGGTCTTTCTGGAATTTTCTGGATTTAAATTGTCAAATTGGACAACGAGAAAGCTTAGCACAGGCGTCTCCGCCTGTGCTAAGCTTTCTCGTTGCCTGCGTCGTCCCTACAATTTCTCCGCACCACTCTGCTTTGCTGCCAGTGAACGCAGCCACGCACTTCCGGTGGAAAGTATGAACGCAGCCTTACTCTAGAGGTTGTTCACGGTGGGTTTGCCTGCGATTGCACCTTTTGACGCCAAGCAAAGTACCTGGTGAGCAATCGAATTTGACTCTCTCTGAAGCGCAGCGCCATTTTGCAATTTTGGCTCTCATATTTGTAATCAGCATTCGAGACCCTATCGATCTATCTAGATCTCATTTCAATCTTCCATGGGAAATTGAAACGCTTCCCTGGTTGAAGTGCGCCGCCGCACACCTTCTCCTTAGACCTTCGTTCCTTCGCGAAGACGTATTTCGCCTTTGTGAACACAAATTATCTTCCGCTGCTTCTACTCTTTCATTTCCTCAACGAATCCCCATTAATCCTAGCGGACTTCATGGGCTTTCCCCTCAATATCGGAATGAAATAACGCAAGGCTGGCGAGTGCACGATGGAGAAGTGAACGAAAGTTTTTTGTATGGAGAGGGAGTGGTGAGAAGCAAGGTCCAGCTTTGGTAAGGGAGCCCTGAAAAGGGTGAGGTCGTATTTTGATAGGTTGGATAATGTGCCGTATTTGTTTAGACATCACCCATCTAGTCTACAACAGAATAAGGCAGAATGATGCGTAATTTACTTTGTATGAATGGTATGAGGTCTTTTGAAAGCCTTTTCAAGTGTGAGAGTCACATTGTTAGCCCTCGAAAAAGAGGAGGGGGACTAAAAAAAATTTTTTGGAATGTTTGAAATGTAGAAAGGTGCAGCCCAAAGTTCATCTCTACAGTATCAGTTTCATCGAAGCAATACCTGCAGGTTGTGGCATGTAGCTCGAAGAAGAATGTTAAGACGAGGCACGCCTCCCTTCAAAATGCCCTGGCCGGCGGTGGTGTAGTGACAGGTAACGCGCACTCCCACCCTCATGGTGCGGAGATCAAATTCCGCATCAACGCCCGCCCAGGCCAGCGAAGCCTTCCATTCCTCCGAGGTCGGTGATTTGGCTGTATGGGCCGATTTGCATTAACATATAACCGCGATTCCAAATGGAACTAGAATGCGCGACGTGTCTGCATAAGGGATTGATTAGGACTGAAAATCTTACCCTCTATTCTTTGGAATGCTCTAAAATCAAGGCAAGCGGAGCCAAAATGAAATTCACTCAAAAACAGTGAGTAGGTCTTCGTATATATCGGAATTTTCGGCAGCGAGGTGCAATTTAATTGGTAATTGTCGCATGCCACGCCATTTCAATGCGAATAGCCTTTATAAGCAGTGTGGTACTTTGATCAAGACTGCACGCATTTCTCAGCTCTCCGTCAGACTTTCGAAACGCTTTGCTCAGTTCGATGGAGTGACTACTGTCCTGGTCCCTATAAATGGATTTATACCGCATAGATTGAAATATTTCATTCTTATTGCATTGTCGAATTTCAAAATATCAACTTGCTACTTAACGTCAGTCTTTTTTGAAGAGTATATGTAGAATATGAAAAATGGATCGTCAAAATTGAACAATAAGATTCTCTTGACTCTCGAAACTACTGATATTTTTCACAGTATGCGATGCATAGTACATATGTTGTTACGAAGGTGCTGAAGAGCGCAGGTTTGAGCCCCGTTCGAGGCTGAACTTTTTGCCCAAAGCCCAGCAACTTCATGGCATCTGGCAATTGGAGTTTTAATCGTTTTTGTATTTCCGAGAAATGCATTTTACATGTCTCTGCTTGAAATGTTTCAGTTAAAAAACAGTATAACAATTTTGTTAACAAATAATACACCAACAACTACGCTTAGCCATCACAAATTGTCCTTATAAGAAAAATACAAAAATCATTTCAACATACCAAAACCACGCAGCTTTATCAATGACACTTTCGAGAAGTTGAAACATAAGTTGTAAACTTAGTTGAAGTTATTCTGGTCCAAGCTGGCGAAAAATAGCCAGAATCGATAGCCTTTTATCAGACCATGTGCAGGCTAGGACATCCAAACTGATCCATATTACCATCGCCTCTTCGCGGTGACCTGAGCCGAGTGTCCTGACCGACACCTCATACCGATAGGCACACGATATCCGCGGATATTCCATATTTTACCTCTGTTGAATTTCAGGTGAAGGATTTCCCACATTTTTCCTAAGCCTGTAGGGAACAAATTCAGTAGTCAGAAAAGCCGTCATATCCCTGTACTTAATAGGTCTGACAATGAGTATGGCTACAAGCTTTAGAAGCCACTGGGCCAGTTCATGCCGTTGACGTATGGAGCAGTGGGGCTATGAGTTCCGCGTTCAGGAGCATTTAATATGTTGGCTCAAGGAAAGCTAGTGCTCCAAGCAGTGCTCCACCCTGGTCAGCTCGAGCGACTTTGCTTTCAGATGAGCGCGTCATGCACTGCGTATCACCCCTCGTACTACAAGACGGCGAAACCAATCAGTAAGTTAGAGTATGTGCTGGGGACCTCAAGAAAAATGTCCTACAATGAAAGCGACTTTGCCGGAGGTGCATTTACACGAAAATGGGGCTCGTAGACAAATTATATGAAGGTTGCGGTGCACCGTAAAACACGTCCACTGCCGATCGCTAGCAGTGTAGACCTCACTTCTCATTTTCGTGGCTGTTGATCATTCCACTGTTTTGTCCTCTGCTGCCCTACTCAGTCCTGCGCCTAATCTCCCTCCCTCATTTAGTTTTAGCGATAGACCAAATTTTATAATGCCTGTCTTTGGATGTATGCTTGACGTGTGCCATTCGGTTCGACAATTTCAGCGTCATGATAAACAGAAATGGGAAAGTTAGACAAGGACGATTGAGCAACGGCATGAAACCGTTATCGCATGTTTGGGCGATGAACTGGTAACCGGTACCCGCGTACTAGTCATTTTGCCACTGTCACCCTTATTGTTGCAAACGGCGCCCCATGGGTGGCCCGCATTGCTCGCGGACCGCGCCTAGCCCAACCCCCCTGGGTCCTAATGCCCAACTGAACTAGAGGGGAACCGGATGCCCGAACAAACCAGGCTGACGCCGGGGAACTTTTCCCGGTAAAGCCCAATGACACACCAACATCAAATAGTGCCACGTTACTACGTAAGATGCAAGAAAGATTAGAGGAAATACCTTTTACGACGTATGGAAGAAAATCACACGAGAATAGTAACACGTTTATGTATGAACTAAACTAAACAATGAACCACAATAGCTGAAATAATTATAACTCACGCCGGGCTCTCGCTACGAGCCCCGTCCGACGACACAGCAATGAGTTCAGGCGAGTTCCAAACGATGGGGCAATTCCATGACTGGTTCTAAGGGCCCAAGCCCCGGGGTGCCGCCGCCGGCCTCGTTAGAGAGGCCCGTGTGACTCTGAAGACGAAAGACGAATTTGCCACACGCACGAAGAAACCCAGCGAAGACGACTGCCCGGGGAGGTCCGTGATGGTGCCGCGATACGCAGCAGTCGTTCGATATCGAACGATCACGGAAATTGACCAACGTGGCGAGGCGGCGGTCAAACCCACGGAAACCCGTGCGCCACGGGAACTGAGGAGCGATCCTCGCTATTCGCGACACTCCCGCCCCAAAGTTCCCTAAGGCGTCAGCTCCAGACCCCCGTCTGGAAGCGTAGCACGGGCGACTGCAGTGAACCCGGCCGCAAAAGTTGGGGAGCCGGCCTAGTTATGTACCCTGTCGTCAGGCGGACTCTCGATAGAAAGCGTCCGGTCACACTTCTGCGCTAACGTACAATAGTCTTAAGCTTACTCCCCCCTGTCTGAGTAAAACATAGGCCCGGTGAGTAAATGGGTTAGTGGCAAGAAAGAACGACAATACCTAAGTGAACTACAACAAGGGCCAGCAACACCATAACTAGCAAATGAAGTAAAGCATCAACAAAAACAAAACATCAATAGCTGGCAACGAAACAATGGGTTAGTAGAAGTGTTAGTAACGGCACCTCGAACCCGCCAGCTGGGTCGTCGCGCCGTGAGATGTCGTAATTGAACCGACGGCGAGGAACCGACAATACTAACGACGAATACCACGCACGGCCGGGAGCGCAGGCGATAAACTCTGAACAAAACAATTAGAACAAGGCAAAAAGCAAAAGGTAAAAAGAACTCAGGTAAGTGAGTCCTATACTGGAGTAGCTGTCGGCACGGATTGGCACGAAGAAACACAACGTAGGTAAGTGACAAGACCCGCAACTATCGAACCTGAACACTGGATGTAAAGCTTTCAAACAATTGGCACTTACCTGGGGAGGTCCTGGTTCTTCGGTGACCGCTCGGCACGGCTGCTTCTCCTTGGGCGAATGTTGATCTACTGGACTAACAATAACACAGGAACAATGCTGAACTAGTGTACTAATGAACGCTGCACGGGAACAATGCTGGACTATTGTAGTACAATCGACACGGGGACAATGCTGAACTATTGCATTAGCAAGCTGCCACTTTAGCCCGTAAAAATTTCTGTATTAGGCAATAAAGTTGTACGAGACTGGAGTAGATGAACTATGAACAGAGTACCTGTATTACCACGTATCGGTGCTTTCTGCGGGAGAGAACCCGCCCAAGTTTCCCTCATCCGAGGGGGTTCGGGTGCGTTCTCTTCGGGATCGCCCGGAGGGTCCAGACGGACCCGGCCGGTCTGCCTGCCTCTGCATTCCGGAGGGGCCTGGTTGTTCTTCGTACCTCACTGAACTAGAAGGTCGTGAAGCTCCGCGTGTCTTGATTCCTCGAATAAGTCCGGTTGGTCGACGTATTCTTCTCTCTCTCCCGGGATGAGCGCTCGTAGTGTCGACGAGGGATCGCTTCTGGTGGAGGCGATCAGTAGGTCCGGACGCGGGGGAGGTCGTACAGACGCTCTGGGGACATGTCCATGTCCATGATGCAGAACGCCTGTGGTGGCCTTCCTTCTTGCACGTCGAGCACGGGTCCTTGCGGATGCAGATTCCATAGAGCTGCTTGAGGCAGTTACTGCAGATCCCGTCCCTCTCAGCTATGGCGGCACGACTGCTGAGGTAGGGGTATCGATAGCAGTCCGAGGAATAGTGGTCTCGTAGCCCGCAGAAAACACACCCTTCAACCAAGACGTTGTCGCTGGGGGGCACTTGTCGGGTCGGAAAGGCCGACCAGTGTGCCTGTGAAGATGCTGAACTATGCCTCTCTCTCTGTTCTGAACTACGGCTCCGCGGTCTGCGCGATCAACTGCGGCCTCTCTGTGCACGCGGTGGACTGCGGCTCCGCGGCCTGCGTGATGAACTACGTCGTGACTTCGCCGGTGGAGGACCTGTAATATCCCAAGGGGCGCTGCCTCCTCTATGCTTTCTCTTGCCCAGCTGTGATCCTGCATTAGATGCTTGTGCTGGCTGAGTGGGCAAGTCGGGCGGGCGCCTGGTTTGGGTGGACTGCGGTCCAGCCTCCGGCCCGACGGGGACGGTGGCTCAAGGCAATGTACTAGGTAGCAACTTATGGGGCTGTAGTACAAGGTAATTCTCGCTGAACTACTCGTGACTGACGTTAAGCCTGCTGTAGTAAAACCCTGTTATATTTCGCTTTTCTTTCTTGAACTAGCTTCTTTTACTGCAGTACTACGTGTACTAGACGGCTTCTATGGCCTTTGGGTAGATGTGATACTAATGAAGCGAGGTGAAATATGAGAAGAAGAGTGTGAACTATGAGAGGAGTTTGAACTATCTCTAGACATAGTGCGTGAAAGTGATTACTACGATGAGTTAGTACAGTGCGCGAGGGGGTGTTAGGTATAACTACATTGACGCATGATTTACGAAGAATCAATAATGAATTAATGTGCCTTGTGATGAACGTCAATGTGAATGTCTCTACTACATAAGCGGTAATTCACTCATATTTGTGAAGTAAAATGATTACATGCAAAATCAGAATTTATGATTTTATGTAGTAGAGCACTTGATGAGGAAGTGAAAGGAAGTGATGAAGGAGTGAAGTGTGTGGAATATATTATGTGAAGATGAACGTGAGAGAGTGCTGTATTAAGAGGGGGGGGGTTGAAATAACAACGACTCAAAGGTAATAAGTAAGCACACGAACGAACGACATTAAACGAAGGAAAAACGTCGCATGAAAACTGTCCTGTAGCGTCGCGCTGTGGCGAAAATGAGATTTTCGCATTTCGCCTTGTGCGCGTCGCTGCGTATCGGCGTTTTGACCTACGCGTCGGGACCCACTGCGTTAATCGCTCTATGGGCCTTTAGGATATGCTGAAGTATACGCACGTGTGTTAATTGGGTCGAGTGCAGGTAAGAGGGTGAGGAGTTGATGACGGTGAAATGGATGGCTATTGTATTTTTGTAGGTAGCGGGGATGAAGTAGTGATATTTGGTTATCGTTGCCTTGCATTTTATTCCATTATTTCAGAGGTGAGTTTTTACTGTTTTTGTCATGTTGCTGTGTGATAAGAGAGTTTTTGTTGTTAATGTTATTGATGTTGGACTATGTGGGGTGTTGAATTAACTTATGTTAATTCTGATGTTGTATCTTTGTCTTGTATTAGTTCACAGGTAAGTGTGTTAGTTCATGTATTTCGTTGTTATTGATGTGAGTGTTGAATTATGCAACGTTGTATTTGTTGTTTAGTTATGTTGTAATATGTTGATGTTATATTCTTTGTTTTGTATTAGTGCAGGTGAGTGTTTTAATTCGTTTATTTCAGTGTTCCTTTGTTTGTGATGGTTTGGTATGAATTAATTATTTGTGTTGTTTTTTGCTCTTCTGGGCGGCTGGACACGTACTGGCCGGGGTTCCTTTTTTGACTGTAGTATTGATTCTGTATCTTGAGCCGATACCTCTAGAGGTATCAGCTGATTAATTGACCGGTCCAGTACTTTTCCGTTGCCCGTTTTTATTTTCACTGATCTGATTAATTCATCGTTTGATTTGTTGATTTGTGTTATAACCCCGAGGGGCCATGTTGACCTTGGTGTATTATCTGTTCTTATGAGTACCACGTCTCCTTGTTTTGGCGTGTCTTTTGAGCCAATCTTGGAGGGTGTTGTTTTCTGGTTGCGTTCCGCTAGACTTTGTAGGTAAAGTCTATGCCACGCTCCCCAGAACGTCTCCAGAGACTCCTTAAGTGACACGTAGGATTCGACAAGGTACTCGCTCGAGCTTGAATTATCCAGTTGACCTTGTGCTAGTATTCTTGTATTACCGATGGTAGTTTTGGCTGGTGTGAAGTAGGGGTTGATGAGGTCAATTGGGCGTAGTACGAATGTGTTATTTGACTCGTGGGTGAGTACTGGTGTGATGGGCCGTGTATTGAGCATGGCTTCTATTTCTGAAATAAGTGTTTGTAACGTCCATAGGTCTAGGATTTGCCTATTTATTGTCTTTTTGAGTGCTGATTTCACCGATCCCACGAGCCTCTCATAGAATCCTCCTTTCCATGGGGAAAGGGGGGTTATGAACTTCCACTGAAGGCACTGGGATGCTGTGAAATATTGGACTACGGGGTCCTCTTTGAGGTTATGTAGCTCGTTAGTTAGTACCTCTTTTCCTAGCTTGAAGGTGGGTGCGTTGTCGCTCAGAACTAAGCTCGGAGTTCCGCGGCGTGCCACGAACCTTCTGAACGCTAGGAGGAATTGAGGCGCTGAGTTGTCCGCTACAACCTCTAAGTGCAGGGCACGTGTTGCCATGCATGTGAAGAGGCACACCCATATTTTTTGGTCAGCCCCGCACTGTGGACGTGTTAGTAAGGGACCGAAGTAGTCTAGACCTGTGTTTTGGAACGGACGACTTCTGGTTACTCTCTGACTCGGTAGATCCGGTGTTTTTGGGTAGGTGTAGTGTCGTCCTTGGTGGCGCTTGCACACGACGCACCTGGATAGGACACTATTCACAATCGTCCGGATCTTGGGGATGAAATAGTAGTTGCGTAATTCCGAGACCACGTGAGAGGACCCGGCATGGAATAACTTTTGGTGGTAGTGCATTATGATTATGCGTGTTAAGTGATGTTTTGGAAGTAAAAGTATGGGATTTTTTGCTGTTTCGTTCATATTTGAATTAGCCATGCGTGAATTAGTGTGGTAAATATTGTTTTCGTCGAGTGTGAGCTGGAATCGTTTTGTGATGTCCGCTTTTAATTGTAGTACTCCTTCGCGGTAATGTTCTCGTAATAGTACTACTTCTGCGGCTGCTAGATCGTCTCCGTTAATAGTGGGCCCTAGGGAGACGTGATCTAGTAGACCTTCGGGGTACTCTGGCGACGTGTTTTGATTGACCTTTCGCCTGAGTATCCCTATGTACTTGAGAACATACGCAGTGATGCGAAGAAGCTTATTATACGAATTAGTTTTTTCGAACGGGATGAATGAAGTATAGCCTTCTGAAACTGTAGTGTTTACCGACTTGAACTCGACTTCTGCTTCTTTTGGAGGTGTGGGTCGAGTAAAGTCCATGGATGAATTAGGCCATGTATTGGGTGAATTAAGTATAAATCGTGGACCGTGCCACCACATATGGTGTATTAATTCTGAGGCTGACAGGCCTCTCGTTGCACAGTCCGCTGGATTATCTTCTGTGTTGACGTAGTGGAATTGGTTAGTTATTTTGGATTCTGATAGTTCATCCATGACCTGTTTGATGTACTTGACTCTGTTATTGACGAAGGTTTTCAGCTGCTTCGAGGAGTGAATCCAGTACAGTGCTATCTGTGAATCAGATAGGATGTGTACGGACTCGAACTCGATATTCAGCTGTTTCCGTATGAAGCGAACTAGCTTTGCTGCCAGTACGGCTCCCATCAGCTCCAACCTTGGAATGGTAGCCTTTTCGGCAGACGCCAGTTTGCTTTTTGAGAATATCAAGCTGCTGAAGGGTTGACCTCTACTCGGACGACACACTAGGTATGCTACTGCGGCGTAGGCTCTCTGTGATGCGTCACAGAAGAGTATTAGGTTGTATTTTGTGTTCTTTGTAGTATTGATGTACCGAGGTATGTCCTTTCGGAACCCTTTGATGTCTTTAATGATAGCTTGATATCTTGTTGTAGTAGCTTCGTCAAATGAGTCATCCCAGTCGTACTTATTTATCCACAGGTCCTGGATGAACATTTTAAGTTTGATGAATAGTGGAGTAAGGAGACCCAGAGGGTCGAACGTTGATGCCATGGCTTTTAGGGCAGTTCTTTTTGTGGCTGCTTCCTTGGATATTGTTTTAATGGGTACCGTTAGGGTATCCGTTTCGGTATCCCATTTAAGTCCTAATAGTTTAACTGTATTACATGTCCCTTTCATTCTGTCTTTTTCTGGAATAGCTTCGAATACCGTGTTATGGTTCGACATGAACTCGCGAAGGTTCATGCCCATCCTTGAGAAGGTCTTCTTGCATAGTTTTTGTTTCCTTAGACCTTCCTCTACGGTATTCGCCCCAATCAGCACGTTGTCTACGTATGTATTAGCTAATATTTCGTCACGTAGCTGATTGTTGCTATCCCTTTCCAGTGCATATTTTACTGACATGTTAAGTAGGAATGGTGATGCATTAACCCCAAATGGAATACGGGTGAATCGCAGGACGCGGATGTTGTCTTTCGTAGGCCCCTTTGTAGTATCTTTTAGCCAAAGAAACCTTGTGGCATCTCGTTGATCCTCCTGTAGGCGGATCTGATGGAATGCCTTCTCCACATCCGCTATGATTAGTATAGGGCTTAAGCGTGCTCGTAATAGGGTACCGCATAAGTCCGGTAACATTGATGGTCCTTGATGGATGCAGTCATTGAGGCTGGGAGCGCCCCTCATATGACTGGAGGCATCAAAGACGATCCGGAGTTTTGTAGTATTGCTGTCTTCTTTGATTACGGCCTGGTGTGGTATGTAGTATTCTTTGTTTCCATGTGATTTTTGATGTTGTACGTCCTCTATTATACCTGACTGTAACTGCTGTTCGAAGGTCTTGCAGTACTCCTTCCAAATTTTGCTATTTTTGTGGAGTTTGTTGTATTGATTTTCCAATCGGCGTACTGCAAGTGCCTTATTGTCAGCCAATGGGGGATGTGAGGACTTCCATGGAAATTTGACGTATATGAGGCCGTTTTTCACCCTCACAGTATCGTAGTAGTGTTGAATTATACTGTTTTTTGAGTCGTCTGCATCGTCTTTTGTGCCTATGGCTTCCAGTCCGAAGAGGTCGTTTATCATGCGATTTGTATTGTTTTCTTCGGACTCAATGGTTTCGGAGGTGGAGTATGATCTGGTTGTAGACGATGACTTTTGACCTGACAAAACGGGACCAAGCTTTGTGAAGGATTTCACGAGGCCCGAGGGAAGTTGATAGCTTGGGTTGAATTCCACTACACCCCAGTAGTGGTCCATCCCAATCAAGATGTCAATCTCCTCATATCCTTCGTTATCCACGACATGTTTTTCGTCGTTTGCTCCTCCTATGGTGGGCACCTTTGTTATGTATCCCTTGGTCCACAGGTGGAGTTTCGTTGGTTGCCCGTTTTGTCTATTGCGGAGTATAATTTTGACACTGTATGATTGTTCTGTATGTGAGTGCCCTCCGACTGTAATAGTTGTCATACTGGTGGGATGTTTGAGCTTTAACCCTAGACTTTGTGCGGTAGCTAATTTAATGTAGCTACATTCCGAGCCGCTGTCTAGAAGCACGGTTAATGTTTGTTTCTTTTGTGTAATACGATTTGTCGTTACTGCTTTTACGACCATTAACCGTGGAATATTCTGTGTGTTTGATACTTTGCGTGTAATTGTTTCCTTTTGATTATTTGATGCTGTTTTGCTTATTTGTGTGGTGTTGACGTTTAATTCTCTTTTGTAATACGATTCTGATGCTGTCTCTAGTTCACTGTCTGTTTGACTTGAGTCTGTAGTACTCCTGGCTGGACTTCTTGAGTGACTGTTGTAGGTGTATCTAGTATCTCCTCGTCGGAATCCAACTTTTGGGTGAGGGGATCCATGACGATATCCACGTGGTGTCCTTGTACTAGGCCTTGCTCTTCTATCTGGGCTTGGGGACCTACTTGCTACTCTATTTCGATTTTTGTATGTGTTCGTCGAGGAGTAGCTTTCGGCTGAATCCCTTCTCTGCCTGTAACGTGGTCGTGGACTATTAGATCGACTTGGACTACGGGGGCGATTTCTTTGCAAACACAGGGCCGTATGATGATTCCTCCCGCATTTCCGACATAGGGGTGCATCGCAGTAGGATTGTTGGTGTCCCTTCTGGAGACATTTCCAACATAGTTTTTGTTCTGTCACTATGCGTCTCCTTTCGTGCGGAGAAGGGATTTCTTCGCACTCGGTAGGGTCATGCCCTCCTCGGAGGCACAGCCGACAGCGCCGACTGTTGGAATGTCTTCTCTGGGAATCGCTACTGCTGCGTGGACTCGCATTCCTCTTCTTTTCATCCCTCCATGTCTTATGGGTTTTTGAGGGAGGTGTGAGGCTTCGTGTACTACGGCTTCCTGCCTTCCTTGACGCATTGATGGATGTTGGATCTGTGTCCTCCATCAACTCGAATTGATCAATGACTCTGTCAAGGGCAGACAGAAGGTCTTCTGTATTCCAATTGTCGTTTCTTTTTCTTAATTCGCCCACCTTTTCCCTTGTTTTTTGTGGGAATTTCGATCTGATAGTTTTCATTGTCATAGTGGATCCTGGCTGTTCGTTTAAGCTGCTTAGTTGGACCCATATGGCCTTCACTTTACATAATGTAGTACGCTGCACTAGTGGAGACTCGGTTGCCGGAGGCAGAGACTCCAGTTGGTCCACTAGTCTGTTCCGTAGTAGTTCAGGCCTGTTATAAGTGTTCTGTAATAACTCGACTGCTTTGGAGTAATTGTCGTCCCCTACTTGTACAGATGCCACCACATCCTTTGCATCTCCCTGAAGCGCTCTCTTCAGGTAGATAAGTTTGGTAGCATCCGTCATGTATGGGTGATTGTGTATCGCAGCCGCGAATATCTCCCAGAACTCCGGGAAAAGTGTTATGTCACCTGCGAAGTTTGGTAGTTCCAGCTTAGGTGTCTGAATTAAATGACTTGGGATAGGTGCTGGGTGTTCCGCTTCCTCTCTTCTTTGTTGCTGTTTTGCTATCACAGCTTGGACTTCCTCTACTGCTTTTTCCATGAATGAAATATTGATTCGCGCTGTCGTTAGCTGTGATTCGCATTTTGTTGACTCCCAGTGTTCTTGGAATCCCTGTAGTATGCTGGAGCTTTCTTCTTCATCTTCTTTTTTGTTGGCGTAGCTCTCAGCTCGTTTCCAGTCGTTGAGTAGATTGCCTGCTTGTTGTTGTAATTTGTTCAGCACCTCCATGTATTGTCTTGTCCGTTCTGTTGAAGTATTAATCTTCCCTGTATTTCTTTCTTCTTCGGCGACCTTGTCGGCGAGTACGTCCTGGGCCAGTAGGTTCGTTTCTTCCAACGCCTTAGTGGTCTTCGTAATCTGGCCTTTGAGGTACCCGACGGTAGTCATGTTGAGCGACGGCGTAGTGATTGCTGTAGTGACGGGTGGGCCACGAGAATATTCCCAACTTTGGGTTTTGGATAACCTGAAACTTCATAGGTGTCGTCACAGTGTTAAGAGCGAACACTCGTAACGAGGAGACGGCGTGAGTACATTACATAGTAAAATGTAGATTTACCAATAAGAATTACGAAAGGTGATTGGATTTGAAGGCAAGAATAGTTTGTTTTGATTTAGACTTTGTTGAGACATCCCTCGTCTTTCTTGCAACTATTTTAAAGATTATCGTGGTGCTATACTGTGGTATTGTTGGGTCATAGGACCGAGTTTTGTGGAATAATGCACCAGTTATACGTGTGGCAAGTATAATGCATAAGTGGTCAGGAGGTGGGGCGGAAACGATGACCGAGGGTTTGTGGAGCCGGTAGACCCAAACCAGATTTTTAACACCTATCCTTTCTACCTTATTGGGTGGCCAACCCACACGGTAGAGGAACGAGCGCGCTCTCTCAGTGCGCCCACTCTGACAGTGGGACTAACATGCATGTGGTACGTACCTACAAGTCTACCTCCTCTTTCAGGATAGCGATCCACCGCGCTACCCTTTCGGTAACTGCGGCTGAGACCCCCGTGTCTCATTTAAGGCGCTAGCTCCTACCTTGTCAACCGCCCCGGCTCCCACGTCCTGATTTGCCTAGGTATTGTACTACTAGTAACCCTTGCGCGCAGACGTTTACCTTATTAAGGCTGCCACCACTCAACAAGCATAAAGGCCTAGGGCTGTAGAGTACTTAGCACCCTAGTTAATGTACTAACTTGGCAAACGTATTTACTGAATTACTTTGTAGAAGGGAGGGAAAGGCTACGCGCATTCCCATGGGTAGTGGTAGGGCCGCTTTTACCGACCGTCGATCGATTAACGGTCGAACGGGAACGTTACCTACGGCCGATGCACCATGTTGCAAACGGCGCCCCATGGGTGGCCCGCATTGCTCGCGGACCGCGCCTAGCCCAACCCCCCTGGGTCCTAATGCCCAACTGAACTAGAGGGGAACCGGATGCCCGAACAAACCAGGCTGACGCCGGGGAACTTTTCCCGGTAAAGCCCAATGACACACCAACATCAAATAGTGCCACGTTACTACGTAAGATGCAAGAAAGATTAGAGGAAATACCTTTTACGACGTATGGAAGAAAATCACACGAGAATAGTAACACGTTTATGTATGAACTAAACTAAACAATGAACCACAATAGCTGAAATAATTATAACTCACGCCGGGCTCTCGCTACGAGCCCCGTCCGACGACACAGCAATGAGTTCAGGCGAGTTCCAAACGATGGGGCAATTCCATGACTGGTTCTAAGGGCCCAAGCCCCGGGGTGCCGCCGCCGGCCTCGTTAGAGAGGCCCGTGTGACTCTGAAGACGAAAGACGAATTTGCCACACGCACGAAGAAACCCAGCGAAGACGACTGCCCGGGGAGGTCCGTGATGGTGCCGCGATACGCAGCAGTCGTTCGATATCGAACGATCACGGAAATTGACCAACGTGGCGAGGCGGCGGTCAAACCCACGGAAACCCGTGCGCCACGGGAACTGAGGAGCGATCCTCGCTATTCGCGACACTTATATTCGTTCAGTCGACGATTTGTAACGAACTTTCATTTAGGATGCCTATTTTAGCAAACGTGATAGCGGTTTTATAGAAACGCAAACGTATGCGTAATAGGAAGGATTTCAGTGGTAATCTTTTTCACGAATCATGGTCGGCTCGAAAGCTATCATAATGTACTTGGAGGGCTGAAGCGGATGGTGGACCTTACCACCATAGAGCACGCTCTTTAAAGGAACCGGAAGGGGTCCGAAACAAGAGAAAAATGCAAAGAAATGAGCATTTTGTAACGAACACTCAGGTTAGAAGCGATGACAGGCGAAAAAACCCGGACTCAAAAGTGCGACGCTGCGTTCTGTACCCGCATCCCATTCGCATCCAGCACAGACTTTCCGAGTTGTCCGCTGTAGGAGACGGGCCGCGGGCCAACGTTAGTTGTAGCACCTGACTCCCAGCGCAGTGGAGTGGCCATTCCCACTACATTAGCATTCATGCAAGTACATCTAGAAACAATATAAAAAAGAACAAATAAAAAGTAAAAAGAAAAACAAATTTCTAATAGAAACATCTCATTTTGGCACCATGCGAAGGCGTCAAATTGGCGAGTTTGTGCAATGGCGGCCACTTAAACTCGTCCACACTGCGTCTGTTCTACCGTAAGCCAAAATTATCCCCTTCTAGTGTCTTTAATTCCTGTGTCTAATAAGTGTTTCCAGTGAACGTGTGGAGGAGTGTAGATGCGACAAGGTTGCCAATGTCGTGTGACGCGGGATGTCATCGCTTAGCGAAAATTGGTATGATTATTAAGTGCATCGCAATTCTAAAGTATTGCGTAAAAATGGCATTCTGCTTGATGGCTCATCTTTTAGGCTTCTTTTTAATGCAAAACTCTCTCATAGTGTATAGCTTAGCATTCGCACTTTTCCATATCACATTCACTTTCCCGATACGTCGGCATAGACCTTCTGATGAGCACTTCGTCCCAAAACTACTTGTTCCGGAGTGAGTGAAAATAAGATTAAGATTACTCGTTGGAAATTAGACCATGACTACCTCCTTTTGTTGGTTCGAGTCATAAAAAATCTTTATTCGTTAGAATGTCGTTATTGGATGCAATCATTTTACCAATAGAACTATTATTCATTTATTTATTGTATTTATTTACTGCCAACATGATTATTCTTTGGGAAATTTCTTGTTTTTTTTCTGAAATTTCATCAGGCACGCTAATGGAAAAAGTGCTTGGTAGCGTAGTTCTGAAGACAGGAACCTTCTCAGGTCACTGGAGCCAATAGCGACCAAGCCCTTTTGTTGGTGGCTGTTTAACAAGGAGCAGGACACTTGTCGTGTGCGATGATTCGTTGCGCGGTAGTTACCCAACTCAAGTGTCCTAACCTACATCTGGCGCTGGGCGGTGTAAATAGCAAAGCTCAAATCACAAATCACGTTAGGATTTCAGCTAATGCGATCTAGAGGATTGTGCTGTAAATGTAACAACAGTCGCTATACGTGAAGGTTTAAAAGTCGTCTGTCTGTCTGTCCCCCCGTCCTTCCATCCCTCCGTCTGTCACGAAGTTAGGTATTATATGAAAAAAGACCTGCGGAGATGGGGACAAGTTAGGTGTGAGTAGGGCATGGGACAAGAAGTAAAATCACACATGGACCAAAAGCTCCGCGCACAGTGGGTGAAGCGTGCACTGGAATGTTCCTTTCTCAGACCGAAAATTGTTAATTGGGTTTTATACATCAAAAAGTATGAGGGGACAAAAATCATTAGCGCTACTCTCATATACCTAAAGGAGCAGAGTAAAAAAGAAGGACCGCTCCGAAGTAGGCATATCGTTGGCATGATATGATCAACTGAGTGACTCACATCCACGAGGTTTGAATGGGTGGGTACAAGTCATGGATTGGTACGGGTATAGGTTTTGCTGAAGTGAAGACTATGAGAAAAGTACATGCGGCTGTCATTGCTGTGAATTGACGCATTTTAGGAGATACCAGTGCAGGACTGTCAGCGAGTCTGGGGTGGATGCATCCATGGATATGGTTATGTTTATAGTACAAGTATGAAACTGATTACTGATATGGGTATGAGCATATCACGGTACGGTGGGACCTCTGCCGTGGGTGTGGATATGGTTATGGATATAGAAATGCGTATGGATATGGAAAGATTATGGATATAGGTATAGGTATGGTTAAGGGTATAGGTAAAGGTATGTACAACTGAATAAGCAGGGCAATAAAGATCAGTATATACATATACTGTGGGTCAATACGCTTTACTGAGTTGGTGATAGGGTGGGTATATGCATGGGTATAGGTCTGGGCATCTATATGGGTTAACTACATGTTTGGCTTGAAGGCAGTGATAGGTATGATTCAGGCGACTGTGGAAGATCATCAGATGTGAAGGTACGCTAATTGTAAGTAGTACAATGGTGAAGAAACAGCGGAATGAAACAGTCGAAAACTCCAGAAGTAAGACCTCCTCCCGCCGCCGTTGATTTTAAGAAGGAACGGGTCGGGCCGAAAAAAAGGGCGGGCTGGGATAAAACACTGTGGCAACTGTTGAAGAAGACGGCTCTTATAAAGCCCGGGACATTCTTTCTCATCGCCAATTTCGCCAATCATAGTCTTCTTATCCCGATACTTTTCATCTGCGTGAACCATTTTAGGAGATCTCATTTCCCCTGTACCCCTATCACTGCCTTCAACAACATCGGAAAGGGGCATTTTGACCTACGGTAAGCCCTATCGTAACGCTTGCAATTCGTTAGATTGCATACATTGCACACGCGTCACCTTCTTGAGATATCGAGTGTGACTTCGATCAATTTTTTGAAATCAGACACACCTTTTTTCCTTCTTACGCTTATTCTCCCATTCAGTGTTTCACTTCATCACTGACGGTTGTTGTTTCATTTATTTCACATCATCATGAATGAATACACCCTACGAGACAACAAATGAGATCTTCTACAGCGAGCAACTCAAGAATGTGATTATACAGCTCAAAGAGATCGTGAATGCGTGGATCACAAATTCCCGCTTTTGTCCGGGTTTTTCTACCGGATATTGCTTTCAACCTCGAATCTTCGCTTCAAAACGATCAATTCTACCTTTTTCCTCCGAGCCTTCCCGGTGCTTTAAGGCTTTGGCCAGATATCACATCAGGTCAAAAATCGCACAGTGCAAGACTGTCAGATAGTATGGGGTGTACTGCATTATATTGTTATGTACTACATTATATTATCATTAACTACTATATTGTTATCTTTTTATTACTATCACATCATTATGCTATTATATTATTATTATTATTATTATTATTATTATTTATTATTATTATTATTATTATCCGTATTATTCGTATTATTCTTATTCTTATTATTATTCTTATTATTATTTTATTATTATTATTACATTATTATTTATCATTGTATTATTATGCTATTATTATATTGTTATATTATAATATTACCAGTTGGCGGGCGCACACTACTGTGCGCGAAACACCATGTGCGTCAGTAGGTCGGCCTGTATTGCTCTTTTTCTTGAGGACAGAGTATTTCGTGCACACCCAGCCCACCGTGGGCGGCGCTTAAATTAGTCCATGTGTGGTCTTCACTTCTTGTCCCATGCTCTACCCATCCAAACTTATCCCCATCTCCACAGGTCGTTTTTCATGTAACTCCGCCCACCACTTTAAATGCTCCGCCCACTGTGCCCTGCATTCTTTCCTGACCTTCAGAAACTCATCCCTGACCTTGATCCATCTTCTCCCTATGTTTGGGGCACATTCGAACCCAATCAACAATTTTTGAACATTCCACGACGGCCCCGCCCATTATGGGCGGAGCTTAACCTAGTCCATGTGTGGTCTTTACTTAGTGTCCCATGCCCTACCCATACCGCATTTGTCCCCATCTCCACAGGTCGTTTTTCATGTAACGTCCAAGCTCCGCCCACCACTTTATATGCTCCGCCCACTGTGCCTGCATTCTTTCCTGACCTTCAGAAACTCATCCCTGACCTAAATCCATCTTCTCCCTACGTTAGGAGCACATTCGAACCCAATCAACAATTTTTTAACATTCCACGACGGCCCCGCCCATTATGGGCGGAGCTTAACTTGGTCCATGTGTGGTCTTTACTTAGTGTCCCATGCCCTACCCATACCGCATTTGTCCCCATCTCCACAGGTCGTTTTTCATGTAACGTCCAAGCTCCGCCCACCACTTTATATGCTCCGCCCACTGTGCCTGCATTCTTTCCTGACCTTCAGAAACTCATCCCTGACCTAAATCCATCTTCTCCCTACGTTAGGAGCACATTCGAACCCAATCAACAATTTTTGAACATTCCACGACGGCCCCGCCCATTATGGGCGGAGCTTAACTTGGTCCATGTGTGGTCTTTACTCAGTGCCCCATACCCTACCCATACCGCATTTGTCCCCATCTCCACAGGTCGTTTTTCATGTAACGTCCAAGCTCCGCCCACCACTTTATGCCCCGCCCACTGTGCCCTGCATTCTTTCCTGACCTTCAGAAACTCATCCCTGACCTAAATCCATCTTCTCCCTGCGTTAGTTGCACGTTCGAACGTAATCAACAGTTTCGGGCTGAAAGCCAAACATTCCAGTGCACCCCCCGCCCCCGTGGGCGGAGCTTAATTTGGTCCATGTGTGGTCTTTACTTCCTGTCCCATGCCCTACCCATACCACACTTGGCCCCATCTGCACAGGTCGTTTTTCATATGATACCTAATTTCGTGACAGACGGAGGGACAAAGGGCTTAGCGTTTTATATATAGTAGGGATTTATTATTATTATTATATGATTACATTATATTATTATTTATAATTATTATATAATTATATTATTATTTTACTATGTTGTATTTATTATTATTTCATTATTATTTTATTATTACTATTTTATTATTATATTATTATTTTTAATATTATTATTATATCATTATATTATTATTATATTATTATTTTATTATTATATTACTATTATTTATATTATTATTTTTTAATATTGTTGTATTAGTATATTATATTTAATATTTATATTATTTTATTGTATTATGTTATTATATTATTGTATTATTATTACTATATTGTGTAACCCGCGGGGATGGGGGGGGGGCTGTAGAAGGGCACCTTGAGCTGTGCTTATATAAGCGGTTTAGTCCCCTCGGGGTGTGGTCAGATTGCTGAGGGGAATTCCACAAGGGAATTAAATTTAAAATTATGTGTCGTGCGCCTAACGGTGTGGAGTATGCATCGGCGATTCTGACGAGTCGCGACGGAAAACGTGGGAATTCTGGTGCCCACACACCGAGGGAAGGAATAACTGCGCCCCCCAAATGAATGCTCTGCACCTATGGTGGTCTGCCTGTTGTCACGCGGCTCGTTTAGGCCTCTCTTCCCTTCTGCGTTTGCGTGCGGCTGCGAGGCGTGCGTGAGGTATCGATTGCGTGTCTCTGCGGTGCCTAGTATCGATCCGTCCTGCGCGTTGCGAGATGTAGGACCGAGGATCGACGTACAATGCGATAAGCGAGATGCGAGATATAACTACATGCGTGATGTTAAAGCCTATCGATAACCGAATACCTCGACAAGTAGTGAACAACACATAAGTTTATGAATACGAACGATTAAGACTACATTGGCTACATGTGGGAAAGGAGCGGTATAAAACTACACAATAATAAACACTATCAATGAAGAGTACACTAAGGTTACCTGCATGTGGAGAACTACGGTTGTTACTGAAAATAGAGTTAGACATCTAAAGGACTTCATCATTTTACACTACGATTGCTACTAGTAGGAAATGAGAGAAAACTACCTGGGTTGGTAACTCGGCGTGTCTGGCGATAATATGCACGAATGAAGTTGTACGAAATATATCGGATTCGATTGCATTGCGCGCTGGTCCACGGCGCTGCTGATGTTATATCGCATACTGCGCGTCGAGTGTGAAGCGAAGGACGACTGCTCTCTCAAGACGACATGTGACGAACTGAGGCGCCTTTGGCGCGTAAGCGTAGCGAGATCGCGAGACGCAGGAAGACAAAGTCTTCTCGAACCTTCCACACTTGGCGGACTTTCCCATGAACGCGTGGGAAGCGAGCGTATGCGTGCGCAGCGTAAGCGCGTGCAGCGCGGCCTCCTGCCAGCTTGGTTTGAGCAGCTTTACTCGAGGTCGGACGGTGAGTCACGACATTATGCCCAAGATTAGTGACCTAAGTTGGTAGCTGTCGGGCAGCTCCGGTCACTAATCTGAGGCATAATTTCAAATCTCAATCCCCTGTGGGGGTTCCCCTTAGCAATCTGACCTAGCCCTGAGGACATTAAACCACTTAAATAAGCTCAGCTCAGGGTGCCCTTCTACAGCCCCCCCCCCTCTCCCGCGGGTTACATAATATAATGATATAATACGATAATATAGTATAGTAATATAATAATACGAAAATGATCAAATAATATAACAAGGTATAACTAATGTACTAATGTAATAATATCGATGATATAAAAATATAAAAATATAGTAATATAATAATATCAATAATATAGTAATATAGTAATATGATATGTAACCCGCTTACATTCTGTAAGTAAAGTGTATAGAAAAAAATTAATTCCGATCCGATTGACCAACTGATGCCCATGATATTACGCGCACAGTAGTGTGCGCCAGCCAACTGGTATATTATACGCAACTGGCTTGTGAGCCGTAAACCGGAAAATTTTGGGAACCGTTCTGATCTGAGATGTTTCTGGATATTACTGATACATGTGCGTCACTTTCAGAACTTGTTCCAATCTTCAACAGTGTCTGTTAACAAAGTCGTACTCAGTAACTTCACCAGCGTGCTTCCATTCTCTCCTGTTCTCATTCCTTCCCCCTCCATTTTTTCACCTTCGAATAGTTGGTCTATCTGCTCCATTTTTTTCTGTCACTGCACTTCCGCCAAAACTGTATTCGTTGACGCCATTAATCTTGAGGTTTTCTACACACAATCTTTACTATTCGAAATTGCGTGCGATTTCTAATGCGATCTGAAATCAGTCATTTGAAAATGTCGTTAGTAACTATAGCAACTATGCGGGTAACGAGAATATTTGCTATTAATAGCTCCGACTCCTTTAATGCTCGTCGAAGAAATTTTCCGTAATTGTGCTAGCCTTTTCCAAATTTTGGATGATTTATCGAGAATAACTTTTCTTTCGAATATATTGTTAGAAGTATTTTTGACCGATTATGGAATATGAAAGTGGGGATGTGAATAATAGAGGAAAAGAGAAACGATCAACAACCCGAGAAATAGGACCCTTACCACGGTCAGAGGCATGCTTTCACGTCTTCTACGTCTATGAAGGGGGTGATGCAGACGGCTAGGGCAGATATGTCAACATTGCCAACATTACCCGGTCCTCCACGGCTACTCCATCGTCGAGACCTGCCGCACCGGAACGCACCCATGCGAGGCCATGATAAAGAAACTAAATCATCTTTCTCTACCCGAGATTCATTGAACATCATCTCTTTCGAAGTCGTCTCACTATTCAAGGAAAACATGTGGTCCGAGTTCTGACCTTTCTCCAACCGACATCCTCAAAATGTAGCGCAGCCGTGAGCACAAAATGAAGGAACTATGCTTGCTATCGGCGATATCGGCGGTCGAAAGCTACGGCGAAATATCTGAAGTGTAAAACTATATATCATGTTGTACTTGGAATCTCCTCACAGTCTTAGCTCAAGAAGGCTCACGAACCGAACTGAGTGGTGGGTGACGGTTGGAGTACACAGTCAGTAGGTATCGCTGGCCAAGGTCCAAATCCCTGCGTCTCAACCTAGACCCTTGAGCGATGTTAGGTGGCCGATCAAGTCACGAGACTCCTCGATGCTACTCTGGTCACTTCGACATAATGGTCGACCGAGTTATAAAAATCTTCCATCTTCCAACATATTTCAAGCAAGCGCCGGAGGTCATAACTAGCTGGAAAAGGTGTGCTCCACAAACCGGACAGGCGTCCCTTTTGAACGCTGCCTCAAATTCCCTCGCTGGAAGAATTTATTACCGAACATCTGACTTCGGCGTAATATGTCTTGAAGGGAGATATGAGTCTTCGATTTGCCGTCAAAGTCCCAATTTCATCAATCTCATATATAATTTGTGATCTTGCGACGTGGTTGGGGGGGGGGGGAGATCGAGAGTCCTGTTGTAGGGAGGAGAAGTCCTTGGTTAGCGAGCTCTGCGATGTGTGTGAAAAATTCGGTACGCGTTATTACATTCAGAATATGTTTAATCTGGATTCGGCGCTAACGTGACGCAAAGACGCGCCGCCCATGGCGTCATCACCGCAACGCAAACGCTCGAAAGTGTGTCCTCTTCTTGGCCATGGTATCCGAATCATGAGGCACTCGTAGAATTCGTTAGCCATGTATAAGGTTTTGAGAAGCAGATGGATCGGCTGAATCTTAACAAAGTGATTACTCTATTGCTTTTTTAGGATGAGTAACCACACAGTCTTCACTGTTGCCATTGCCTCACTGAAGTTCTGTTCTTAATGATCCTATAAAAGTTGCTGAGATTCGTTCCTTACATCTACGCTACGTTCATTGTGAAAGGAATCGTCCATGGAAATTCCATGATTTAAGTTCCTCATAGAATGATTAGTAGATATAACACCCGAAAAGAAACACGGAAATACCGAGAATTTTTTTATTGCGAAGCAGAAATCGAAAAACTGAACGAAGTGTAATTCGATTGAATTCCCGCCATAACATTTGAACAGCCGTCAACGGTTAGAGTGCAGCTCAAAAACTCTGCGTGCGTCCCTGACCACGTGAGTGTCTCCTCTTTGCTCCTCAGCTCTTTAGCGTTCAAACCCATTCGGACGCCCCCCCCCTCCCCCTCCCCGTCGTCCGTCACATCGGGGAGCTCTATCTCACTCGGGATTCTTCTATGAGCCCGTGAACCTTAGAGAGCTTAGTAAGCAAACATACTATGAATATGTGTGTAACAGAAGAACTTAAATTTTTCGTAGACGATATCTTTGATGCAGAAGCTAGTGCAGTACAGATTTCATATCGCATTTGGCTCACCAACACTACAATCAAAAAATAACAAAATTACTAAATATTTTTCAGGAATGACGAAGGTGGCGAAGAAAACGAAGGTAAAAACAGCTGTCGAAGAGGGTCCAGTTTACTGGCAGACACAGTTTGCTTTGTTACGAATCGTCGCTATTGTCATCGCAGGTAGGGCATCTTTTTATAGGATTTGCTTTTTTAGTAGGACTTATCTTGGGACTTGGACTATTTCGCGGAAGCCATGTCATCGGTGAGAGCTAAGGTGGTAAAGAAGCGCCCTTGGAAGGCAATGAGAGCTGAGAGCGTCATGCAGAGGTTGAATGCTGTTAAAACAGGGAATTCGCGTCGCGGGATGCAACGCGGTGCGTGCGAACTAGCATTATTGTATGTTTTTGGGTTCTAAAGCGGCTACCTTCTGCTGCGCCTGAAATAAGGTTGAGAATTTCTGTCCCAGTGATGTTCAGCCGTGTGTTACTGGAATATTTTGTAGCCAGAAAAGGCAGACAACAGCGGTACTGGTTAATCGCTTCAGATTGCGACATGCACTCGACTTGAACTCGACATCGTAGAGATATTTGAAGGTTTAGTATGTTCTAAGACCATTTATAGGAGCTAGTCATTGGGTGTTTCTATTTTTAGAAAAATCTGGTTGTAAAAAGCATAACGTATAACATGTGTTTGGAATAAGAGTGAACGATTAGGCATACCGTGAAAACTGAGCAAGCAGATTTTGTCACTGCTGCTTCTAGGGTGTACGACAAGACCCAGGAAATGGGGAGTAGCGCCCTCAAGCCGCGTTCATACTTAGCGATGCCGGCGGCAGAGCGTGGCCACGTGTCTCTGCGTCTCCTCTTATGCCACCTTGTCTCGTTGCCTGCGTCGTCTCTGCACCTTCTCCGTGCCACCCTGCCTCGCTGCCCGTAAACGCTGTCACCCTTTGCCGACGCCAAGTATGAACGCGGCCATAGAATTCTTGTAACGACACATACATATACCTTCATCCCTACAAGTGATATGTATTTATGTTTGGTTAATACAGTGAGGGCTATTGTTAGGGTCAATTCACAACGGGCTCGGAATGGCGCGCGCGTCGAGACGTGGTGCTGTGGCCCAATTCAAGGGCCCTGGCGCTCACCCGCTATTCCTGCAGCTTTTTTGAACGCCATCACTTTGCAATCAGCTCTG
This sequence comes from Trichostrongylus colubriformis, assembly GCA_963978905.1. NCBI lineage: Eukaryota > Metazoa > Nematoda > Chromadorea > Rhabditida > Trichostrongylidae > Trichostrongylus > Trichostrongylus colubriformis. Next base: position 43,066,839 of record OZ022259.1, read on the forward strand.
AGTTTTCTGCCCATTCACAATGTAATACAAAGACAGAGAGAAAAAATTTATAATTTACATCTATTTACAAATTAACCGGGATTCGTCACAACAACAACGTTGGCTTAGACCGAGGGAACCCTGAGCCTGAGAACATACTACACATATAGGTCGAACAAATCACCCACAGGTCAATAAGCGATCAATCAATAAATCAATAGCGATACTCGTATTTGTCTTTGATCGGATTGAAACATCGTGCAAATGAATCGTTCATTCGTTGGAAAAATCGTCGAATTTCCTGAAATGAATTGTTCCAAAGACAGTTTTCAATGGGAAAAAGGACAGACGGGTTGGAAGAAAAATTCTATTACCTCCTGTTCAGCATGACTTCTGCTTTCAATCATTGCTCGATAATAGTCTTTGAGAGAGTTCAGCAAGTCGTAGGCTCGTAACCTCTCCAAAGCTCTGTAAACGAAATGTCTATTACCATTTTTTAATTTAAAAAAGAAATTTAAGGGCGAAATCTTCTAAGCGATATATTGAAACCCACAGAACGTTTGCAAAAGATGTAGCTTTTGGAAAGGGTTCGTACCTTGAGGTGAGACTATTGCGGTCGTGCTTATATAGGTGTTTTTAAGCCCTCAAGGTAAGGTAAGATCATTTAGGGAGACCCTCAGGGAGTTCGATATTTGAAATTATGCGGCAGTTTATTGACCCCTGCTAATTGCCGACCGTCGCTCTCCATCATTCTTCCAAAGGTTTCAGTTAGAAAAAAGACAATGTTGTTATTGGAAGCTCACGTACCTCTCCTCTATTTCCGTCTTGTCAGCAATGATATCTAAAAGTGCTTTCGGTGGTGATGTAGCACTTTTCCACATCTCATATTCCTCTTGAGCCGAACGTGGTTGATTGCTCAACTGCAAATGCAAGAATCACTTTCCTTTCTACTGTTCAATTTGGGGGGTGACTTCTTGGAATTGAAATGGGCTTCAGACATGTCATTATGTGTTCTACAGATTTTTCAAGGAAAGTCCCCTGGTTTTTGAAATTCTGCAATCTGCGACACAAATTCGTTTCAATCTTGTAATGCTTCAAATGTTTCTACTTTTCATTATTTGTCTTCGTGAGCGCCATTGCAATAGTTATCCCCAATTTCTACGCCGTTATGCTTCCACACGCGACGGGCTAGTGCCACGAATCCCAGATTTTTTTAAAGGCAGCAAAAGTCATGATCAGTCTCTTCCTTAAAATCGAGGCGGCAATGTTGAATGGTACGGCAGAGAAGAAAAACCGAATGAAGCGGCCGAGAAAACTCAAAAATGGGATTTATTTTCCCTTCTCCTCGTTTTCCTGTTGATCTCTGCGTGGACGAGTTTTGCGGGGTACGTCCCATCACTGATTATCGGTCGAAGCCATATGAATCTGTGATACGTGGCAAGCAAAAACAGTCAAATGAAGCGCTAGCTTTGAGGAGCAGCTCGGAGACAGAACGGAGAGGCTGCCGGTCAATGTAGGGCTTTGCGAGAAACCTTGAAATGCGTCCTGCACCGCAAATCACATGGTCTTCTTAGACCTCTAGCCGTTCTTCATGGTTAAGCAAATTTCCATCCCTGACCTCCCAAGTTAGCGCATCTGAGCAACTGATACTTTTCAGGAATGGAAACAATTTTGTTAATTTGCTTTTTAATTTCATTTCCGCCCCCATTTTGCTTATGCCTACAACCTCCTTTTGAATCTATCCACTTGAACAACTTGTAGCTATGGATTTTCATTTTTTTGAAGTCCAATTTTTTTCAGTTAACTACCCTGAACGTAAATGTTCCCTTACCTCTTCAGTTATGATATTATTTACAATGTTGAGATTGTCGGTCTCGGCGGCTTGATCCAGTTCCACTCGCATCTCGAGTGGTAGTCGTTCTATTATACGACGTATACAACGCGGTTCATCCGCGTTACACTCTGAACAACACATGCAGTAGGATTAGCATTATATGTAGTTAAGGCTGGTATATGTATAGTAAATCTACCGAGGTATTCCTTCTTTCCTGTCAGCCAACTCCTAATCGCCGCCCATAGCCGAGACCAGAATGATTGGCGGAAGCGTTCATTTGATCGTCTGGAAGGCTGGACAATTCAAAGATGAAGACTACGTGCCACACCGTAGGTACCCACCTTTCCGCGAAATACTCAAGTATAGCGAGTTGATCAATAGCTGGCAAGAGAGGATTCAGCTGTGAACTCCACACACCACGTATAGCATTATAAATAGAGGCATTCTTAAATGGAAATGTATTGGACACGTAGGTAGATCCGATAGGAAAAAAATAGAGAAGAGAAGTGGGAAGATTTATTGCTGCGTTTTATGACTCACATGATAGGCCTCAAGCAGATTCAGATACTTCTCCTTGTTTACGACAGTAAGAAACTCGGACAAATCGGTGTTGTTTTGTTCCAGTTCGGAAACCAGTTCACTAATATCGCTAACCTAAAATGTGTCATTTTGAGTGAATGATTGGTCCAGGAACAACACTTTCAGTGTCTTGCAGAGACTGGTAATTAGGTCGGGCAGCATTCAGTGGGAGAAGTGGCGCTGATCGTATGCGCGTAAAATCAATATCTATCCAAAATACGCAAGTTGGGCTGCAGCATAAAATCATGGTCCTCAATTCAGTTGAAGTCTTTTCAAGTTGAGAAATGGTGGTTGAGGTTCCAGTGTTGTGTTATGCTCTGTGATTATATCAATGCTTGAAGAAGAGCGACCCGGCGACATCAACATGACATACATTTCAATGTGCGTCGTTGTTAATTCTAAATCCGTACATTGGACTTGCTAAGCCTATTTTACAGTAGGACACAGTCATTGTAGCGGTAATACTTGAGGTATTTAGTGGTTCGCCCAAAGGTCGAGTATGCTTGGGATCTAGTGAATTGCGACATCGGCATGACATACACTGATGTGCCCTTTTGATTCAACCCATTCCAAGAAAAAGAAATTAGACTTTCTTTGCTCATATTGATAGCAGAACACACTTTTGAAGTAGATGAGGCTAGAGATTGTTTCGGTGTGATGTCAAGCCGCTTGGAGCTGAATAGATGTTACATCGACGTGACATACATTAGAATGACGAGCAATACTCAGTCACAACGTCGCCTTCAGTCTTTCTGATTTTACGATAAGTGTAGGAAGGTGTAAAAAACACTGGTCGTACCTTTTGCTTTTCGTCGATCATCCTTTTCAATTCAGCATACGTGCGTTGATTCATATACTTCTCCAGACTTTCAGTTTCGTTTTTCGGTAGTGAAATCAGTACCAAAAGCAATGGAAAATAGTTATCGAATAGTTTATACTCGTAGTCGTCGAATTCGGTGGCGTTTGAAAGTGCTTCAGCGATATTGCCGGTGATATTCTGCGAAAGAACACCGTAATCCAGCACTTCTAGCGTCGGCGATGACATAAATAAGCACGGTAGCAAGAAGAAATGAAGCCTTTCTAGCATCTCTGGAAACATGACATTTTAGTCCGAGCAAAATGGGCTGTGATTGGGTTTGACGAGAAGATCGAGGAAATCAAGGAACCACTTAAAGTGAAGGATTTTCGGAATTCAAAAATCAGAACGAATTGGGGCTTGAGCCTGGTTCCTCGATAGCGAAAGGGGATTATAATAAAACGAAAATAGGAATTCACCCAAAAGTAGACAAACTAGCGAATTTTTGAGAGAATGATCGATGGAATATGTGGAAAAAGGTCGTCGCTAAACGGCAGAGACTATAGGAAGGTGAGGGGGGGACAGAATGTACAATATGTGGATTTTTTCTTACACCTATAGCTGCTGTTAGAAATTTTTGATATGTTTACTAATCCCTTTTGGATGCGCCACGCATTAGACTCACATCTTTACGATTTGAGAGACGTTCGAATGCGCCACCAGGTCATGCTGTGCCTTGTGTCAGATAGTAGTAAATGTGATTAAGCAGCAAAACTGGAAGGTCTGATATGCTTCACAGGGACCTGATCTACCGCCTCCGGCTATGGCCCTTAATCCGCCCACGTGAACGTGAACTGTTGTAATGATGAATAACCGCGTATGGGGGGTGATTCATTCAACATGACGCGTCGAAAGGCAGTTTTACTGCCCTTCAAATCCGATCCTTTTACGGAAATGTTCAGTAGTGGAAGAACGACTGCAAATACCCGGATGAACGATGAATAATGGTCCGGTTTCTAGGCAACTACAGAAATATCCACGGGAACGAATGACTAGTTAACCCATTACGTACCAACAAAAGGTGTTGCACCACTATCAAACCACAATTTTTTTGTATTTTGAAATTGTATCGAGGTCAAAAGCTGTCATCATATGTTTTCGAATATGGGGAATAACATATCTCTCTGTGACCTTTTCCTTTCAAAAAGTAGCTAGGATTTTGGCTGCACGCTTTTTGAACACCTAGCAAGCAATAACAAAACAATTGACAGGACAACTACTCACGTCTCGACTGAGATTACTTTTCTATTGACTGCAGACCAAACTGCCTAGTTGTACAGAAATTTAGTTTTTCTTTTCAAACCAATTTTTCTGGTGCAATTATGGACAGATATGTGGTTCTCCATATCCAAAAACGTATTCTGACAGCTTTGGCCTTCAGAAATCGACGGTTCCATGTAACCTCAGAAAAAGACGATCCTGAGTGGCCAAGTACAGCACATATTGGTGCACGATTTGAAGATTAGATAAAAATTCCAGCCATACAGGCAGCAACGGTGAAAATAGCCTCGGTATGTTTTGAATATTGACCTGGAGGAGATTGATGAGAAGTGTGACGCATTTCCCTTGCATTAGTCCTTTTGTCCATCTCTTTCTGATAAAAACAGGCATTTTGCATTAGTTATAATTAATGCAAAATGCCTGTTTTTATTTTATCGCCTAGGTTATGTGTATAAGATAGGAGAGCGCAGTGAAGGCATGATCGATAAATTGTACGGCACTGAGTACGAATGTAGAGTCGCAACAGTAAAGCGAAATGAAAAGAAGTGGACAGAAAAATCGGAAATGAGACCCCGATCCTCGCCGCGGACGAGTTTCGTGGCGCGTCGCGTCAATGAATGAAAACAGGCATTTTGCTAGTTATAATTAATGCGAAATGCCTGTTTTTATAACTTCGCCAGGAGCTGTGGCACGTGGCAATCATACGCAGTAAAATTTGTACTTGGAGCTGTGACACGTGGCAATCATGCGCAGTAAAATGGTACCCTCAGCTGAGGAAGGAGCCTGTACCCGAGGACTCTTCCGCCCAGCACTGAACTTTGGTACAGGCACAAAGAGCGTTTTTTATGGCAAATTGTGTCACACCTCGTCTTCATAGAATCCTAGCGTTCAGTTGTACCTAGCATATCTTTTCTCTGTTGAACACCTTATTCACTGCTTCTTCTGTCTTGAGCCATGGATTCTGACCCTTCCCGTGAACATGCCACTTTTATTCAAAACGGATGAGGCATTTGAACGCATATTTGACCAAAATTACGATTAACTCAACAGAGCGCACATTCGTCTCGTAAGGGAGCTGTTTATCGATACCAAGTACCCAGTCGTGGCAGGGTTATGGGGCCTTATTCAAGTACTAGCGATGCGTCCCCTCCTATAATTGTTCTCCCTCCTCAATGCACTGAGAATTCAATCAGCCTAGTTTATTAACGATTGGAGTAATTGAAAGGTATCTCACAAATTATGAACATTAGTAAAAATATGAGGTTTCAGAAGAAAATCACGCAGAATAAGATGTATAATTACTATCGAAGATTACGGTACTAAATGACAGTGTTGAATGTGCAGCTTCTCAGAGTTCGACAGGACGGTGATTGAGTAAATGGAACATGTCCCGTTTTAGCGAAAGTATACTGTAAGTGCAATACCATAATTTGCTGGAGGACTCATTTGAAGCCACAAGCTGCTCAATAGAAAAATTGAATTTTCCTTTTACTGAGTATTGCCAGTCGATTGAATTAGGTGGTTTGTTAGTTCATCGATCGGCTTTTTTTTGCAATTCAAGTTACCGTAACAAAAAATCGATTTGACTATTGGATGGCAAATTATCCGTGGTCAAAGCTGAAACGGCGCCATTAATGGAGATGATTTCAGATCTGGCCCCATAGGGTTGAGTTACTGGCGATTTGGTTCTGTAAAGCTGGAACTCCCCTGAAGCACGTACTCACACGTTGCTAGGGCAAATTGCTCAAAATAGGTCGCCATTTGATGGCTTGTTATTTCTGTAAAAAGGCTACAATTCATGGCACTTCCTAGGGCTCTTGAACTTCATAATTCAGTAGAAAAAAGGCCATTCATCTCCATCAGGCTACGTGCAGTTTTTGTTTCTTACCAAAGTTTTTCTGAGAAGTAAGTGCCAATTACTCGCAGACTGGGAATGAACTGGTTAGTTCGAAGATGATGAATGAGGAAAATTGAAACGTGGGCTTCATCTGCTGGTTTTGTACCTGAGCCGGTTCGTCTAATGTGATCGAGAACGTGGAGAAAGAAAGTGACGATTATGGCGCAAGTACGCCATTACGTGATCAATCAGAAGAACTGAAGCCACCTCTAAAAAAGCGCAAAGAACAATGCATCAAGAGATTGATGAAATACGCAATGCTGGATGGTGTTCAGTCCATTCAGGGGGGAAGCTGACCGCATAGCCGAGGAAAAACCGGGCCACGTTCCAAAAAGGAGGAGGGGGAGGAGTGTCATCGCCGCATTGCAAGTGGTACCGTACGGTCACCGTACGGTTCACTGTGCATGAAAACGGGAAGATTAGACGCTGAGCGTTGAGCCGTCACCGCTAGCGATGCGAGCTGTGCCGTCCGCGCGACAAAAATAGGTTCATGAAGGTTGTGCGCGAAAAAAGTGAACCCTCTGCACGCGTGTGTCTGCTGCGTAATTTTCTCCACGACCTCAATGGGCACGTTTGTGTGAGCGACGGGAGCACGTCAAACATAATTGTAGCCCCGACACTCCGGTTCCTTTACCAGCATCACAAATCGCCATCCTATGGAGTAATCGAGGTCAAATATTAGCTTCTAGAAATAATTTTGCTTTTTTTTTCGAAATTCCTGTGAGTGGAGTTCACACGGAAGGACCTAGTAAGAATGATACCCTACGTATTGGAAGGACCGTTTAATTGGAAAGCCCACCCCCTTCTAAAGCAGAGAAAAACGCCTTCTTTCCTCCCATTCTGCTCTTCCTACGCCAGCACGCCTCACCTTTTAAAGCCAGATAGGTGGCCTCACCCAGAAGGTGATATCGAGTGATTGATTGACGACCTTCCTTTTTTCTCAAGAAATCACCTCGTCGGTCCAAAAATCACTGAAAAAGAGGGGTAGCCGAGGAGCTCTTACAATTTCCAAAATAAGACCTAGCACCCCCCCCTCCCATTTTCCAACCCAAAAATACGATGTCTCTGAGGATTCCTCGCGCTTCACCATGCCCTTCACGAGTGGTCGACTTCAAAGGAGGAGCCGTGGCAGTTAACATTACGATAAGCCGGCTTCTAACTATTTTGCTTTATTTTTTCTTGAAAATTTACCTTTTTCTATAATTTCTTTACTTTTGAATATCAAGCAATCTCGGTATGTAGATAGAAATGGGCACAAATAAAAAATTGTTTTTTTCAAACCCGTATTCACGGTCTCTGATGTAAAGACAGATGTGAAAAAGAAAAAATTTAAAAAATGTCGCAAAAAATCTCTACAATCTAATAATACAAGAAAATGTGAGGAAAGGCGACCTGGTTGCTTTGAGGTGTTCGTGGGGAACGAACACCTAAGGGAAAAAAGCATTCCTGTGCGAGGGAATTGATCGAATAACACCTGCCGAGTGGTTACTGTAGCCCTGAGGCAGCCACCTGCGCGACAATTCTCATGCTTTTTTTCGTTCAATCGAATTATGCGCTGAACAAAGTCCACGACGACCGCATTTTTGAGGGTGCTAGAGGACGTTGGCATGATGTGATAAGCTTGAAGAGTTCTCGGGTCGAAAGGGGGACGGGGGGGGGGGGGCGGGGGAAAGGGGGAGAGGGGGAGGGGGTCAAAAAAGATTCGTCGAAGAGAAAAAGGTGTTGATAGATTTGCCGCGATGCGCAGGCGCCGTATATTTGCCGTGTGTGTGCACAATGTAACCACTTTTGGAAAAACGAGTTTCATCCGTACCGTACATCCGTCCGTTCGATAATAGCAAACGAGGTCAGCATATGAGTCTTTTGCATAACTCGCTCCCAACAGTAGTATGTATCCTTCTCCTAAAGTCCGCCTTGGGTACGCTAGCGCTCAGTCCGTGTCGATAAGGCAGCTTACGGTCGATTGGATACGCGGCGACACGATCGACCGCTGCTGTCTGCCATGCCGTCGTGGGAGTATAATCGTTCCGGTTTGGGCATCAAGTGTGTGTGTGTGCGTTTGTCAGTCAATCGCACGCATGGTGACGACGTGAGGCACGACGACGAATGGTGTTGGCCCGAAAAAGGAATCCCGTTTCACTAGAGATTGATGAAAAGAGTTGGAAAAAAGCAGTGTCGTGCTGAGCGACGGCGTGTTCCACTCATAAATGAGGACGAGGCTGAGGACGTGAAGGTTACTGATGAGGAACTGAACTGAAGTGAACTGCATAGTATACCGTGGAAAACATGGTCTCTGAACTATGGGGGTCTTATTTATTCATTTCTTCCATTGTGCTAAACACGCTAAGTGTGTAAAAATCGCACCATATGATGGAAATTACCTTCGCATACGCTTAACGAATAGAAATGAGGGGTCAAATAAAGTTGGACAGGGGGGGGGGAAGGGGGAAGAGATGCAAAGTTTTCGCCGGCGTTGAAGCTCCTTTCCCTCTCAAGGGTCAGGCTAAAGCAGATGAAATATTGCTTTGGCAGATGCTTTTTCATGTAGGAGGGAGGGGTTATGAATTTAAGCCCAAGCCCAGAGAGGAAAAGGAGCTTCGACGTCGAAGAAAGCTGCGTCGTCCTCCCCCCCCCCCCTCCCCCACTTTATTTGACCTAAAATGAGTGCCAAATGCAAGTGCAACCCAGCATTGGTAAACATCGTAAACATATCTTCCTACGAGCCGTTGTTATGATGGTTTAACTGTACTGGTTTGTATAGTTTATGCTCACTAAAGGTTCCCTATAGTAACGGAAAAGCCGGTTATTGTTGTTGTTTATCACAACAGTAACTGCAGAATTGATGGTGACGAGAACAGTGAATGAACCATTAAAAGGAACCTGACAGGAATCATAAATAACCCTGTGAAAATAACGTCATGCCACGTAAATAACCACGTAAACATGAAGGATCAGAAATTGTCGGTGATGTTTGAGCTTTGGGACGGTACGAATATTGACGAATTGGATGTCTGCCAGTATGAATCAGTAGTAATACGGCAAAAATACGAATTCAAAACAAGTTTCTCCTCCCTAAATGCGTGAAATGGATGTATGGAGGGGACAAAAAGGAAATGGACAAGAATTTTAGAGCTTGGGCATCATTTGAAGGTACAAATCACGTGATAAGTGCCATTAAAGTGCAAAGGAAGAAGTGCATTCATTGGGAATTGTAACCTAATTTTTTACAGGTTACCGATACAAGGAAGAGTGGGGGGAGGGTGTAAAGGAGGTTTTGGTTTCCGTCTAAAGGCCCGCGCGAAACGGAAACCAAACCAACTCTTCATTACAAGCCCCCCCCCCCCCCCACCCGACCCCGAAAAAATTCTCTTTAACTGTTATCATAGATTAGAATCCAATACTTTCAAAAAAGAATCACAACATTTTATTTAGGAGCAGCCTATAGGCCAGTTTTAGAAACGGTATGATGGGGAAGGATGGAGCTCAAGGGTAAGGCCTAAGCCTAACATGTTTAAGTTGTGTGCTTGTACAGAACTGTGGGCAGCTTCACTTCCATTCCTACCATTACCATTAGCAGGAAAGGCTTTCTGTCGGCCACCTTATTGTGAGAGGGGTTTTCTTTCTTATTAAATTCTAAGTCCAATGTGAAATTCTGACAATCATAGTATTTGAAATGTTTTGTTCTAAGAAATTTAGTTAGTTCTCTAATATTATAAAAGCTCTTTGTTCAACTTTTGCCTGCCTCAGTCCTACCTACAGCTTTGTATTTATGATGAAGCGTCATAGAACGTATAAATTAATGAATTAATAAATAAATATGATGAAGAGAGGATGGAGCTTAAGGATTAGGAATTATTTGAAGTAGAATTTATTCATTTATTCCAAACGAGATCACATAGCCGATAGATGTCGTTGTATGCATCTTCTTACACATGAAAGAATATTTGGCTATATAAGCTGAAGGAGGAAAGAGGACAGACTGAAGAAAAGTGAGAAAGGCAGGGGGAGGGGCGTAGAAACTTTACTAAGAACTTAATGTGGGACAGAAGCCACCATTAAAAATACTTACGTCTGGGTGTGAATTTGCTCCTCCAGTCAGGCTCTAGTAAGACCGACACCTTACACAGTGAAAAACCTAGAGGATCTGTGGCCGAAGAGGACAGTAAAAGCGACGGCTGTAAGTAATCAGATGGGAGTGGTATGGGCTTGGTAGAAAGCGCACGATAGTCCAGTTCTGACTCTTTTTTCCATGCAGATTAGCAAGCAACGTAAATGATAGTCGTTCGCCAAGGTTTTTCTCTTGTGGAATAGCGACCAGGACTTTTACTGATAGAATGGAATGATTACTTGTTCAACTGGAAGTTGGACTAGATCAAGGCATCACCCAATACAGTAAACAGTCAGTTGTCTCGAATCAATCCAGTTTCATGAGAGTTGTAGCGGTCTTCTAGAAAAGGCATATGTATTCTTCTTGTTATGAAAATCGGTATAATCACAGGCTAATTCACATTGAATGAAGACAGCTGAACGGGAACAGGCTGGTAAGAACCACGTAGATGCCCACGCCGCCCACTTCCCGCCTAAGCGTGTGTGCATTTGGGCCAAAAACTGGTCCCGCCTCACGCTGTTGCTGCCTCCAGCTGTTTTTTCTGCGAATACTTCTTTTTCCGTTATAATGACTGAGCGTTATAATGACTGAGAGAGGAGGATATTACTACAGCAGTGAATTGCACGATCATGTAGCGAGTAACTGGTTCGCGTTATGGCCACGACTTTTCCGAACCACCGCCTTGGTGAGCATGAACGAGAGATCGTCATTGCTTTGAATGAGTTGCGAGCACCGAGCGTCGAGGATTCTTTGACGTGAGGGTCGTATTTGACCGGACAGAAGGGGGTAGGAGCGGTTGTCCCTGCAGAGGTCTGCGATAAGCGCTAAAATCTAATTTCAATGAGCAGATGGGAAGCGAGAGGTGTTCCACAGAGAACACATGTGACGAAACGTAGAATAAATATCTTTTTTGCTTCAAATAAGGTACAGAATACATAGTAATAAAACACATTCCAACTAACAACCGGAAACGGCTGCTGATATTGTAGAGGTAAAGAAGGGGGAGGGGTCGTAATTGGCACGTCGAGGAAAAGGATCGTACCGAAGCGGCTATTTTCGTCGACATCTGGAAGTGCCCCGGTTGCGAGCCACTGACTTGGCCTCTGTGTGTGAAGGAATACGATTATACGCGTTACACAGCCTGCCTGTCATACCTACAGTAACCTTGTCATGCGTTCTGTGCATTCCCTGCTCCTCTACAACTGACGTACGTAGCAAACCCCTGACTATGCATCCCACGATTGCGTGGAGGGGAGGGCACGTTGCTAGTTTATTCAGTTGCGAAAGTTTGTAGGTGTTCGTCTATGTCCGTTCTTTAAAGTAGAAATTTAGGAAAGGTCTACGTTATGCAATGTAGTGGGAAAAGAATTTAACGTTGGAGAGAGGGCAGGGGCAGGGCGTGGCTGCGTTGTCTCTGCGCCTCCGCCGGTGCCACTTTGCCTCGCTGCCTTTGAACGCACCCACGTCTGCTGCCGCAGAGTATGAATGCGGCCCTACCGTCCGCGATCGTGGCGATTGCCACTTTGCCGTTCATATTTATGAGGAGTCTAGATATTACTGTCTGCACTAGCTCTGTGATACTGACAGCGCTCACTTGGGCATGGAATCTGGGTATGGAAAAGAATTGATTTTCAACTAGTTGGAGAAAAATGTGCAAAGAGGCGATTGGCGCAGAAAGTTGCGTGATTGTGCTTCATGTCAGAAGGCGTAAACAAATGACTAATGAGTAAGGAGGGAACAGAACGATTCGATCTTGTGAAAATGGAGCGCTGGGAATATGTGTTTGTTTTTACGTTGGAAGGAAAAGCTAAGATCATTGAATAAACGCTAGCTGTCAATTGTCCGTGTAGCTGAAGGCATAGTCCCGATAATCGTATGTTTGGGTACTTCCGCTCAGTGATGTGTTTAGTAGTGTCAAAAAAAGCAGATAAAGGAGAAATCAAGGAAGGTGCAAAATTACAGATGTAACCGAGCTTCAACAACAATAAACAAAACGACAACATTCAACAACGTCAGTTGTTTAGAAAGCCTCCAAATAAGTGGTGTTCTGCTAATATTTGAAGGTGACGCATTATTTAGACTAGCCAGTTTACAGCTATGAAGGGTTATGCAGATGGGGATGGAGGGGGTAACACAATTCGGATTGCTTCCCATAAAATCTGATGTTGTTTGAAGACACCGGAAGGAGCGATTGTGGAATATGAAAGTCCCGACGTTAGGTAAATAATGCAACAATGAAGAAGAAACTGTAGGAAACAGCCAAAACGCGAGAAATAGGCCCGTTCCTCGTTCCTTCTCTTTCATTTCCACTGCATCACTAGCTGCTGAGGGGTCGATGCAAACTGCAAATGGCTATGCCAGCCACGAACCATGCCAACCATAGGGCATAGTGAAATGTTGCTCCACCTTGGCAGCAACTCGGCCAGTCAAATGCTGCAGCTAGAAGTGAATCGCGACAAGATTGCGATGAAGACTTTGAAGGTGCGCTTCTCAACGCAATTTTCACCTCAGATTGTCTTTCACAGGTGGCCTTTTCATTTACAAAGAATGTCGCTGCCAGTTGTGTTTCGTTACATTGCTCCCCTTGCGGTGCCTTTGAAATAGATCTTACACCTCTCCTGATACATATATGATAATTTACGATAGTAGGTGTTAGGTGCGTCTCAACGCCGCTCATCAACTCCGTCACATTCTTTTCCGAATGCCCGTCCCCCATCCCCCCTCCCAGTGTGCAAACGCTATTTCCGTAGGTGTTACTAAGGTCGCGTTCATACTTTTCGGTGGCTTCGGCAGGGAGTGGCTGCGTGTCTCTGCGTTTCCACCGGTGCAAACCTGCCTCGTTGCCTGCGACGTCTCTGCACCTCTCCCGCGCCACACTGCCTTGCTGCCTGTGAACGCAGCCACGCTCTGCCGGTACAAAGTGTGAACGTTGTCTAATAGAAACAGTAGAAGTCAGCAAGGATATATTGGATATGAAGCCTTTGCATTCTGCGCTGCGGTTGCAGAATATCTGTGAACTGGAAAAGTTTTCTATGAGATCACCAAGAAATTTCCATACTCCAAAACCTCATGCATTCCTGTAGAAAGTTGTCTTTCTCAACTCACTTAATTCGGAAACCAGTGTTACTGTTCAGAAAAAAAATTCATGGTTTTTAATAGCATATTTTTTTATTCCGAAGAAATTCCTTTTTTAAGGGGCGAATTGTCCCAATTCTCGGGTGTTCGAACTGTTTCCCATGCGCATTCAAATCAGGTCACTGCACTGTGCACTTTCTACATTGGAACGAGAATATTGACTCATCTCGATACCGTACTACACTTGAAATGTCATTTGGGGACTGTTGAGAAGTGACTAGTACGTAATTGAACATGGCAGTATTTGATTTTTATATTTTTCGATTTTTTTCGTTTTTTAATAGCTTTTGACCATTCTCAGTATACTTATAACAATGACAGCAATTTATAAAACTTCAAAAAAAAGGGCGCAGGAACGCAAAGTGATTTTGCTGAAGGAAAGTACAATTTCTGACCACATATGAAGCCGATTATTGGATTAGTCATAAATTTTTATGTCAAGCAAAAGTAATAGTAATAGCAGTAGTGTGAGTAATCTTTCGTCTCTTACATAGAGCTAAGAGTAATTGAGGGCCCGTAGTTAATAGAAAATCGGCAGAAGGGTAAAGTAGAAACCGACGTGAGAAGTATGATGGAACGGACTGGCGACACTACATAATATCGGTTGGGAACTTTCCATTTCACCTCCTTTCGCGACGACCATCGTAACATCCTCGTGTCACTATCCATTAGAGACGTGATAAATAGAGATCTAAGGAGTTTTCGGTGCATTGTCTGGTCATCCCCAGAATGTGTGATCGGGGCCCATCCATTCAACAAATGTGATGAATTCGTTTCAAATGAAAGGATGAAGAGTTAAAAAAAACAAGGCTTCCCTTCCTTCTAGAATGTGCTAAGAGTGTCATACAAATTTCAAAGCAGAGGCAGGTGTTGGTGTGAAAAATTAGCGGGAAGCCATGGAAACGCCCGTGCATAGCAAGGAAACACAATTCGAGTTCTGCTTGGGTGGTACTAAAGAAATCTGATGGGATTTCAGCAGTTTTCTGCATGGGTGAGCTTCTATCTACTCAACCTGAGGCTATTCAGTCAAGTATTGTGACATTAAAAGAATCGTTCACGGAAATTCAAGTCCTTTATTATATATTTATGTAATATCGGCTTACCAAGGACCAAAGTAAAACGTCACGCGCATATATCTAATAGAGAAAGAGTTCGCCGAAACGACGGAAAACAGAGTGAGGCATCCAACGGGTTTGGACCCTGCAGAGATGAGGAGTAAAGAGATGACACTCAAGTGGTCAGGGACATAGAGTAAGAAGCAAATCAGCATTGGGCGCGAAAATTGAATTGCGCTAGGACCGTTGAAGGCTATCCAAATTTTGTGGCGGCAAATATGGCGGAAATTCAAACGAATTGCTCTTCTTCCAGTTTTTCGATTTCTGCTCTGGAATAAGTGGAATTCCTTGGTTTTTTCCATGTTTCTGTTGGTGTACTGTATCTAGTAAGGAATATCACAATCCATGGAATTTCCCAGTATTCCTTCGAAGACACCGATAGCGGAGAATTGGGTAGATTGTGAAATGTGAAATTAGGGGTGCTGTGCAATGTAACAGTAGAAAAATAGCGAAATAAAATGGCGAAAAAACACTCGAATAGCTTCTCCTCTTACGCGCACCCCTGCATCACTGGCCGAAGGCAGATTGCGGACGTGTCTGGCTTATTGATCGAAGCCACGCGTATCTGTGGCTTATTGATCGAAGCCACGCGTATCTGTGGTGCATGGAAGTCATGCGCAACACATGGCAGTTCCCAGTTCCATTTGGAGGAGACGCAAAGACATGGAAGCTGCAGGCTTCCATGTCTTTGCGAAAGCCATACTCAGATGTTTTTCATAATTCTTGTCGCAGCGCGCCTCACAGAGGACCATCTACCTAGCTTTTTCTATAGTTAACGACTTTAATTAATAATGGATCTCAGAGGCGCAGATTGATATTTCCACTGTCTTTAAAGCGAGTGATCTGCAATGGTCAAATTCATGGCAACATTAGGTTTACGATGCCGATTGGGAAAAATCCTCTTAATATTGGGGAAAGTGAAAATAACTCTTGCCTAAGAAACAATTCCCAGTTATGGGATTAAACCGGTGCAATATAAAATTCCGAGAAATAGTTTAATCAAAGCGAAGCATATTACAGTGATGTCGTAATTGAAATAGTTCCACGCTCAATCTCACCAAATACAGTCTATTTCGGAGCGCTTGATAGGGCGTGGCTTACGGACTTGGGTAAGGGTGTATCGATTCTCTCACCCCGCCACACACTTCCACCCTCGCCACTCAGGCCACGCCCTGTCAAGCGCTTCGAAATGGACTGTAGATGACTCCTCAGTCTTTGCTTAACAACTGCTCAAAGATTCATTCCTCCGAGCAATGTGTGACATAATTTTCAAAGATTGGGCACCTAAGGGTAAACAGGATTCTGGCCGCTAGTTTTCCACCTATTCTTTCTTTGTGCGTCTTCCTTTTAATAGATTTCAACGATTGAAGAACGAAAAATTGGTCAACAATCGGTCAGGAAAGTTAGCAGATGTAGGCGATGGCGCGATAGATTACCAAGGAGAGCGAAAGATGGTGAACATGATTTATGACAGTTTTTGCACCTGCCACCAAGCTTCTCATGCTAATAAATATTCGGAGCGATATCAAAAAAACCTGCCTGGTACGATGAATAGTTTAGGCCAGCAGATGGATAAGGTATTTTCTTCTGGAAACATGTACGGGAAGTCTGGCTCTTATGATTATGCCGAGGACTGCAACCAAGTTGCTCTAAAGCGGATTCGGCTCTAAAGCGGGTAGCCCACATGTTGGCGCTCGTCGTATTAGCGTACAAATAGTAATCGTGAAGGAATATGCATAGTGTGCACTTTTTTAGGTGTGGCTCTCTCCGTGGTAAATGCACGGCACATCTCAACGCTTTTCGAGAACAGTTTACACTTTTCCCATTTGGCTGATGTGGAGAGGGAACTTTCTTATAGGACAGAGATGGTAAGTGCTCATAGCCTTTCTAAAGCTCTTTTTCACAAAATATTTCACCTTCTTAGGATCCTTGTTTCAGACAAGCCCTGTTTTTGTTAAATGCTTGAAAGATAGAGAATAATGTTACTACAAAGATGCTGAGTTATGGGCAGAAGCTTCTTCGGTGTTGGCCAGAGTCAAAAATCAAAAATCAAAATTAAGAATAGAGGAAAAAGTTCTTGGCGTTAAGCAATCGCTTATTGAAAGCGCCGCGCATTCTAGTCCACTCAAAAAGTCGTGGTGGCACGTGTATGTGATTTGTTCCATACTATTAGATTGTCCGGAAAGTTTCCGGACTAAATGCATGGTAGGGTTCGAAACAAAATATCTTTGTCACCCGATGTTGTGAGCGGACCTAACTTGAGGGATTTGTGTTTCATGTCCGGTATTTGTACCTGTCAGCAGCATGTGCGATATATCTGTCCCCAGCAGTGCCTTCGCAATGGATGACAAGAAGATGCTCTACCGACCCGCTTTGCTTCTACAATACCGCTCCGGCCGATCCGCGAACGAGGCCCTTCGCTTTCTGCAGGAAACAATGAATGGAGAAGCCCCCTGTCGCTCTACGTGTTTCTACTGGTACCACAAGTTCGACAACGGCGACGAATCGCTCAAGAAATCTCGACCACAAACATAGAACAAACGGCTCGTGCTCGCTACCTGTGGGGCTCGACCTAGCCTTTCTGAGCGCCAACTTCGGACCTCACGAATACTCCAAAATCCACGATACACGATGTCAGTAAAGTTTCTAACTACACAATGTTCTCCGACGTCAGTCCGAAAACTTTCCGGACTACCATTATAACTTGCGGATGCTAGTGAGCCACAATATACAAGTCAGTGCTTTATCCTACCAGACGAGTTCAGTACCAATTCACTTACCCCAAAGTGATGAAATTCCACCGTGTTAAGTGTTCACTGTTCACTTTTTACTTCAATTTACTTTACTTACGTTACCATCATTGTCTACGAAATACAGTGATAGAGGTAATGTGGGTAATGAGAACTCTTGAACTGGGTCACGTAAAGGAAAGCTAGGGGCCTAAGAAGACGTGGCGAAATTTGCGATGAGAAGGGTACCCTGGAGCTTTATAGGAGCCGTCTTCTTCAAAAGCTGCCACTTGTTTTATCCCAGCCCGCCCACTTTTTTTTCAGCTCGATACGCCCTTTTTTGAAATGAAATGGCGGGAATAGCGTCTTAATTTGCGGATCTTTGACAGTTCCATTCCGTTTTTCTTATCTTCGTACATACTACTAAGCGCCTCGACCTTCATATTTGATGATCTATCCATATTCAGCCCGTATTACCCCTATCAGTGCTCCTAAGGAGGCCTCCTCTCACCTTAATGCCCACTGCTTTATCACTTACTGTATGGTGAAGCTTTGATAAAGATGAAATCCGTGAAGATAATTATTATATCCACTACTTAGGACTTTAAACCTCATTGAGAAATATTCGGTCAGCAGCCATGGAAACAGGAAGATGAAAAGGGTCACGATATCCAGTGTTTGTTTAGTATACCAGATACCCTACGAATAGGAAACGGAATCATCAAAACAACACAACACAAAGGCGTGACGAATTAGAATGTTCAGGAATGTTCTGGATGTTTCCACTCACTTGCTTCTTGACGAGTTTATAGAGCTTTCAAAAGTAAGCCACTCAGATTTTTGTAGGTTTTGTAGGATAACTGCATAAATAAGCAATCTTGCGAACTCAAATAACATAAGTACATTTCTAACGAGCCAAATGTAAAGGGCCTGAAGGGAAGCGCAAAAGTATTCTGTGTCCCAAAATTGATCCATTTTCCTGATAGTAGAATGTTTCTGCATGAAAAATGTGGAAAATTTAAAATGATCAATTAATCTTATTCAAACTGCACAAGTCTCCAGGTACATAGTGATAGGATCTATATTACACAGTAAAGGGGTGTTTAAAGGGTAGGATAGACCAATCAAAGGAATGGAACAGAATTGAGTTTTCAGAAGAGTGAGCGAGTAGTGCTTCAATTCGTTCAATTCCGTGAGCACTTGACAAGGTGCGACAGCCATATGTGAGAGCAGAACTATTGAATGTCCCGAATGGAACGATTTACATTGCGGGTTCAATGAAAAACCACTATAGCATGGCGAGTCACATGCGACTCGCCAGGAACCCTGCCTTATTCCGTGGCTCCGCCGGGTCGTCAAATGGGAAAATTCATCGGGATACCGTAATTTTTGTTTGAATGAAGATTTACCTTGAAAACAAGCGAAGGTGGCAAGCCTTTCTGAAAATCGTGTTGTAAGCGAGGGATGGTTAAGTTGAGGATCCCTAACAGGGGTCTTATTCTTGTTGGTTGGCAAGGAATCGCATATAGTTCTTTGGGTTTGTTCAACATACAATCACTGATAGATGGTATACGCATCTCCGTCATTGCCACGCCAGTCGGAGATTTTGGAAATGGAGTTCAGAGAAAGGAGGTCGTATGGGCTGCGCCCATGGTTATCATATTGACGTGGACAGTTCCTTTACTCAGTGCTGTAGTCTGACTTAAAGACACCGTTAGGGCAATTTTTGCACATTGGGTGATTACGAAAGTAGAGGTGCTCAGTAATATAACAGTAGAAAAAGAACGACATAAAACGGCAAAAAAACCAAGAAATGGGAATCCGAAATTCCCCCTTCTCTCTCTCGTCCTCTGCGTCTCTGGTCGGAGTGGACTGAAGACAGGCCAGAGTCTCAACCAGCCGGCCGCGATTGTTGTCCCGCCCTTACACGTTGACTCCCCCGGAGGCATAACGGCATAACGGCATGACTAGCTACGGGGCCGCCATAAGACCCCAAGTCGCGTTTTTTTCATGCGATTTTCACCAAATGTGACCCTTTCTGAAGTAGAAGGTTCGTTTCAGAGAACATGTACTTCCAGATCTCAGTTTTCCCTTACCCCTAATGGTGCCTTTAAATAAAGAAATGAACAATTATAAAGGAAGAAGCCATGTTCAAAGATTCGGGGGGGGGGGGGGGGGGAGGAGGAAGAAGCAAAGAAGTAGTTTAACCTTCGTTTTGAACATGCCCTTTGCCGGAAGTTAAACTTAGAGATAACCTTCCTCTGTGCTCATCAGAATGGGAAGAAAGGTAGGCATGTTTTATGGCGGTTGAAGAGACTAGAATCGCACGTGTGAGCGGTCAGACGGTGGCGTCGCGAACTACACGACCGCGGTATATCTCGACGTTTTCAAGATTTGCATTACGTGGAACCAGCTATGGGCGAGTGTTGATTAAGTGTGATCCCGTTTTCCCCCCAACATGGAATCGTCTCCAGCGCTATCATCCCTTCTCTCCGATCTTCTATCACCCCACCCAAAAGCCCGTCGCCGTGAGGATCTGCACACGAAAATCTCCACAGATGATGTAAAGATAGAGATAGCGGTCTAATTCATGTTTTAGGAAACATGTATGTCGCAAGGAACGGAGACTTTTTGGTGATCAATTGGGCGGCGTTGATCAATCCCTTCATGATGCTCATGCGTCTAGATTTCTAACTCCTAATGGATGTTTGGTTCTTTCACAGTTTGTAGAGCAGACAAGGGTCAAGTTGGCTGTGTTCCCGGTATAAATTGTTCCAAAAATGATATTGATATTGATAAATTGATAATGTAAAGTGGAATCTTGGTCAATTTGTGCGTAGCTTGAGCGCCTCGCTTTTTAGGTGTCAGAGTCGCAATTTATCCGCGCAAACTGGACTAGTGAAGGGCAAAAAATGAATGTTCTCGGGTTGATACCGGAGTACGGGAATCGAAAATTCTGATAAGGGGAGTCGTATTTGACCAGGTACGAGGGAAGGGTTGTACCCGCAGAGGTCAGCGACGAGAGGGATCGTATGTGGACCCCGTAGAAGAGGGAGGAGTGGTACTTAGACGACTACTTTCTTCGACACGTGAGACCGCCCTGGTGAATACTCGTTTTTCCCTTGCACTCCATTTCCGTCCAGCTTTGTAGTGACCTCTGTGCAATTTGGTCTATGCGGTGGTCAAGTGACCTACAGTAGCGCTCAAAAGTCTTTGGCGAAATGGTTGTTCACTTGTGTTTTTCACTTGTAACTTTTTTGCGACTGGACCGATCTAAGAGAAATTTTAGTGTGTTGTACTTGGAGACACTGCACATTAAATATACTATTTTGGCGCTCAACGGTGTAGGTTACGTGGTTAAAAGCAATTTTTTGTTTTTGGAGTGCCATCCCTATGCCGTCCCGCCGTGCCGCTGTCATCAAGGTCGTGGTCTTTCTACAGAACATTAATGTTTTCTGAGGCTTGCTCGTTTTGTCTTTGTAAAAAGAAACAGTTTTCTTGACCAAGCCTTTTCCTTTTTTTCAGTGGTCTTGTAGTAAAATCTTGTAAAAAACCATGAAAAGTGTCGAGCGGCACTCAAGTAGAAGGTAATGTTGACGATAGGTTCAGGCACCACATGTTAAACTTTTGTCAAACTTGCTCAAGTAGAAAAAAGTTATGACAAAAAAGTTTCGGCGAAGACTTTTGAGCGCTACTGTATATCGGACTATAGACGCCTTAGCTATTTACCATCCCAGAGGGTTAGACAGCCTGGTTGGGCGAAGCGATCAGGCGAAAACATATAGGTGAGCTTTCGCTCGCAAGGTCCGAAACTGAAGCTTTTGCCCATAGCATACCTGTAACATAGAATTGCATTCGATCCGTGGACCTTGCGAGTAGAGCTGCGCCACTTGTCACTGCAGCACCATAAGCAATCGATAGGGAAAATGAGGAGGATCTTCTATGATGAAACGAGGAACGGCGAAGATGCAGAAGAGAGCATGAGGGTTGTTTTCAAGGAAGGCATTCCGGGTCTATAAGATAATGCTATTGAAGAAATATTTCAATGAGTAGCCGTTATGAGAATAACTTGAAAGGTTTTTGAACAATCCAGATACCAAGGGGAAGGGGTACCCGAAGTAAGAAACACTCGTCCCCTCTACTTACCTTCAAATCGGTCGGACTACACGATCAATGGTGTTTAGTTATGAATGGGTTGAGACGATTACATGACGTGGCCGGAGTTCCGGTTGGATACATTTTCGCTGTGTTGACGGCGTAAAAACACTTGCAAAAAGCCTTTGGAGAGCAATTTTGTCTGTTTTTCATGGGAATCCAATTTTAGGGTCTTTACTATTCATACTACAAAACGATTATCAATGCACCGTCATTTCTGGCTGGTCTACAACAAATAACGCATGACAATGTGACAGAATACGGACATACGATCAACACGCTGAAGCGATTCAATCTATATCCGGAGGTGAGCGATCGGAAAAGTGGGGGAAGGTTAGCCTGTCCAACAAGTGCCGATGGTGACGCGAATTGACTTTTGCATGGGGGAAAGCGGTCAAACACGTTCTCTCTCATGCACAATGCTTAAACCATGCGTTGTTGTGATATGAAAGCGGGTTGAATCGCGCTACGACCCGGCTAGTACCCACGTTGCGGCCTGCATTGTCTGTTTCTTTCGTCAATAGCGGTCCACGTTGTACAGAAACCAGATTGTACGAAAGACTTTCCGTTCAGCGAAAGTAGCGGTCACAATGCATGAGAACTGAATAATTCCTTGATGGCGTACTATAATATTATGCAAGTATATGTTATATCTTGGAATAACTGCATACCAAAAAAAGGGGCTGAGGATACATATGTCACCTCACGGGCCACGCCCACTCCAGAACCGCGACCCCTGTCTTCGTTGCAAGCAGGAACGTTACTTCTTTCCTCGTGATTTTGGAAAATTTTTAGCATGTTTTAGAGAGGGGTTTGGGAGCTTGGAGTGACTTACTCAGCATAGTTTCGGACAACTAAAATCGTTTTCAAAAACTAGATTACTCTTCCCATGTATAGTCACAGTGAAATGGTCTGATCGTAGAACAGCCAAGGAATAGAAATTCATTCAGCACCCGGCTTGAAATCGTCTTCTATTTTTAGGTGATTCTCTCGTTTGCCTACAGACAATTCAAACGAATAACGAACGCTATGAATTGGAAGATGGAGCGGTGTTGGACTGTCAACAGGGGTGACCTGAGCCCCGTGGAGAGCTGCGAAGGTTGGGAGCTCTCGTTTATCCATGTTTTAATGGAGTCGTGCACAGAAAATGAGTTTCTTTGTTAGCCATATATTTATGTTGTATATGCTTAACAAGGCCCGCTTGCGAAGTTTCACGCGAAAAAATTATCAGGTTGGCAACTAATTGATTGCGGACATTTGTTAGAAAATCAAAGGCCTTCTTTTCATAGAACTAAATAACTTTACTCTGTAATGTACTGCCCATTTTTATCAATGACCTTTTACCATCTGTCAGGTAGCATCATAATTCCGCGTTCATAAAAATTCTGGTTTTTATCAGAAAAAAACTGAATCTAGTACGATTTGACCTCATCATCACTACTGAAATTTTTACCACTCAAAGAATTTTGCAATGATCGAAACAAAAAGTAATCCGATGGTGCAAGGTCAGAACTATATGGTGGATGTGGCAAAACATCCCAACCAAGCTCCAATAATTTTTGCCGAGTGGCCAAAGACGTGTGTGGTCTTGCATTGTCATGATGGAATACAACACTTTTTCGGTTAATTAATTCGAGTTGCTTTTCTTGAACTGCATTGCTTAATTTTGTTAATTGTGCAATGTAGACATCAGAATTGATCGTTTGGTTGGGTGGTAGGAGTTCAAAGTAGACAATTCCTTTGTAATCCCACCAAACTGACAACAAAACCTTCTTTTGATGAATCCCAGCTTTTGCTCTTATTTGAGCTGGTTCACCTGGGCGGCTGCACGATCTTTTTCGTTGGACATTATTGTTAACGACCCATTTTTCTCGCCAGTGATCATTCGTTCTAGAAGTGGATCATTTTCATCACGTTTCTTTAGCAAATCGCAGATGTCAATGCGTTGCATTAAATGCGTTTCACCCATATATCCAGTTTTGACACGTATCTAAATTGTTTTAAATGCTTTTCAATACATGTATGTGATACCTGTAGCTTCTCTGCAATCTCGCGTGTTACACTGTGACGATCCGAATCAAGTATTGCCTTGATTGGGTCGTTGTCAACTCCAACTGGACGACCAGAGCGTTTCTCATCTTTGAGAGAAAAATCACCAGAACGAAATTAGGCGAACAAATTCTGGCACTGCCGATCTTTTAAGGCTTCAGCTCCATAAACGGCACATAACTTTTTGTGAGCTTGCGATGCTTTTTTCCCTTTGAGGAAATAATAAAGCAAAATATGACGAAAAGAATGTTTTGATTCTCCATTTTTCAGCACACGCCAAACGAAAATTATGCGACCGATCAAGAAACTTTCTTTACTGATTAATAGAAGGACTGCCTACTATTAGATAATAATAAGTGTTTAACATTTGGCCTACGCCAGTAAAGTTAAATATTCAACTAAAGCCATCTATGAGTGAAATCCGCAATGACTTAGTTGCCGACCTAATAGAATGCGGCCAAAATACATTACATGATGGCTGAAGGGGCGGGGCCTCAGAGTAATTGCCCGCTCCGTCGTCCCCGCTGTCGGAGATGCATAGTGGGAAGGGGACAATACGTGAACGACTCCACTGCTCCTCTCCGACCGCGCCGAACGACGGGGAGGGCATTTACTCTGAGGTCCCGCCCATTTGGCCACCACATTGAGGAACTGCGTCTTAGCCGGATTCTCATTTTTCGCATGAAACTTTGCGGCCGGACCTTATGAGCAAATACAACATGAATATATAGGTAAGAGAAACTCATTTTTCTGTGCACGATTCCCTTGACAAGGGCACATCTGGCTGTGATCGGATTAGTCGACTTACTTTTTTGGGGCGGTAGTTCTTTGAGTAACTGGAAGATGTACTGTCGCAATATCCAGGTTGCACCTTTTTTTTCTGTGCCGCTATTGTGTGCCATCACGGCGCTACAGCCACTGGAACCTACTGTGACCAAGCTCACATCAGCTTCTTATCGGTCAGGTAACTTAGGAGGGCGTGATTAGCATGGACTACAGAGGGTGTAGCGCCAAAGGGTGGAACTGGAATAATTACCCAATAATCTATTGCCCTGAAAACGCATGTCGACTAACTGATTATCGCGAAATGTGCCCATAAATTGGCAACACAATACTGTAAACTGATGTGTGTACCATTTGGACACAAAATTCGCGTGGTTGCGTTTGGCGCGTGACGAGATGATGCGATACGGGGTATCGTACCAGTTGAGTCTTGGAGCAATTACGCTTAGAATCGCGTCGCACGCAGGACGCCACAACGCGAAGTTTCTGTTTTAATGGCACACACCCCTGTAAAGGGTAGCCTTTGAAGGTATCGGTAATCCTCACTACTTCTACATCGACGCTGTGTTTGCTCTTGCTGGCACTACTGCGGGATGGATTTTCGTTCTGGGCACACTTGTCAGGTTGGTCTTCTACCTGCTGCTATTACCATATTGCGTGGGAAAGGTCACTGGATAACTTCAGTGACACGGTACTTGGTGGCGCCATCGCCGTGTCTGCTTTTGCCTTCAATCACGGTGAAGCGACCAGAGTACAATGGACGCCTCCACTTCGTGAATCCTTTGCCTTCCCAATGATTATCGCTCAAATCGCCGTCGTCACTCACATTTTGAGGTGGGTATTTTCTTAGTGGAGATGTAATGGTTACTCCTAGGTTTTCGCGACCAATTACAAAACATTTTTTCAGAAATCACCACTTTGGACTGTTATATAGCTTTGCGATGGCGGTTTTTGGTTGTTTATCAATGCTTTTTTGGCAGTTTTCTCAGTTCGCTCTTTTCACTCAAGTCGGCTCCCTTTTTGTCGTCTATTCATTTGACTTTATTCCACGACGAACAATGGAAACACTGCTCAAGGCGCATTTGGTAGGCGATGTATTCTTTCGTAGTTGGTCTATAATATCTATTCTAGCATTATTTTAACGTTATTTTAGCACCAAGGCAGAGGTTGTGACATGTGTGGCGCACACTCCCACCCTTATGGTGCGGGAATCAAATCCGCGTCGATACCCACGCAATCCGAACAAGCCTTTCGTCCTTGCGGGGTATCATATAATGTGCGATACTTTCACCTTTCCAGAAATAAGTAACACGAGCCAATCGGCAAGGAAATGATGGAGGTTCGCCAGCGTCAAATCCAAAAGAAGAATTACTGCTTCTCTGTTTACCACGATATGGCTGCCCACATTGAAAGTGCTGCGAAGGCGTGTGTGCGTCGCGACACCCGAACTGGGTCATCGCTCCACATATCGTCGCTCGCGACAAGTGCCTTTCTGGTCCCGTTGTGAACTGTGTGCGCGCTAGAGTGCTCAGGACCCGTTTCTTCGCTTGAGTAACCCAGGTCGAGCGTCGTCGCGTACCCGTCAAGGAACCTTATTAATTTACTTTTACAGGTCACTTTCATCGTGGCTTTCTTGCTCCTGTTTGGAAACGAAATGTTACTCACTTCTCTGTACATTGCAAGTATTCTGGCAGCTTTAGTGAGTTTTACCTTTGAACTCATCGCTATCAGTCATTGTTTCTTGATGGCCAAATGAATTTTTCAGATTTTAGTGAATCTCGATTCTATTCTGGGCAAAATCACTTTGCGTCCTCTTTACGTAGCGCTAACGTCTTTGTGTTTTGTTTTTGGAACTCTTGGAATCAAGCTCGGTGTGTCGACGCTGTTGAAAGTGGAAGATGATGTAAGCCTAAAAATTTAAGGCTGGATTTTGAAGAAACATTTTGTAGGTGGTGGATTAGTAAGGATATGAGCCAGGGCAGTCGAAGTGGGTCAAGGTCGTGGGAGCTGGTAGTGGCCCTTTAGCATCCTTTGCTATGAAAGTAGTTAAGCACTTGCCCACTTGACCCAGTTCGAGTGTCCTGTCCTACAACCTCTAATCGTCACAGCTAGCTGACGCTTGTTCGAAGAAGTTCACATATCGTATTTTATCTGCATCGCGAAGGAATGGCATGTGATCGCAACATTACCGCACGCGGCAGCTCATCTCTTTCTTTCTTTCTTTTTTATAATACACGTAACATATATAATCTCTTTAGGCTCACATATTTGATATTTTGCGATCAAAATTCACCAGCTATTCGACGTTTCATACACGGCTTTACACATGCTCAAAAGAATTCGACTTTATATCATTTGAGGTGGGAACGTCTCATAATTTTTGTTGGTAGAAATAAGTCTATATTCGAAAAAATATTTCACCTCAGCTTTGTGGGTTTCAGACTCTTCAGAAGTTGTACGCAACCTGGTTGCTTCCTGTTGCTGCGCTGGGCATCCTTTTATTCATTGTTGTCTTCTTTCTCACCGAAAGGAAAGAGTTGATGTATAGAAGCGACGAAAAAGGAAAGCCATACGCAGAGGTGAGGTTATTTGAGAAATTGTGAGCTTTGCTATGCGCCATGCATTACCTGCGATTCCCGCTTCGGGTCTTCGAGGCTTTGAAGGCAGCTGAATACTGTGATAGGGAAGTAAGAATCGAAGTGGCCAAAGAAGCTGGACCTTTTCCACGGGTGTGTATGGTTAGAACAGGACCTCGCACCGCGGCATGCGGTACGATGCTACGAGTGGGGGAACCGGAAGTGTCACTTATGACGGATTTTCGCGCGGCCGTGCGCGGCCAGCGGCGCCGCGGATTGCTTCGCGTGTGATTGCGTACATTGTAACACCCTCTTCAGAGTTTCACGCTCGAATTAATTATTTCCAAATTAGGATTGTTATCATGTAATGCTATCGTTTCTTTCAATTTTTATGTCTCTATTTTGTCTTTGTAGGGCACAGTAAAAAATATTGTTTTTCAGATAATGGTGAGATAAACAGCTATTTATTAGAGGACCTCTAAGGTACCAGACCCTTGCATCCTGAGCGAAATTCCAACCGACCGCGGCAAATTGTCCTGATGTCGCCGCGAGTGCGACGTCGCAAAGCGGAAATTTGTCATATGTGTACACACCCGGGAAAATAGGCGCATCAAACGTATTTGGTTCTCAAGCGAATATTCCTCAAATACGGTGCAGGATACGGGAATCACTTCACGAGCCACATGCGCAACGTGCACCCGATTCGCACGCAACGCGCCTCACGCTGTGCATATTCGGTGATTAGATGTTACCAAATGATAAGTAATTTCCCTTTCAGATTTTCTACAATATTGTGCAGGCGGTTTGTTATGCAGTAATGGCCCTGCTGATCATGCGTTTGAAGTTGTTCTTCACACCGCATTTGTGCATTTGTGCTGCTCTTCTAGCTAATACTAAGGTAATTTTGAATATAGTTTACCTTATCATGCAGGATTCTAGATACTAGTGCTGGTAATTTCGGTTTATGAAATTTTTTGCTTATGGTTTCTGTGAGTGATAGAAGGTAGGGGAATGGGACACATAAAATAGGCTCGGAACTAAAAGAGCTGTAATGAAAGCAAACAATGTCACAGCACCTTTGAACCATTTGAAATGTAAATTGGGATGTCGACTGCAGAAAAGTCTTCGTTAGAAGTGAACAAAACCCAAGAGCTGGACCCTTACTATCCTAGTTGACTTGTAATTTTTCTCATGTTCACTAGCTCACCCCGTCACTTGCGTATCGATTAGGGTCACGTGGATCTGTGAAGTGCTGCGGTCATACGCAGCACTCGACTCGCTCTCTTCTTGTAGACTACCACAGAGGCTCAGACACCATCACTTCACACCCATGGTGTACACTATAGTCGCCGCATTCCATCTCACCGAGCATCCGAATTACCCCTCATTTCTTTTTTTTCTTTTGCGAAAGATGAGTATCATACGACCAGGCTACTGTGAACAGAAACAATCTCAAAATCAAATCTCATTTTAATGTTCTTTTCTGATTTCCATGAAAGCCTTGTATCGTGGCACATTTCAGCTTCTTCATGCAATCAACATCAATCTCGACAAGCGCATACACGCCGTGTTCGTTATTGCCTTGATCGCTGGAATGGCTTATGAAGGTTTGATGATTTCCTTTGAAAGACATCTTTTAGTACTTGATTAAAAAATGACGGAAGGAGAATTTGCTTTTTCAGGAAAATCAAATATCGAGAAGCAGCTCAGTATATCAGGAGAGTATAGTAATCCAGAACAGGAATACCTTTTCGAGTGGATAATGACGGAAACCAAGCCGGGTGCGTGCAGTTGCCGGTAGCCACCTGCCATTAGCAGCTACAGATCTGCTCAGTGACCTAAATCTCAAGCAGAGCCTCTGCTCACTGCTTCTTTGATGGAACCTATTTCAGACGCAGTCTTCGCAGGTACGATGCCAGTTATGGCGAATGTCAAACTAACCACACTTCGACCCATCGCTAACCATCCTCATTATGAGGATGTGGGTATTAGGTGAGTTTAATGGCACGATTTGATGGGCATCTAGCACATAGACGTTCAGTACAAGAATCAGAATCATAGAAGGTGAAGTATATTCCGTAGAAAGCAGTGGTCGGAGACTGGTAATATCACCATTATCAGGGGCACTGAGGCAGCGTTCATAGTTTGCGTTACCGGCGGCAGGGCTGCGTATCTGTGCGTCTTCGCCTGTGCCACCCTGTCTCGTTGTCTACGTCGTCTCTGTAACTGCCCCGTGCCACTCTGCCTCACCTTGTGAACACAGTCACACCAGGAGGGGAGCGTATTCGAAAACACTGCTCTTCGTAAACGAACATTCGAGCTAACAAGTGGGAGAAGAAGGGCGGAAGAACAGAAGAAACACCCAATACACAAGAGTCGGAAGAAGAGCTGTAAGAAGAGGCAATGTGTAGCGATGCACTTTAGGGGGGAGGGGGGGGGGCGCTAATGCTATGCTAGAACGCATCACTCCGATCTGACGCTTCAGTGGCAAAGCTGCCTGGTAGAAAGGGGCACAGAAGACAGATGTATTGTCATTTGATGTCGCGTAGGGCGATTTTGGTGTCATTCTTGATAATTAAACAGGCAAAACAACAAATAGCAAGAAGTAGTTGGAGCAATAAAAGGAAGAATAAGCGGAAGGGTAACAAAAAAAGGTGTTCATGATTGAAAAAAACTCAATGAATTCACACTCAGCATCTTGCGAGGTGTCGTATGTGTAATGACGACAAACGGGAACTGCTATTGTGTGCCGTAGACCAAAATGGCCCCTTCCGGTGTCTTTAATGGACCTATCGGAAAAGTGTGCACAGATTCGGCGAACTGCAAAACGATTCACTTATCCGCATTGAAGGCACTGGGAAGAACACATATTTCCTTGACAAGCCTTCCACTTCACACTTCACAAGTGAAACTCGCATTGAGTAAGCGCAGCTTGGGTTTATTACGATACCGCAGCACAGCGAGTCGTGCTGCCGTTCATCCAGGGGGAGTTGTCGGGGAGGTCAGGACAACGCTAGTGGTTGGCTGATATAGTCCCTCGCTTGTCTGCAATCTACCTCCGGTTAGTGACGCGGAGGGGAGCGAAACAGAAGGGGTTTTCGTCCTTTTTTCTCAGGGTTTTCGTGTTTACTTTGTTTTTTCTCCACTGTTACACTGCTGGTACCCTGCTTTCATATTCCACAATCTGCCAAATTTACCCCTTGCGGTGTCGTGAACTGAAAGCTTTAGCCCCTGCGTCCGAGTGAGAAACACTTCTTTGTATAAACATGCGACCGCAGCTCCAAGAAGGAAACGAATGTTATCACTGAATAGTATCCACTATCGACGCGTTGGAAGGTTTTTGAAATGGTTGTTCGGATGCTTTAGCCTTCAACCAAGATTGATAATCACTTTATTTCGACTGACGTTTCGGCGTCGTCGTCTTCTTCAGAGTCTGGAAGAGTGAAGACTTCATGAAAACTATTCGTTCAAACGCCATTTCATTTCACAGAAAATTGACAGTTCGTAGAAGGGAAGGATGCCCTAGATAAATATATTTAACCAAGATTGATAATCACTTTATTTCCCTAGATAAAGGATGCCCTAGATAAATATATTTATCTAGGGCATCCTTCCCTTCTACGAACTGTCAATTTTCTGTGAAATGAAATGGCGTTTGAACGAATAGTTTTCATGAAGTCTTCACTCTTCCAGACTCTGAAGAAGACGACGACGCCGAAACGTCAGTTGAAATAAAGTGATTATCAATCTTGGTTGAAGGCTAAAGCATCCGAACAACCATTATTAAAAGATCATGCCAAGATTCATCGAAAGTCGTACATGGGTTTTTGAAATGCTTATGTTTTCAGGAATCGCACTAAACTGTTGTATTCGATGTTCAGTCGAAAACCTATCCATGAATTACATGAGACACTGAAACAATTGGGAGTCAATTACTTTGTTTTCCAGTTGTTCAATTGTGCCCCAGATGCTGAAAGGTACAAAATTTACAACAATATTCTATATGATTGCTCCCTTCCTAAATTGATGAAAGTTGTTTGCTTTACTCATATCATGAGCCGGATTTATACGCAGATATTTACAGTTTTCGCTGTTATTATACCTGTTACAGGGAATTCCTTTTTCGGATACACACCCATGGGACCATCTATTTTCAGGCCATTTGAATTCCATTTTTTTATGTACACCATCAAAATAAAGGTAAAAGGGCGGAGGTCGTATAGTGACAGATGGCGCGCACCCCGCTCTCACAATGCGGGGATCAAATCCTGCATCAACCCCTGCCCAAGCCAATCATGCCTTCCATCCCTCCGAGGTAGGAGAATTGTTAGCAGGCTTGTCTGGGAGGATAAAAGCGCTGACTTTTACATCGACTGGCTCCTGCAGGTCTTTGTATAGACCAAATCGCATTCATCTCCCACACGATTCTGAATGGAACTAAAATGCGTGGCGCATCCCACTGATTGACGCCAAAAACTTTATCATTTTTTCGTTGAAATAACAACGTCATTATTGTGCGTGCTTAAAGTTAGGCGAATTCCGTTAAACACGGCCTGTATTTTTCGAATTCTGATTAAAGCTACTACAATGATGCTGAGTCATGGGCAAAAGCTTCGGTGTCGGACGGGACTCGAACCCGCACTTCATCCTTTCCGGGGATATGTGCTAATCCATTACACTACCGACACCCCTTTCACCTTAACTCAGCTTCTGAATGGTATATTTACCATAGCTTATCACCACTCACACGTATAACGTGTTGAGCCGGTTGGCCAATATCGGCATCGAACCGTGAAGCTGCAGCTTCTGAATGGTATATTGACCATAGCTTATCAGCACTTCTGTGTCGGACGGGACTCGAACCCGCACTTCATCCTTTCCGGGGATATGTGGCATTTCAATTTTTGTTGCTTTTTCTTCTCACACTTTTCATGTTTTCACGGTCTGTATTCCCTGGGATTTTTGAACTACTCTTGAGCGCACCATTTGGTGTATTAAATATATAAATAAATTATAATTGCAACACCATTGCTTTCAGGCCTTTCTGCGCCTACAGAGGCATGTGGGATGAAGAAGATCCGGAGAATATTGGCCGAGTCTCCAACTGCGATCTGTTCCATGCGGCAGCAACACAACACGAGCACAACCGTATCTTACCGTTTAAAATCGTCTATTTTCGAAATAATAACTATTTGGTACTGAAGATCTAAACGTGCCTTTGTCATTAAGATCTCCGTATGCTATGTAGAAAGGTACCGGTATTGTGACATATCAACCGTAGGTAATAGACTGTATTTGTTGTAAGAAATGTATGGTTACAATTGTATTTTTTATTGCTACGCCTCGAATTTCATCAATGTCTGCCAAAGAATAACAATAATAATACATATGACATAATTTATTTAAACTATGAACTAAACTAAAAATAAAAATTATATAAACCATTTTTAGCAAGATCCGCAACACTTAGATAAAGTAGAAGTGCTTCTGCCAAAAGCCTGAGATTGCAAAATTGTTCGTAAGGTTATTCCAAGTCCAATAACACTGCATTCTACCTTGATAAAGGACTTATAGTCAGAACAAAAGGCCTTATGCTCACTTTTTTCGGGATTACTTTCTCAAGACTTCTTACGAGTCCCAGTCAGGTGGCACGTCGAATCCCGAAGACTCTAGGATATATCCTCTGCACGTTCGCTGGACCTGAAGTCCATCGTGTAGCCGTCAAAATTGTCGTAGGGATGTCCGATTATGATACATAGAGAAATGGATAAAACAAATCCGGCCGTAAAGGGCGGTGTGTTACGAGGAGTTAAAGGCACTGATAGGGGAAAATTTGGATAAAAAGTGAAAAATGGGGTTACTATGGAAGTCGAGATCCTTACTGATATAATGACAAAAATGGGAGGAAATGGTCAAAGAAGGCCGAATCGGAATAAAATCGCATTAATTTCTTGATTTGCTGCTTGAAATTTTCCTTCTATACTTTTCAAAAGCTAAGCCACGTACATGGCTTTCATACCATTACTAATGTAGTTGTCTTAGCTCGAATGGTTTGTAACAAATGAGATAAAACTTGGGGACATCTTAACGATGAAACGTGCGTTAAACAGTCCCTTTCGTAGAACAGGGATCATGTAATCCCTGTAGAGATGCGTGTCATACCAGTCAGCCATCCTATACCGTCCCGAACACTTTCGATGACCGATGATCAGGGACATTGCCTAATTTGCCAAAGGGTCGAAGATCAGGTAAGCCGGGATTCATGGCGTTCGTTGCCCACGTGTAATCATGAATACCGGAATTCGAACTCGCCCAACACAGGTATCACCTCTTTCACTATAGCACAGCTTCATCAATGACATCGCTTCACGTGCCCAGGGACCTTTCCGTTGAGCGCAGAGGGGACGCAAAGCTGCCATGTCCACGCGGGAGGGCGCTAGCGTCATTCTTTTGGAGAACGGAGCGTGAAGGAGCCCAGATAGGAAAGTCGTTAACAGTCCCTTGGTCAGGACTTTTCCAAGTGTCGAGGAAAATAACCGCTTTAGTACGACTCGTTACAATAAATTTTATTGCTATGTACTCTTACCTATAAATATTTATTTTACATTTTCTCACAAGTATTCGCTGTGAAATACTCTTTGCTTCTTTTCTGCTTTTTGAAAGCTTAGATTCTACTGCTCATTTGCAGAAACGACCCCCACTCCCGTCCTATCAAATACGACCGCCCCCTGTCGAGAAATCCTCGACTTCCGGTGGACCCCTCCCTCTGATGTGCGTGAAAGGCAACAAGCCGTGAGTGTTCACTAATGAAAAAAAAAGGTTAAAAGATATACAAGTTAGTATAAAAACTGTAATAAGAATGGTTCGTTTCGCCTCAAACCTCATACGAACCATTGTGTTCACCAACCCTGAGGCTCTTCAGTGAGGAAGGGTTGGTGAATACATGAGGGGTGTATTAGATATTAGTATTTATAGAAAAGGAGGAAGAAAGGTGAATAGAAGGTGAGAGATTGAGTGGAGAGAGCAAAAGGATTGTAAGAAAGAAAATGGGGTGAAACAACGAAAAAAAGCAAAGAAAAGTACAGATGGAATAGTTAAATGAAGGTGAAAAAAGGCCACAATTCAAATTATTATGTTTGATACGCAGTCTCTACTAGGTCAGGAAATGGCTGGGGGGCATACAATCAATAAATGAGAGTGCAATAGCTACTTGAAGGAGTGTAGTGGAGCAAGGGATATTATACTAATGGAATTGTACTAGATTTACTGTGTGAACTTACAATTACTAAATAAATGAATTGTAAATGATGTAAATACTAATATCTATCCACGCATAAACCATACGAATTAATAATCATTAAGGCAGTTAAGTAGCTTTCTTACAAAATTATCAATGGTTTTAACACTGTTAGCTATAGAGAATTTATAACATATGTGTTTATTTCTATATAAACATTTTATAATATTAATTAAAATAAAATCATTTGAATATTCATTTCCTTTTAGTATACTAATCATGTCACTGATTTTTTGTATGAAGGTTTCAACTTTGGAACAAGTATTGGCAATTCTTAAGGTTTCAGTATAAATTACTGACCCTTTTATGATTTTGGATATATTACTATTATTATGTGGGAATCTTATCACCTTAAAACTGAAATCATCGGTTTTATTATATAGAGTAGTTTCAATTTTTTCATTGATTATATCGATTTTTAGGTCTAAATAGTTACTGCTAAATACTGTTCTATTAGTCTTTTTAAGTTCCAGTATATTATTGTAAATTACTCCTAATCTTGCTTCTATTTCGTCTTCTGTCTGGTTATGTATGACCAGTAAATCATCCATGTATCTATAGGGTATAAACAAATCTACTCCCTCTACTCTATGATTTTTAGCATAATTATATTCTATGATTGATAATGTTAGATCGGCTAAAAGAGGACTAAAGTTACCTCCCTGTGGTACACCCTTTTTCTGTTTATATATGTTGCCTGCAAAAACACAATAACTATTGTTCAACAAGTAATCTATGAGATACAGTAAATCATTTATGTTATAAAGTCTATAGTTGCTTTTGACTAATCTGCCGTCAGTGTAAAATGTATGATATCCGTCTGTGGCAACCATAGTCTTGTTTGCATTTTTGAAGCAAATTTTTATTAGTTCTTTCATATTACTCATAATTAGCTTGTGTTCCAAATTGGTGAACATGTCAGTGAAGTCGGCGGTATATATTTTTAGATTATTTTGTTGAATGTTAATAAGTTCATTACTAATATTAATGTTATTAATTGACCAGTATGTTTTAATGGATCTGTTACGATCTTGAATAACTCCATTATAATTGATAAAGTGTTTTTTAAAATAACTAAAGATGGTATGTAGTTCTTGAGCTAATGGTTTCAAGCTGCTATTACGGGCTCCCGTGATGAATCTAAATTTAATAGGGTATTTATGGAGTTTAGGTAAGGAATATATAATAGGTAAACCAGCATTTATTTCGAATTTGAGTTTATTGCGAATACATAAGAACTTATGTTTTAGTATAACCGAGTACATATTACTGCTTTGTGTAATTTCATAGGTATTATTTGTGTTGGATTGCGTATAAGTTTTATTGGTTGAATCATAACTGATGCCCATTTCTTTCATGAGACTTAGTAAGTAGAATTTCTTACAAATGATCCCACAGTTATTGCTAGCTTTATCTAATGGGCAAAAAACAAAACTTCTTTGATACTTTTTAATAATGCTATATGGTATGGAGGTGTTCAGATTTTTTAAAAATTCCCTTGTCATTAGTGTTTGATTGTCTTACGGTAACTATATAGTAGTTGTTGTTTTAATAAGTTTGTCTTTTGGTCATTAATTTTATATTTGGTATTGAAGAAGTCTATAGTCTTTTTCATTACTTCCTCATATATGTTCTTAATATCATGTCTACTAACCGGAGAATCTATTCTGAACTTAGTACCTTTCATTAGTACGGATCTAAGATCGTACTCTTTAATTAAGTTTAAATCCCCTGTAATTACATGGCCGTGATGTTGATCAACATAATTCTTGGTCGTTGTATCCGTACATTTACAGTCACCTGTAATAATCTCTCTTAACTGATTTTTATCCAAATTTTTTAGAACTTTGTTGTAGTTATATATAGAACTTGATACAGCTTTCCCACATTTATATATTATACGAATAGGTACAAACATTTTTTCTTCTACATTTATTATATTTTTTACCTTTTTAGAATTAATGATTCTATCAAAAGGAATATGATCCAATATACGATTGCAAAATTGCAAGGTGATGTTATGAAATGTTTTGCTAGGTTTTTTGTTACCGTCTTTTTTGTAGAGAAAATGAGCTAGCAAACAGAGAACTAAAAACTTTTCTTTTTTGTTAATAGTTTCCAAAAAGTTTTGTGTCACTGACAGTTTGAGTAATTTTTGTATTTCTTTTTTACGTAGGCTGTTAAGCATTCTAAAGTAATTTAGTACGACTCGTTACAATAAATTTTATTGCTATGTACTCTTACCTATAAATATTTATTTTACATTTTCTCACAAGTATTCGCTGTGAAATACTCTTTGCTTCTTTTCTGCTTTTTGAAAGCTTAGATTCTACTGCTCATTTGCAGAAACGACCCCCACTCCCGTCCTATCAAATACGACCGCCCCCTGTCGAGAAATCCTCGACTTCCGGTGGACCCCTCCCTCTGATGTGCGTGAAAGGCAACAAGCCGTGAGTGTTCACTAATCCTTCTAGAAAATTCACACATCGGTCTCCCATTCTCAGTCCGATTGGTGTTCCGCCTACATGGCGTACTGTCTTTTGTTGCTTCAGGAGTGACCCCGATGATCCTTAAAACCCTCATGTTTGGTTCCAAACATTTATAATTTTGTAAACATAATTTTTTACTCGTGTTGAAAGCTTTCTTCTGCATCCTTCTGGAATCAGAAAAAATAGTGAAAGATTGTTGAAACGCCTTTTTTTATAGCACTGGTAGAGCGGTGGTCTGGTAATGGGTTATGGCCGCTGCCCACGTTGATGATAGTCTCGGTTGATCAGACCATACATTTCTTTTCAATATTTATTTTTTAGTGGAAAATTACCAAAACTTTTTGGAGTATATAGAATACCGTCGGTCAACTCATCGGTAGGGGGCACACAGAAGAACGCCTTTCTCCTTTTCTGAATCAACGCAAAGCCATCATCTGTCCCAGTCCGTTCAGTGCAAGCAGTACCATTTAATAGCGCAGCCAAGGTGAGTATTTCGCTCACATGGCACCTGCAAGAAAGTCATTACCCTTTGCATTCATTTCGTAGCCCGCTGGAACAGTATATCTTCTTTTTCGAGCGAACCCAAAGCCATTCTCTCCTACGAACCTCATTCCACGGAGCGAACACTTGAGCACAGAGAAAAACCAAGTTCTGTCAGTTTGTGTGGTAATCAGATCAAAAACATGATATTGAAAACCGAGAGTGTGGTGGCGGTACCGGGCAGCGCAGCCGTGCCCAAGGTCACTCGCCTCCCGCCCTCGTCAACGATGTTCCATCGATGCAACGCCAATGGCATCACCGCCAACAGAATCCATTGTCTGAAATGGTACCAGCTGGCTATGCTCAGTAAAACCAGCCTAACTTGTGATTATTTGCTTTTCATGGCTTTTCATTCAATTCGTCTGCTTTTGAGCTCTTCAGTTCCTCTTCCTTACACCCCTTCGCTTTTCTGTTTCCTTACCTTACTATGAATGAAATCAGAATGGGATGCCCACACGGGTGGGGTCACCCACCTACGGTAGGGCTATCTAGGCACCTTAAGAACCTTCAAAAATACAGAAATGTTTCGGAAGGGAATAAAACGGCAAAGTAATTCAGTTCCATTTTTGAACGAAACTCGGTTCCTCTCTCTCCTCTGCTTTCGCTACTCTCACGAAGTTCATTCCTAAACTTGCTGTCAACTCCCCCGTTTCCTAAGCCGGGAAAGTGTAAAAAATCTTTTTTTGTCCAGATGACCACTGCAACGGTCACCTATCACAAATTACCACCACTGAGCGGCTGGTCGACGAATGATCCACATGCTGCTGGCTCGCAGATGAGAAATCAACCAAGCACTATTCAACAAGGTTACGTCAGACAGGATGTTGCCGG
Source organism: Trichostrongylus colubriformis (assembly GCA_963978905.1). Classification (NCBI taxonomy): domain Eukaryota; kingdom Metazoa; phylum Nematoda; class Chromadorea; order Rhabditida; family Trichostrongylidae; genus Trichostrongylus; species Trichostrongylus colubriformis. The sequence continues at coordinate 43,105,012 of OZ022259.1, forward strand.
TGAGTCATTAGCGCCCCTTACGAGCCCATACAATACAAAAAAGGCCAAAAAAACCTGCCTACACGGCGGCCCAGTCTTTTTTGAATAATGCTTTAGCCCTGAATGATTATGATGATGTCTCCATTACTGAAAATAATATACTTTTGTTGCTCAGAGGATGAAATCAAATGGTCGCACTACCTCAGACAAGAGCAATTTCCAGAACGATTCGCCCACAACAGTACACAGGTATATATCCTTTGATCTTTTTTTATTCCTTTTCGAAGGGTTTCCTGATAGCCATTGGCTGTTTCCTCCCTTTACCGCGATTTTTTATGCATTTCAAAGAGGTACAATATCGATAGGCCCGATCGTGGTTGTGTCCTTGAGCGTGCCTACGGCAAAGCCACTTACCATTGAACACCTGTGAAAAACCAGTTATTCGAATTCAAGAATTCAATCTACTGAAAGAAATACTGTTGGTCGTGTTTGTCCGAAGAAGATATTGATGACAGATATCATAAAAGGTTCCCCGTTCTTATGTGGGAAGCCATATGTAATCGAAACGTGTTGGAGCGAGAACTGGAAGCAGCTCCAGTTGAGGCTCGTTCGGAGGTCAAAACGGAACCATGTCGATCACCCATATGGTTCCTGATTCTATCAAAAAACGCCAGATAGGTATCGTTACACGTGACACCGAAAGGAGCTGGCTAATGGCAGGATTTCGGGAAAGCAAAACTTCCGCAGAACTGGCATTTCTTGGATACCCTCTGTCAACCGGAAAGGCTGGAAATAACAGTCATACCTTCGTCTTTCAAAGGCACAGTTCACGATAATATGAGTACCTTGGTTCCATCAGCGGGTCGATAGCCCCTTTCACAAGGGCAAAGCGTTTGTCGTCATCACGGCGCGAGGGTGGGTGCTTAAAGACACCGTTAGGGGTAAATTTGGCAAATTGGAGGATTGTCAAAGTAGAGGTGCTCAGCAATATAACAGTAGAGAAAGAACGACATAAAACGGCGAAAAAACCGAGAAATAGGAACCCGAAAATCCCCTTTCCCTCTCTCGTCCTCTGCGTCTCTAGCCGTAGGGGACTGAAAACAGGCTAGAGTCTGAACCAGCCGGCCGCGATTGTTGTCCCGCCCCTCCACGGCCACTCCCCCGCCCGCATAACCGCATAACGGCATACCGAGCTGCGGGGCCGTTATAAGACCCCAAGCCGCGCTTTTTCAATGCGGTTTTCGCCGCATATGACGTACTCTGAAGTAGAAGGTTCGTTTTCAGATAACATGTACTTTCAGATCTTATTTTTCCCTTATCCCTAATGGTGCCTTTAACGCGTAAGGAACATGTAAATAAGATGACGGCCACCGTCTCAAGATGGCCCACACCCACCTTCGATTCCACCAGCTGGTGAGCGGTGGCTTCTACGTGTAATGAGAGGCATGATATCGACTGCGATAAGAAATGTACGAAATAGTCCCATTGTAAAAACAACCTTATCGGATATTATCACGTAAAAGCTTGGCCAAATATTACATGCTTTTGAGTTGCAAACTCGTCGAATTCAGAGCTCAGAAGCACCTCATTTTCAAAGTTTTCGAAAAGTTTCGCCGTTTCTCCTTCACACTTGTGCTCTTTAGCACTCCCACAGCCTTTATGGAGCGCGACGAGGCATGAAAATTATCGTGAATTGTGCCTTTAAGTAACTCTCTCGTATTTTGTACGGGTGTGGGTCTTCAGATAGGATTACAATTAGCGGAGGTCACCTCGCACCTTCCTCTGATATGCCTGTGGGAAGACCTCATTTGAAGGCACCGTTCGCGCTCACTGAGGGGAGGAGACACAGCTGGGTGAGTGCCGATTGGTCGAATTTTCGCTTCGCGGCGTCGCACTCGCAGCGCCTTCAGTGTGAGTCGTTTGGGATTCCGCTCGAGACGCAATGGGCTGTTACCATGAAGGATCTTCAAAATTGCAGCCTAAAAGCTTCGGAAGTTTGCTTATGTTGCTGTTGTTGCTGTTTGAACAGATAAAGCTGCAAACAACTCGCACTCGCCGCGGGCGGCCGCGCGATTCAACCAATCGGCACTCACCCGACACAGCTGAATGTCATTGGTAGTTTGGCGCTGAAAGGTGGTCTTTCCATGCTCCATCGCCTGCAATGGAGCAAGGTTGATGGTCGATCCGCCCCCTAGCTCTCGACCACCAGCGAGATATAGCTGTATCCTCTACAATCAGCAAGCGGGATTGGTGCCTTTGATTGGCTGAACAAACTGTTTGACTCAGCTCACGACAACCAACAGCACAAGTTCTTCATTACGTTAGCGCACTAGACAAGAAAAGATACTTAAAACATAAAAGTGCATAGGGCAGAGTTCCTACAGATGTATTACCGAAATGTGTAGAATATTTTGGTGGTTGTAAGGTGTGAGCGAAGGAGGGTCTCGTTACGCATGAGAGATTAATGTAACCGTTTTGTATAGGGTGCTGAAAGCGCAAAATCCGGACCGGTGCAGATGAAGAGAGTTGAGATCCTGTAGCGAGGAACCCTATGATGTAGCTGTGCTTACACATGATTAGGGCGCAACACAAACCAACGGTTGTTCTTGAAAGCACACTTTGCGATAATCAGATGGGTTGACTTATCCTCCTGAAGCAGTAGATCCTTGGGTAATCGGTCAGGCTGCACCTTTTCAAACCCACTACGACGCCACTCATTTTGCTCAGTTGACCAGTAAGGGAGCTCAAGCGAGTGGCGTCGAAGTGGCTTCGAGCAGGTGTAGCGCCGTAATAGCCGCACCGCAGCGACGCAAAAAAGGTGCAGCTTGACCAGTTACCCAAGGATTCACTACTTCAAGGAGGTAAATCGACCTATCTGATTATCGCAAAAAAAAGTCTTCGAGGCAAATTGAGGATTCCCGACTTCACCAACGCTGAAACGCACACCGTGCATGTGAGCCAAATGGTTGCGATTTTCACTTGTTTTCCTCTTTTTTAAAAAAGAAACTAAGCCGTTGGAAAGTTACTGCACGCGAGGGAATTTTCGTTAAAAGTATTGGGTCATTCCATGAGTAGTGTCGCTTTTTTTCGAGCAAAATTTTTTCTCATAAGGTTACAGGTTTGTGTGGCATTTCATAGCATCCCATGAAAGAGATTTTCCTGCTCTACAAAAAGACATGTTTAGTTTTTTTGTCCGTCATAATAGAGCCAATCTTGAGGCTGGCGAAGCGATTAAAGGCACTTTTCGCGATAATCTTACCTGCTATTTACCCTGCCGCAGCCGATAGACCCCCGGGTAACTGTCACGGCGGTACCCTTAGAGCGGCACCACGAGCCTTCCTGGCAGCGCAAAGCCTGCGGGAGGCAACTGGGACCCCGCCTACCAGTTGGTGACCCCACCCAATTGGTGACCATTTGGTGAGGGATGCGGTTCCCATTTCTGAGGTTCTTGGTCTTTTTTGCTAGTTTTTTCACTGCTACTGAGTAAATTAGCGGCTCTGGATTCATTACTGATCCGGAGTATGGTCGCTCTTCTAACGCGGAAAGTGCCTTTAAGCGATTAGTCGACAAAATTTGACCTAACCGGCGATCGATTAAAACACTACCTTTCACTTTAGGAAAATCAACCAATCATTAGTCTCGGCTTAGCCCCGACCGCTCCTATAAGTTCCACCAATTGATTGCTTGAGAGGTCGCCTCGCGGTTTTCCAACTTCGGTTTTTCCGCCACAACTCGGTGATTTTTGGCAATTTCTTCAAACCACGGCAAGAAAACTTTCCCAATCATTTAGTTGAAGGAGTGGTGAAACGTCAAGTAAAGGTAATGGGTAGTGATGGGAAAGCATAATTTACCGGATTCATCTGTTGAAAAAATAAATTGTGAAATAATGTAGTCAGAGCCCCTATGACATGGTTTTGAAATCCAATCTGAATCGCAGCCAGAACAAAGCAAAACATATTTACGATAGAGCAGAGGAACCCTTACGAATGGTTTCTGAAACGCTGCTGAGCAAGGGATTTTGAACAAAAATTCATTTTGAATAAGTGTGTGTACATTCGAAAAAAGGAATTCAAAAAAATAAGGATGCGAGTAATCGATCAAATAGTTGTTGGAATTCGTAAGAGAGGACGAGGCCGAGTACGGCACACATGATTGGATGATTTTCCTAAATATAGTGTTGAAATATATGTAGTGTTTTAATTAATTGCCGGTTCTGTCAATTTTTGTCAATTAGACCTACTTCTTTGCCAGCCTGAATATCGGTCTCATTTTAACATATCCAAAAATTATTTAATCATATTGTAGAGCAGAAAAATCGCGAACGATGTGTAAAATGCCGCACAAACTTGTAAATCTATCAGAATAATTTGTTCAAAAAACGACATTACTTATGAAATGACCCAATAGAAAGGGATTAGTACAGTATTTAGCGTTTACACGGTGAAATCAGCTCCCCGTGTGCTCTGACTCCCGCTGTTACCTCATTTTCGTTACTCGGGCTGATCCGAACCATCTCAGATCTACTGCGCTCCACAAGATATTAACGAAGTCCTGCAGTAAGCGCCTCTCAGAAATGTGATTTGCCCTTGTCAAAGATCGGATAAAGCATGAGAACAAACCAAAAGTCTGCGAAAAATTATACTCCAATTTATTTTCACCCTTTTTGGAGTACCTATTCAGAGTAGTATATTCGTGCACCATAATTGTCAATTATTAAGGGACAGTCACGAAAAACGCGAGGTTTGAAATGTCGAGCTCCAACATTGGCCGTTCCAGGCGAGGAATTGTGTTTGGTGTGTGGAGACAAAGCTTCTGGATATCACTACAATGCTCTCACATGTGAAGGCTGCAAAGGTTAATCCTTACGACTAATAGCTGCTCCCAGCAGAACCCCTATCCCTGAAAAAGTGACGCCAGTGGTTCGAGATCGGCTGCACGGATACGTACCCTTATGAGAGAACTACGCAGCGCGTATGCAGTACGCGATTGCCTTGCAGTGTCCGGAATGCGACGCGATTGTGCAACCTATGCGCACCTTACTGACTGGGTCCTCAAGCGATGACCGTGCTCTACGCCTTGTTCTAGGCGTAATCGCTGCAACTAATATACGGTGTCCCTATCTCGCAGCATCTGATCGCGCGCTAAACGCGGCCACGCGAACTTTCAGTCCTAATGGCACACTCACTCACTAAGGGCGCCGTAGGCAGTTGCTTCCTGAAGTAATCTCCGTGTTCTACGCCAAAGGAATCGCTAAATGGTAGTATTTTCACGATCCAACTATGGTGTCCACAGCTCGCAAGCTCCGCATACCGCACGTGCGATGCGAAGTCCTGATGTTAGACTGCACACCATTTGGACAAACTTTTCGGCGCAAAAACACCTCCCACTCGTTCCATATACATCTGAAAGACGATTCCTCTCCTTTCCAATTAGGGGCCACCCTACAGCCTGGGCTGCACCGATTTTCCCAGCCACAGCACCTGACTCAGTGTTCCGTCATGTTGACCTTGAGTCGTGCCTTTTCCCTATCCCTCACGAGAGCTTCTGAATTGTTTGTGATGACCTCACCATATTAATAAGAGCAGATAGGCTAATTTATTCATAACGAAGAAAACCCGAAAGTAACCCCCAAGGAGTTCAAAAACTAGCCCTTCAACCGCGGGCCGTACGAGAACTTCAGCTTTAAAGTGGGCTTGGAACGAGTTTGCATGACGGTTTCACGCACTTCTACGCTATCACTTTCGCTTCTGGTTAAAGTTGGCTTCACTGCTAAAATTTCTGTGGTATCCCACCTTATCGCAATCACTCACAAGCTTCCTTTGTTAGGTAGGACCCACTTTGCAAAAAGCCACGTCTAATGTCAGGCGTGCTTAGTTTCTTTGGGCGTGCCTAGGTCCGATAAAGATGAGCTCAGCGCTGTGAATACTCACTGTCGCGCCGCATTAAGGGCGCAGCGTTACTACCTAATCCAAGGAAGTGAATGGACTAACCACATGATCTGAGGTCTCCCTTTAAAGGCACATCTCGCGATAAATTCTGAGCGCTATCCCGCCTACTTTCGGAAGTGGGGGCCCTTCCTTATTCATGCCAACCCAAAACAAGGCTCCATTATTATTGCCTTTGTACCAGTACTGAGGGCAAAAAAGAAATTTTGCTTGATGGTATCACGTAGAATTCAAGTATATCACCTGTTTCTCGCTGCTTACCTCTTTTCTTATCGCAAGCGCGGGCAAGCTTCCTTTGCCACGTGAACGCCACGTTGGAAAATGCTCCGTCCAATGCCAGGTGTGGTCGTAGTGAATAGGTGGAATCGGAGAGGATTCAACGAACTTGACTCCGTGAGGAGGTGCAGTGGCAGCCCAAGAATGATAAAGCCTGGACAGCTACCTTGGTATGTATTAGGTTGCTGCAAAATTAATTCCGAAAACGGACCGCATACATCAAACTACTATAACTCAGCTTAAACACAAGTTTACCAATCGAAGTAAAATCCATCAAAATCTACATATTTTTGCCAACGAGCAGGTAATAATTTTAAGCCTTCACTATAAAAACTACTATCACGAGAATCAACGAACTCAAGGAAGGCACATTCAAAATCGTCTAAATCAGTAACTTGTTTCTGACGCAAATGAGAAGTAAGGGCTCGAAAAAAGTGATTTTCTGTGGGGGAAAGGTTGGGAGAATACTCCGGGTAAGGAAGAACTTTTACACTGAAGTTGGTCACGCCGAGCGATTTGTGGGATGTGTGGTATTGCGTTGTCCAGCAACAGGATCGGCCCTCCTCTATTCACCACCGCCGGCCACAATTTTTGCAACTTTCTATACATTTGCTCCAGATCACAACAGTAAGACTCTGCTGTGACTGGCTGACCAGGTTGCAGGAAACCATTATGGATTACACCTTTACAACACCACCGCATAATAACCATAACCTTTTAGGGTGAAGGTCGGATTTAGGAAACGTTTTGAAGAAGCATTGTTATCTACCCAGACTATTCCCCGCTTTCTGTTATCACAAATAACCCATTTTTCATCTACACTTATAATACGGTTTACAAATGGCTCATTTTTATAGCAAACTAGGAGGTTGGAGCAGGTGTCGAAACGTGCCAGACGCTGCTCATCGGTCAGCTCATGAGGCACCCACTTCAACACCTTCTTCACCTTGCCGATTTCCAGCAAGTGTCTGGCCACTGTAGGGTAATGCACGCCTAGGTCTTCTGCTGACGTACGAGTATTCGTCTCCGGATTTGCTTCGACGGCTCTCCTTAAATCTTGATCATTAAGCGACGACCTGCGGCCGCGACCCGACTTTCCTTCGAGATCGAAATCGCCAAATTTTTTCAGCCAGAGCTCCACTGTACGTTCGCAAGGACAGTTCCTCCCGAAAACACTGCTGAGATTACGAGCTGCCTCCGCTGCGGAGTGTTCCAATTTAAACTCATAAAGCATGATGACTCGATAGTCGCGTCGGTTAATGTTTATACGCAGCCCTGGGAAAAGTCGGCTGGAACAATGAGAGCGACATTCATAGAAGTTTTTGAAAGCGCAGAAAAATCTACCTATTGGAATGCCTGGCTTTCCTTGAAATGGAATACTTCAGGATAAAAAAGCCTACTTATTTATACATACCTCAAATCGAAATTAATTTCGCAACAATCTAATATTCGCCTAGGCGAATTAGGCAGTTAGCCTGATCAACGCGGAGTGTGCCTTTAATTTTCTCGTATAAGGACAACGCTTATGATAGTTTTCTCACAGAAGCCCCACTTTTTTACAGGATTCTTTCGTCGTTCAATAACACGTCAAGCTGTATACTACTGCAAATTCGGTCAGACCTGTGACATCGATATGTACATGCGACGAAAATGTCAACACTGCCGCCTCGAGAAATGCATGAGAATCGGCATGAGATCAGAATGTAATCTTATCGATTATTTTTGGAGGCTGTGATAAGGATAGTGGGGACCGGATGCGAAAATTACTTAAACGAAGGTTGAAGACACCAGGCTGAATAAATTTGGCAGGCTGTGGTATATGATAGTAAATGTGCTCAGCAATGTAGTAGTAGAGAAAGAGCGACATAAAACCGCGAAAAAAAAACCGAGGAATAGGAACACGAAAATCCCCCTTCTCTCACTCGTCCTCTGCGTCACCAGCCGGAGTGGACTGAAGACAGGCCAGAGTCTGAACCAGCCGGCCGCGATCGTTGTCTCGCCCCTTCACAGCGACTCCCCCCGCCGCATAAGCACATAACGGCATGCCGGGCTGCGGGGTCGTTATAAGACCCACCCCATACCGCGTTTTTTCAATGCGATTTTCGCCATATATAACCTCCTCTGAAGTAGAAGGTTCGTTTTCAGAGAACATGTACTCCCAGATCTCAGCTTTCACTTACCCCTAATGGTGCCTTTGAGGTGATCCGTGGTACAGAAGAAAAAACTGAATAGAACGGTAAAAAGCTCCGAGAAAGAGGACCACTTTCCTTCTGCTCATCCACGAATCCCGTCACTAAGGGCTGGCAGGGGGGGGGGGGCGGGTTAAAAAAAGGGGGGCCGGGATAAAGAAGCCAGAAACTACTAGAGACCGAACAGTTCAAAGAAGTGCGGCCGAGTGTTCCGCCCAGAGTGATCTTCCTATGCCCCACGCATTCGTCTGAATGTGTGACTTTAGGAAATCTTTCCACCCATATTATCCCCCTCACTGTCGCTAACGCATCAGATAGCTTTTGCGTCTTATGCAGGGGTATTAGGTGGGCCACTGCCATTTCTCTTGAGCCTTTTTGGAATAGGCTACAATCCTTGCTAAAAGTCTCAAGGTAAGATGGAGTCTGCGAAATTGAGTTTCATCATTCGTAGATATTACAAGAAACATGGGCATGCGTGCGTGATATTTGCAATTTAGTGGTGATTCCGGAGGAGCAATGCCGAATGAAACGAGAAGCAAAACTACGCCAGAGATCGAACCCATGTGAACTGTCGTCACCGTTGTCGGTGGAGGTTACGACGCAAGCCGTCAGCGACACCACCGACCAGGACATTTCATCCGAAACCCGTGAACTCATTTCCAGGATGACATCCACCTCGTATAAAATTTCTCTGGCCAGAGATGAAGCGATAATGGCGCTTTCAGTGAGTTTTCTACGTTCCGTAGATGAGGGCTCAATTAATGTAGTTTTCACCTTCTAGATGCACCAATCTCCTTGTTCATCTGCGTTTCAACAGCTAGCTGAGTTGACGATACTCGAAGCTCAGTATGTGCACGAATTCGTACGTCAGTTACCCGGTTTTTCCAGGCTCCAGGACGAAGATCGCAGAATCCTTCAAAAGGTACTCGAATGAAATTTCAAAGCATTGTTTGCTGAGTGAATATTCCTACTCACTAGCGTAATACCATAAATTGAGTCAAGTACGACGCATTAAAATATTGCTGTAGTGGTGGAAACGTGCAATTCACGTGCAAACGTGCAATTCCCTAGCCAAGGTTTTCCAATGCATTTCTTTGAAGGCACCATCACGGCAAGGAGAAAATGAGAACTGAAAAGATATCTTTTTGTAAATGAACATTCTAGTTCAGAAGAGATAATTTGTGGCGAAACTCGCATCAAAAACTCGCGCGTTGAGGTCTTGTCGCGATCTCGTTGCACTGCATTTAACGCTGCCTTGTATCCAGTGAGTGAGTTCCTGCGAGGCGGGGCAACATTCGCCGCCGCCTGGCTTACACCCTTGGCGACTAGGGATGCGGATTTGAACGTGAACAAGTGAGGGCCTATTTTTTGAATTTTTCCGTTTGAATTGGTTTTCCTCCTCTTTTATGTGCACTACTGACCATGACATCTCGGTATTCATATCCCATATGTATCCCACAATCGGCCTAAATTATCCTCAGTAGGTCTCTGAATATGCGCATCAAGGTGTAAACGGCCTGAAGGGAAGCACTGATAACTTTTTACAGCACTCAAAAACCGAAATCCTCCTGCTACGTTCGGCTAGAAGGTACGACACAACAGAAAGATGCCTTCTGTTCGGGAACGATCGCCATTCTTTCAGGTGAGCCGCCGTTAACTCACTCCTGGATAGTAACACTTCGGAAAACAGTGGAGCTTCTCGAGTGGAGGTTTAGTGTTGTGGCTCGTTCGGTGGTTGCCCTCCTAACCGCTAGCGCAACAGCATCGTGGTTTTGGATCTCCAGACCACGCGCTACTCGACCGATTATGCCTGCGGGTTGTCACTGTCCACGTGGGCTTCGTTAGGGACTATACTGCTTTCTCCATAGTATGGCCGCCGCTCCCCGGAGGTATAGGCTCTCTCTTCTACTCTGCAGACCACCTTAAGTACAGCAGCTACGAAGATTACGAGAATTATATTTGTTTTGTACATGACTATTCACATTAGTCGACCTACCCTCATCTTCCTGCCAGATCAGGTCCGACCGCGCCATCCACCCACGGTAAATTGAAGGAATTATAGCGGTAAGCGGTAACTCCTGTACCCTGCAGGCTCTATTCTCCGCCTGCAGCCGTCCAAGTCCTCGAGTATAGCGGACGTGAGCGTACCAGCGCTCAAACAAGCCGACCGCGGTCCCCCCCCCCCCCCCCCCCGACCGCAACGCGTCCTGGCGGCCTGCAGAGCGCGAGAGGCGAGCTCTCGCTCTCAACAGTCCGGCCTGGCATCTTACTAGCAGCTGACGCCCGGTGCCCCTCGCCTCCCGGAGTGAAAGATATATAAACAACGACTGGCAGGGACGGCTCCTTTTATAGACCACGGCTGAGAGCGGGGCCGAGCGCGCGGTGCGATCACAGGAACAGTCGCGAACCGCGACGACCCCAAGGGTCGACCAAAGGATTCATAGCGGTAAGCGGTAATACTGCACCCCGCAGACTCTCTTCTTACCGCCTGTGGCCGTCCACGTCCTTAAGTATAGCGGACCGTTACTAGCGCTCGACCAAGCCGACCTCGGTTCGCCCGGCCGCGCCGCGTCCTGACGGCCCACTGAACGGCCCGCCCGACCGCGCCGCGTTTTGACGGCCTACAGAGCGGTCCGCCCAGTGCCCCTTTCCTCCCGTAGGGAAGGGTGTATAAGCACCGACTGGCAGTGGCGACTTCTTTTATACAGCCACGGCTGGAAGCGGGGCGCGCGCGGTCCGTTTACCAGGAACAGTCGCGTACCGCGACATGTAAATATTTTTACGTAAAGTTTCGGCGGTATGTGTTGAAGGCAGACCCTACGCTTGCAATAGGCGAATGCCACTTGATTGTTACTGGTAGAAGTGTGTCATGGGTGTGTACTCTTATCTGAGAATTTCGCACCGACGACTGGCGTGGTAGGTGTGAGCTATGCGCGCCGCTATAGTTATGGCTAAGGGCGACTACACGGTTATGGTGGGGACCATTCACACTTGCCTTGTGAATGCATGGGACCCAGCAACACAGCACAACACAGCACCTCGTCCACATCGCTTTACTTGCGATATGCCGTCGTGCGAAATTCTTACATAAGGGTACACAAACGTGTGATATACATCGTTCTAGCTCTTTCGGAGCAATTAGTAGTGCGCTCTTGCTTAGTTCTTCCAGCAGTGCGGTCACCCTCGTGGCATTTGTGGAAAGTGCTTCAAGTAATAATCGCATTTACTTCTGCGCAGCTTCCTATTGGCCGTTCACAGGGCTTCAAAGGCACGGGTCTTCGGGATGCTAGATAAGGTTTGTGATAATGAGAAGCTGAAAGCTCTTTACAATTTTCGCCGCAGATTGACGAGATAATCGCGGATGGTGCAGCTATCTTGGAGCCGTTTACGATCCCGTAGACTCAGTGTCAATGGTCTATTCTACCAGCAGCTCAAAGATAGCAGTTGTGTGAGCGCCAACTCACAGTTTCCCTTTTTATAGCGCCAAGGTTGCCCTTACCATTTTTTTCAGCAGAACAGAGGATTACATTAAATCGATACTGAGTTGTATTTCTTATGTAGTGGCTCGCCATGTCGCGGTACGCGATTGTCCCTATGGGCGCACCGGCCCGGCCCTGCCCCCAGCCGTGATTCCCTCTCAAAAGGGAGGGGTACCCGGCCGTCAGCCGCTAGGATGCCAGACCGGACTATTAGAAGCGAGAGCTTGACTCTCGCCCTCTGCAGGCTGTCAGGACGCGTTGCGGTCGGGCGCACTGCGGTCGGCTTGGTTGAGCGCTGCTACGCTCACGTCCGCTATACCCCAGGACGTGGACGCTGCAGGCGAAGAGAGCCGCTGGGTGCAGGAGTTACCGCTTACCGCATGATTCTTTCACTTGACCCGTGGGTGGATGGCACGGTCGGACAAGAGATCCGGCAGGATGATGAGAGAAGGTCGACTAATGTGCTGTTGTACTTAGGGTAGTCTACAGGCTAGAAGAGAGAGCCTATACCTCCGGGGAGCGGCGATCATGCTGTGGAGGAAGCAGTATGGTCCCGGGGAAGCCCACGTGGGTAGTGACAGCCTGCGGGCACACATCCGGATGGCGCGAGCTCTGGAGAAGAGGGTCTGCAGGGTGCAGGAAATACCGCTTACCGCTATGATTCCTTCAGTTGACCGTGGGTGGATGGCACGGTCGGACCTGAGTTCTGGCAGGAAGATGAGGGTAGGTCGACTAATGTGAATAGCCATGTACAAAACAACTATAGTTCTCGTAATCTTCGTACTAGCTGCTGTACCTAAGGTGGTCTGCAGAGTAGAAGAGAGAGCCTATACCTCCGGGGAGCGGTGGCCATACTGTGGGGAAAGCGGTATGGTCCCCGGGGAGCCCACGTGGAGTAACAACCCGCAGGCGCAGCAACCGGGTGGCTGGATCTGGAGACCCGGAACCACGATGCTGTTGCGCTAGCGGTTAAGAGGGCAACCGCCCAATGAGCCGCAACACGCCATAACTTTCTGAATGGCCATGCAGTAATTGTCGTGTTTAGGTTTGCTCCATTTCAAGGCAAATTTGTCTACGACTCCTACAGAAGACAAGGTTAACTTTGAATTGCAGGTATGATCGACAGAGGTACTGCGAGGCTGGAATGGCCCCATATGCCGAATTTGTCTTCGAATTAGCCAGGAGAGTCAATGAGTTATCACCGGATCCCACGGAAATGCTCATTCTGGAGGCTATCATCGCCTTCTCAGGTAATCTTGCGCGCATAAAGCCCACAGTGTAAGGCAGTAAATGCGCTAAATTTGGCACCTGAGAGGAGGTATACTTACCACAAAATAAAGCAAAAGGCTCAACGCTGGCGTCCTGCTCGTTTTGCTGTAAAATGAGCGCTCTAAGTGACATAGCGAAACCCTGCGCAAGCTCGTTGAAATCTACCGACGAGACATCGTCTCCATGCTAACGCATCATGCTTCGTATAACCGTAGCACAAAGCAGATCGCGTTTTCACCGTGAGAACCGGAAATGTGTAAATGTAGATGTGCAAAAATGTGTGAGCCACAGTACGCGGCGAGCGCTGTCTTTTTACATTCAGCGGTCCACCATTTGCCTGCACCCATTGTCAGTAGAGTTCTTCTATAACAGATCGTCATGTTTGGCATACTGGCGAAATTCTTGCCATGCTAAACAGGCCATTACATGCTCTAATTTCACCGAAGTCTCAAATATGTTCATAATCCAGTTGTAGGGACAGGATTCCTCATAATTGGTGGACGAAATTTTCAATATGGCCCCTTTTCTTGTAGGCAGCTATAGGGGCAATTCGGACGAAAAGTGAAAGAAGCAGTGAATAGGAAAGCCGAGATGCCTAGTAACAAGACAGTGGAGAAAAAACGGATGGAAGTGGCCAAATACCGGAGATATAGGACCCCATCCCACCGTTGGTTCGAGGCGCGGACGACCTTTCCGTCAAGAGGCGGGTGGTCCGCATGAGTATTCCATTGACATTTCCAAGACGTAAACATGTAGGGATGTTCGGAAATGCGACAGCATCTATTTTCATGGGGTGAGCTTCAAGCTGAAAAAGAGAAAGCGCGCTGCGATACTTTCAATCCTGCCGATCTCCTTGACCAACCTCACTGTGACCAACCACTAATCACGTCGCCAGGAGGCGGGCTGCCCTAACCAAGGCGGCTTGCCCTGATGAGGCCGCCTCCGCCACTGCTCAAGGGGGCGCCTGCCGCGGGGGATTTTGCTATGCATAGGCCTTTCAGACCCGTAGTTTTTCACTCGATGACTCCTTTTGGGATTTCTTATCACCCACATTATCCCTAACACTGTCTTCAAGGAAATCTTTTTGCAGCTTTATGCAATTTTCCAGTGACAATCAAATCGTCTTACATAGAAGATGGTTCCTTGTATTTGAAAACATCATGAATGTCATAGCAAATTCAGAGCGACCTGGGATTCAAGACATGAGGAAAGTAGAAGAGACACAAGAGATTTACGTGGACGCTCTTCAGCAGTACATCTATGCCAAGAGCTCTCCGAATCCTTCTTTCCATCATCGGCTTCTCACAATGCTATTCGATCTGCGCAGTTTTTGTTCCGAGCATGTAAGTGATCAAATGATGGGTGTGTAGACCTATGTCGAATTTCCACTTTGCGACGTTGCACTCGCGGCGCCATCAGCACAACATGCCGCGGTCGGCTGGAATCCCGCTCAGGAAGCAAGGGTCTGGTACCATCGAGGTCCTTTAACATATAGCTGTTTATCTCATCATTATCTAAAAACGATAAGTGCTCTAAAAAGACACAATAGTAACATAGATAGCAAAGCGATAGCACACAATAACAATCCTAATTAGTAAATAATTAATTCAAGCGGAAAATTCTGAAGGGAGTGTTGCAATGCACGCGACCACACGCGTAGGAGGCGCCGTTTGTCGCGCGCAGCCGCGCGAAAATTCGTCATAAGTCTGCACACGCTCGAACAACCGTTCTCTATTATCTCTCGCCATAACTTGAAAAAGGGTGTGTAGCCTTATGTCAGGATTTCGCAAAGCGCATGTCGCAAGTGCAATGCGGACGAGCTAGAAGCGCCTTGTTGTTGAGACTCGAAGCAAGTGCAAGTCAACTTCCTATCGCGCCCCTAGCATTAGCGTGTAATCGTTCCAAGGCCCAACTACCGCGACGCGCATAGCTCGCACACACTGCGTCGCACGCCGCTCGTCGTCGTGCGAAATCCTGACGTAAGGGAACACACCCGGAAAAAACATAGTGACTTTCGTCGCTAACATGCCTTACTGATAACTGCGGCTATTCAGTAGTGGAGGTTTAATTCCAGCGAGCTAGCTGCGAATGGTGCATGTCTGTCCACTATCCTATCCGCCCTTTACAGGTGGACGACATGACTGTTCCGTCGTACAACGATTACGACAGTATCGCAGATGTGAAACCAGAGAAGTCGACACTCATGCAGCTGATGCTACAACGTGCACCACAACAGTACTCCTCGCCTTACAATGCAAATCATTGACTATTTATATTATTATACATATAATAACTATGCGGTGATTTATCCTCTGGAAGCAATGCTTCAGGGTTTTCTCATACATGTGCAGAATCTCGTCACCGGTTGTCCTTATATTATTTTATTTGAATGCATTCTATCCATCATTAAACGACAGCTCATAACGCAAAAAAAATCATGATCTATGCATCAAGCTATCAATGAATCTGCCTCTCATGAGGTTCCTTCCATAAATTCACTTTTGCTGTCTATCGCTGTTGCGATTGGAGATGTGTGTACACTTACGACAAATTTTCGCCTTACGACGCCGCACTCGCGGCACCATCAGCACAACTTGCCGCGATCAGTTGGAATTCCGTTCAGATCGCAAGGGCTCAGTACCATGGTGGTCCTTTAATGAACAGCTGTTTATCTCATCATTATCTACGAAAAAACGACTTTCGTACCCCAGAAAGACAAAATAGTGACATAAAAAGTAAAAGAAACGATAGCACTACATGATAACAATCCTTTTCGAGAAATAATTAATTTGGGCGTAAAACTTTAAAGTGAGTGTTGCAATGTACAATCACAGGCGAAGAAATCAACGGCGCCGCTCGCCGGCGCGGCCGCGCGAAAATTTGTCATAGCTGCACAGACCCCGATTGAAGGGTTCCTGATTAAATCACTTTTTTATTCGGTTTCGGAAGGATATTAATCATATTCTATGCAAGAGGGTCAAGTAACATATGAGGCGGGCCAAAAATACTGTGTACTGAGGTGGCATGACATAGAGGTCTGATGAGGCAATAAGTACATAGGTTTGCTAGTGAGAATACTGTGTGATCTCTACTGAAAGTCCTACGATGATACCGTTGTACTGTTCCGAGGGGTTCAGTCATAAGTCTTGCTGGCATCAGCGACAGACTATCTGAAGTTTTGTAAGTATAAAAATTAAGTTGCTCTAATGAGCAAAGGTGTGCATTGAGAAAGGTTATCCTTCTTATCAGGTAACCAATTTTTTGATGCTCCCGAACTTCCCTAAATGATCTCCCCTGGTTGCCAATAGAACTCATATTATTTCTGTGTATGTATGCCATAAGACAGAAAAATGGCGTTGCGGCCTCCGGTGTGCGACGCGATGGTACGAGGTATGCGCGCCGTATTGCATGGGTCTGAAGCGATGACACTGCTCACGCCGATTCTATTCTATTATTCCAGGCGTAATCGCTTTAGGACCCAACTAATACGACGCGCATAGCTCACATCATCGCGTTGCGCGCCGAGCGCGGCCGCGCGGTTTTCTGTCTTAATAGCATACGCCCCACGGACGTCAGTGGGTCGATTCGAATCGCTTTACCTGTGAACTTTATTCGGTACTCATTGCCGCATCACATCAAAGACAATTTTGCAACCCTCGCGCAAGACGAACAGAATGGTGGTGCATTACTCATTCCTCACCCCCTACGCAGAAAACGGTAATTTGATCGATATCGATCGATCTGGGTTTTGAATTCTCGTATCGCTGTGGAATTCCCATCTCTCCAGTATTACTCATCCGTTGGAATGATTCATTGCTCACTTCTGGCCCGCCACATTAGACCGATTGTTTCGATCATTGCTAATCGATGTTGTCATATGCGCTCTTTCGATTCTGGCAACGCCGCATCGTCGCTGCCCAGTTTTCGTGAGCAGCACCTTCCTTTCGCTTTTACTCTTTTTTTTCTTAACCAGTCTCCACAATTTTCAGAAAGCACATTACGAATTTTGGGTTAGAGCTACGGCCATTACCGCTAATGCCCCGCCTACCAAAAAATTTCGTTATTCTCATGTAGCCCAGGCACTACTGACCATCTCGCTTGCGGTCATTTTAGAACCGAACTGTAATTTTGCAACGAGCACCATAACATTTTTGCGCGCAGCACCCACTATGAATGCGTCTTCGCTTACTTCAGGTACATATGTTCAAGATATAACAGATTAGGCGTGGTCGTCTGTGCCAATTTTTTCCTGGTATCTAAGCCGCTTTGGGACATGATTATGTATGAACTTTTGTTGTAAGGACCCCCATTCGGGGTGCGCTCCGCCGAGTGCACGCTGTCCTCTCTCATGACTTCGAGAAACTCATGGCCGGCCTTAACCCATCTTTTCCCCAAGTTTGAGCTACTGTGCAGCTGAAAATTCCGGTCTGAGATCGACGATTTTAGTGCGCGCTCCACCCAGTTGGGAGGAGCTCGACTTGTTTTATATGTGCCGCTTAACCAAATTTTTCCTCACCGCCTCACGTTAATTTTCACGTGACGCCTAATTTCATCACACACAGAGGGAGGCTAAGGGTTTCATATGTAGTAGGGATTATGTCAGATTTCAGCTTTAGAAGCAAATACTAACATAACGGTACATAATCACAGATTGTAGGTCATTCTCCATCCGTGTATCCATATTCGTATGTTCCAGTCAATACTATATATTATTGTGTGATAGCTTCGTAGCTATCACACGATAATATAAACGAAATTGGAGGGACACGAGCCCGCCGAGGAAGGAGTTTCCAATCGATCACTGCGCAGCCCAATTGTTCTCCTAATCAGAAAAAAATTTCATCACGTAATTCCCAGAATGTATCGCCGAAATCTTAAAGAGCCGAAATAAAAAAATATTGTAAGAGCCATGAAGAGGCAAGCTTTCCTCTGTATTCGATGCTGTCCCGTCTTGAGTGACGGGGTCATTGTTTTGGTATTCCTCCGATGAGCTTCGCTGGTTACAGGAGGCGGAGACGACCGAGCATCGCGCCTCGAAGGGACAACGACTTGGATGCCGATCACGACCGGCCGGACCGCTACGGCCGGAGCCCCCTACCTCGACTCCCTTCTCGTCCGTCGCTCTCGGGCAGAGCATAGGGGCTGGCGCCCAGAAGCCAGAACCCGATTCAATCGTCATGAATATTTCTTATTATTTCTAATAAATGTGTATTCCTATCGTATGGTCTGTATTGTGAGGGAAGCAAGTGGGCAATGCCCACCTAAGACTTTTAGCAGCGAGCCGTATCCACGAAGCGGCCCAGGTAAGAGTTTTTGTCCGTACTTTATTTTCTCTCTCTAGAATTCGGTCTTTCTCGTTTCCCTACTCTTTTCCCGTTTTCTACTTCACTTTGCAATTTTCCTTCCCATTCTTCTCTTGTTTTCGCTGTCATTACGCGCTATTACATTCCTTTCTTTTCTTTCCAAGCTCTGATGAGCAGATTTCGGACGCAACTACGGCGCCAAATTGCGTACCCGGGCCAACATACGCTCTTTTAGAGTTTTCTATATTAGTAGTTGGTAGTAATGGTTGCTTGTTCGTAGCTTCTGCGCAGGACTACGGCATGTTGCCATTTTCGTAGCTTCAGCGACACAAAGGACTCTCTCGCCTTCCCGCCATCCCCGATGTTTTGCTCGCGATTGCCCATAAAGGTCTTGGTACGCGTCCAGCTCGGTTCGAACCAAATAGACTTTTTGTTTCGCCGATCGACTTGTAGATGTAGGTGTCTGCGCTTCCGAACTCTACCAGGCCCGGAGGCCTCTTCCATGAACTCCGTCCCTGCTGCCGCATCATTCTGGGAGACGAGGCCTCGCGGATACCAGAACCGGCGTTCTTCGCCATCACCGCTATGGCCGGAGCCCTCTACCCCGACTCCTACCTCGTCCGTCGCCCTTGGGCTCAGCATGGAGGCTGGCGCCCAGAAGTTAGACCCCCATTCAATCACCATGAATATTCGTTTACTATTTCTGATAAATGTGTATTCTTAACGCATGGTCTGTATTGTGCAGGGGAGCAAGTGGGCAATGTCTACCTAACACGGAAGGCCCATGAGATCATGGTGAGCTTTCTCAAAACGGTTTTTTGCATTTTATGGGGTCACATACATGAAGCAAAAAACCGGTCTCAAATTTGGCTAAATGGTTTTGGGGGGCCCAGGAAATAGTTGATGATTCGGTCCTCACTGAGGACAAATTTTTGCATTTTCCTAGTTTTCATCCATTTGTGCTCATGTAAGACCATACGTGCAAAATATGTGCAAAATCAATTTTTATTCTACCAGGGAACCGTTATCTCCAGTATTTTTGCGTACTAAGCGAATGATTGCTTTGGACCTGCCAACGCTTATAACGGAGGAACTAGGCGTTTTCCCGCAAAGTACGTGTGATATTCATGCTCAGGGGGTCGAACTACCCTAAATGACAGGTTTTGAGCCTAATCGCGATTTGGACCGAAACTCGGAAATTTGGGCAACAATAGTACTACTACTATCCTAGTAAAGAGCACTTAACGAAAGGAGGTCGTTGGCCAATGTAAAGAATATTGCTATCTTTTGCCTTCGCATGGTGTTGCTAGGTGCATTTCATTTGGAATGCGTTGATTCTTCACATGCCCCACTGCATTTAATCGAGGCTGTAAGTTGTTCGTCTGTACAAGTAGAGCAGTCTGTGCCCCTTGTCCACCCCAATGTCTCGAGTTTGGGACAAAATCTCAATTTGGGTAGTGTTTTGCATCTGGGGCTAGTTGAGTCTTCTGAGCACGAATATCACACTAGTTTCGCAGGAAAACGCTCGGCACTGTTGCTAGAGGCGCCGAAGGGTCCAAACACTTCAACCACTGAAAGCTTGCAAATGAGGCCACTTTCGTGTACCAGCGACGAAAATTGCAGTCATTTTGCATGTGCGCAAATAGTATAGCGCTGGACAATTTGAATTAAGAAAATGCAAAAGCGAAAACGTCGAAGGGACTTGAATCACAAACATCCCCTCCACCGTGCCAATGCCAATCCATCCCGCAAGCCATTCGGCCATCCAACCACTGCAAGCACATTGACCTGTGCACCTCCTATCAGCATTCTTTACTTCGTTTAGCAGTTACCATAAGTGATGCTACATTTTTGAACCAGCTCGCAGTGGTTTTGGCGTAGGTTTGAAGACAGTCTTCTGAAATGCATATACTGAATGCCGCAGCTGGAAACCATTGCAGCAAACTGGTCAAAATTGCTTCTTTCTAAGTAACTTTTGTCACTCATTTTCTGGGCCCCCAAAACCATTTAGCCGAATTTGAGACCGGGTTTTTGCTTCTTGTATGTGACCCTATAAAATGCAAAAACCGTTTTGAAAAAGCTCACTATGACCTGATGGGCCTTCCTTGCAAGACCATATGGAGCAGTAGTTGTATGAAAGAAGCAAACTCCAAGTGTTTATTGGTGGGCAAATTCTAGAAATACGTCAATCAGAATCTGCGTAATTTTTCCAATTATCGGCATCAACGAGTATCTTCGTAAGCTTTTCGAAGATTGTCGGAGAGAATACAAAGAAAGCCTTCCACTGAACGAAAAATTTTGGCTACACTAATAGTTAGATGGAGTTTGTTCCATAAAAGCAGCTCACCAATGACTGCAGGTATGACGAATTGATTCAAATAAGTGACTGAAATGATAAGTAAAAAAATCTCTTTTCCGTGTAGAAGCATCATATGTAGACCGTGAAGTTTTAGATGACTAGATCATTAATGTCGTGGTATCAAATTGTGAAGGAATAGATTTGTGGGGCTGCGTGGTGGAGTGGTGAAGTTGCAAGCCCGTGTGTGTACTATACCGGCAACACGTTTGAATACGCCCAGGAGAAATTGCTAAAGTGGAAGGTGAAACATAGCAGCAATAAAATAATATGGCCCCGTGTATGACCTCTGCTGAAGGATCGGCATGATGTGTCGGCTGTTTTTCTTTTTTATGACAGTACAGGGTATTTGTGGAATCTTCATTAGCCTGACGTTTTGACCTTCTCATGTTCTTCAGTACCCCAAATATAGCTTGGGCATTTTGATCTGTGAAGTGTCCGAACAAGCGTCCGTCCTGTAGCCTTTCCGTAGTCATTTCAAGATCGCTTTCGGACAACTCGGTAGTGAGACAACAGCCCTATCCAAGATTCCACCAGCAGAGCAGTAGCTCTCGCCTCATTTACATGTGTCGGTATGTGCGAATGAGTCTTACGTGACTCGATGTTCCGTAGACGACAGAAACTGCTGCTGAGCATACCACCGACTCTAGATCACACTTCGATAAAAAAGAGAAAGTCATTGCCAACCAGAAGCGACTCTCTCACTTATTCATTCGTGACTTTCTTGCGGGAATCCAGAATGGTTCCAACACTTTCCTTGACTAAATTTCAGTGTCGTACGCCAGAACGAAGCAGATGACGCGAAAGCCTTCACCGTTATACTACTCAATTTTAGTTCACCAAGTGGGGTAGTTGTAATAACATGCCTCTTCCCGGTAAGATGTTTTCTGACGCAAATAGCCTTTCTCTTTCCCCAGTGTAGGTTCTACAACAAGCCTTATAATGAAGCTCATAATTAATGTAAACCTTTTCACAATCTCGTGGTTCCCTGTAAGAACAAGTAATGCAGTTTGTTATTATTAACTGCTCATCGTACAATTAGTTGCGAACAGGATGACGTTTAATGCTGTCTGGTGGCATCACGATGGAGAAATGACATCGCAAATGTGGCTGTAAGAAACATCCTGACTCATGAGACGTTGTGGTTCTATCATCCTGGATTTCCGCAAGAAAGCCACGAATGAAAAACCGGAGGAGAGGCCTCTTATCAGCAATGAGTTCATGATTTTGTATCGCAGTGCGAATTAGAGTCAGGCAATGTGCTCGACAGCATTCTGCCGTCTACGGAACATCGAGTCAAGTAAAACCCATTTTCCCCTTAGTAAAACCCAGTTGCTCATACCACATGTGACAAGGGCTTGAGCTACTTATTTCTTGGAAGAATCTTGGATGGGTCTGTTGTCTCACTACCGAGTTGTAAGAGAACCCTAACGAAATGACGACGGGAACGCCAAAGAGCAGGAGGCACGCTACCTTAAAGCCTCTGAAGAAGACGAGAAGCTCGAAACATTAGGCCAATGGGTATTCTGCAAATAATCTTATCTTGTTATCAAAAACAGTTGACAAATGATGATATGCCTCCTTACAACAGTGACCAGTGTGGTCAGATGGACAAGCGCTGGCCCTCACTAACCTCAAGTATGCTAGTCATCTTCACATATGCTGACCTGGTACAAAGCCAGCGTCTCACAGAGTGCACCTAGATAGCTCGTGCAAATTGGAAAGTTTATCACGGCCATTGATATTGTTTAGACTGATATTCCAAAACCAGTTAGATTCCCGCTACGGCAAGCCTTCAGTTTCGCTTAAAGGAATCGTCCACGGAAAATGAGTTTTTGTGTTACCCATATGTTTATGTTGTATTTGCCTAATGTTGGCCTCATGCAAAATTTCACGCGAAAAACTGTGAATCTGGCTGAGATACAGCACCACAAAGTGCGGTCCCAGTGGGCGGGGCCTCCGTGTAAAAGCCTCGTCCCGTCTTCCGCCGCTGTTGGAAACGGAGAGTGGGACTGTTTACGTAACCTTCTGTTCCTGCAATGCGTCTCCGACCACGGCGGACGCGGTGCGAGGCTTTTACACGGAGGCCCCGCCCACTGGGACCGCACTTCGTGGTGCTGTATCTCAGCCAGATTCACATTTTTTCGCGTGAAATTTTGCATGAGGCCAACATTAGGCAAATACAACATAAATATATGGGTAGCACAAAAACTCATTTTCCGTGGACGATTCCCTTAACCCTTTTCGAGGGTGCAAAAAACACCGGCGCGATGAAAACTAAAGGGCCGGCAAGAGCAATTTAAGCTAATTATGGGGTATGAAATTCGAGGCGCTGGGTAGTGCAGTACCGACGATGGAACTGGATGATATAGCCGGGAAACGCGAGGAGAATAAGACCCCCTTTGCACTGCTCCTCTTTCACCCCCTCTGCATCACTAGCCGCTGAAAGGTAGATGAAGAAGGCGAGGGCCAGCCGCGAACGTTGCCCATCCTCGCAGCAACTCGGTCAGCGAGGCACTGCAGCTTTAAAAAAAGCGCGTTCAGGTCGCGGTAAAGACTCCAAAGGGGCACCGTTCATAGCGAGCTCGCCACAGTTTATCACTTCATAACTGGCATTATTAATATATTATTAATATAAAAGATTGTTCCCTAATTCTGCTCCTCCTGATTACCCCCTTTTAGTGCCTCGAAATTCCGGACATCTTGGTTCGATCTTTTGCGTAAGTTCAATGTTACTGAATACATAATATATGTGTAAAAAAGGCCATATTAAGAATTGTTTCCTTACAAGTAGCTGTCCCACGCCACTGGACTGCAGACAGAATTGCAAAACCCATAATAAAGATCTGAAACATGGAAGATAGTGCTAAAGTCAATCCCAAGCAAAGTAAAATCTTACATTGCATAATATGCCCAAAATCATGCAAATGGAACTTTTCTTAAACACTCCAATTATAACGAAAGCACACCACAAAAGCTGCAATGTTAAGATCTACAGTTTGCGCTGTGGTAAACATGTCATTCAGAAGCTGAGTTAAGGTGAAAGGGGTGTCGGTAGTGTAATGGATTAGCACGTATGCCCAGAAAGCATGGAGTGCGGGTTCGAGTCCCGTCCCACACCGAAGCATTTGCCCATAACTCTGCATACTTGCACCTTGCAGTGTTGCATGAGAATGAGAACTAAAAAGAACAACTGTAAGGAAACGGAAAGAAAAATGAATAAAGGCGCTTCAACTCCAGTGGAGCGGTAAACCCACAGATAGAATGGGGTAACAATATTCAAATCGGAACTAAACGAAAGTGATGAGAACAGATAAAGTCTGTTGGAAGGTAGCAAACGGAAACAAGTGGTAGTATTTGTTACCTTCTGACAGACTTTAACAGTTCTCATTACTTTCGTTTTTCCATCTTGGATATTGTTACCCCGTCCTATCTGTGGGTTTACCGCTCCACTGGAGTTGAAGCGCCTTTATTCATTTTTCGTTCCGTTTCCTTACAGTTGTTTTTTTAGTTCTCATTCTCATGCAACACTACAAGATGCTAGCAGTATGCTGAGTTATGGGCAAAAGCTTCGGTGCCGCACGGGACTCGAACCCGCACTCCATGCTTTCCGGGCATATGTGCTAATCCATTACGCTACCGACACCCCTTTCACCTTAACTCAGCTTCTGAATGGTATATCTACCACAGCTTATCAGCACTCACACGTATAACGTGTTGAGCTTATCACCAGCTATCAACATTCAAAAAAAATCAAAATCAGTAACTACAGGTTCCGTCCATTTCCCGAGGCCAGGAGGAAGGAATTCGCAAGACGGAAAAAGAATACAAAATCTTTCTCGTCAATC
Source organism: Trichostrongylus colubriformis (assembly GCA_963978905.1). Lineage (NCBI taxonomy): Eukaryota > Metazoa > Nematoda > Chromadorea > Rhabditida > Trichostrongylidae > Trichostrongylus > Trichostrongylus colubriformis. The sequence goes on from OZ022259.1 coordinate 43,129,656, forward strand.
TCGTCCTTCCGCATCAATCGATATCGATCAAGCTCGTTTTCCATGCTTCCATGCGACGCGCCAGTAAGGCCACGGCCGTACTTTGCGATGCCGGCGGCAGGGGGTGGCTGCGTATATCTGCGTCCCCGCCTGTGCCACCCTGCTTTGTTGCCTGCGTCATCTCTGTATCTCCACGTGCCACTCCCCCTCGCTGCCTGTGAGCGCAGCTACGCCCTGCTCGCGGTGAGTATGACCGCGGCCTGGAGTGGCCCAGCCCACCTAGTCATACGCAAAATTCAGGATCTTTGCTGCGACGCGAGATATCGACTTCTCGACATTCGCCTTTCGAGGCTCCTTATCAGTTGCTATCAGTTCCGTCCTTCACCTTGATCATCAAGGGAACATCAATGCTTGATGTTCCCTTACCAACCCTATATCGCTTCGAGAGTTCAGGGTCCCAGCTTTGCTGTGACGCGAGATATGAATTTCCGGTCAGACACACAAACACAAGCACACACACCAACAGACACACTTAGTAGATTATACAGGATGTTCGAATTATGAGAGCTTCTTTCTATTCTTTTATACAAACTGTATCAATTCGTTCTCTGTCACTTGCTGCTCAATTGGTACATTGGATCCTCTTCTACCAAGGTGCGTGCTTATCGGAGTAAAGCTCATGGTATTTTTGTGAGTTCGAAAGCTTTCCGAATGCACTTCGCAGTCATTTGCCTCGACAATTACACGCATCTCACCGTACTTTTCTTTGAAAGCGCTTCGTAGAATATAAGTTTAGGACTGCTGGGTGACCGCACCCTTAAAGGAGTATTAAAGGAGTATTCCAGGATTATTGGAGTTTGCAGCTCCCTCCGTGGTCAGATCTTCTATTCACTTCCATGTATACTCTAACCAAGGTATAAGTTTCTGGAACGCGCAAAGCTAGAGAGGCCCGCACGCCTCCACCAGGAAGCTCACACCCTGATACAGCAGACGGGATTGCTGACAATCACGATGCAACGGTGACAACAGCGTTGCTGATTGGGCTAAGGCTTTTTGCGATAAGATAAGATAAGATAAGGATTTCAGTAGCGAAGGAAACGTCGACAAGGGAAAAAAGGTTGTAGCAGAGTCTCTCACGATACCATCCTGCTGGAACAGACTCAAACGATAACTTTCACGCGGCAATCTCGCACAAGATCAGATGCCAGAGGCCTTATTTGCCATTTTCGATGAGTTCTTTTGTATGTCTCTTTGTTGGCATATTCCACAGCATCCACTATTTCACAATTCAGCGTTTGAACCTATTTGAGTTTATTTTAGGTGCTCCTGAATCTGTTGGAGTCATGTAAACTTGCACGCGAAACAACGCCTTCCGCTTAGGCATTGTACAGGGGGTGCCAAAAAAAGTAATTTAGCTCACGGCCCACATCCGTCCATTATACAAATCATAGGGAAACGAAAGAGATAAAAGTATTGTGGCAAAATATTCCCGAAATGTTCCTCTAAAAGCAGGAGCAAGCTGAGACTAACTACTTTCACTTCCACAGAAATATGGAGCTTTCATTCGGCGCAGTCGGGCTTCGGAGTACCTATAGTATCAAGGTCCGCTTAGAACAGTGAACCCAGGCTCCAAGGTAGATCTTTTGTGGGAAGCTTCGGATTGGCCCTTCGGTTCATGGAAGTCGCAGGCCCCTACTGCTTGGACAAGGCTGTTATGATCCGAAGTATCATTTTCATGCCCAAATCCGCCTCCGGAGGGGTTTCAGTGGTAAGGGCACGTTTTGGTTCTTGGAAACGAAGGACGCTGGGGACCAGGGAAAACCGGAATGTTAAAGAACACCACCCAATATGAATCCCCGTACGTACCCAGAGTGAACGGACCTCAGCAAGGTCGTGAACGAGGGCGACGAAATTTCGGATTTTGCCCAGTTGAGACACATCTTGTTCACTCTTTCCTCGCTCCCGTTCCTGCTCGTGCAGAAGTCTGCCACGGAGTCAAGTGATAGAGTGAGGTCTGCTCTTGAATCTGGGGATGAAAATACCTCAGCAGAATTTGCTGTAGTTTGACTAAAGTGGGGTGAAAGTGGAGGAGACAAAATTACTTTTTTTGGCACCCCCTGTATAAGATAAAGCGAATTACCTTCACTCCCACGGTGGCAAAGCTGAAGTTGCTTCTGTCATTTTCCAGTATGATTGGTAACACATTTGCAATGAAAACAATAGTTCCAATTACGAGTAGAATTATCTGAAATTTTTTTAAAACATGATCCATGATGCACACACAACCTTCGCAAATAAATTTGGCATACCTCATAACTCAAACAACCAAACAGAGTTCCAATCTGAAAGCTAGCTGCTTTGAAACGGAAAAATGGTTTCAAAAAAGACACTTGAAAAAATAAAAGGGAGGTATCTAGCCGTAAGTTGCAAGAAAGTAAAAATAAAGAAATTAAAAAAGTGCGCGAAAAATGAGTTTTTTTGTTACCTATGCTTATGTTGTATTTGATTGATAAGGTCTGCATGCAAAGTTTCACCAGGAAAAAGTGAAAATCCGGCAAAGAATACAGATCCTCAAAGTGGTGGCTGAGGGAGCGGGGCCTTAGCGTAAATATTCGTTTCGTCGTCCGCCGCGGTCGGAGCCGGGGTGAGGCTACCTACGCCGGAAAATCGCGTGGCCGCCCGCGGCGAGCGGCGCAACGAGTGCGAGTGCGAGTGGCAAGACCTGACAGCCTTCAAGCGAGGCAATGTGTCATGGGTGGAAGCGCACAGGTAAGCCACGCTCTGCCGGGCTCCCAAGGGCGATGGATGTGCAAATCGTACTGGTGGCGCTGCGAAGCGATTATCCGGCGTAGGTAGCCTACCCTCGGAGACGCGTAGTGGGAACAGGAAGGTACGTAAGCAGTTTCACTCTCCGTCTCCGACCGCGACGGCCGACGGGGCGGGGCACCCACTCGGAGACTTCTTCCCTTTGTCCGCCACTATGAAGATCTGAATATCTTGGCCGTGTTCTCACTTTTTTGAGTGGAGATTTGCGTGTTGCCCTTGTCAAGCTAACACAACATAAACATATGGGTAACAGAGAAACTCATTACTCCGTGCACGCTTCCTTTAAGGTTTTTTTTTCAAAATAATTGTATGTTAACCTCCATTGACCCTGTCTGTGTTTTACTTTGCTGACTGTTCCCACACAAATATTTAAAAGTACCCTTCCTGATTCATTCCGTTTGAGTGACACCAAATGGAAAATTGTGCGATAAGACTACGCAACTAGGCCAGGTCAACCAAGGAGCAGGTGGCCGTGCCAGTAGGGCGCCGCCAATTCGCAGTGGAGGTTGAGAACTTTGCACAGTGACGCAATGTGCATGTCGCAATGATCTAATTGGTCCAGCGATCCAGTCCTCACAAGTGTCGCCCGCGCCCCATCTGTGGGGAGTTTTTTGTCAATGTGGGGACGGCGCTGAGCTGCACATCGGTCTTTAAGTGGGAGACGTTGTGAAGGCATATCAGCACTGTTGGCAGAGCTTGATAAGTTCTGAGGGTTGCGTGCTATATACTTGATATTTCAAAGTCTCAAGAAGTTATTATTATAAAGAAAGTCCGCCACTGAAGAATAACTGGAGGAGTCTTCGATGGCAAACTCATGAAAAAGATCTTACAGCGTATGGGACTTGGGTTAGTTCAATCGTGGCTAGTGCACATGAGAGAAGATGTAACTGGTCTTCCAGTAATTGCAATATCAGTCTGAGGCGTACTTCTCCATCTTCTTCTCCCTGGCATTCATTCTGCCCCTTCGCATGGTCTGTGGTTTCACCAGACGTCGCTCTTTGTTTCTACCCAAGGCATCCTCCACCGTCGCTTGGTGAAGTTGCTCTTGATGACGTCCCTTCACCTCTTCTTTAGGGCTCCACGTGGTCGCTTTCCCTCAAATTCCACTGATATCCTTGTGGGCTGCTCCTCTGGCCTTCTCAGCACTTGTCCAGGCCAGTAACCGCTTTTCCCTCAATTTCAGCCGGACAGGAACCGTCTGCATGATCGCGTGCAGCTATCTTCCAAGTACCTTTGTAACGAGTCAGCAATCGCTCTCGTACAGCACTTCGGGCCTTTTACTGTTCAGTACACCTTGCCCTTGAGCGTTCTGGAGCACCGTCGACCGCACAGAATCCCAATGGACTATCTCCTTCTGGTACGCTGCTGACGATGAGGTACTCTTATGATCGCTACCTAATTACGGAATGGTGGTATCGCACCAGGTCAGGAAGCAAGTAATATACAGTGCGTTTCATAATTATAAGGTCACCCCTGAATTTCAAGTTTTTTCAACAACACCCCATTGAGGAATCTTTTCAGTCTCATAGACGGATTCCTCACCTGAAATAACCCTCGTATCCGGATTCTCGTTGCAGTCTCCTTTACCTTATGTTTTTGAGAGTATTTTTCATTTTTTGCACCGTTTCATAATTATAAGGTCACCCAGAAAAAAAGAAAAAAGTTGAGACTCCAGCAAGTCTGTGAAGGTGGATATGTCTTCCAAATGCATCTTCGAGATACGTCCTCAATCGTCTTGAGACTAGCTGCTATGTTCCGAGAGAAAAGCCCAGATTTGGGATTGTCGTGGTGCTAGGCTCAGTTTGAGAGCCATCCCAAAAAAATCGAAAGATTCCTGTGCTCAGTTAGATAACATTTGAGTCATTCAGTGCCTTCAGATGTTTTTCAAGCTCTGGACTCCGATATGAGACCATTGTCATTAACGAGAAAGAAATTTTGGGGGCCACTTCCTACAGTACCTCCTCCATGGACCAGATTTGTTTGGAGTTGAACCATTCTCTTTCTGAAACCACAGCGTGTACAGTAGCGAGGAAGGCCAGAAACATAGCGAAAGGAACAGTGAAGTAGTTTCCGAGGCCTACAGCACACCATAAGGCGCCACGACTTCACTTTACAATGTTGTTTTTGAGCACGGATTGAACGAAACTGAATTAGCATAGCTATTGCACCCTGCATGCGAATAACTCCATCTAAATTGTATTTTTGGGTCTCAAAATATTCTATTTCTATGGTACTGACGGGTAGAGGTAGTACTAGCTTGGTCTGAGAAGTGAGCCGATCTACCAGGGCTTTGGCAATTTTTGTGGGAGAAGAGTGATGGCCTAGGTTGTTTTCGGCAATGAGATTGCATTGAAGCTTGCATTCAAAACCTGCAGAATGGACTCCAGAGACTGCTAGAAGGTCTTAGGAAGAAATCAGTTTCCTTTTGGAGCCAACCGGCTCTTCATAATTGCGTTCCTAAGTACGACTATGCTGTTGCTCACGCAGGTCCTTCGACGGACTTGTGGTTGATGTTGTGAAATACGGACGTCCAGCCATAGATAACATGTAGTCTTGATCTCAGCTCTATTAGGAAGATCTAGAAGACATGGCCTCAAATATTTAACCCAATAATGGCTAATTCTGAGAGGCAAAATTGCTGAAACAGGCAATCTTCAAAAAACTGGAACAATATCTGTGGTAAGGTTCTTCAAAATTTCGTTTTTACTTCACCGAATCTGCTAGTCAATGTCGTTCTTGAACAGGAAGGAGCCACAGATTATCAGCTCCTGCGCATGTGCTGTTAACTCTAGCAAATTTTCTGTTTCTTCGGGGTGACCTTATAATTATGAAACGGCACATAAATCAGAAAATATTCATAAAAATGTCAAGCTAAAAGGTAATGTCATCAAAACTAGTATGGCAGGGTTTTCTGTGGTGAGGAATTTATAAAAAATACTAAAAAATTTTCTTGCTGGCTCTCTCCTCTGGAAACCGGAAATTTGTGGGTGACCTTATAATTATGAAACGCACTGTATTAGACTACCCCATATAAACCTGCACAATCATCTGAAGGCCTGTGGGAAAGAGTAAGCGGGTTAGAGCCTCTACTTTGGTTTTGATATGAAGCTGTAGCTATTACACGGTCCAATTTGGCCAACATGGCTGCAAGTGAAATATCCACACATTCAAAAGGAACTGTTTCGATCGAAATCAAATATTTCGTAATGGCTGTCGCAAGAACTGGGTGAGAAGGGGCTCTGCAGGTGTCCAATCGTTGAGTGGATGCTGACGTTCAAAGAGAGAATAAAAGGCGCAAGCAATGGTTGAGGTGACATCCATTTTTCATCCTCCGCCAGAAGAGCGAGTGGTGAAACCATAATCCGAATGGCGAAGCGCAGAGACCGAGCTTTCTCGCGAAAACAGCGTTCCTCATTCAATTGCCAACTGAATTGTGTCCAATAAAGTGAAGACAAAGCAAGGTGTGAGTATAGGAGTTTCTTCCTAGACTCACGCCTTGTTCATCTTCTTACAGAAGCTCAAGTGCAGGATCGACTGAGCCTGCTGCCATAACATTTCATGTTATGGACGTCACCTACGACTGCTAAACGGTCTTTGGCTATCAATGACAAATGAGTGAATCCGTACACCGAGCCCCAAGTGTACAAGTGACGGCCTCGGAACAATGCCGATGACGAACCTCTACGTGGACATGGGTAGTAGCTACCCGGATCCAAGAAGATGCTCATCATGGCAATATATCATCGGAATGTGGCCTGTTGACTGCTCTGTGTCTAGTAAGGCAAGCAATAGTCACTCCTACAGCGTACCACCAGTCTCCCTACGATCACATCAACAAATGGATGGCAACACAAGGCACAGAAAGGCAGTCATGACCCATGGCTATGCTAGAACCCGCGTACTATGCGACAGCATTTGCTGAAAATTGCATTTAGACTTAGATCCAGAAGCCGTCCCTGATTAATCATTGCCATGTGCGTCTAATAGTGATGCTCAATGGAAGAAGAGGGTATTGAAGGAAAGTAGCAGCACGCACTGCAACGTATTCTGGGCCTCGACACACTGAAGGAGGGGTCATGTAGTTCGGAGAAGGGGAGTGAGGGGGAAGACGGAGGTACGCTGCGTTTCATTACCCAAATATAGAGAATCAGCATAAATGCTTTTGATTTCGCCTAATCACCGAAGTTACGTTTATCTACCTAATCATTTTGACCTAGGGGTCATCTACTTCTGATACAATACCCTTTGCTCACAATGATATAGCTTTGCTCACCCGGAGATTTTCGTCCCTCTCTGGATATGGCTCTTGACTGTACCACAGTGCGTTGCGACGCTCGTGTACTATGGGGGTGGCACTCAAAGACACATTTGAAATTACAAAGGGGATTAATTCCATTACAAATCTTCAAAACATGTAGTATCAACGTGTCCGATTGTCATTAAGATGTTTTTACTTCGAAATGTCAGAAGTAAAAGACAAACAAAATCCTGCCTGCCATTTATAATCTCCCGTGTGTGAAGTGTCCCCCCCCAAGGCTAAATGCTTGGTCCTTTTTATTTACTGCCTCTTTTTTTCTTTGGGTTTTTATGCGTGTCTACTCTAGTAGTATGTTTTTAAATGTGTTGGAAGGTACTAAGATATCAGTACAAACCGGGATTGCGGTTTTTGCTTAAGCCCTGAGAGGGAAGGAGCTTCGGAATGGGTAAATATTTTTAAGTAAAGCAATTATTTTTTTTTCATCCTTTTCTGGTTGAGAACACTCTTCGGAGCTCCTTCTTCACCTCTCAGGATGAGGAAAAAATTTCCACTTCCTAGAAATTGTTTTTGAGTACCACCCCCATAGTACACGAGCGCCGCGTTGCTACCCTTCCTTCATGTCAACTCTCAGAGATTAGTGGAAGTAGGTACCTCCCGTCTGCTTCCTGTGCCTTCTCGCCTACTATCTGAATCGCTGCTATCCGATATGACAAAGCTGAAAATGAGGATCTTAGCGTGAATGTTATCCATGTGTACACTGAATACACATAATCGCTTCTCAGTGATATTCGAGGTATCAACATAAATGTGACAGTAGTATGTGAAACTCACGGAGGATCATACATCATGGCACCCATCATCTTGACCAACTGTGTGTTGAGTGTAGATTATGAAACACAGACACACCGCGCTCACAGAGCCCTAATGAAGCTTCAATTGTTGCATGATAACGAAATCCAACTAGATTAGTATATTCGACACCAGTTGGGTTATCGCACAATACTGCGCGAATGGCACAACCCTACTTTATATAATCGGCTAAGTCTGCCTGTTGGTGTGTGTGTTTGTCTGTGTGTGTGTCTGTTTGACCGGAAATTCATATTTCGCGTCGCAGCAAAGATAGGATCCTGGATTTTAGATATGATATAGGGGGTGGTAAGGGGATCTCAGCGGTGGTGGACCGAAAGTGATAGCAGCTATAAGGGCTAATTAGGAGCGTTAGAGATGTCGCCAAATCCGTTTCGCCTTTCGCGTTGATCCAAGAGCGCTGGCACTCATAGGTGTTTTGAAGGGTGGGACGGCCACATCAACGGTGAGTGATCCAAACTCATAACGGTTGATGAGATTCGATAAGAAGCGTCGAAAGGCTGATGTCGCCAAATCCGCTTTGCTCTTCTGGCTAACAGTGAAATGCTCACACTCACAATTACGGGGTACGGGGACCTTAATGACGACTTTTCGAAACAGATAACGGCTTACATGGGGTGATAAGAACCATAAGGAAATGGGGAAGGGCAAAATACGGTACACTGCTCATACTACTGTATGACTGCTATAGCAAATGCGTCTGATGCTCAGTACCATGAGGTGAACATATTCTGTTTTGACTGCTACCGACGTATCGACAGCTAAATTGCCTAGCGTTCCATTGATGGAGCATGTCTATACTGCAATCTACGTGGATGATCAAGACACGATCTAGATTTGTAATAGCAAAGCGAACGATTCATTCTCTCATGCCGTGCCAGCAACAATACTGGGTGTCGACCGCTATGCAATGTAAAATTCCAAATAGTGGTGCATATTTACAAAAACGATAAGTATCGATAACTGGCATACAGATCTACCATCAATATGTAGGAAATAGATGCTCAGCAAATGGACAAACTGCTACCAATTGATGCAACTGAATCCGAGACTGTCGATCCTAAAACTACTCAAACTCTCAATAGTGACGACTTCAGCCGGAGGGTTAAGTCATTAGTGGATTCACACATGTCATTCCTGATCATTGATCGTCGATATCATCGTAACAAAAGATATCTACCGCTAATTCATCTGGCCCGTGATGAATGGTGACCTTCTTCAGCGGTGATATCTTCGATATCGGTTAATAGCTATCCCCTATATGTAGAAAGTAGATGCTCAGCAAGAAGTCAACATCGACCATTCCCCATCACATAATTATTTTGAGTTATATAAATAACCAGCTGGCGGGCGCACACTACTGCGCGCGATTCATGGCGATGCTGTGCAAAATGGGTTTGATCGGCTCGACAACAGTTGCGTATGGAGTTGAGTGGAAACTTCCTTTCCTCAGCTTTCAGCTGAGTTATTATTATTTGGACAAAAGCAGAGAAGATGGCGTGATACAAAAGCATTTCGGTGTTATCATGCCTCAGTCGCTTTGCATCGAGCCCGCGTCCGACACGAATCGCGCGTAGTAGTCTGCGCTAGCCAGCTGGTTTAGGTCATCATTGAGAGTCTGAATAGTTTGGACATCGGTAGTTTTGTATTCGATTGCATCGATTGGTAACAATCTAATCAATTGCTGAGCATCTAATTCCTTCACATTGATAGTAGATCCAAATCGCGATTATCGACGTATATCGTTTTTGTAAACATGCTTCACCATTCGGAATTTCGCATAGTTGAGCGGTCGATACCCAGTGTTACTGCGAGTACTGCATGAGAAAATGATTGCGAGTGAATCACTTGCTTTGCTATCACAAATATAGCTTGCATCATGGTTATCAATGTGGATCGCAGTATCAAGACAAATGCACCATTTTTTGGAACGCTAGGTAATTCAGCGGTCGATACATCGGCCGGTGATATCAGAATGAACAAAATGTGTTCACCCAATGGCACTGAGCATCAGACGCTTTTGCTTAAGCGGTCGTGTGGTAGTATCAAGCAAAGAGGATTTCATCCCATCCAATTCCTAACGGTTCTTATCAGCCACTATAAGCCGTTATCGGTTTCACTGAGGCCCCTGTACCCAACAATACCATTGAGGTCCCCGTACCTACAATACCTGCGAATGTGAACATTCCACTGTTAGCCGCAAAAGTGTACCGGCTTTGGTGACATTTTTCTTCTCACGCTTCTAGTCGAATCTTATCAACCATTATCAGTTTGGGTCATCCACTTAAGAATATCCCCATCCCACTCTGCTAAACACCCATGAGTGTCAGCGCTCTTGGATCAACGCGAAAGGCGAAACGACTTTGAAGACATTCGCCTTCTCATGCTCCTTATCAAATCTTATCAACCGTTATCAAGCTGGATCATCCACCATTAATGTCCCCGTCTTACCCCGCACAATACCTGTGAGTGTGAACGCTCCGGGACCAATGCGAAAAGAGAAACAGTTTGACCACTCTAACCTTATTACGCTCCTTATCGAATCTTTTCAACCGTTATCAATGCGCGTCACCCACCATTAATGTTCCCGTCCAATCACGCAAAGCACCTATGAGTGTCAGCGCCCTAGGATCAACCCGAAAGGCGAAACGACTTCGGTGACATTCGCCTTTTGAGGCTCCTCATCAACGAGTACCAGCTGCTATCACTTTCGGTCACCACTGCTGGAGCTCCCTTGGCACCCCCTATATCGCTTGTAAAATTCAGCGTTCCAGCTTTGCTGCGACGCGAGATATGAATTTCGTGACAGACAGACGGACAAACACACACACACACGGACAGACATACTGAGTGAATGATATATAGTAGGATGAATATTTCGCACAGCACTGTGCGATAGCCCAACTGGTAGAATTATGTAATGGGGTAAGGTCGATACTGAGCCACTGATGTCGAAGATGTCTATGTATATCGCAAGCTCCATATTGTGATAAGCGCAGTACTGAACGCTAGCCCAACTCGTATTTCTACTAATATCTATCAATATTCGAAATTCCATGTAATTTAGCAATCGGAAGATCCCGTTGCGTGTCAATTAGTGGGGAGGGGGGGGGGAGGTGGTCGCAATTACCAACTTGATTCATCCACCACCAATATTCCCGTCTCAACCCGCAAAACACCTATGAATGTCAGCGCTCTAGGGCTAATGCGAGGGCGACACGAATTTGGGGACGTGTGCCTCTCAAGGCTTCTTATCAGCCGTTACCAGGTGTTATCATTTTCGATCCACCACCGCTGGCGTTCGCTTACCACTCCCTATATCACTCGTGACCCCATCATGGCTGAGAAACACACACGCGCAGATATACTATGAGTTATATATTAGGCTGTCCCGAAAGTTCCGGAACACCTTGGCGGACAAGAGGTTTCGGGCCTTCCCACGATGGATAGCCGGGGCATTTATCGATTGACTGTTAAGAACATCCAGAACCTTCATGCCGTAGGTATATAAGGATTCGCGCCTATCCACAAAAGAAATAGAGTTCGAAAAGGACGAGACGTCACTCCGAGCAATGTACCTCTACGAGTTCTACCGAGGGAGTTCCATAAGGAAAGCGGTCCAAAACATCAACGTCGCATTCGGAGCAGGCACAGTTCGAGTCAACTATTACCGCTGGTTCACCCTTTTCCGTTTTGGAGATATATCCCTGAAAGATCAGCAACGCAGTGGCTGACCATCTGAGCTCGACGATCAGCTTCTCAGGAGAACTGTGTGGGAGAACCCCACGGCAAGCACACGTGAACTAGCCCTGCTGCTCGGTTGTGGGAGCACCACAGTCAATCGGCATCTCACTCGGCTGGGATACCGGAGAGTGCTCTCGATTTGGACAGCCCATGCCCTATCCGACAGCAACAGGCAGGCACGTGTTCACATAGCGGAATCTCTTCTCAGCCGACCACGCAGTGCCGAATTCCTAAGTGACATCGTGACCGGTGATGAGTCGTGGATACAGCATGACCACCAATCCCGACGTGCCTATTGGCTTCCGAAAGGAATCCCTTTTGTAACCCAAGCCAATCCGGACCAGCATGGCAAGAAGATGCTGCTCAGCGTTTTCTGGGACGGCAAGGGTTGCTCTACTACGAGCTGCTCCCGGTCTCGCAGACAGTCAACGCGTCCGTATACAGCAGGCAGCTCAGGGAACTCGCCCGAAAAATGGATGAAAAACGGAGGAGAAGGTCGAATGTCTACCTTCTACGCGACAATGCAAGGCCACATGTGGCAACAATCACCCGGGACACCTTGGCGACGCTAGGCTGGGAAGTGCTACCACATCCTCCATATAGCCCCGACCTCGCCCCGTCTGACTACCACTTGTTCGCTCCTCTAAAGAACTTCTTAAAGGAGAAACAGTTCGAAAGGGAGCGCGACATCGAGATGAAGGTCCAGCGTTTCTCGCGAAACAGTATCCGCAGTTCTGAGCGAATGGGATTGGCAAGCTTCCGGATAGATGGCAGAAGGTAATGGAATAGAAGGTAAGATAGTAATGGTGAATATGTTGTTGACTGAAATGTGTTTATCTTGTAAAGAGATAAATTTGAAAGGAAGTGGTCGAGGTGTTCCGGAACTTTCGGGACAGCCTAATAGAATAGGATCTTACGGTAGTGTTAATAGTGTTCGTAGAAATGCGGAATCTACGTTTTTGCGCGATTGTGGAATCGGGAAAGATAAGATACATAACGATCGGAGGAGTGTGGAAACTGCGAAAGTTGTTACAATTATGCTAAGTCATACGCAAAGCCTTCAGTTTCTCATGAGACTCGAACCCACACTCCATGCTTTCCGGGCATATGTGCTAATCCATTAACCTTAACTCAACTTCAGAATGGTATATTTATAATAGCTTATCAGCACTCCCACGCATAACGTGTTGAGCCGGTTGGCCAATACCGGCATCGAACTGTGAGACTGAAAGCTTTAGTGAATATGATTTTTGATTTTGTTCTCAACTCAGCGTACTTGTAACAACTTCCGCATTGCGGGCTGCGGCAAGATCAGCTATCAGAAATATGGATACTCCGTTTTCGGAAACTGTCGAATTTGGATTTTTGTAAAAAAACAGAATTGAAGAGTCTTTATATCTCTGATCTCAACTCTTCGGAGTCTAGCAGCCAGTACGTACATATCTGATCATTTTTCGCACACTGCGCAATTCTGCATTTCCATAAAAAAGCGAATTCCGCAATTCTCTCAATCGAAAAGTGTCTTCATCCCGCAGATTCCGCATTTCTACAAAAACGCAAATTCCACCGCCATGAACGCTGCCTGAAAACGTCTGGTGTGCTGTGTACTTCTTTCAGTGTACTTAATGTACAATTCAGGGTGCATAGGTGGCTCCGACACTTTTGATTCAAAGCAGCATTCCATTGCTTCGGAGCATATCGGAACCCCTTTGGAGCTTTAGCCAGCTTCATAACATTTATTATTTTATTACTATTTGTTATCAATGAGATTCCAGAACAGCTCTAAAGGCGCTATTATATATTTGTTCACTACCATTTATTTCACAGAGTTTCATGCAACTGGAAGTATATCACACGAGCCTTGCACGGATAATATTGGAGAGCTGCTTGAAAACAAAGCAGGTGATGTCGCCAATTGTTTGTTGACAGAATTCTTCAGTGTTCGTAATGTAGGAAAAGTCACCGCGCGCACAGATTACATTGTACCTGAAAAATGTAGATAAGGATGATCGAAACCAAGCCATTAAGTGACGGCAGATGGCCAGAAGCGCTAGGTAGTCTGGCAGTTCAAAAACTATGCTTTAAATTTACTGTTTCCGGTAGATTGTGGAATAATTTGGGAACATGAAAGTCCAAATGATAAGTAGTGTATCAGGAGAGAAGAACGGAATCAAGCGCTCAAAGACTCAAAATTGGGAACTCGACGACCCTCCTTCTCACTCATTAACCTTCGTCCTTTCTGCATCACTATCCGGTGGAGATAGATGCAAATGGACAAGGGTGTGTAGCCTTATGGCGGGATTTCGCGCTGCGGTGTGTTCAAGCGAATTGATGTGAACGAGGTGAGGGGGCCGTGTTGTTTGGTCCCAAAGCGATTACATGTCAAATGTGTATGGAGCGCATTACCGTGAGATTGCCCAATGACCCAACTATGGCGGCACGCATAGCTCGCACACACCGCGTCACATGCCGCTTGTTGTGGTGCGAAACCCTGACACGAGGGGTACACCCAACGGGCGAGGGCGAAAGCTAGCTTAGTCAGCCACCGTTGAACCACTTTCGCTGCAATTCACGGAGGGGATACGAGACAGCGTGACTGAAAACACACAGCGGTCGCGACGGCCTCCTTTTTGGTGAGAGTTTCGCCACATAACGTTCCACCTGGACGAGAATGTTCGATCCGAGAGGCTTGCCTACCCACATCTCCTTTTCTTCTTATCCCTGTAGGTCCCTTTACCTTGTCATTTCACGAAACTGAGACGTTACGCTGCGCTACAAATTTTTTTACGAGTCACAGAAGAACTGAACTCCACGGTCAGTTAGGAGTTCACTTTGCTGCCTCTAACTTGCTTATTCCTACATGAAACATAGAATTAGAGGACACCTGGGGCATCCCAGGTGAAAGCGAGTCGACTAATCTGTTCATTGCGGTGGGTACCTTTAAATAGACTTGCCTTCCTTCAAGGGTCCTCTCGCATTCCTCTTGAATTCTTCGCTTCGATACAGAAGTCACGCGATCGACGTTCTGCAATGCTCCTTCATACATTACGTGGACTATACTGCAACTCATCTACCTCGATGATAATGGCTCTTAAATCCTCATTGTTGCAGTTCACATCCACCTTCACCACTTCGTCGAGCACGTCACGTTTTTGACGAGTTTCCTCGGCCTGCGGGGTTCTATGTAGTGGAGAGCAAAGAATCAGAAATAAGAAAAGAACAACAAACCTGGAAGACCACTGATTCATTAAGATCTTTTTCATAATCTATGACGAAAACGTCCTCCTTCCTATTTTCAACGTCCCTCTTCTTTCTTTCCGTTTTCTTGCACTCGCATGTATCGCAGCACACAGGAACCTTAACATGAACGAAAAGATTCACTCAAAGAGAGAAACAGCTATTCTAAACGGAGGATGATGCATAGCGCATCTCATGAGGATTGACAACTTTTCCCTTCAATACTGTCAGATAAGATATTTAATAACAAGTAGCATAGGCATCTGACCATGTAAGCAGTCAGTTACGGGGTTGATACGGGTGCACGACAGGAAATTCTAAATGGGTCGAATCGACATAGGAGGCGGCGACCACGCCTGCGCAGGCAATTCACAAGCTTGTGTACACTTATGACAAATATTCGCGCGGGCGCGCGCCTCGAGCGGCGCCGTGAATTCCTTTGCGTGTGATTGCGTACAGGGCAACACTCCCTTTAGATATTTTTAATTTTTGATAACTGCTGTTTATCGCCACAGCTCGCGATGCGAGTTACTAGTTAGTAACTCCCTTTAGAGTTTTACGCCGGAATTGTTTATTTCTCAGTTAGGATTGTTATCATGTAATGCTATTGTTTTCTTTTTCATCCTTTATTTTGTCTTTTTAGGACATAGAAGGTATTGCTTTTCACATAGTGATGAGATAAACAGGTATTTATCCAAGGACCTTCATGGTACCAACCGCGGCTAGTTGTGCTGACGGTGCCGCGAGTTGTCAGAAGCGAAAATTGTCATAAGTGCACACACCCAATTCACAACGAGAACAGCAAAGCACTTGTCGCGCACGGTGGCTCTATGTATTTGCGGAGTACGGTGATCTGATTGGACTGCTCAGTGGCACGCCCCTTCTTTATACATATATTTACCCATAACAAGTCCTCTGATATGAAACTTCGTGAAGAGTTCTCCAGTGACCCTCAGAAAATCGGCAACTCACGGGAGCAGGACAACTTTGCACTGGTGGGCATGTAGGAAGCGGTGCACAAATAGGTTGCGGAGGACAAGGATTGCAGCCGCAATCAGAGTTCGATGTTGGGAATAGAAAACCGAATACGGAGCTGATCAGAGCGACCATTACGAGGGTGAACATCATCTGAAACACAAAATCATTGCTACAGCAACCGAGTGGCATAGTATGTAGTTTTAACACCTGGTGAGGTGGATCAAAAGCGCTGGGCCGCCCTCATCCATCGAGTACGAGACTCCCATTTTCTCAGGAAAAAAAGAATTTGCGTGAAGCAGTGAATTATTATCCTCGATTTGTATTCTATAGCAATGAAGCATAGTGTGCATTCTACCAGTTACCGTAATCAGGGTCAAGCATGGATTGAGGAATCTTCAGTGATGGATACGCATTTCATGTCGTAAAATGATAGGATCGTATTTGGGGAAGAAATCGCTCAGAGAATTCTCAGCGACCTACTTGTTTGTAGTGATTTTGACAGAGTGAAGTGGTTCCGAGGAGCAACATCAGTCGACCTTCTGTGCATAATAACAGGAATAGTGAAAAAATCATGGAGAAGGGAGGTACTACTATCGTTAAGACGCAACGAAATCATATTTTTTTATAACATATATTTCTTATAACATTTCCCCAGTCAAATGCTTGGCCCTGACTGCAACCTCGACAAGCGAAGAGGAGCCTCGAGATCATTCTCATTTCATGCTCTCTTTTGGAAGTCAAACAAATTACGAAAGAAATGCTTTGATTATATGTCCAAAGTTGCGCCTTTCTTGAATATGGCAGTTTTTCTTTCACAACGACTACTAGGATTTGTAAATATACCATGTTTAAAAGCAGAGAGATGCAGAGAGTGGTAACGCAACTCCCTCTCTCTTATTCAAATACAGGATCGAGACACGGATCGATACTTGATCACTCCATCCGCGGCTTTCACAATTTCATGGTCGCCGGTTTAGTACATACCACAGTTATCTGAGACCTCGAAAATACCATAAGAAAGGCTGTGAGACCACAAGCACATTGACTGGTACATGGTTCTCACAAATCATTGCATAGTAAGTGAAATAGCACTGATCACAGTTACGAATCCAGGTGTGCCACGGTGGAGGTACATTATTCATGTTCTTTTAGGGGAGTGAATCCAAAATTTGAGCCACAAAAATTGTTATCAGAAGAAGCGAGCTAATAAAGAAGGAAAGTGGAAAACACTGAATATATAATAAATTGAGCAATAAATTGACTCCTCAGATAGTCAAAGAAATGGCGAACTCATTCGGGACACTCTTTACGATTTGTATGGAAGGAGGTTAATCGTCAGATTAGTGCGAGCCCTGCGATCCTCAGTGTAGTGACAAAGAAGGACGAAAGTGATCGACGGCGCATTTTGGCAAGTCCAGTTTTCCTCCCGGAACAAATGGTTATGACGTTGAGGTAGGTCTCGCCATGCTGGAAGGAACTGAACCTAGATTCACCTAGCAGGCTGGCTAATTGTTAGGAAAAAAAAGCGCCGCACGCCGAAGATAGATGGGTAGACGGGTCCCCTTACTACGGTCATTGTGGTCCAACTCCTCATTACTGGGGAATGCTGACGAGTAGCTGGTGGAAGTGGGCACTACCTGAATGAGTTGGAATGGGTCACTAATTTAAACAAAAAATTTACGGTATGCAGTTGCACTCCCTATCTCATGAGTGTTGCGCAGGACCTTGACCTCATACGAAAAACATTCGTAAGCTGTGGCAAAGTCAAAGGGATGAAAGAAATGGTAGCTGGGGCAGAAAACAACCGGAATGCCCCAACACGAACACCTGAGATCATTTGACCTCTGGCATTCAGGGAAAGACACCGATCTCTGGGGGGAGCAAATATATTCGTTTCCGTGCTTGGACCAAAGAAGCGAACCACAAAGGACAGGGTCAGAAGCATAGCTGGGGGAGGAGAAGGACGGTTAGTATTCCAGTTAATTTTTCATTTTCATGCTTTTTTATAAACACTTTGTAGTGCACCACCACCTGTCATAACAGTCATCAGTTGTAGGTTTAGTGGGGAAGGAGGGAGCTAATTTCGCAACGCGACGCCTATCCCTAACCGAGGACCTGGCGTTATGGGGATTACAAAAACTCGCTAAAGTGAATTTTTGCCAGTCAAGGTAATTTATATATCAGAAGGGCATCTGGTTAACTTCAAAATCGAGTGGGATGATTTGAGGCAAAGTACAAGTAGCACCCTATGTCCTAATTTTTCCTCAGTTGAGGCCGCTCGCTCGTCCTTGTTAATGTAACACATATTCACAAGACCTAGTTTTCTCTGTGCGCACCACTATAACTTTCACGTTCGAATTGCGGGAGGGGTGCTCAGATTCCGCCATAAATGATTGAATGGAAGAATCGCAAACAGGGTTAAGCCGCTGTCGAATGATTCTCGAGAGGGGGTCGTATTTAGTTCACTGAGAGAGAGGGTCGTAATCACAGAGATAGGCGGTGACCAGTGGAATTTCTCGGCAGAGGGTCCAAAGTATAAAGGGGAGATGTGATAAAATAGAATAGGTGGATTCAATTCCGAAACTAATATATAGTTTAATTATCAATTAAAATCTCGATGGATCATGATAAGACAATATTGTAGAGAGGAGAGCCAATAGACAAGGCTAAAGGTAATTGTGGTTGAAGGGTACGCTGCTTCTTTGGTCCTCTTGGAATAGCAGACTCTGACCAAATTATCAAGCTTCTGTAACCGAACGCGTATTCATGTTTACAATTTCAAGACGACCGAGGGAATAGTATACCTCTCGACCCGATGAATTGTTGATGTAGTCTTCTATAATAATACAACTGTCGTCTATGTATAAGTTATCAAGATGAAAGTTACCTTGCTTGCCATAAACTTGTTTGTTGCAGTTGAGTTTCAACTAACCCCTCCTTGCCAGGGTCAAGCGTCCAGTTGAGGAAAATTTTCGAAAAATACGACCCCCCCCCCAAAAAAGGGGCCTCACTACGACCCCCTCTTACTTCTGTAATTGTAATCACATATTCTGTTTCTCTTTTTTTTTCAAGCATAGAAACTTGAAAGTGACAAATCAAGTGTCCGGACCCATGTACCCACGTCACATCTATATATTCACCAAGTTAAAACCCCACTTTTGTTGCCTTGACGCATGGTTGAGAGGACAAACACGAAAAAAAATAAAAGGGATCTTTTGGTGTTATATTACCTCGCACGGAACAATTTGTAAAAGCAGTACCAGTGTTTTCATGCTCAATGGAGATTTCACGATAGCGTCTACCTACTTCATCACGGGAATGACAACCTGCAACACCTAACCCTGCTTCGGCCGGTAACCCAACGTCGGTGGACAACTACTATGTATCAAACGAAAAAACCGAACACGTTCAGACGGGATTATGCCCTCTGAAGCTGAAGTACGAACATAAACAGTATTCTGACGAAGCGTTTAGAACGCTGCGATCATCGCATCTCTGGCAGACTTTTCAGATACACTGAAAAACAAGGAATCAATCACTGAATATATAAACATGTTCACGAAACAATGTAATTAGAAGGCCAGTAAAGCATGGTTATACTACATTCTCATCTGAGGACTAGATTCAGAAATGAACCTAGGTCTCATTAGGTTGCTGTTAACTTAATCACATTCCACTACTCTCCACCAAAGTAACTCAGTATAAATAAGATGAATAATGTGAATACCAGACTACAGATGGAACCAATACAGACACCGTAAGAGTTGACGGTAGGAAACAAATCATTCGAATAGACTGTGCGCAAAGCTGAAAGGATAGAGGCGGCTGCGACGCGGCGATCACTATGGAGCGCGGTATCTTCCCCATACTAAATTCCGACATTCTTAAAATACTTTAAACTTTACCTAGAGCCCATCTTTCGAACAGCTGTCAACTGTTTTCCTAATAACTCCCTCAGGCCCATCTACTGACCGCTTGCTTTCCCCAATGGTTGTTTAGTTCTCGATATGGGTTCCCAGTTGAGGATTAGATGAGGAAAATTTCGAAGTGTTTCACGGAAATGGCCATAACGTCCTTCAAACTTAACCATATGAGTCCGATTCGTTGAAGCGGGGTCAGCGAGGTTGCCGCTTTCGAGTGACTACCTGCGCTATGCCATATCTTCAAAATGAAGGAAGTTATTTTGAGGGAAGCCAGATGAGGATTAGATGAGGAGAATTTTAAAAAGTTGAAGTGTTCCACTTTAATTGGTAATAACTTCTTTCAAACTTAACCATATGAGTGAGTTTTTGAGTACCCGAAATCTGCTAGGTTGTCGCTTTCGAGTGACTACCTGAGCTATGCCATATCTTCAAAACGAAGCAAGAAAATTCAAAAAAGCCAGTTGAGGAAAGCTTTTTTCGTCGAATTTGCGAGATCTTCCCACGAATCTTCCCAAAAATCGATTCATTGTTACTGAAATTTTTCCAGTATGCATCCTTCACTCTCGGAGGCCTAGTGGGAAGGCGAGAAGCGTCGGTCAGTTTTTCTGTGGGATGCGCCATGCATGAGGATTTCATCCACATTCTCAATGAATACAAACGTTTTTGCGGTCCGCATAGTGGCCGCCAACACTAGATTACGTACTTGCGATCGCAGTAAGATATGTTAGAAGTCCATATCAGCTAATTTTCCGCTTTCATCCCATTGTTTCTGGAGTGTCCATCCACGGCGGTACCCGTTGATAGATATCGCTTTCCACGGCTTATCGGTGAATTCCGGAGGTGTCTCTGTACGTGGTTTCGGTGTCAGCGGACCAATGAAAGAGTTATTGGTACTGGCCGGTTTCGTGTGGATTGCGCCGTGCATGAGGTTTCCATGATGATTAAGTTGAACTAGTTTTGGGTTCGAACCCATTTAGTCAATTTAATCACTTCTCCCCTTACACTTTAGACCCTGAGCCTGAGAAATTCTGCTGATCACTGCCTACCTCAACAATTACGACCCACCCCCCCTCCTAGCGGACCAAATACGACCCCCCTGTTGAGGATTCCTCAACGGAGGCTTGACCGTGCAGTAGTTGTCTAAAAATAGCAAAAGCTTACATATACGTGTCAATAACATCTGGTCAACCACAAAAGTTGACCATTGAACGCCGTGTGTCGAGTGCCGGTGATGGATGAAAGTCGTTATTGTGGCGCATTTTTAATCACTTAGTTATGGCAACTACCTAGTTCGCTCTCTCTTCCCTGTTATGTACATGTGAGCTTAACTTTTCATGGGATACACAATTTTTCCTGTGGAGCTGATTTTTCCACCTAGCCAAACCTCTCACATCTAGGCATCGTGGCACAGTGAAGGTGCATAATCTCTCTGTGATCTCCGAGGTTGATAACAAAATATTGATGTAAAACGATTACGTAAATAGGAATGCATCTTGTAGCAACAGGTTACTACAAGCACTACGACTGTCTACGACTGGGTTAACGAAATAAACATGTGCACAAAGCTAAGAGATCACATGTCTCACCCATGACGAGGAGGCATCATGCCTGTTATAGGCAACAAAGGAACAAGTCTGTGTTGTCGGTGAGCCCGTCATGAGGTAGATGACGAAGAACGGGTAGACCGATTTCTGTCGTTGCTGCCAGACGTCTCCTCGATTCTCTGCGCTCCGCCCTGAAAAGGGTAGGGTCATGGAGGTCTGAAAGCCACCTGGGCGCGCTCGCACAGCGCGCTTACACCTCCCCATTTGCATCCAGTCCGTCCCGGACCTGAGACCGAAAACTGGAGTTTACCATCTCTTAGTAATTGATCACTAATGTTCCGTTCCAGATCATTTGTCGAGTTAATGGCTTCGATCAACGCGGCCCAGTCGGCGACACGCTTTCAGAACGGCACGGCATCGAGTGAGGCGACGTGCCTGAGAACGAATCGACCGTGACTGCATCGAGGTAAAGCGCCGTTCAACTCCTTGTAATCGACAAGGAAGTCAGCTTAAGCAGGAGAAAAGTCGATACGGGTCGTTAGGATTAAAAATACCTCTTCTTCTCTTCTATGCACTGAGTTCACCGTCGTGAGCTCCTCTTCCAGCTGTTCCAACTTTTTCTTGAAGTGCAGCGATGCTCCCTGTATAATGAAGCACAGAGCTATGCAGGGTTGAGATTTCTAGAAAGAGGGTTATCAATTGAACACAAGCGAGCCTCTCGTTGACACTGAAGTGGGAGCAGCACTGAGGCGCCGTCTACGTTAATAAGCATAAACAGCACGGCGGAATCGGTGAAGTGCATAGAGGACAGAAGCAGCTGGCGCAACGCCGGGTCGGCTCTACTTATTAGAGCGCCATAGTACGCGACGATGTTAGGAAGCGTGTTGAGCTGGATGAGCTTTGGAAGCTGTGACCAGTGAGGCTACGGGAACTGCGTTTGCTTCCATCAACACGGACATAATGCCGCGAGCCCGTAACGGGCGGGGTTTGCGCTCCCCACGCAGCGGACGTGCTGTTCCAGCTGATGAACTTCCCAGATAAGGAGTCAACGCAAGTCAGGAAACCATGTGGCTACAGCCGCTATTGCGGGTTTCGGGATCTGCGACGCTGATCACAGTGCCGAATATACTTTTGTATGGGAAGAACATGTCACCATTGGGGACCATTGTGTTGAGCAGCGATGCTGTTGTTAACACATGATCGCCGGACGATGCACCTCAAACATAAGGCGAACCAATTTCCTCACCGATCGCAACACAACTTTTTCTGCTCGCTCGTACTCGTGCTGTCCTCCCCAAAACTGCGAAAGAAACGGTCAGGATCGAGAGGATATTACTCAATGAGTTCTTGCTGTGTCTCTAAAGTTGAGCAGAGCTTCTTTTCTATCTCGGTCAACTGAGACGGGTGGTCCTCTCTTATAGATTCCACGATATTATTCAGATCGACACTCGTGGGATACAGGTTTTCGTTCGCCACGGTGTCGAGATACCGTACTACCAGCAATGACAGAAAGTCATCTAGGAATTGGGCAACCGCTGCGTTGGTTGTCGCGTCACGAGCACCGCCGATGACGGTTGTGATGCGTTCAGGCCGCAATAATAGTACCTACCACGATATTACCTGTACCGAAAGCAGCTTGGATGGCGAATTGGTTGGTTGCCAGTGGCAAGACGGATGGCCGCGTGTGAACGTTTGTCATGTGGTATATCGCATCTGCTATCTTATCAGCTAAAAAGGAGGAGTTCAAGTCGCCGTAGATGTGCGAGCGCAATATGACCTCTTAGGTAGGATTGGTCTGACTAATTTGCTTACCTAGGCGAACCTCGATGGTCAAAACTCGATGTTGACCACCTTCGCACGACCAATGGAGCTCGATCCCTGGACGCACAATGCCAGCATGCCACTGGACGCTGAACAGACCACCCAGCTTCCAGGAGCATCACCTTCCAGATAAAGGTGGGCCGTTTGGACGGCGATGGCTATGGGACACCGTCGCGGGGATGCGAAAAGTCGATCGTCATCGGCGGAATTAAGTGCGGCGAGAGAGTCACACGCCATATTGAACACCCTGGGCATACGTACTCTCGCGTCTTCGTGCTGCTGCAGGTTCCCCACACTTACTGGATAGATATTGCGGAAGTGTATCATGAAGTTAGGACTTAAAGTCAGTGTTTGGGGAAATTAGACAGAAAAGTAAAAGAGGTAGTGAATTTGAAAGTCGAGATGCGCAATTACAGGACTCTGAAGAAAAAACGGATGGAATTGGTCAAAGACCTGATAAATAGGACCCTTCCCAACCATTGATTCCCGACGTGGAGCCTTCCCGCGAAAAGGCGGGTAGTCCGGACGAGTTTTCCATCGACGGTTGTATGTCCTAAACACGAAGGGATGTCCGGAAATGAGGAAGCATCCTATTTCCAGAGTGCGCTTCGAGCCAAAACTGAGAAAGCGGGCCGCGACACCTTCTATTCCCACCCCAGCCAATCAGTCGCTAGGAGGCGGGCCGAGCATAGTAAGGCGGCTCGAACTGAAAAGGCCGCCTTTGCCACAGCCCGGGGGCGCGCCCTTCGCGGGGATTTCGCCGCAAATAGGCTTACCAAACCCGTAGTTTTTGAGTGAATGACTCCTATTAGGGATTCCTTATCACCCACATTATCCCTAACACTGTCTTTAATACTAAGGTATTTAACTGGCTAAACAGTAACATTTCTTTACATAATTGTAGAACACATTCATTAAAGGTCATGTGTATTTCAGTTGCACTCAAAAACGAAGAAACTCATGGCAAGGGAAGAGAGAAGATCCCAATTCTATCCTGTGGGTGAACTTCGAGGATTTTATTCACTACAAAAGCGACACTGGAAAAATTACATCAAATAATTGACTTGCACATATTGAGTTTTCTATGCTTATAAAACAACCGTATTCCCTGGCTCAAAATAGTTTTGCAGCTAATGTCTTCTAGAAAGGATAGTCTGGAAACCAAGTGGTAGAGCTCTGCTTCTACTTATCTGAATTCTTTCAAAATGGGCGATAGCTGATTCGGTGCAAACGAGTGATCAATCGTACCTTCTTCAGAGGCTAGGATTGGAGGGAATTCTAGGGTGGGTGAAACAGTAGCATATTACAAGAGTGACTTTGTCTATTTGTTCACTGATTGAAAGCATCGTTTGGAGCAATTCGAGTGATTTGGTTCGATCCATAAGCGGATAGCCTTTTCACCATTACCAAGGGTGTACGTTCACTGTGACGCGAAAGCGAATGTTAAACGTACGGAGCCTGTCACTGAGATGGTGGCTACTGTCTCAAGATGGCCAACACTCATCCTCAGCTCCATTAGCCAGGCATAGGTAGCGGCTACGTCACAAAAGAGGCATTTAGAAAATGCTCGACTGCAATAAGGTAGTGTAGAGGGAATTGCGCCAGTATATGAAACCATAGTGGGTGACAACATCACGAATAAACTTTTTTCTGGAGAGCTACGCACCTTTTGATTCAGTTATGTGTTTCTCGGCAAGCAATTTTTTCTCAAAAAACACAAAAGAGGCAATTGAATATTCTGACATGGCAAGGCAAAATGCATAGTCCCCGTTATGGAAGACATCTTGCCAACAAAGTATACCCGTGTTCAGAGATGAAAAGGTATCTTCATAGATCAATTGATCGTTTGCTATTATCAGAAATTACTCAGGTTCGGTACGATTGGCAAGGGTTTGCTTCGTATAAATTCTGTAAACCTCAGCCATTTCCGACTTTAACCATTTTCCATTCTTTTTCACATTGTAGTGCGAGGAACTCCATGAGAATCGCTTGGTCGGGTGATCCTTGTACCAGTGTGGTCCATATTCAGCCTTAATTTGGGCATTATAAGAATTACGCACAAAATCCTGTGACTCTGCCTTCTCTTGCAAGCTGAAAATTAGACATATCATTCGTGAAAACACATGAGGAAAGAAAGATACGGGTACGTTTTGACTTGAAACTGAACTGATTGCAGCCAACTTGCATTTTTGCGTAGCCTTCCTTGACAAGTGCTATACATTTGCCTCCTACAAGGAGGGGACGCAGCTTATCTTTCTATACCTGTATCTGTCAAATGCGATACTCGATTACGAAATCTGCTGACTCATTACAAAGGTCATCCTACACTTCCCTCCTATACTTTATGAAATGAAAATTTTATGAAATCACACAAGCCTCCTGCTCAACTCTTCCGTCCGAGCATCATCGCTTGCCTACTCTGTTAGACTAGTGCAAAAGAAATGCTGGTTTTTCATTTTTGCATTTAAGCAAATTCATTGTTTGAAGCAAAGTGTTCTACGTCATTTGGGAGCCTACTTTCTGCTCTTTCGGAAATAAATCTCTAGAATTTATTAAAACGCGTTTTTACTGTCAACGATGTGGATTTCAGTTACAGATATAAAACGTTATGTTCGCAAGGTTTTCTTCCATGAGTCAAAGCAGGAACGAATGCAGCTGAAACCCCTCGAAATATCAGCGATGTTTGAGGCTAGGAGGGCCTTAACAAGTCCAATGTGCAGCGCTAGCAACAAAAGTTTCGCTCTGAGAGATAAGCTTAGAAGGTGAGTCCAATGACTTTTTGGTGGTCTGCGGCCATTCTCACCCATCACAACTTTCTTAATCCAAGCGAAATGATCAGGGCAGATGGGTACTGCCAGCAAATCGATGCATATACTCCAAAGACCAGGACCATGTCAAGAACGCCTCCTATGACTTTATCGTCTTCAGAGCCCAGGACGTCCATGCTAGCGGCATAATTAAACTTGCATCTTGTTAGCAAGAATGTGCTGATTCATGCTTGAAGTTAGGGCTCGAAAACCCCCATTTCTTTTGCACCGACCTATTAGCAATAGGCAATTACTTCCATGTGATTATTAGCTTCTCAACTGCTACAGCCAGTGTGTTGTTTAAGCTCAGAACATCCTTTTTATTTCGCCTTAAGAGCCAGGCAATTAGAGTTCATCAGAGGTAAAGTATGCAACGACAGGGCTAAAATGGTTTTTAACTAAAAGACAGGATTAGGAATAAATGCAGTCATTGGAAAATCCATGAAAAAAGTCTAAATGGAAACTAGCGGCCTGAGAAGCTTATCCGTGGCAAAACTCCCTTCATTCCCTTGCGAAAACCCACCCTGAGCTGTAAAGACGACGTGACGGTCAACACTTTGGATGACATACTCCCATTCCAGGCGGCATGATTCGTGGATGGCTACGATGAGAGTGGCCAAGAAGATATGGCAGCATTGAAAATTCGGGGCGCGCTCCCTCAGTTTCAACTTGAATTTCACTTCCGAAAGCAGATGCTATCGTCTTTCCAAGCATCCCTTCGTGTTTACTCAGCAGCATGCCAATGGAAAACTCTTCGAAACTACCCGCCTGATAACGGAAATGTAGTCCGCGCCTGGAACCAACGGTGGGGAGGAGGTTTTACTTCTAGGGTCTTTGGCTCTTTGGCTGTTTCCTTTTGTTTTTCTTCATAATCGTATCACTACACACCAATTTTGATATCAAGTACATTTTTCACTGTTCGTGTGAACTTCCCTCATGACTGGCTTTAAAAGGGGGCGTAGCGTGTATATGAACACTATTACTAACCTCGATGATTTCTTTTGGATTACAAGGTACCCAGAAAATGTGATCAAGGAGATCACCAGCACACACACTGTTGTACCTGTAATAGAATTACGTGGATATTGAGTTGTTTCAAAAATACATGTTGGTCTAGCTAGGTTTGAAGAAATGTGAAGCAACCCATTGTGAGTGATTTTCACTTTGTGATGGCAGAAAACTTGAAGTTTATGGGCAGACTTTCAAAGCAGATCTCATTTGCGTTCTACTCTTCATAACGTAACTAAAGTATACCGATAGCAAGTGTAACCAGTCTCTAAATCCGTGATTTTGGTGTTTTGGCGAGTTTAGAGTGATCTTCATATCCCCGAAACAGTCACGTTTCCATTGAATACTTCTTAGGAATAGAAGCCTCTGTAAAGGACTCTCTTGCATGTAAAAATCAACACATCGGCCTTGCCAGTCGCACAAGTGAGGGACACATCACTGTTTGCTTCACGAGAAGCTGGGGTCGAGCTTGCTCCTCAGATACTCAGCAAATCGATTCTATGAACGAAGTTTGGGGAGGGCAGCACGAGTGTATACTACAAGACGGAGGACGCTGAGAGGCACGTCTTTCAGGACATAAACCGTTTTCGATATATTTTCACTTTATGAAGGGTGCGTGCATAAAACAAGAAGCTGACATAATTCTTATTTCAGACGCTTGCAGCTATTCGACCCAGAAAACAGTTCCCGAAGCCTAATGTCCTGAAGAGCCATATTCTCTAGCATCCTCCACATTGACTTCGGTTCAACTTGCCACACCGTCACTTCGTTGCAGACTTAATTTTGTTGGAGAGCATTTAGAGATCAGATTCGAGTTCAGCGTCTAAAGATGCATACCTTAATAACACCTCCTTCAAAGCGACCAGGGTGATTCAAGGATATCTGTTGCCACAGGCAGCGTTCGATACACAGTTTTATAGAAAATAATCCTGTCCGGTTACTATGATTTATTCCTTTACCCAGTCACTGACCGTGGATAGGTGTACTTGTACTTGGTTCCATCGCCACCTGTGCCTCCGACCCAGAACTCGTTCTCGGCTTCGTAAATCCAGAAAAGATCCATCATCGGGTGACCACCACCCAGTGGATGTAAGGTGAATTCAAAAGTGTCGTTAGGCTGAAACAACAATCCTTTCTGAGAGTCTGTTTGTCGGTATGTCGAAATGTGAGTATGTATGTATGTATGTCTGTGCATCCGCAAGTGAGTGTTTGTGAATAGGAAATGATAGAGCAAAGCAACAGCTTTGGGTAGAGAGAAACCGATGGTCGTTGGAGTATCATCTTAAGACCATGTTATCATTGTGAAAGCACCTCCCACCTACATAAACACCTATTTCCTACCCTTGCCGTCATTCTGCGGTGTGCTGACGTTGCACTACGTGTCAGCACACTGGGATGGATGACATGCAGGTATATTTAGTTGTAGGAGGAACAGTCCCATCTGACTAGACCGACCAGAGGGTGGGTAATTGAGTGAATGAAAACTGTTCCAAGTTCTCTAGCAAGTCATTGTCGACTAAGTTAGCTATCATGAAGTGCGTAGAGGGTAATGGACCTCACAAGGGGGTACATTCTGTGAATTCTGTGACTTATAGGTGGCACCGATAGATTTGCGGAAAAGTGTTAATTCAATAATGTTATACTATAATCCTTGCTAAATCGCATTGCTGAGCAGGTCCTGTCAACATTATCGCATGGATATCAGTTGGATCGCCAAACTGCCAGGCCGCTTTTCTTCTTAGGGAGGCCGACTTCACCAGCCCTTTCGGACTTAATTTGTTTATGAATGTTATTCACTCTTTACATAAAGGACGTCAGTGGTTATTACTCTACCCACTGCCCCGCTCCTTGAGGTTGCAGTATTGGCTCTGCCAAAACTGTACGGGTTTGTTCAAGTGTCGATCGACACATGAAGCTTAATGATCAGATCTGATCGAATTCCTTTACACACTTATGAAGGCTGTGGAATCTGCTCCCTTCTCCGGTCTAATGCAGAGAGCTACTATCATTGCAGCTTTTACACAGCAGCGAGGAGTTGTTTTTTGAGGATGTCACGAGAGATGAATCGTTAAATTCGTTTTCGCTAAAATAATGAACACAAGATGCCAAGATGTTAGTAGGTGTATATTTGATCAGACGCATGGCCATAATGTGTTTTCTTTCGCCATGTATCGGATTGCGTAGAGTGAAGTCCTTGCGGAATTTATACGCCATCCTGCTCAGTGTGCGCCGAACGACTGCCACATATAACCTTGAAATCTTAATCACAAGCCTCATTTTCAGAATCCATATCAGTATGTGAAGAGTGTGTAGCTGTATTCACAGCGAAAATGAAATGGAAAAGATCTGGCAAAGCCGGGCCCTCTTACGAAGGAGTAGCGCCCGGCGAAAGCTAGGCGATCCGAATAGTCTTGCTACATATAATATTGCGTTGAGAAATAAAATCCCGCGGTTTTTAACCCTGTTTTTCACATTGTTTCCTTCATCTCTCGACAAAGCTTACATATGCTTTCGATGGAGCTTTTTTTGCTCTACGAAATGCTATTATTCGTTTTTCGACTCCTTCGACTTCCTCATACTTATAAGGTTTGGAGATGAAGTAAGCTGAAAGCAAAAATGGACAGTCTCGGCACTTCGCCTTCCTCGTCTGCCATCGGTGTCAAAAAATTATGCGCATGTTTTAGATAGAATTTTCTAGCTTCACAGAATGGTACTACTTTTTATACGAATCGCTCAACTTTTTCTGTTTTTAAACTCACAAAGGCAGTACTCACGAAAGTGGGCACTTTCTTTATCTCCTCTTCTTGGCCTACCATCGAGATTGGAGAGAACGTGCATATATGCATCCGATAGAGCTTTTTTTGCTCCATAAGAAAATACCTCTATTCTTTTGTATCCTCTCATATTTTAGAATGTGAAAGTAAGTTTCCATCTGTTTTTCAGTTCGAAATTGCGTAATGAAAATAAAATGTTTTGGCACAATGTTTGACACTATTCGATGAAGCTCCGTTCGCTCCACGAGGCAGTGCTTACCGTTTTGTTGGATTGATTTTTGCCATTTCACTTCTGACTACATGTGCCGAAAATGCTCGATTTCGTCGACTTAATGAATGACCTAACAAATGGCAAAAAAATAAATCGAAAAACCGTAATCACTTTTGTAGAGCGAAAGAAAGACAGAGCCTCATCGAATAGTATCAGACATTGTGCTAAAACATTTTATTTTCATTACGCAATTTCAAATTGTAAAACAGGTGGAAACTTACTCTTACATGCTTAAATATGAGGGGATACAAATGAATAGGTGTATTTCCTTGTGGAGCAAAAAAAAGCTCTATCGAATGCATATATGCACATTCTCTCCAATCTCGATGGTAGGCCAAAAAGAGGAGATAAAGAAAGTGCACACTTTTGCGAGTACTCCATTTGTTAGTCTGAAAACGCAAAAAAATTAGCGATTTGTTCAAAAAGTAGTACCATTCTGCAGAGCTAAAAAAGCTCTATCGAAGACATGTACACATACCTTTTTGACCTTGACGATAGGCGAGGAATATGATGTGCGCAAATGCCAATTTTTTGCCTTCAACTTACTCCATTTCCATACCTTATAAATATTAGGTAGTCGGAGGAATCGAAAAACGGATAGTAGCATTTTGTAGAGCAAAAAAAGTTCTATCGAAAACATTTATAAGCTCTAACGAAAGATGAAGGAAACGATGTGAAAAACAGGGTTAAAAAACGGCGGAAACTTATTCCTCAACCCAATAAATACTTTCGGCTGCAATACCGACATTTCAATTCACCAAGCATATTGTAGCAGTTCTTGCTGTTATCCTTATTGCAGAACAGGAGTAGTCTGGGTTGTCGGAAAACAGTTTTTCAGGAAGAAATATATTGCACATTTTTCGAAACATCATCGCACGTACTCTCATCTTGAGAACTCGCGACAATTTCAATCTTTCAACATTTTTTTGGTCCAATAAGAATGGACAGACAGGGAAGTATGAAGTTTATTTTCTAGTTTGCAAAAAAAATATTGTTGTAGGAAACTCACCCGACCTAATTTTCTCCAAAGGAAGAACTTCTTCCCAGCGAGTAGGTCCTTCAGTAGCTCCGGCTTGTACTCTTTGATGGGAGCACTGAAGTCAACATCGGTCGTATGCGGAATGATATTGCATTCTCGATACCAGCCTTAATTAAATTCATATTTTTTATTTCTGTTTTCGTAGCATTAAGTTGCAAAATAAGATATGTTTGAACACTATCGCCTGTAACAGAGCTTTTGTGAAGAAGTCTGTCCATCGGACCTGCAGTCGTGCAGGTTCTCGTTTGACGTCAAGATGGATTCAATCACTGGGTAATCGCTCTGGTCCAACGGTCATGGTTATATCGCATGACGTGTTCAGCACATCTGATTTTCGATTCATTGGCGAATACGACGGCGACTCCAATATTCGATCGTCGACGGTGTTTGGAACTCCAGATTCACCTTTGCACTTGCGTGCATCGGAATACTCCGAGCATCGTCCTCTCTTTGGCGCGCTGGATCACGCCGACTGTATGCTCTTCTTGCTTACGTAGAGGACAAGTCTCTGAGGCGCAATTATGGCAGGAAGGACGGCGAATTCGGAGAGATGGGCGGGAGTCGGATGTTCTTCGTCTTCTTCATTACTCTCTCGATGGTCTTGAAGGCTGTCCAAGCCGCTTGAAGTTGGCTACCATTGCTTTGTTTGTTGGATTGTCGGTGTTACGAGCACAATATCGTCAGCGAAGCGCAAGAGGGATAGATGCCGGCCATCAACCTTCACTACCATGCCGTTCCATTCCAATTGACACATGACGTTCTCAAGAGTGGCGCTGCATAGTTCAAGCGTTATGGCGTAGCATTCCGAACTTCTCTTTTCACTTCGATGGAGACCTCCTTGTGAATTGGTGAAATTCTCGTCGTAAAGTGCTATAGAGGTCAGGAACTAATCTTATATACTGTAGGTACATCCTGGTTTTCCAAGGCTTCTATCACCGCCTTTGTCTCAACGAAGTTAGAGGATTTTTAAATTGACGAATGTGAAACATACGGCGTCTGGTACTTTCTCGGCACTTCAATGAGCCAAGTGACGTATGAATATGGTCGATTGTGCTGGATCCTCTCCGTAAGCCTGCTTATTCGCCTTGCCCTTATTTCTAAGTTTTGCCGAACCTATTCAAGATGACTCGAGTGAAGAGCCTGTAGGCTATGGACTGGGGCCAGAATGGATGAACCTTGAACTAAATACAAGAAAAGACGAGATCAATCGTCAACCATTCCGGCCAGTGCCATTGAAAATGTAATCATGATTTGCAGGCTTTAAGAGGGTTCATCAAAGTGATGAAGAGAGGATACTTCATGTAGGTCAGCTAACGCGAGCAAGCTCTGTTCGAAAAATGTTTCCAGCTATAAAGCTATAAGATATGCTACGAGTCAAGGAATATTGATGGCCATATGGAGCGATATTGTTGGACCTTTCGCAAGCACATACAAGTGCCGACTGCGATGCCCTAAGTCACACAGGGGTAGTAAGAACGGCTAAGGCGTCCTCATGAGGCTCGTGCATGTCAAGGTCACATCCACCGCACTATGCGACTACATGCAACGGTCAGCGCTACTACTATTGCGCTCTTATAAGAGTAGTCTCGCTTCACTTTGCTGATAAAAAGAGCGCATCATGCCCCGGCAAGCTTTGTTATGTGGTAGCTGTAAGAGCTGATCTTTTAGGTGGGACGGGCCTGCTCAGCCCTCTGGATTCGCCTGAACCTAAGAATGTAGGAGCATCAGGAGCTTGCATTTTCATCCGCCTTTTCGACAAGGGCAGTAAATGGGTCAGCCATCTCAAGACGTTGGTAAAGGCAGGGTTATCCTGATTGAGAATGGTAGCCCCACCACAGTCAGGCCGCACTGTGGCTGTGACGCCACTAAGGGCGCACCGCATGTGTGCACCGGTGAGATTTTCTCTCC
Source organism: Trichostrongylus colubriformis (assembly GCA_963978905.1). Lineage (NCBI taxonomy): Eukaryota > Metazoa > Nematoda > Chromadorea > Rhabditida > Trichostrongylidae > Trichostrongylus > Trichostrongylus colubriformis. The sequence continues at coordinate 43,162,640 of OZ022259.1, forward strand.
TCCCGACAGGGACCAGTCGAAAATTCGAACCGCAGGTATGGCTGCCACCCACGAGGACCTACAAGCCAGTTGCTTGCAGGACAGTTATAATATGCAGAGGACAATACAGCCTACCAACGAGGGAAAATTATCATACACATCCACGCACCTGCAATATTCAGTGCTGATTTGACAGTGACCCCAATCATCTACGCACGGCCTCACATGGGTGGAATTTCCAGAAACGTTGCTTTATCCACATTAGTCGCTTGTACCACTTAGGATACGGCAACAAAAATACTATTAGGGTGGTAAATAAACCTTTCACCGGTATAAGTATACGACTTTTCTCTCAGCACGTTGCTACCTGAAACTCTCAGGTACCCATAGGCATTGCACATCACCCACTCACCTCCAATTAATTGGTAGCCGATCAATGCTCTTTGTCCAGAAGTTCACAAGCTACGATTTCAGAATTCCATAGATCCACAATTCGAACGCAGCTAGATAATTAGATTTCTTACGTCCTATGTAGTGCTCATGGCATAAGTACATAGTATTCGGAAAACCCTAGGGTAAGAGAATACATGAGATGGAGCGGAGCTTGAGAGCTCCTTTTTATTTCCCGCCTTATCTTGTAGCGAGTTGATATGGGTGGCCATGTTGCAGGACAAACCAGCTGCTTCAGAAACACGGTGTACACAAGTGTGAGCTGCTTTCTAAAGATGCTTGGCGCAATCAGTAGTCCTCGCAGTAATTACCGGCTAGTATAACTCTGATTGTGGCATTCTCAACAGAACCTGGAGCAGATAGATCCGACTTCAAATCAAGCTACTGCCACAGGTATAGACGATTTCCCGCCATTCTGCCAGTAGGTACCTTTTCATAGTTGATCGAAAGTATCCAGCTTCCGGCACCAATTACAATGCCTTGCAGGTCTTTTGCCAGTGAAAGACAACATTACAAAGTTTCTCAGCCACTCACAGTGCTGTCTTGTCTGACTCACTACCTTGGTAAGGTACCCCCATAGCTTCCAATTTTTCGAAGCCATAGTCTGACAATTGTTGTATGGGTAGTGTAAGTGTTGCTCTTACATGTATACTGACGACCTTTAGGGTGACTCAAACTTCCAGGGAAATCTTCCTGCTCAGTGGGAGACCAACCACCTGTGAGTGAGTGGACAATGAGGGACGCAGCTCCTGATCCAGTCTGATAGAGAAGCGAGGCACTGTAGAATGATAGACGACATCAATAAAAAAGGTAGCATTAATAACAACAGCGCTTGTGCTCCTGGCGGCACTTGTGCTCTTACTCAATATGGCAACTAATACTCGCTAAAGGCTCAGAGCAGTGAAACCACATGAAGTTCGAGAAGAGTCGCAAGGCTTATGGGCCAACCCAATACCCAATAGAAGGGATACAGCTATCAATTGCACTCAGAGAGATACATCATTAACGTACGTTCAATGGCTAGACATTATTATAATCAACCAAATGTAATCCTATTTGAATGAGAGGAACATGATTAAGAAACAATGTGAGATAAAAGTACAACTGGCTCAAAAGATGCTGCTACATCAAATAAACATTTCCGCCATTCATTCACTACTCCCATTCATACACTGCCACATTCGAAGTAATATGGGATGGCCCAGACCTGCACCGCTGAGTCAACTCTGATGTAGGATTGTTGAATTATAGCTGAATTAGCTTCGTATGTGGTGAGTTTCCTTCTTTTCACACTGTCTCATCGTGTCATATCGAATTTTTGACCGAGTTCCCACTTCTGCAGGGATCTTCATCTCCTATGAGTAATGTCCCGCTTTCATCAATTTCAATATGTCAGATGCCGGTGAGGACACAGCCGGTACTCTAGCGACCGCACTCGGCAGTTCGAAAGCCAGGAGAAAGTCACACCGAAGAGTTTATCGGAGGGTCGTGAGCGAGAAGCACACCTCGTTTAAATGGGAAAGAATCCACGTTGAGAGGAGGGCTTCGCGACATGTGCATAGCGTGCACACAAACTGGAGCCAAAGTGAAGAAAGAACAGCGCAGACGCTGTAATATGGAAGGAAAAAGAAAAGGAGAAAGCAGAGGAATGAAGGAAGGAGAGGGAACTACATTTACACTTTTTCGAGGGTTGACGTCAGGGAGACTGAACGATTAACACAGTCTCTTCGGAAATGAGGAATGACTATTTCGCATCATACATCGTGGCATCGGCAACTGCTTTAATCGGTTCCGCTGTCTTGTGCGCGCACTATTGTGCGAAAGACATAGTAAATGAGGTGAGAGACCTCAGATCGAACATTTCATCGTTTTTTCTCTAACTCACCTAGTAAGGTGCCACCGCTGAGTAGAGGATAGACATCGAAAGTCGCTAGGTACTTTACTAAAGACGACATTGCCTGAACAGTTTTGTCGAGAGGGAGATACGATTTGTTAGTTGTTCTTCCCATGTCCAGTTCCAAACAATCGATGAACTTCGATCTGCTCCAGTAGTGAAGAAACCTTCTGATATCATGAGGGATAGAAAGATTTCCACTGACATCGAAGTGCATCCTGAACAGAATTGCTGGTCCTTTGAAAGTTGCGAAAGCAAACACTATAGAAGTGCCCACCGAGGTAGAATTCGCAATTCAATGTCGTAAACTCTGAGATATTCCTTATATGTAGGTGTCTGATAGTATATAATGTCGTACTTTGTGTGATGCCCCTTTCGGAGTGAACTCGAAAGTAGCACGTCAATCGCCAATCGTACTCTTCGCTCTTCCTTGTAACATTTATTATTTGCAAGGCTCTGCAGAATATACGTGTCGATAAGAAGTGCTTCAAATGGTGGATTGATCGCTTCCAGCAATGTTGAACAGTTAACCTGGAATATGGAGGGTGAATATCGTAGAGCGTTAGAAATCCTGGATACTCACCTGAGTAAAAAAGTATTCCTTAATCCACACCGGCCTGTGTATATTATGTGTTTTGAAGATAAAAAAGAGAGTGATTGATATGGACGATAAAATAATGATTGATAGCCAGTATCGTAGCATAACTATTCAATATAAAATATATTACTGAAGGAATCAATCGTCTGTTATAGGAAGTAATTGCAAAATATCAGCTATCGCTCAGACAGGAGTCACAAATGCGCTAGATTCCGTGTCTTCACACTATAATCGATTCCTCATTATGATTCAAAACTGTCAACGTGAATGGAATTTCTAATTTTTGGAATTTTTCTATTCACAATGTCGGCACAGATGATGAGCCCATAACGAGGTGAAATTCAATGATACAACATTTGTGGTGAGTTTGCATGCAGGTATCCCAATACCCACGGGTTGAGTGGCCAAGCACATGCTTTTTTGAGCACGCGTACATGGTTTAACCTCAGCATGGTGGGTCTATAGCGCTGGAGCTAGAAGATAGCATTACTAAAGTTTCCATTTTTCGTTTTTCCTCGATACCGAATGGACTTATGGTCTCGTGGTGGGTGATCTCTACCACGAGCCATACGTCAATGACAGCAGCGCTATATGTCGACTTACAAGGAAGATCTTACGACTCATACACGCTTTCCTGAAAGCTGCCATTTGCATGTATGGGGGTACGTACAGGAAACATGTGACTGACATCCATTTTTTCTGAGCGGCCCTATGAATGCCAAAAACGAGTTGATGGTTCGACCCCACTGCGGACAAACTTTTGTAAAATTGGAGTTTTAGTTTTTGGATCGTATACATTTAAACATGAAGAAAAGTGTAGCAATATTGCCCGTTTTCAGCAGGTCTGACGATCCGATTTTTGATCTTACAGCGCCCATGCGAAACGAAATCGGCATTATTGCGCGAAACGGGTTTGATACTTGTGTTCAGGAGGTCGAACTATCCCTTGACGTGAGTTTCCAGCCCAGTCGAGTTTTTGATCCCAATTCGAAAATTTGAGGTGGGCACTGGTATACTTCTGACCGCACGTTCGACGAAGGAGACGGCGATATCACTTGTCGGGGAATTCTCCCTATTTCTCTCGTTCAGTGCTTGGTAGGTAAAGATACAGTGCGTTTCATAATTATAAGGTCACCCCCAAATTTTCGGTTTTCAGGAGAGACAGCTGACCGAAAATTTTTAAAGTTTTTTTATAGATTCCTCACCACAGAAAACCTTCCTATACCAGTTTTGACAACATTAGCTTTCAGCCCAACATTTTTATGAATATTTTCCGATTTTTGTACCGTTTCATAAGTATAAGGTCACCCCGAAGAAACAGAAATTTTGCTAGAGTTAACAGCGCATGCGAAGGAGCTTATAGTCTATGGTCCTCTTCCGTTTGAGAACGACATTAACAAGCAGATTCGGTGAAGTAGAAACGAAATTTCGGAGAGCCTACCACAGATATTGTTCTAGTCTTCAAGGATTGCCTGTTTCAGCAGTTTTGCATCCCAGAATTGGCGATTATCGGGGTAATTATTTGAGACGATGTCTTCTAGATCTGTCTAGTAGAGCTGAGATCATTACTACATGTTATCCATGGCTGGACGTCCGTATATCGGAATTTAAATGGCAATTACCTTGAATGAACTATGTGAACAACAGCATTGCCATACCTTGAAACGCAATTATGAAGAGCCGGTCGGCTCCAAAAGGCAACTGATTTCTTCGTAGGATCTTCTAGCAGTCTCTGGAGTCCATTCTGCAGGTTTAGAAGGCAAGGTTTAATGCAAGCCCATTGCCGAAAAGAACTCAGGCCATCACCCTTCTCCTACAGAATTGCCAAGGCTCCCGTAGATTGGCGCACTTCTCAGACCAAGCTAGTACTACCTCTATACGTCAGCACCATACAAATAGAATATTTTCAGACTCAAAAATACAATTCTGATGGAACTACTCACATGCAGGGTGCAACTGCTAAGCGAATCCAGTTTCGTTCAATCCGTGCTCAAGAATAACTTTATGAATTGAAGTCGTGCCGCCTTATGGTGTGCTGTAGGCCTCGGAAACTACTTCATGATTTCTTTGCTGATGTTTCTGCACTGCCTCACTACTGTACGCGCTGTCGTCCCAGACAAGGAATGGTTCAACTCCAAATAAATCTGCTCTATTGAGGAGGTGCTGTAGGAAGTGGTCCCCAAAATTCCTCTCCACTTAATGACAAAGATCTCACGTGTGAGTCCAGAGCGTAAGAAATATGTGAAGACACCGACTGACTCAAATGTTATCTAACTGAGCACAGGAATCTTCCGATTTTTTTGGGAATTGCTTTCAAACTGAGCCTAGCACCACAAGAATCCCAGATCTGGGCTTTTCTCTTGGAACATAGCAGCTAGCCACAAGATGATTGAGCATGTATCACGAAGATGTATCTGGAATATAGATCCACCTTCACAGAGTTGCTGGAGTCTCGACTTTTTTACTTTTTTCAGGGTGACCTTATAATTATGAAACGGTGCAAAAAACGAAAAATATCCTTAAAAACATAAGTTAAACGAGACTGCAACAAAGAATCGGATACGGGGGTTATTTCAGGTGAGGAATCCGCCTATGGGACTGAAAAGATTCCTTAATGGGGTGTTGTTGAGAAAACCTGAAATTCAGGGGTGACTTTATAATTATGAAACGCACTGTATACCGATAGGCATGCGTGTTGTGCGTATCCATTGATTGTCACCGATTCTATCAATTATTCACTTCCAATATAGAAAGAGCACCATGTACCCATTGCGAAACACACTTTCTCGAAGTTAGGGTCGAAATTCGGATTTGGCTGGAAATGTGTACCCAATGGTAATTTGACCCCCTGAACAGGAATACAGCTTTCATCATTTGTTCGAAACCGCTAATTTTGAACGCTACGGGCCTCTACGTGTCCAAAAAAGTCGGATCACCAAATTCACCTAAAATTCGTAATTAGGGTCAACCGCATGCTGTCAAAGGAAATCATAGTCATTTGGCATTAACAGACATATTCGAAGATGAAAAAGTGGAGGCGAAAAAAATGCAAATCTTCGTCACCACCCAGGTCCGAACCAACAACCCAAGCACTTCGCCCATACGAATGTCCATCGTCGTATCCATTGGGCCATCCGACCGCTTAGCATCCACACGTCGGAGAACGGTAATGAAACTGCTAATTACTTTCATTATATGGTGGAGATGGGATTTTATTTTTTCCCGTATTTCACTTTGCTAAGGATGTCGAATGGAAAAACACCTTCGGATCCGCACATGATCAAAGCTGCAAGCAATATGCGTCACAATAAATGGGTCAAAATCGCTCTTCGAAAAAGTCTTCTTCACTCATTTTTTGACATCTGAAAGACCGCTCAGCAGAAATGGAAGTCAGCCGTATGTTCCATGTAGGTAGCTTCATGATATGGAAGACACCGTTTTCCAAAAGCGCGTCATGACCTGGACCTCCCTTGATAGATGTTAGCAAGCTGTTCCATCAGATGGGCCAGGTCGTAGCGGGTTATGCGAAACATGTCCGCAAGTACGCGTTCACTGACTTATCATAGCGGGCAGACGTCCTTTGAGTCCATTCGAGCGAGCTTTCCAGCTATTACGTCGACTGCGCTTTTGGACTTTTGGATTGATGTAATGAAGCAGTTTTATAGCAACTGCAGTTATACGAGCATTATTGCGGTACGAAGAGTGATCCTGAGCCGTATGCGCTCTCTATGACACCACTGGAGAAGCGGGTTGTAACCAGCCGTACGGCGTGTGTCTCGTCGTGGTGAAGCGTGGCTGTTCCTTTGTCCAAATGGATCGTGAGAGGTACAGGAGTTGATATCCATGCGACCAGTTCTACACTATCCTAACAGGGCGTCTACGCTTATCCATCCGAAGGAGTGCCAACTGAACGACGTACTGAGGAAATAGTTCTCAAAGAGTGCTGAGGTTGGGCTGACTTTCTCACACTCACCAATCAATTGAGCTCCCAATGCGAGTTGCTATTCAGGTGAGTGGATTATGTAAGAGCGCCAGTGTGGGAACCCCAATTTGAGAGTATAGCTGAAATGGGCACGATCCTTCCGGTCTGTGAGACTGACAAGATCTGTCGTAGGAGGCTTCGGCGTCATAAAAGCTCTTAAAATTATTGCCTGCAGCCCAGCCACTTTTTCTGGGATGGGAATCACAAAGAAAACCTGTGCATGATAGCTATTAACGTTTGGCGCTGTCCATATGACTGAGTAAATGGTAATTTCTGTAGCTTGCCTCGTGCAGACCGCTATTACCCGCACATGGTGGTGTAGAATCATTGAGGTGAGTCATTTGTGCCTCAGGTTCGCGTGAAAGCTTAGCGAATGTGCGTCACTTATCCAGTAGCCCCTCGTTGAATTATTGCGGTGCTGGGCGGACTTCGAAGAGATGCGCGGACAGGGGGACCCTAAAATTAACAGGGAGCGAAATGTGTGATCATAACCCGTGATCTCATGCCCTTTCTTGACCTCTGTAAGTTTTGATCTACTACGCGAGGTTGACGTCGCCAAGGTGGAGGGGGTTCTCATTTACTGAAAAGTTGCCCACTGGTGGTCCATCTCGCGCCCCGGTCGCAAAATAGCAAAGTAAGCCCATCGCACATTCGATTGATCGATACCGCGAGTTGGTTTAGTACTCTGTTGAAAAGGTTTTCGGGATAGTGAAAGTCTCGCAATGAATTAGGTTTCAATTCTTTTTTGACTTTTTAGGCTCCGAAGAGGGTTAAGACGCCGAAATCTTAGCCTCGAAGAAATAAGATAGTTGAATCTTGGAAGGTTTCAACAAAAATGAGCCAGAGAGTCAATTTATGCTAAGATTAGAAGAGAGTCGAACATGAAAATGATTTCTTTCATGATGTTGGCCCCACGGATCTCCTTCACCGAGGGTCCTTCTCACTGAAGGATCTTAAACCGTCAGGGGCAACGCTCAATGGCGCAACTCCAGGTGGCGGATAGGGGCTAATCCCGGACCGAGTGCTACCATGTACTTGGAGTGAGACGCAGGTGGATTCAAGGGGTCGAATCCCTGTTTTTGCTGCGCTGGACTGGTCGATAGCCACTGTATCTAGACGTTTCTTGCACACGTGTGTAGGAGTTCTGTATGGTTGGTATCCTTCATTTGGTTCAGCCAAAAGCTTGCATTCTAACGACTGGGAGGTACATGGGAGGCGGTCCGGGGTCACCTTTAACAAGTAAATCTCGAGGCTACTCAAATACACAAGTGTACCCAACCCCCATGACAAAGCCTGAGAAACTATTCGTGGGTCTTCATCTGGCGAGAACAGCAATAAGGATCGGTCTCATTACCCTAAACCTGAGAGCTCCCGCAATACGGCAGCATTGGGTAGGACCACTCGGGAGAAATGCTACAAATGCTTTTTGATTCACCCACAATTCTGTTCCAAAGGTGATCCGGCATGATCCGTTCACAACATATTTCTTTTGCGATACACTTCTTCAAACATGTATGCATTCAAACACGTTTCGATCCTGTTGCCACCTTGAGCAGTTGGTCGATTGTACCTGAGAGAGTTCTCCGGAAGGTCACCGATTACGTGCAACCGCTTGCTGATGATGAAGTTTGGCGTGATGCAAAGTCGTCTACAGCGAAACAGAAAATGGATGATCTGAATTGTAGCAGCAATGTCGTGAAGATAGTACTTCTTTCACGAGCCGGTAATGGACGGCTGGTGCTTCTTTTGGAATATTCTATGTTTGTCGCGGATCGCCGCGACGATGGCCTCGGGGGCACCGCGCTCCCTGGCCCGTCCGCGCTGCGGCGCCGCTTGTCGCGTCATGCGACACGCGGTGGCTCCGCCCTCTGTGGTCGAAGCCGGTATAAAAGACCGGCTGCCAGCTGCCAGTCGGTTTTCACCGGGCAACGCCATGATGTTACCCGGGATCCGGGGGTGCAGTCGCACTCTCGGCTCACGGGTAGCGGAGCGCTGGCACATGAGTTGGCCGGTGTCCACCCCTGCTCCCAGACTGGGAGCAGCCGTGTGTTCAGATCCCCGCGAAGGCACCGACGACCACATGGCTACGTAACACCAGCCGGATGGGGGTCTACTACGTGCAGCCGACTGTCAGGAGTCGCCCTAGCGAAGGCGACTTGTGGGAGCCAGGTATGATACTTGTATTGTTGTTATTACGTAATAAATGTGTTGGTTATTACTTCTGTTGTGTGTTTACATGTTGTTCACATGTCATATTGCTATGTTGTGTTTTGTCATGTTTAGTGCTGGGGGCAGGTTGTCAGTGACGTGACTGTTAGGGCTCGACAGCCTTAGGGGGACTGTGCCGAGGCTCGGCATCCGGGGAATAGGTCGGTAAGACCCTTAGGTCCCCAGGGTGGGTCCGCCCTGTCGGCCGTTGTAGCGGCCGCGGGGTGTCTCCGGTGGGGGCGTCTGGGGGGCATCATCATCCATTGGGTGCCTCCTGGATGCGAGAGGTTTGTGTGCGCTAGGACGATGCAACACGCGAAGTCAAAAGGATGCCTTTGATCCGCGACATGGTGCATCGGGTCGAGAGATCGGACCCGCCTGCTCCTAAATTAAGACCCTGGAGCAGCGGGGGACGGCCTCTACCACGCGTCGCCTCCCACTCACCGGTGAAGACGTTGGTTGGTGGGCCCGCGGATAGGGGCCTCGGGCCAGACCCGGGGTAGGCATCCACCTCTATCCTTTTTTGGGAACGGGTAAGACGGTGAGTACAGCGGACATGGGACCGGGGTGCGAACTGGCGGGGCAGGAATTGGGTATTCAGTCCGGCAGGACTGTGGCAACCTGCCAACTGGTTACCCATTGCGCGCAAAGTTCCTACCCTTAGACCAGGATACCCGGAAGGATACGGAACCGACGGACGAGGTAACCTGTTATACCCGTTGGGGCCACGGGGCAATATTAAAAAGGGTAGTTCCTTCGGCGGGGACTCCTCTGAGGCTCAGAGGCGTCGAAGAACGAGCAGGTTCCCTCACACGCCGGTTGGGTATCCGCCCGGTCCGTGGTGTACTCAGCGCCTAGCTAAAAGGGTTCACCACCAACCTTCGCCGACCTTTCCTGGTAAGCTGGCAACCTGGCGGACGATCCTTGCCTCAGTACAGGAGAGGGGCATAATAATTCACAACAGGTAAGTCTAGTATTATTTTCAGGTATATTGTCTCCTTTCCTGTAGTCAATTTCATGTAGTTTCTTTAGTAGTAATCCTTTGTTCTTTAATCGCTCTATCACCTAAATTTCCTTTTCTGGTAGGCTTCTTTTTCTCTTTGTGGTAAGTAGCTGTTCTTTTTCCCCGCATGCTTTCTATCTATCTCGCAACACATTTATTATTTGATTATTTCGTTTATTATCCGTTTATCGTATTTTTGTCTTCTTACGTATTATGTTCCTCGTTTTTCCGCGATCGATAGGCTAAAGTCGACGGTTTCCCACGTCGGACCGATCGATATCGCGACGTCAAGCCACTTTCTCAGGCTCGCGGAGCGATCGATCATAGTCCGAGGTGTGAAAGCGGGCGCTTTCTCACGCTCGGTCTCGGGAACGCGAGGAAATAGTGCATGCCAGACAAAGCGTCGTTCGCGCACGCTGAGAGCACATTACGAAGTAGTATGGGGCAGACAGCGTGAGCGCGCCAACACGTTGGCGGGATAGTGCAGTGAGCTCAGCTTATCATTATTCCTGTATTCGGAGCTGATAGCTAACGGTACTATCCACCTTTTTACAATCATGGAGCACATCCAGAAGTATGCACTCGACAGAGCAGTTCAACGACTACAAAATGCGATCAACAACATCGATCGCACGCTCTTAGAGGAATTACCGACGGATGGCGATCCTGAACAGGTAAGCCAACGTGTTAGTGCTCGACGCAGGGCACTTACTGCGCTTCATCTCGTTCTAACGAGAGAAGTTGATTCGTCTAGTAATACTTGGGAGTCAGTAATGCAGAGTGCGCTTACAGTAGAAGAGGACCACGTGCGTCGTGCTCTCATCAACGAATACCAAGCCCACTGGGCAGTCATTGGAGGTGTTGAGGCTGAGAACACGATTCACGAATTAATCCTTCTAGTGGAAGCAGCACTTCACTTACTACCCCAAGAGCATGCTGCTACTATAGCGTCGACCCCGTTACGTCCTACGATGTATACGGGATCACGCTCTATTACGTCCTTCGCACATCGGGTAACACCCACGCCAGGGGAAGTTCCCCCGCAAGCACGTGGACGTCATCCCGAAGGCGAAACGACGTCGGAGGAGCTAGCACAACCTTCTACGGATTCACACCAATCCGAGAATATTGTGCCTAGCAACCTCCCTAATGCGGAGTTGCCCTCGCATACTTTGCAAGAGCAACTGGTCCGTTTGCCTAAGTTCGATTTGCCTATATTTACTGGCGACATTGCAAAGTTCGGAGAATTCTGGGACGTTTTTGACTCAGCGGTTCATTCTAACCGCCTTATACCAGCTACAATTAAATTTCACTACCTCAGAAGTTCTCTAAAGGACGATGCTTTGGCGCTAGTAGCAGGTTATGACATTACAGAGGCAAATTATGAACTGGCAGTTAGTACGTTACGCGAAGCTTATTTTCGCCCTACGTTCATGCGAGTGCAGATGAGTCGTAGGCTGGAGGATCATCCTAAAGCTTCCTCATCAGCTATCTCGCAACGCATTACACTGGCACGAATCAAGTCCATCTGGCTTCAATTAAAGAAACTGGGTGAACAAGAGAGTAATGTCTTTGTAATGCGCATAATAAGAGAAAAGTTCCCCTCAAGGACTTTGGAGTATGTAGGCCATCAGCAAGCACAAGATGAAGCTACCTGGGGAGTGTCCCAACTCCTCGATGCCTTGGATTCCTCCATTAGGACGTTCGAGGCAATTGAGGATCCTACCCATCGTGGTGACACACAGCTACAGACAATGGCATTACGATCAGACTCCAGATCTCCTTCAAGGGAACCTTCTCCTGGTACGTCGCGTCGGAGACGGGTGAGCCGATCCCCATCGCGCTCCCGTCGAAGCGAGTCACGTCGCGAGGGCCGGTGTGCATTTTGTCATTCACCCCAACACCGCACTTATCAATGCGACGTTGGGATGAGTATACAAGCACGCCGACGAATCGCACAGGACTACCGATTGTGCTATCGCTGTCTTTCGCAATATCACACGGTTCATGAATGTGAGAGACCACCCTGTCCTATCTGCCAGGGCGGTCATCACAAACTGTTGTGTAGAAAAGCAACGAGGTACCTTTACCGTGAGCATCGAAGTCGGTCATCTAGCCGATCATCACGATCGCCTAGCAGAGATCGAGAGGAACGCCGTCGAGGTTATCCCTCTTCAGAGAGAGGACGACCACGGCATCGCGTTAGATCTCCTTCTCCTCGACGTACGACGCCCACACGTGAAGGTACACGAGCACGATCGGTACGATTCCGAGATAGTCCGTCACAAAATTACGTTGAAACGGATCCTTTTGCGCCGCTGTACGTCGGAGACATCGTTGATACCGAAGACGAGGACCCTATGGTTAATACCATAGCCCAGTGTTCGGCACAACGAAGACGTAGACCACTACCCGAAGACCCACGTCTTATGGTAGTGACAGCACGCACAAGGAACCGTAATACGTTCCAAGATGAGCTGATTGTCCTACTACTTGATAGTGGGGCACAATACAGTTTCATCAAGGAAGATACTGCGAAACGCTTGGGACTTCGATTTGAAGACCCACAGTGTCTTACGACGAAGAGCTTCGGAGGACATACGACCACCGAAGTATCCTCGGTCGTACATATCGTACTCTGGGACACAGTGGACGCAGAAATGCAGTTCACTGTAAGAACCAGACAAATTACTACGTCTATCCGCAAGGATACCTACATCTCACACAGGGATGTAAACTTATTACGTTCTTCCAATAATCAATCCTTACTCGATACCGAAGTCGATATCGATTTGCTTATCGGTATTGATTATTATTGGAGAATCGTTGACCCTTTCAAAACCCGAACGCTACCATCGGGACATACCCTAGTGTATACTAGGTTTGGACCGGTAATGTCGGGGATGGATGCATCGTCGTCGACCAACGCTCTCTCGGTTGGCATGGCCACGGAGACGGGTGGTCGAGGTGATGATCCCGAACCAGACGTTAGGCAGCTTTGGGATTTGGAATTCTTGGGAATCAACGATAGCGTTAACCCTCGTCAAGACGATATAGTCAACGAGGAAGTCGTTAAACAGTATTACGACACAGTACAAGTCATAGATGGTATCGTTTACGTGCAATTTCCTTGGAAACAACAACATCCACGTTTGCTTGACAATAAGGTCATTGCACTTAAACGTTTGGAATACCAATATGACAAGCTCCACAATCAACCCGATTTGTGGAGGGAGTACTGTACTACGTTTGAGAACCAAGAAAGATCTGGTATCATTGAAGAGGTGGCGGAATACGACTTTGACGGACCGCGGGTATATTATATGCCACATCAAGCGGTTCTCAAAGCCGATAGTTCAACCACAGCAGTGCGGATAGTTTTCGACGCATCCAGTCATACAAAAGGCGCTCCAAGCCTGAATGACTGTTTGCACCAAGGACCCACACTGCTACCAGACCTTGCTGGTGCGCTATTACGTTCTCGAATGCCACGATTCCTCATCATTAGTGATGTGGAAAAAGCCTTTCATCAGATTCGTCTCCAGAAAGATCAGAGAGACGCGACAAGGTTTTTGTGGCTTAGAGACACTACGTGTCCCCCTACACAGGACAATTTACGTATATTTCGCTTCACGCGCGTCGTGTTTGGCATCAATGTCTCACCATTTTTGCTAAACATGTCTATCAAATACGCGCTTGAGCGAGATAATTCTAATACGTTGCGGGAAGAGGTGCTTGCAAATACCTATGTGGATAATGTACTCATCGGAGCTCAAGATACCGAGGAGTGCATTAGAAAGCAACAGGAATGCAAGCAAATATTCCATCGTATGGGCATGAATCTTAGAGAATTCATGTCCAATAATACGTCTGTTATGGAACACATTCCAGAACACGATCGTATGAAGACCACATCTAATACGGTGAAATTACTGGGTTTACAATGGGACCCTACACATGACACGTTGCATGTATGTGTGAGTCTCAGAAGTTACCCAGTGAATTCAAAACGTACAGCTCTACAAGCGTTAGCATCAAATTTCGATCCACTGGGGTATCTCACACCATTGTTTGTCCAAGCAAAGATCTTTATACAGGATCTTTGGCGTGACGAATATGAATGGGACACACCTTTGGACGAATTTTATTCTGCACGATGGCAGGAGATTGTGGATCAGATTGAGGGGTATAGATGTTCTATTCCCCGATTCATCGCTCGGGTAGATGAACAAGCTGACCATGAGCTCTTGTTATTTGCAGATGCTTCGCAACGCATGTATAGTGCAGTAGCTTACATGCTAAGTAGAGCACCTAATACGTCCACTCAATCTCACCTCCTTATGGCGAAGACACGGTTAGCTCCCTTAAAACAGGTATCTATACCGCGTCTAGAATTGATGGCTTGCGACATTGCGGTGTCACTCGCCCAATTCCTCCTTAAGGAGTTGAGAATGACTATCAAAATAGTACGTTTTTTCTCAGATTCACGCATTACGCTATTTTGGATCCACTCGGATCGACCTGTGAAGACGTTTGTTGACAATCGTGTCAAACGTATTCGCAGTGCTATCCAGGATCTTGCTCTAGCGAATGTAGAATCGAGATTTTATTACGTTTCTTCGAAGGACAATCCAGCAGATTGCATGAAAAGAGGACTCACAGCTGGTGAGATCTCCAATCATATCTGGTGGACTGGACCTTCGTATGTGCGTCAATGTCCTACGACTTGGCCACACTCGACGATGGACTTTCACTCTTTGCCTACTTCGGATCCGGATATCGAATCCGAATTCAAGGTCAATACTATCTCATTAAAGAAAGAACATCGTTCAGTGTTACCATTTCAACGGACTAATAATTACTATATTTTAGTACGTTCCACGGTATGTGTACTTAAGTTTCTTCGGAAACAAGTATACGAACGTGTTTCCGTCACTAGTCGAGCTCGTCTCGACCAGTTATTACGTCTTGATAGGGTTTCTATTCAACCCTCAATAGGGGTTGCGGACGTTGGAGCGGCGGAGATATTACTTTTTCGTGAACATCAACGAGAAGGTTTGTCTCAGTCGGACCCACGTTTACCACAACACGCAACTACCTATACAGACCCTGACGGCATTATGAGAGTTTCAACTCGCATACATAATGTCGACTCGGTACGTAGTACGTTAGATCTCATATTACTTGCGCCACACCACCCACTGACAACGATGATTATCACACGATGTCATCACAATCTATTCCACACAGGAGTAGAACACGTTGTCAGTACCTTAAGGCAACGCTATTTTATACCCCAACTTCGGCGCTTAGTACGTTCCATCGTATCACGCTGTGTGACTTGTAAGCGACTCCAAGGTCAACCTTACAAGTATCCAAATTCTCCGGACCTTCCGTTGGAAAGAATCACTCAAAGTCGACCTTTTCAACGAATTGGTCTAGATTATTTTGGACCACTCACAGCATGGTTTAGTACG
Organism: Trichostrongylus colubriformis; assembly: GCA_963978905.1. NCBI lineage: Eukaryota > Metazoa > Nematoda > Chromadorea > Rhabditida > Trichostrongylidae > Trichostrongylus > Trichostrongylus colubriformis. The sequence goes on from OZ022259.1 coordinate 43,178,231, forward strand.
TCGGACGCACGTAAAGTTTGGGTTTGCCTATTTACATGCATGGCCACCCGAGCTTTACACCTTGAGCTAGTCCACAATAATTCGGCGGTGGAGTTTCTTCTCGCGTTCCGCAGGTTCATGGCGAGGAGGGGCACGCCTGACTATGTTGTCAGTGATAATGCTCCTACCTTTCGACTGGGGAAGGATATTCTAGTGAATGAACTTCTTCGGTTTGCACATGACTCAGCGGTACACGATTTCACCACGCAAAACGCACTCCGGTGGACGTTCATAACGCCCTTTTCTCCCTGGAAAGGGGGGTTTTATGAGCGACTTATCGGAATGGTTAAGCGTAGTCTGAAGAAAACTCTTCATCGCAATACGTTAGAGATACGGCACTTCGAAACTCTACTTATAGAGATCGAAGCGTATCTCAATACAAGGCCATTGACCACGGCCAACATGGAGGCATCGGGTAAGGTCCGTGTATTAAGACCGGTGGACCTTATCAATCCATATTTTCAATTAAGACACTTTTTACCTCCATGTCGACCGCGGGCAGAGGACTTGCAATATTACGACCCTAGCGATTCGGACGTTAAGCAGCATCTTAAGGCTCAACACGAATCGCTAGCTACTACGTTAAAATATTTCTGGTCACTATGGCGAAGCGAATACCTTCAAGGGCTCGCGGAACGCTCCAGGAGCAATTTACAGCGGGCTCGTGGGAAGCGTTCCTGGCCTACGGTCGGAGAGGTCGTCATTATTGTAAAAGATAATGCTCCTCGAACCGTTTGGCCATTGGCCATAGTAACCAGGCTTAATACGTCTAAGGACGGAGCGTTACGGTCAGTTCAATTAAGAACAGGTAAAAATTCATATACCGACCGCTCCGTCAATCAGATTATTCCGCTGGAGCTCCACGCTCCTTCGTTTGAAGCAGGGACGGAAGGACCCAAGAAGTCAGGAGGACGACCACAATCGCTTTCTCCAACGCGGATCCTACCGCCTCGAGCTGCGAAGAGAGCTACATCACGATGAGTCCATTTTTTCCCACATTTCGCTAATATTACTGGTTGCATTTCTTCATGTAGTTGTTTGTTATTCTTTATGTAGTCAAAATTGTAATCTGCATTAACGTATTAGTTGCTTTTATAGCACTTGTTTTATTCGCGGTTACTATGTGTAGTTATTTTGCTAGTTAATCTTCTCGTAGTTTCTCATCTAGTCGTTTTTTCTAGTAATTTGCCATTTCACGTATTACTATCTCTTCACTTGGACGTCATTCGTCCATGGCTACCTAAACTCCTTTTTCTTAACGCATAGTTCTCTATCTCTCTTTTCTCATTACCCCCTCATTCACCCATATGTATGCCGGACTCATTGTGTATGTGTGTTTTCTTCTTAATACGTTGTTTGCGTAAATTTCACCACCTTTGGTGTAATTCACGTCAAACAGACGTAGCATGATAGGGAGGAGAGCGAGTACTTAAGAATATATGGGCGCATGACGGTACCGTACCACGGGCGTCGCCTCGGGACCCATGAGGGCAGCCGAGAAGACAGCCGCGCCACATCGATCGATATGATCAGTCGACGTGGCATGTACTCCCATGTATGCTTACTTGCTTGCTTCTCCCTTATCATACTAATTACGTACTTGTTGTTTCATTAATACGTTTCCTTTGCAGTGTGTTTCTATTCATACTAACTGTTATTCTCACTATGGTGCGCAAGTCAAGACGTCGAGCCTCTAAGAAGTCCGCTTCCGCGAAGGTATCGAAGTCTTCCGCTCCATCAACACCTGCCAAAGGTATTACGAATCAGCAGGTAAGCTCCTTACCTACAGAACTTTCATCGTCTGTTAGTATTACGTCAGACGCCGATTTATCGTGTGTAGTTTCGCGTCCGCAGCCTCAAGTAGATGTTTCTCCTACCGCATCGAAGGTGCCGGGAGAGATGACTACTACGGATTCGGATCGGAATACAAGCGATAAAGATGTTGTACGTTCAGCTGCTGGCACGGACCCGGAAAAACATCAGCCGGAGGGTCAGCCGCCGAACACACAACATGAAGGCGAGGTGCGCGAAGGGAAAACAGTCTGGACGCCAAAGGAAGAGACATCGTCTCGTCCACGGGAGCGCAGCCGGACTGCTCACCCCGCGCGATCGTTACCGGTAGAGGATGTCGACATGGAAGTCGATACACCCTCTACTGCTATTACGTCTTCGAGTAATGCTGCATCGGGACATCTTCCTGACACAGCATCTCACTCGATAATACGTTCCAAGACTATTCGAACACCTTTTGTTAGGCCAAAAGATAAACCACTTCATGAACGTTGGCCTAGCAATGTTGATCCAATAGTCTTTAATACGTCTTCCAGTATTCCTGAAGGTGCTCAACCGCTCGAACGTACGTTCGATCCGCGCAAGATGACCATGAAGGAATACAAGGAACTACTACGTGAGATCGCAACTGCTATGCGCCATGCTTATGGTCAACATAAGGAGGACTTAGCAGAATTGCGAGCAGATATTTCGTCCTCACTGTTACGGAATGATGGTTCAGGCACGCCACTCCAACCGAATCCTTCGGTGTTGGACGTGTGGCCTTTGCCACCAGCTTCCGCTAACAGTTCATTTTTCGTCAACTTGCATACAGTAGAGGAACTCACAGCTATGCAGCTCCATACTGTATTCAAGTTTATTACGTCGCGTGACGAGGGCCCAGATGCACGCGTGCCAGATGACGATTTCGTCGGAGGCATGGCGCGAGAAGGCCTCGTACGCATCGTGTATTCTTTTCAGTTATTACGTGACACATTAGATTACGCCGTTTTACAGATTGGGCAGCTCGCGCTTATCCTAGAGCAAGTTGAACCGTGGGGCGCAAGTTTCGCAGTCCTTGCTGTATGGATAAACGAGTTGATGCACATTCTTACAGCCATATCTGTGCATAGGGACGTGCTTCAAGAGGAAATTTTTCCTTACATAGCCGAACCTAAGGCACAGCGTATAGCTGTAGCGGCGGTACTACGTGAGCATGGTCTTAGCAGTGCTAGGGTCAATACTCTTTTAATGCGTGCCTCTGCAGTTTCCGCTCATGTTACGCGATTCATTCGCTCGCTGGAAACCCTCCAGGTGAGCCAACTGGCCACGCTTGGTGATGGAGATCCGACGGCGAAGAATTTCGTGGCTGAGTTCCAGGCTAGACCGCCGGGCGGCTTCCCTACATCAACCCACACATATATGAATTCCCTCGATTGGTGGAGGAAACATTATGTGGCGGAGTTTGATAGTAAGGCAGCCAGGGACTTCAGGGAGCTATCGTGTGAGCAAGCGGTTAGACTTGTTCAACAAGTCCCTCCGCCTGGCTCTACTACGTCTTCGGACACCAAGCCGAAGTTTAAGTCGGGATGGGTTCCGTCACCTAAAAGGACACCCGCCCCGACGATACTACGTTCCGGGAGTACACTCCCGAGGGCTCTTTCTCAGCACTCCGTGCACTACCGGTCACCCAGCCCACCTTCTCCGACGCAACATCTTTCTCGGAGTTGGGAGGCTGGATCCCACCGGGGATCCAGATCTCAGAGTCGAGGGCGGCGAGAGAGCCGCAAGAGAGGCAATGGTGCTAGCCGTGAGTGGTATGGAGATGTTCAGAGGGGCCGTTTCGAGGACTCGCCAGAGGCGCGAAGTCCAGATAGTACGTGTGGTTCGCCTGACATTCCACCGGTTAGAAGACGAGGTCTGCCTCCGGTACCACCACAAGCGGTTCCGCGACCGGGACAGCCACCTTGTATCTTTTGTTCATCGAAAGATCACTACTCGGCGGAATGCCATGT